>CM040126.1:85859059-87059059 GCA_022559845.1 Amorphophallus konjac | reverse complement strand
GACAGGGGACATGGTTTCTCAGTGAACCAGTGTCATTTCTCTAACAAAATTCATCATTTATGAATTCCAATAGATCATGATGTTTAAAAGCAATACTTGATTTCAGTACTCAACCAAACTAGCCTTGAGAATGGAAATGGCAAGATTTCAGAAGGCATTTTTCAGGGCACAACATATAAGCATCAGTTAAGATCTATTTAAAAAGTTAACACAGATGATTTTAATACATTTATCTCAGACTTCAATGAGCACATTAACCTTGAACCAATTTTATTGGATGGATAAACACAAGGTCACATAATAGAAGATTCTTACTTTGAAGTTCACTCTATTTTATGATTATGGTACTCAGATTGGAAGCTTCTAAATTTAAGATTTTTCAGGGAAGGAGTCAAAACAGTCAGAGTTAGCCACAACGACCAATGAATGTTTCAGAAAATGATGTGGAAGTACATGTCAATAGTTGTACACTTATTAAAGTTGACTAAGTGAAAACAACATGTATGCAAGTTCATCTCAAACCAATTACTCCCCCTGACACAATGGCCTAATGCAATGTTGACTCGGTACTCGGCGGAGATGTGTCCTCACGCATAGTGAGTGCGTTCGGGCAAGCATAGCATGCCTTTCCGAAAATCACCATTTAATATACCATGGTCAATTATGGAAGATGTAGTAAGCAATGCAGTGCACCATGAACATGGACTTTTCATACAATGCATGGCAATGCAAAAGGACATATATTGACATGAAAAACATATGCATCAGATTTTCAGTGCAACATAAGCAACATTAGTGAGAGATATCAAGAGAGATTCAATTTTTGTTGATTTGAGATCTGCACAGACCAAACTCTCTTCTAAGTGTTGAAAACTTGTCATTACATAAAGGCTTGGTTAAATGTCAGCAACTAGATTCAATGTATCAACAAAGTGCAATTCAAAATTTTTCTTAAAAATCTCATCTCTAATGAAGTGATGTCTAATTTTAATATGCTTAGTCCTAGAGTACTAGACTGGATTTTTAGCAAGATTGATTGCACTAGTGTTATCACACAGAATCGGGGCACAACCAAGATCCACTAAGTGGTCTTGGAGTTGGTGTTTGATCCACAACACTTGGGTGCCACAACTCCCCACAGCAACATATTCTGCCTCTGCGGTTGAGAGGGCAACCGAGTGTTGTTTCTTGGAGGCCCAAGAAACGAAACACCCGCCCAAAAATTGGCAATAGCCACTAGTGCTCTTACGATCCAGCTTGCATCGAGCGTAGTCCGCATCTGAATAGGAAATAAGAGAAATATCACAAGATGACGGATACCACAATCCTAAGTCTTGAGTCCCGACAAGATATCTAAGGATACGCTTGACGGCAATTAAGTGGGATTCTCTTAAACTAGCTTGAAATCTAGCACATAGACATATACTAAACTGGATATCTGGTCTAGATGCAGTTAAATAAAGCAATGAACCAATCATACCTCTGTAGGTTTTTGCATCCACAAAATTACCTTTCCCATCCGCATCCAGTGATGTAGAGGTTGCCATAGGAGTTGCAATTGTTTTACACTTTATCATTTCGAACCTTTTCAGCAGCTCCTTGATGTATTTAGCTTGATTTATGAAGCACCCATCTGCACTTTGATTAATCTGCAAGCCAAGGAAGAATTGAAACTCATCCATTAAACTTATCTTGAACTCACTAGTTATAAGATTCGTAAATTTCTCACACATTTCAGATTTTGTAGATCTAAACATAATGTCGTCAACGTAAATTTGAACAATCACGACGTCTTTACCTTACCTTTTGGTGAAGAGTGTTTGATCTACTTTACCTCTTGTGTATCCTTTCAAGGTGAGGAATGAGCTTAGTCTATCATACTAAGTTCTTGGTGCTTGTTTCAAGCCATAGAGTGCCCTGTCAAGTTTATAAACATAATCTTCATGATTAGAATTTTCAAAACCGGGGGACTGCTCCACATACACTTCTTCCTTTATTAAGCCATTCAAGAATGCACTCTTTACATCCATTTGTTACAATTTTATTTATATGAACATGCAAATGCAAGTAAAATTCTAATAGCTTCAAGTCTAGCTACTGGGGCCAAGAATTCTTCAAAGTATATTCCAAATTCTTGATTGTAACCCTGAGCCATCAATCTAGCCTTATTTCTTATTATCTTTCCATCTTCACTGAGTTTGTTCCTAAAGACCCATTTGGTGCCTATGATAAATTTTAATGATGGTCTAGGAACAAGATGCGAAACATTATTTCTTTCAAACTGGTTTAATTCGTTTTGCATGAAATTTATCCAGTTTTTATCTTTCAAAGCTTCTTCAATATTTTTTGGTTCAATTTGTGAGACAAGAGCAATTTGATCTAATTCTTCAACAATTTTGAAATGTGACCTAGTTCTAGGTGAGTAATTCAAACTGCCTATTACTTTTTCCAAGAGATGATCTTTAAGAACTCTAATATCCATAGAGTCATTACCTTCACCGGTTGATCCCTTGTTTTGCTTGATTCCCTCAATTCATCATTTCCTATTGTCTCTTCTTGTGGAGGATCATGTTTTTCCTTTGTGGATAGGAACTCCCCATCGTCGTCATCTTTCCTGTAAGGTTTGTCACTTTTAGCATCATCATTAAGTTCATCAAAGGTGACATGGGGTGATTCTTCCACAACTAGAGTTTTAGTATTGTAAATTCTGAAGGCCCTAGATCTATCAGAATAGCCAAGAAATATATCTTGATCACTTTTAGGCTCAAACTTATCCAGTTCTCGTTTGTCATTATTATGTATGACGCATTTAGAACCTAACACTTTCATATGAGACAGAGAAGGCTTCTTACCTTTGAGCAGTTCATAAGGAGTCTTTTTGGTGTGAGGTCTTACCATAGATTTGTTAATGATATAGCATGCTGTATTTACCGCCTCAGCCCAAACTCTCCTAGGAAGTTGTCTTTCTGCCAGCATAGTTCTAGCCATTTCTGTGAGTATTTGGTTTCTTCTCTCAACTACCCCATTTTGCTCAGGGGTCGTGGGTGATGAAAATCTATGTGATATTCCTTCAGTCTTGCAAAAGTTATAGAAGTCAGCATTGTCGAATTCACCACCATGATCTGATTGAATGTTGGAGACTTTGAACTCACCATCCTGCTTAATATTCATGTAGAGTGCATGAAACTCATCGAAGGCATCATTTTTATGCGTAAGGAAGAATACCCATGTGAACCTAGAGAAATCATCCACCAAGACATAGCCAAATCTTCTACCACTTAGACTGGCAGTTCTAGTTGGCCCAAATAGGTCCATATGAATTAGCTCAAGTGGTTTGGATGAAATATTTTCAGATCTGCTTTTAAATGATTTTCTTGTTTGTTTCCCTAGGGCACATGCATCATAGATTTTATTTTCTTGCTTAAATGAGAGTTTAGGTAGCCCTTTCACCATTGAATGCTTCATGAGTTTATGCAAGACATTATAGCTAGCATGTCCTAGTCTACGATGCCATAACCATATAAGTTCAGATTTTGATGTAGTAAGAAATAGATTCAAATGTGCAGGATCATCTAAGTCAATCATGTATACATTATGGACTCTGTTACCAGAAAATTTTACTATGTAAGATTTTGGTTTCATAATTTTACATTTAAGAGAGTCAAAAATCACTCTATGACCTTTATCATATCATCATCATCATCATCATTATCAGAACCTTATCCCAATTATATGGGGTCGGCTACATGAATCCTGTTCCGCCAAAGATTTTTATCAAGTGCTATATTCATATTTAAACCCAAGAAGTTAATGTCCTTCCTAATAACATCGCACCATCTCATTTTAGGCCTTCCCCGAGCTCTTTTACTAGCATCTACTAAGATTCGGTCACATCTTTTAACCGACGCTGAGTTAGGGCGACGAAGCACATGACCAAACCACCTGAGTCTATTTTCTCTCATTTTACTATCAATTGGGGCTATCCTTAAGTCCTTACGGATATGCTCATTCCTAATTTTATCTTTCTTAGTCTTGCCACACATCCATCTCAATATCCTCATCTCTGCTACACATATTTTGTGAATGTGTTCCTTTTGTATTGCCCAACACTCGGTACCATATAATAAAGTAGGTCTCACAGCTGTTCTATAAAACCTCCCTCTGAGTTTCACAGGCATACGATGATCATAGAGGACTCCTGATACACTTCCCCATCTTAACCAGCATGCCTTAATCCTATGTGTAACGTCTTCATAAATCTCCCCATTCTCTTGTATGATAGACCCTAAGTATAAAAAACTACTACTCTTCGGAATGTTATGCCCATCAATTAAAACTATGTCTTCCTGTACCACTCTCCCATTACTAAAATTACAATGCATAAGCTCTGACTTACTCCTACTAATTTTAAAACCTTTAGACTCCAAAGCAAGTCTCTAACGCTCTAACTTAGCATTTAAAGCATCAATGCTCTCATCAATTAAGATAATATCATCTGCAAATAACATACACCAAGGGATATCCTCATGCAATTGTTTTGTTACTTCATCCATAACGAAGGCAAAGAGATACAGACTTAGTGCAGAACCTTGATGTAAATCTATAGAAACCGAAAATTCACCAGCCTCTCCAGCAATAGTTCGAACACTAGTAATAACACCACCGTATATATCCTTAATCAAATCAACATATCCTTGAGAGATTCCTTTCTTTCTTAATATCCACTAAATCAATTCTCTCGGTACTCGATCATACGCCTTCTCTAAATCAAGAAAAATCATATACAAATCTTTTCTCATCTCTCTATACTTCTCCATTAGCTGCCGTAGTAAGAAAATAGCTTCTATAGTAGATCTATTCGGCATAAAATCAAACTGATTTTTCGATACAGTAGTCATATATCGGTGGCATTTTTCGATTACTCTTTCCCAAAGTTTCATAGTATGACTCATAAGCTTAATTCCACGATAATTATTGTAACTTTGAATATCTCCTTTATTTTTATAGAAAGGAACTATAACACTTTTCCTCCAAACTTCTAGCATTCTCCGTTCCTTTAAAATTTTATTAAAAAGTTTAGTTAGCCACTGAATACTAATGTCTCCTAGACCTTTCCATACTTCAATAGGTATGCCATCTGGTCCTAAGGCCTTGCCCACTTTCATTTTTCTTAAAGCATCCTCTACTTCTGACATCTTAATACGCCTGAAATATTGATATTTATCAAATATTGTGGACTCATGGGTACCTTCTAAAGAAGAATCTTTGACGCAATCTCCATTAAATAACTTCAGAAAATAACTATGCCACCTCTATTTAATCTCAAGATCCTTAGTTAAAACCCTTTGATCTTCATCTTTAATGCAACGAACATGATCTAAATCTCTAGTTTTCCTTTCTCTTAATTTAGCAAGTTTAAATATATCCTTTTCACCCTTTCGGGTTCCTAATTTATTATATAAATCTTCATATGCCTTTGATTTAGCTTCGCTAACTATTTTCTTAGCCCTCTTTTTAGCAATTTTATAAGCTTCTAGGATTTGATTATTTTTGTTAGTTTACCAAACTTTAAAGCACTCCTTTTTTACTCTAATGGTATTTTGGATTTCCTTACTCCACCACCAAGTCTCTTTTTCTAAATTCTTTTTACCTTTAGATTCGCCTAAGAGTTATTTTGCTACACTCGTTATACAATTTGTAACATTATATCACATTACATTATTTTCTTATTCTAAATTCTAAATATTTTCCTTTAATAAGTGATTTTTAAATGTTTCTAAACTTTTACTTTTTAAATTCCACAATTTAATCTTAGAACAATTATTTATAATGATCTTTCTTTTGAATTTAAGGATAAAGACATCTATTACTAACAACCTATGTTGAGGGGCTAGACTCTCACTAAGAATAACTTTACAATCTTTACATAAAACTCTATCGACCTTCCTAATAAGAAAATAGTCAATTTGACTTATATGTGATCCACTCTTATATGTTATTAAGTGTTCGTCCCTCTTCTTAAAGAAGATATTAGTAATTGCTAGATCATAAGTCATAGCAAAATCAAGAACAGTATAACCCATATCATTTCTATTGCCAAAACCAAGCCCTCCATGAATCCTCTCATAAACATCTATTATCTTTACCCACATGACCATTAAGATCCCCTCCAACAAAGATTCTCTCTTCACTAGGGATATTTTAGATCAAACTATCAATAGCCTCCTAAAATTACTTTTTAATACTCTCTTCTAATCCTACTTGAGATGCATATGCACTAATTATATTCAAAATATCCTCACCTAAGATAAGTTTAATTAACATCAATTTATCCCCCAATCTATTAACTTCTACAACTCTATCTTTTAAATCTTTATCTATTATTATACCAACACCATTTCTAGAGTTATTATTACCCATATACCAAATTTTATATCCATCAATATCTTTAGCTTTATGTCATTTTCACCTAGTTTCTTGTAGGCAAGCTATGCTAACCCTCATATCCTTCATTATCTTAACCAATTCTAAACCCTTACCCGTTAAAGTTCCTATATTCTAAGTAGCTAGATGGATCCTTTATTTTTGGACTAGCTTCTTTACCCGTGAGCGTCCAACCCTACACGGGAACCCTTGCCTATTTGACACTGCAATCAGGCGCTATTACGGCGCATCGCTTATAGGGAACGCCCTAGCTAGACCTTTATCACTTATCATTCCATCTGGGTTCTGATGTAGCACGTCGCTTCCGGGGAATGCCCTAGCATATCACAAAATGTATTTAGATCAGAATTCATGTGGGAGATGTGACAAAATTTTACTGCTGGCTGTCAACCTAACGCAAACCCTCCTCCTTTCTCATCTGGGCTTGGGACCGGCCATGGTAGAGTTATGACCTTTATCATATAATTGGCGTATACTTAGTAAGTTGTATTCCAAACTTTCAACTAACAAAACATTTTTAATGGAGTTAGAGGGACTCTTACCTACATTGCCTGTACCAATAATTTTTCCTTTGTTGTTCCCTCTAAACATGACATGACCTGCTTCTTTCTCCACCAAAAGATAGAATTTTGTTATGTCCCCCATCATATGTCTTGAATAGCCGCTATCAATGTACCATCTATTATGTACGGCTGCAAGACATTCCTGCAAGATAATTAAGCAACAATTTTTGGAACCCAACAGAATTTGGGTCCCATCAAATTCTTCAATTCTTCTAAGCAAGATACCATAGTCTTTGGAATCCATATTTTCTTTTCATTTGTGATTTTCTTGCTTGTTGCTGAATTTCTATTGTCATTATTTGTTCTCACATTCTTCTTTTGTTTTTCAGCTTTTGATTTTTGATGAATGTTTGTAGAGGGTTGTTTTTGGTTCCATTATTTTATTTTTGATTGATAGAAAGTGTGGGGATTCATGGGGAAATGAGCATGACTATTTCTATATGGATACAAGTTGAGATTTTGCCAACCAACCGACTGCATTGACCTGTAAGGGATCCTGCATTGACCTACCCCTTGATTTTCCTAGCTGAGGTCTTTTCCATGAAGCCACTGCCTCGACCTGACCCATTGACTGCCTCGAGGCATACCCTAAAAGCTGGAGTTATAATGAGTTCTGTTTGGCTGAAGAGTCAACTCCCTGTAATTGATGCATCGATGCATGGGTTGCCTTCTGTCATATTGCCCTGCCATATTTCTTGGCTGCACCGATGCAGGCAGTGGGTAAGGTCAACCTGACTGACCCTTTAAGCCAGTTTTACTCTTGGTGTGTGCTGGCTTGGATTTTGATTTACTGTACTTTGGCTGGGATGTTTGAGGAGATTTCTTCAGAATTTTAGAGTTTTCCTTCACAGGTTCTCCCACCTTTTCTTTTCCTTTATTTTGAGCAGGTTTAGAGTTGGAACTTGAGGCACCTGCTGAGGATGCAAAGGTGACAGTTTTTAAACCAACTTGTTTCTTATTTGTGGGATCAAATCCCAAGCCTTCCTTATTGAAGTTCATTTTAGTGCCTAGCAAGGCATTTAAGTTTTCCCTGCTATCTACAATTTTTTCCAGGGATTGTTGTTTGTCATTATGTTCTTTCTATAGTTTTTCAATGTTTTCAAGAAGTTGAGATTTGACTTGCTTGACAGCTTTATATTTTTCATTGCACAGTTTGCTGTCATTTTCATAACTTAGCATCTTCATTTTTTTTTCATCAATTTTATTTCGCAAGTCTTCATTTTCAACTTCTAAGTCAACCATTTCTTTTCTACCATCTCCCAAATCTTCAATCAATTTTTTAGGTCTTCAATTTCAGATTTCAGGGAGATAGTTTTATTACTCATACTTTGATCATGCACAATTGAGTTAATTTTCTTTTTTAAGGCTTTGTTTTCCTTCTTATACATTTCATACTTATCCATGAGTTCTACGTAGGCTTCTTCTCAGTCACAAGCAGTGAAGTGCTCGAAAGGAGAATGTACCTCAGAGTCTTCATCTCCCTTGGCCATTAGGTAGAAGTCTTCCTTTTCCTTCTCCGTGGAGCTTGTTTCATCGTCATCTTCCTCCTCATCGCTCCACGTGCATACCATGGCTTTGTTCTTCTTTTTCCCTTTCCATTGGCCCGCTTTCTTCACCCTTTCAGGACACTCAGTCTTGACATGTCCTGATTTGTTGCAAGAGTAACAAATGATCTTGTCAGCTTTCTTAAAATTTTCAGAATTCGATCTATAACCTTTCTTTACCTGTGACTTCCTTTTCATGAAGCTCATACCTTCTTTTCTCAGAGAACTTCTGAACTTACGTGTGAGCATGGCCACTTGATCCTCATCTTGCTCACTGGTGGAAATCTCACCTTCCTCGGAGGTAGTTTGGCGGCTAGATCCAGCCTTTAAAGCCAAAGTGTAACGCCCGAGAATTTTCTAAGAATTTTTCAGAATTAAAATATAATTATTATGCATTTAAATGGGCTGTATTATGGATTAATTAAATCTAATTTATATGGCCTCATACTAATCTAAGAGGATTAGGCCCATATAACAAACACAATTGGCCCAAAAAGATTATTTTGGACCTCAGCCCATATTCTAGAAGCTAGGAATAGGTGTAAATACGGAATTAAGGAGATAATTACTCCTTAACAGATAATTAAAGGGATGAAGAAGGGGATAATATCAAAAGAGTTTTAACAGTTTTCAAATTCGGCACCTAGGTTGGAAAACGGTCTATCGCGAGACCGCATAGGGCATGAAACGGTCTAGAGTAAGACCGCTAAGCTATGTCAGTTCCGTGAGTATGAGAAAACGTGAAAAGATTGGATTTTTGGCATCCTAATCACTTAGGATCGATTCTATCTACTAATTAGATAAGTCTAGAAGGCTAGAAGATTGAATTGAAAGCCTAATTAGGACTCTAAGTTCGTTCTAATCCTCAAAACCTTAGCTAAACCTAAAAATGACCCCAGATTTGACGTGTGCGACCCTTACTTTTGGCTCGCGTGGAACTAAGGTAAGGAGGTCGAATTAGAGGTAAGTTCACAATATTAAGGTCTAACTGCCCTCCGAATTTCGTTCACAATATTAAGGTCTAACTGCCCTCCGAATTTCGTTCTAGGAGATCAAGTCTACAAGGAGTTAGAGGCTTCCAAAGTTACTGATCCTACACCAATAACTTAGGAAACTGTGCAACGGCCTAGTGAAGATCAGGGAAATAGAAGCCCCAAACGTGGTAATTAGATAGAGGTTCTTTAGAACAATTTATTCTTGTTAGTACCCTCTTCTTACCCTCAAAATTTCACGTCTTTAGATCAAGATAATCAAGAGTTAGGAAGGCGTGAAGTTGCTGATTTAGCACAAGAACGTGCAGAACTAGGGATTACTTCCAGTCCAAAATTGACAGACTAGGAGCACTAATTAAGGTAGGTTATCTCATGAAAGGCTCAAACTTTATGTCAAGAATAATAGCCCTCTGGTTTCAATTGATTTCATGCATTGTACATCGTGAATTTTATGATTTATTAGGACTATGCATCTAGTATACTCTTCATGCACAAATTCTTTGCCTAATAAAGTTAAAAGGGAATTTTCTTGTTAATCACATAAACCCATGCATATTGTTGGCCAAGATTCATTCTACCATGATTATGGAAGTTTGTATATGTTGATTTCCATGCATGATATGCCTTAGATTAGTATTTTCTATCATTATTATTGAGTTCTCGGGTTATCACAGGAGGAAACGGTCTTCCTGTAGACCCCCTGAAACTCTAGCGGTCGCCCGATAAACTGCTAGCCATAGTGAAACGGTCCTATACTAGTCCGTTTGAGTTTCCAATTTTTGTAATATTATTAATTTGAAACATATTGTAGATTAGCCTTAATTAATGTATGTTAAGCCTAGTTAAACTAAGTTCTATTCCTGGTTTTAACACTGGTTTCATAGACTTAGTTATATTTATGTGTTTATCATAATAGATTCCATATTTTTGTGCACATTGGTATGATTTTAACTTATGTTAATTTGTGACCAAATTCATATATTCTTATAATAAATACATGTTTCAAATGATTCATGATTTAACTTGATCACTATTTTATCACGATTCTCTCTTTTCTAAGAGTCATTTTCTTAAGTACATGGCGCATATCCCGGTATATTGTCATTAGTTACACTTTTGCACATTAAATACACAATCTTGGACTTGATAACCTCTCCTTTGGATATTCCTTCCAACGGACTAGGAAATCTTGTTTCAAGGCCTCCATAAGACTCCGCGAGCATGGGATTCCTACTAGCACGCCGAGCTAGTTGTACCATTAAAACCCAATTTGTCTAGAAAGCACTTTGACCGGTGTTTTATATACTCTGGAACTTAGCGGTCTTCTGGTTGACCGCCAGATTCTGCTAGCGGCCCTGTACTAGAACGCTAATGGACACTAAACGGCCATCTACTAGACCGCAAGGCTTCAGAGATGGTTTTTACTGCATTGAAGACTATGTCTTATGAAACAGTCCAAGACTAGACCGCTTGAATTCCTAAACGGTCCAGCATATGACCACTTTCTATATCAAACAGTCCTGCACTTGACTGCTCTGTTCTTGATTGTGTCTCACCCGAGGTTTGACCTTTGGGGTTGGTTTTCTTCAGTTCATGGATAGTCTTAGAATTATCTGGACTCTGAACCTATGTTAATAAGTCAATGATAAAAGTATGAAGGAAAGAGAATGTACCGTTATGCTACCTAATTCTTTCTATGGCATAACCTAGTTATTAATGCATTTCTTGAAATCTCATGATCCAATCATTGGTACGTTCTATACCTTGGTTACTTTATCATGGAATTATTATTGAACTTGTACATTCTTGGCCACATTATTGTTATAAACGTGGAAGTAGTTTGATTTATACTTGAAGATGCAGTTCGAGCACTGATTATGTTCAATGGCTCAATGCTAGTCCCCTCGGCTGATTGTCGGAAACATACTGTAAACCATGGGGTATGATGCTACTGACATCGCATTACGCCGTGGGTACTTTCTCTATAAATAAGTGAAATATCCAGGGGATCCACGTAAATTCACGAAGTACTAGCTATAAAGCGAAAAGTACTTTCTTGCTTGTTACATGACTTTCTAGTGCATAGCCTTCATGGTTATAAAAAGTGCATTCTTGTTACATTCTTGCTCATGGAAAGGCCAAATTGACATTCTTGTTATATACTTGATCAAATCATATTCTTGTACCTTGAAATGATTATATCTTGTTACTTTGGCTTTGTTCACATGTTTCATCGTATCTGCATGATTTATCTTATTCCCTAGAGCTAAAATGATAATCATTTAAACTTGCCTTCATGTTGATACGAAGATACCTACTGGACAAGTGTGCTCATTACCTACTTTCTCAATGTTTCATGAAGTATAGATGAATCGGATTTGGATTATACAAGCAATGATTCTGAGAGTGATTGAAGGACAAACGACTCGAGAGAAGCCTTAGATATCAAATGTTTAGTCGAGTCATGATGTAATTTTTATTTTATTTGAGTCTAGTAACAAGAGCCAAGATTCTATGTTCCTTGGGAATTTTATTTTATGAAGAAATAAAAGTTAAAGGTTTTAGTGAATTACATTGTGCAATTACTCTTATGTGATTGTCTTACGCTCTGATTATATTGCTTGCTTGAGGCGTACTAGCTGACTGTTCACATTCCCGATTGTTTCCGCTGCATAATCTCGAGACGTGACAATGAAAGTGATATCAGAGCGCTAGAACTAGAAGTTCTAGGGAAAAAGTCATGTAATAGGCTAAAGTCCAAGGTTAAGGACCCACACATATGAAACTAGGAAAGAAATTCCCAACCTATAAGAAGAATTGGGTAGAACCTGGGATGAGATAGTAATTAGAATTATTTCTAAGATTAACCTCACTCATTCCATTAGAATTAACAAAGTTCATTACTCTTCTCAGGTACCTTACTCTCAAAATGGCTCATCGTGTTGACTGGGAAAGTATGCAACAGACCGTTGCGGGTCTCACCCAAGCGTTGCAGAACATGGCTCAAACTGGCACAGGGGCAAGAGCTGGAGACTTACATCACAATTTTCGGAGCTTAAATCCTCCACGGTTTTCGGGTTCCTCTAATCCAGGTGAAGTTGAGAATTGGATTGACGAAATGAATCGCATATTTGAAGTTATGTAATGTGCGGACCAAGAGAAGGTTCGTCTCGCTACGTTCCAATTAAATAAAGATGCCCGTACATGGTAGAAGTTGATTCCGACACCGCCTCAAGTTGCACCACACACTTGGGAGGGATTCCTTACCCTTTTCCGAGCCAAGTACTTCTTTGAACATGTCAAGGAGAGGAAATCTATGGAGTTTGCTTCGTTGCGTCAGGGTATGATGACAGTGGTGGAGTATGAACTCCAATTTTCTAGGCTGGCACCTTATGCACCTCACCTGATTAGTATCGACTTGTTGAAAGCTAACCGGTTTATGGACGGATTGAGGCCCAACTTTATTCAACAACTTGGGACTCAGAATATCCGTACATATGCGGAGATGGTCTAACGGGCACATCTATGTGAAAGGACCTTGGAGAAGGTCAAAAAGTTAAAAGGCAAGGGAGAGGAGCCGAGCCAAAGATTAGATCGGCATGACAAGAATGGAATGTTTAGCATCACAGAACCTTACAAATTCCGTGATAGTAAGAAGAGATCCCGGAATGGGAGTGGTAGTGGTTACCACAAGAATAAGAAGGTCAAGGAAGAAGAAAAGCAAGTCACCACGGCTTGCACTTTTTGTGAGAGGTTCAGTCATTCAACCGAAGAGTGCTGGAAGCATCTCGACGCTTGTTTAAGATGTGGTAGTTGGGAGCACCACATGTCGGATTACCCCCTTATGAAGGAACAATCTTCCCGTGGTGGACGTAAGCGACAGGCTCATCTAAATTCTATTGTGGAAGATGAGGAAGTGCCCAAGAATGATGGGCTAATGGAAGGTACTATCCAAATCTATTCCCATCCTGCATTCGTACTATTTGATACTGGTGCTTCTCATTCCTTTATATCTACTACTTTTGCAAAAACTTTACCTATTGCATCAGTTCCTTTACCTTCGGACCTTGCTATCACTACACCATTAAGTCTTGGAACAAAACATACCAATTACTATCCTGATAGTGAGGTAAGGGTAGAAGGTCACAACCATCCTGCAAACCTCGTATGCCTTGACATGGAGGGCTACGATGCTATTCTAGGCGGAGATTGGCTAGTAGACCACTACGCCTATATAAATTGCCGCAACCAGATTATCTCTTTTCGGAAACCAGGTCTTCCAAGATTTTCCTTCCTTGATATCAAATATAGGAAGCATCCTACCATTATT
Organism: Amorphophallus konjac; assembly: GCA_022559845.1. Taxonomy (NCBI): domain Eukaryota; kingdom Viridiplantae; phylum Streptophyta; class Magnoliopsida; order Alismatales; family Araceae; genus Amorphophallus; species Amorphophallus konjac. Next base: position 87,045,186 of record CM040126.1, on the reverse strand, counting down.
TCATCTTTTCACGCTTGCAAACTTATTTCGCAAGGATGTGAAGCTTTTCTTGCTTCCATAACCATTATCGAATCCAAGCAAATTATCTTAGAAGACATTCCCATTGTGAATGAGTTTCCCGATGTATTTCCATGTGATTTGCCTGATTTACCGCCCGAAAGGGAAGTAAACTTCTTTATAGAACTCATTCCCAGAGCAGCACCTGTTTTGATAGCTCCCTACAGGATGTCCCCCACAGAACTAAAGGAATTGAAGAAACAACTTTAGGAGTTATTAGACAAGGGTTTCATTCGACCTAGCACATCCCCTTGGGATACGCCAGTTCTATTTGTCAAGAAGAAGGATGGATCTCTAAGGCTATGTATCGACTACCAGCGACTGAATCAACTCACAATTAAGAATAAATATCCATTGCCACGTATCGATGAACTCTTTGATCAGATTTCAGGAGCAGAATATTTTTTCAAGATAGACCTCAGGTCATGATATCATCAGCTCAAGATCAAAGATGAAGACATACACAAATCTGCTTTTCAAAGTAGATATGGTCACTATGAATTTATGGTAATGCCGTTCGGGTTAACCAATGCCCCGTTAGCTTTTATGCAACTTATGAATGATGTCTTCAGGCCTTATCTAGACCAATTTATAGTCATCTTCATTGATGACATTCTTATATACTCCAAAATAAGGGAGGATTATAAAGAGCACTTAAGAATAGCTTTGCAAACACTAAGAGAGCACAAACTTTATGCAAAGCTTAGTAAGTGCGAGTTCTAGCTAAAGGAAGTGTCTTTCCTTGGCCATATTATTTCAAAGGAAAGTATCACTGTCGACCCTTCTAAAATAGAAGCTGTTAAGAATTGGAGCCGGCCGACGACTGTGTTTGAAGTCAGAAGTTTTCTAGGTCTAGCTTATTATTACAGGAGATTTATCAAAGATGTCTCAAAGATCGCTGTTCCTTTGACTAGACTCACAAAAAAGGAGAATCCTTTTATATGGTCAGAGGATTGCGAAGAGAGTTTTCAAACTCTTAAAGAACACCTTACAATAGCACTAATACTAACGCTACCGACAGAAGGTGGTGATTTTGATGTCTATACGGATGCATCTGGCATTGGCCTAGGGTGCGTCCTTATGTAAAATGGAAAGGTGATTTTCTATTCATCAAGACAGTTGAAGCGTCATGAAAAAAATTACCCTGTGCATGATCTGGAACTAGTTGCAGTTATATTCGCATTGAAGATTTGGTGACATTACCTTTATGGGGAGAAATTCACCATATTTTTAGATCATAAAAGTTTGAAATACCTCTTCACACAGAAGGAATTAAACATGCGACAATGCAGATGGTTGGAGTATCTCAAGGACTTTGACTTTACTATCCAATATCATCCAGGGAAAGTAAATGCTGTAGCTGATGCTCTTAGCCGGAAGCCAATGGCAACTCTAGCAAGCCTCAAGAAAGGTATAACTTATCTTATTAAAGATTTTTCTCATTTAAATCTTGATATTGATAGAGAAGGAGAAGGAGGTATGATTGCCAATATAAGGTCTCAACCTACATTGATTAAGGACTTAGTCCAATTGCAAGAGAATGATCCCACATTGATGGAGATTAAGGATAATGTGGATTAGAGACCGGAATTTTCTATCTCAAACGATGGAAGGTTGTTATTTAAGGATCAAATTTGTGTGCCGAATCATGATGACACTAAGAAATTGATAATGGAAGAAGATTATAAATCTAGGTATGCTATTCACCCTAGTGCTACCAAGATGTATCAAGATTTGAAAAGAAACTTTTGGTGGCCCAATATGAAAAGAGAAGTAGCAGATTTTGTGTCCCGATGTCTCACTTGTCAACAAGTAAAAACTGAACATTTAAGACCCGCTGGGAAATTACACCCCTTGAATATTCTTGAGTGAAAATGGGAAAGTATAGGGATGGATTTCATTATGGGTTTACCTTAGACAAGAGGAGGACATGATAACATATGGGTGATCATAGACCGATTGACTAAATCTGCACATTTTGTACCAATTAAAAGTCGATGGTCTATAGATGTACTAGCAGCATTATACATGAAGGAGATTGTCAAACTATATGGTGTCCCTGTCACCATCATATCTGACCGAGATCCTCGGTTCACATCACAATTCTGGAAGGGTCTACAACATTCATTAGGGACCTGCCTTAATTTTTGCACGGCATTCCATCCATAAATTGAAGGTCAAACTGAAAGGACAAATCAAGTGGTGGAAGATATGCTCAGAGCTTGTTCTATCGACTTTGGAGGAAGTTGGCATGATCACTTGCCTCTAGTGGAATTTTCATATAATAATAGCTACCAAGATAGTATACAAATGGCACCATTCGAGGCTCTGTATGGTAGAAACTGTCGTTCGCCTATTTGCTGGAATGAAGTAGGAGAAAGGTAATTTCTCGGTCCCGACATCGTTAGGGATACTACTGAGAAGATAAAGATTATTCGGGAGAGACTCTAGATAGCTCAAGATAGACAGAAATCATATGCTGATAATCGAAGGCGCGACCTGGAATTTCAAGTAAGAGACCATGTGTTCCTTAAGATTTCTCCAGGTCGAGATATTCGAAGGTTCGGTATCAAAGGCAAGCTTACTCTAAGATTCATTGGCCCCTTTGCGATTCTTGAAAGGGTTGGTGAAGTCGCATATCGAATAGCTTTACCCCCTCAACTATCTGAAGTTCATGATGTATTTCACGTTTCAATGCTCAAGAAGTATATATCTGATCCATTCCATGTCATCACTTACGACAAATTGGAGATTAAAAATGACTTGACATATGAGCAAAAGTCAGTCAAGATCATTGAACGAGAAGTACGTCAACTTCGGAATAAAACTATTCCTATGGTCAAAGTTCAATGGACTAAATCATGGCCACATGAAGTAACATGGGAAATTGAAGAACCCAAGCGCAAAAGATTTCCAGAGATATTTGAATGTAAGTACACTCTCCATAAATCCATGTATTGAATTTGGGGACAAATTCTTTTAAGTGGGGGAGGGTGTAACGCCTGAGAATTTTTAAAGAAATTTTTGGAATTAAAATATAATTATTAAGCATTTAAATGAGATGTATTATGGATTAATTAAATCTAATTTATATGGCCTCATACTAATCCAAGAGGATTAGGCCCATATAACAAACCCAATTAGCCCAAAAAGATTGTTTTGGACCTCAGCCCATATTCTAGAAGCTAGGAATAGGTGTAAACATGGAATTAAGGAGATAATTACTCCTTAATAGATAATTAAAGGGATGAAGAAGGGGATAATACCAAAAGAGTTTGAACCGTTTTCAAATTCGGCGCCTAGGTTGGAAAACGGTCTATCACGAGACTGCATAGGGCATGAAACGGTCTAGAGCTAGATCGCTAAGCTCGGTCAGTTCCGTGAGTATGAGAAAACGTGAAAAGATTAGATTTTTGGCATCCTAATCACTTAGGATCGATTCTATCTACTAATTATATAAGTCTATAAGACTAGAAGATTGAATTGAAAGTCTAATTAGAACTCTAAGTTCGTTATAATCCTCAAAACCCTAGCTAAACCTATAAATAGACCCCAGATTTGACGTGTTCGACCTTTACTTTTGGCTCGCGTTGAACTAAGGTAAGGAGGCAGAATTAGAGGTAAGTTCTTTTGAGTATTTTATTCACAATACTAAGGTATAACTTCCCTTTGAATTTCGTTCTAGGAGATCAAGTCTACAAAGAGTTAGAGGCTTCCAAAGATGCTGATCCTACACCAATAACTCAGGAAACTGTGCAACGGCCCAATGAAGATCAGGGAAATAGAAGCCCCAAACGTGGTAATTAGATAGAGGTTCTTTAGAACAATTTGTTCTTGTTAGTACCCTCCTCTTATCCTCAAAATTTCACGTCTTTAGGTCAAGATAATCAAGAGTTAGGAAGGCGTGAAGTTGCTGATTTAGCACAAGAACGTGCAGAACTAGAGATTACTTCAAGTCCAAAATTGACAGACTAGGAGCACTAATTAAGGTAGGTTATCTCATGAAAGGCTTAAACTTTATGTCTAGAATAAAAGTCCTCTGGTTTCAATTGATTTCATGCATTGTACACCGTGAATTTTATGATTTATTAGGACTATGCATCTAGTATACTCTTCATGCATAAATTCTTAGCCTAATGAAGTTAAAAGGGAATTTTCTTGTTAATCACATAAACCCATGCATATTGTTGGCCTATACTCATTCTATCATGATTATGGAAGTTTATATATGTTGATTTCCATGCATGATATGCCTTAGATTAGTATTTTTTATCATTATTATTGAGTTCTCGGATTATCACAGGAGGAAACGGTCTTCCTGTAGACCACCCGAAACTCTAGCAGTCGCCCGATAGACCGCTAGCAACAGTGAAATGCTCCTATACTAGACCGTTTGAGTTTTTGATTTCTGTAATATTATTAATTTGAAACATATTATAGATTAGCCTTAATTAATGTATGTTAAGCTTAGTTAAACTAAGTTCTATTCCTGGTTTTAACACCGGTTCATAGACTTAGTTATATTTATTTGTTCATCATAATAGATTCCATGTTTTTGTGCACATTGGTATGATTTTAACTTATGTTAATTTGTGACCAAATTCATATATTCTTGTAATAAATACATGTTTCAAGTGATTCATGATTTAACTTGATCACTGTTTTATCACGATTCTCTCTTTTCTAAGAGTCATTTTCTTAAGTACATGGCACATATCCTGGTATGCTGTCATTAGTTACACTTTTACACATTAAGTACACAATCTTGGACTTGATAACCCCTCCTTTGGATATTCCTTCCAATGGACTTGGAAATCTTGTTTCAAGGCCTCCATAAGACTCTGCGAGCCTTGGATTCCCACTAGGATGCCGAGCTAGTTGTACCATTAAAACCCAATTTATCTAGAAAGCACTTTGACCGGTGTTTTATATACTCTGGAACTTAGTGGCCTTCTGGTTGACCGCCAGACTCTGCTAGCGGCCCTGCACTAGACCGCTAATGGACACTAAACGGCCATCCACTGGACCGCAAGGCTTAAGAGATGGTTTTTACTACATCGAAGACCCTGTCTTATGAAACGGTCCAAGACTAGATCGCTTGAATTCCTAAACGGTCCAGCATATGACCGCTTTCTATATCAAACAGTCCTGCACTAGATCGCTTGGTTCCTGATTGTGTCTAACCCGAGGTTTGACCTTTGAGGTTGGTTTTCTTGAGTTCATTGATAGTCTTAGAATTATCTGGACTCTGAACCTATGTTAATAAGTCAATGATAAAAGTATGAAGGAAAGAGAATGTACCGTTATGCTGCCAAATTCTTTCCATGGCATAACCTAGTTATTAATACATTTCTTGAATTCTCATGATAAAATCATTGGTACGTTCTATACCTTGGTTACTTTATCATGGAATTATTATTGAACTTGTACATTCTTGGCCACATTATTGTTATAAACGTGGAAGTAGCTTGATTTATACTTGAAGATGCAGTTTGAGCACTGATTATGTTTGAGGGCTCTATGCTAGTCCCCTTGGCTGATTATCGGAAACATACTGTAAACCATGGGGTATGACGCTACTCGCGTCGCATTACGCTGGGGGTAATTTCTCTATAAATAAGTGAAATGTCCACGGGATCCACGTAAATTCACTAAGTACTTGCTATAAAGCGAAAAGTACTTTCTTACTTTTTACATGACTTTCTAGTGCATAGCCTTCATGGTTATGAAAAGTGCATTCTTGTTACATTCTTGTTCATGGAAAGGTCAAATTGACATTCTTGTTATATACTTGATCAAATCATATTCTTATACCTTGTCATGATTATATCTTGTTACTTTGGCTTTGTTCGCATGTTTCATCGTATCTGCATGATTTATCTTATTCTCTAGAGCTAAAATGATAATCATTTAAACTTGCCTTCATGTTGATACAAAGATACCTACTGGGCAAGGGTGCTCATTACCTACTTTCTTAATGTTTTAGGAAGTACTAATGAATCGGATTCGGATTATACAAGCAATGTGTCCGAGAGTGATTGAAGGACAAACGACTCGAGAGAAGCCTTAGATATCAAATGTCTAGTCGAGTCATGATGTAATTTTTATTTTATTTGAGTCTAGTGGCAAGAGTCAAGATTCTATGTACCTTGGGAATTTTATTTTATGAAGAAATAAAAGTTGAAGGTTTTAGTGAATTACATTGTGCAATTACTCTTATGTGATTGTCTTACGCTCTGATTATATTGCTTGCTCGAGACGTACTAGCCGACTGTTCACATTCTCGATTGTTTCTGCTGCATAATCTCGGGACGTGACACAAAGGCTTCTTCTTGGTCACTTCTATCTCCTTGTTCTTCAAGTTAATCTCATAGGTCATGAGTGACCCTAGGAGCTCTTCTACCTTAGTGGTTGATAGATCTCTTGACTCTTCAACCATAGTAGCCTTGGTATGCCATGCGGAGGTTAATGATCGGAGAATTTTTCTCACTATGTCTTGCTCTGTATATTTCATTCCCATATTAGTTAGACTATTTGTGGGAGTAGTTAAACAAGCATACATATCTTGAATGGACTCATCAGGTGTAACGACTCGGAGATCTGGATACCGGTAAACCGATACCAAGAGCTTGGGGAAGCCACCCAAGAGGCTAATGAGGCCCCGTAAGGGTTGGAGGGTTTTGTCGAGATGATGCATAACGAATTGAAATTACACGCGCAATATTAATTATATTTTTTTTGGTCAAAACAACTAGTGGGAGAAGGGGAGAGTGCACCCCTTTCCAGAGGAAAGGAATGTTCCCACTCACCTTTCATGCCACTAGAAGTACTTTTATTGCATTAAAAGTGAGTAAGTACAATGGTTTGGGGGCCATGCCCTTGGAAAACAAGAAAGGTAATAAACTGTACAACTTGAATATGATAAATGGAAAAATCAATGACTATATACGCCGGATGCGAACATTAGGAATGTGGGAGGCATCCGCCATGATGTAGCCTCTAGCCATAGGAGGCAGTTCCCTAGAAGATGAGAAGACATTATTGCAGCCCATCAAGATATCATAGTTTGCCAGAGTATCCACAATTTGATTAGCTTCCCTGTATGTATGCACAATGGGAGCTTGTTGCAGTCTGAAAAAATACTGAAGCTTTCTCCACCATGGAAGAAAAGACCAAGGTGGGCTTCTATTATGCTGTAGAAGAGTAATCAAATCTAGTGAATCAGTGTAGATAATAGAGACTGGGATGTTATGTAAATGAGCCAATCTTAAACCATCAAGAAGGGCCCTTCCTTCTGCAACCATGTTGGACCCATGTCCTTGGACCAATCCAACAAACTGTGATGCAAGATAAGCTTTTATGATTGATGGACATACCCATTGATTGGAGAATGCTTCTTAGTGGGTTACTAACACCACATTTGAAAATAATTTGTTTCAAAATTTGGACAGTGTCATCATGTATATGTTCAGCTATCTGAATGTATTTAGTTCTGACCCCTTCATACCTGATGCGGCATCTATACTTACAAATTTCCCACACAATCATCATAGATATTTTCAGAGATAGAAAACCTTGTGGGCTGTGAATAGAGGACTCATTAAGAATGATGCAGAGCTGACAGTAAATGGAATTGATTTCCAAATGGGTATTAGCAATTAAAGAGCCAAATTTGTTCCACAAATAAGTAGCTATTTCCCTAGCTATAAAAAGATGATCAATGTCTTCAATAGCATGGGAAAATGAGTAGCAATCACACCGGGAAGCAATGTATATACCACTTCTTTGGATCCGACTATCCACAAGCACAACATGATTAAGAAGTTTCCAGTAAAATAGTGAAGCACGGGGAGGGAATTTTTGATACCAAAGTTTAGTAGCAGAGACAACAATCACCTGCCCTTTGATATAATCATAAGTAGACTTGATGCTAAATTTGCCTGAATTTGTAAAAGTCCATATTGGAATATCATCCCCATCTTGAATAGTATAACTATACAGATCAGTCCGCAGATTGTGATCAATAATCCCATCCTAGACCGGATGATTGTGATCAGCCAATACAGATTGGACAGAGCAATTTTCAGACCAAGCATTAATATGGTAGGATGAATCATCCAGCAGAGGTTTGTCCTTATACCAAGTGTCTTTGAGAATGTTGGTATTTGCACCATTAAAAACAACCTTACGCATACCTGCCAGGAGGATCACCTTGGCTTTTTCAAAATCTTGAACTTTAATGCCTGCTGGGAAAGGAGTTTTACAATCTGAAATATGTTTCCCTTGAATGTATTTACTCCTGACAAATTTGGCCCATAATGAGTTATTGTGTAAAGAAGTCCATAGCTATTTAACATAGGAACATAGTTGAATATCTCCCAATTTACGAATACCCAGACTACCTTCAGGTAAGGGTTTACATACTTTCTCCCATGAAACCCAATATTTTTTATGAGCAGTATCAAGCCCTTGCCAAAAAAAATTAGCACAAATTGTATCAATTTGTTTGTGAATTGAATATGGAATAGTAGTGGCACTGGCTGTGTATATGGGGATGGAGGATAGAACTGATTTGATTCATGTCAGTCTTCCAGCCTGTGAGAGAAATTTACTTTGCCACCCAGCTAATTTTGCATTGATTTTGTCAAGTAAAAACTTGTAATGAGGTGTTTTGATTCTCCCTTTGAAAAGAGGAATTCCTAAGTAATTCATGCTTCCAATTCTGTGCTGATATCTGTAAGCTAATGGATTCTGTCAATGGCATGATTTGGCATGTGCTTTGAAACCATGAAAGAACTTGTATGAATATTAATCCTCTGACCTGAAGATCTTTCATACCTTCCCAAGAATTTAATCAAATGTTTAATGGAGGATATACTACCATTCAAGCATATAATTGAGTCATCTGCATAAAGAATATGAGAGATATGCATGACCTGTCGAGACAGATGATAATGTTGGCACTGTCCAGAATTGAATAAGTGACTATGACCTCTGCTCAAAACATCTTCAGCTAAGATAAAGAGGGCAGGGGCTAGTGGATCACCCTGTCTCACCCCTCAAGTGGATTTGAAGAATCCATGCAGTTGACCATTAAATGCAACAGTGTACCAACAATTCATTAAAAGCTGAGTAATAAGAGAAATGAATCTATTAGAAAATCCAAATTTCCTCATAACATTGAGAATAAAGTCCCATTCAATTCGGTCATAGGCTTTAGCCATGTCTAGCTTGATCAGAATATTATGACCTCTGACCGGCCTATCTAATTCCATGAATAAGTCCTTAGCAAGGAGGAAGTTATCAAAAATACCTTGGCCACTGATAAAGCCACTTTGCTGCTCAAAAATAATAGCTGGAAGGATATTACGCAATCTATCACAAATTGCTTTGGACACAATTTTGTATATGAAGTTGCATAAACCAATAGGCCTGAAATCTACAAAGGAAGCTGGGTTTTTAACCTTAGGTATCATACATAGAATGGTAGATGTTGCCCCCTTCGGGAGTCCCCACCCTTGAAAAAAACTTTGAGCAGCAGTTTCCACATCATTCCCTACTATATCCCAGCAGTGAGTGAAAAAGTTACCAGTGTATCCATCAGGACCCGGAGAGCTATTGCCAGGAAGTGAAAAAATAGTTCTTTTGATTTCTTCTGTAGATGGAATAGCACAGAGAACTATGTTCTGATCCTCAGTAATGGGACTAGGAATAACAGTCAGAAGCTGAGCATCAATATTATGGTCTTCAAATGAGAGGAGATTCTTAAAGAAATCAGTTGCACCAGTTAATAATGTAGCCTGATCTTCCACCCAATTGCCATCTATCTTCAGCTTATGAATATAGTTTCTCTGCCTTCTGATTTTGGTGTAATGATGGAAGAATTGAGTATTCCGATCCCCATATGAAAGCCATTGAATTTGGGATTTTTGAAACCAAAAGATTTCTTCCCGATGTAGTGCAAGTCTCAGCTTAGCATTAGCTTTGTGTAGTTTCATTCTGTTTTCTAGAGAAGGGTTATCATCATAATTATCTTGAGCTTGAAGTAACTGCATTTCAGCAATTTCCTTAGCTTGATGTATGTCACCGAACACATCTTTATTCCAAATTAAGTAACTGCATTTTAGCAATTTCCTTAGCTTGATGTATGTCACCGAACACATCTTTATTCCAAATTTTCAAAGCAGCCTTAAGGTGTTTGAGATTCTCTTGTAATAAGTAAAAGGGATGACATATCTGCTCATGATTATTCCATTATTCTTTGACAAAGTCCAAAAAATCAGGATGTATGTGCCACATGTTGATATATAAATCTACCAGGAGCAGCTTGCACAGGTTGCATATTCATGAGAAGAGGAGCATGATCAGAAGGACCTATAACCAAATGCTTAACAATCAGATTAGAGGGAAAGTTTAACCAATTAGCATTGTACAATATTCTGTCAAGCCGGGCTCGAATATGAGAGGTCCCTATTTGGTTGTTGGTCCAAGTGTAAGGAGAACCTGAATAACCAGCATCAATGAGGCCAGTAGCTGCGACAAAGCCTTGAAAATCAGTCATAGTAGTTGAAGAGGACATGATACCACCAAGCTTTTCTTCAGGGGAGATGATGCAATTGAAGTCACCACCAATAGTCCAAGGAATATTCACTTCTGGACTGAATGCCATCAAGGAATCAAACATTTCCCTACGAACACTAGCACAGCAAGATGCATAAATGACAGTAAAATACATAAAGATATAATTGTCCTCCTTGAGAGCAATAGTAATATATTGTGGATGCAGCTCTATAATATCAAGGAAAATATCAGTACTATGAAAAAGCCAAATTCTAGAGGATGCACCATTGTTCCCAAGAACAGACCGAAGGTTGATGCGATGAGCCACATAACTGGCATGACTGAAGTCAATACAAGGTTCAAGAATAGCTGCAATGCATATCTTATGAGTTTTGACAATTTGTGCAAGGCTTCTGACAGTGGCCTTATTACCTATACCCCTAACATTCCATATAAGAGCAGAACTAATCATGAACATAAGGATGAAGGATTAGCAGCCAACACCTTGGCTTTAGCTCTACTCAGCCGACCATCATTAATAAGCTCTTCGGGAATTGCAGAGATTTCAGTTACTTCTTTATCTTGAAGGCCACTGTATGTGCTTTTATTGTTTTGACAAACCATCTGAGAATTTTCTAATGCAGCCAATTCAGATACTTTGTTTGAAATAATTTGGATGTCTTTGATATCCAAGCTTTGGGAGATGACTACCAAATCAGATTTCTCTTTCACCCCAGAAATGTAAGGATTTTGGGTTGAAGGGAGCTTCTCAGTGAGTGAAGATTCAGTTGTAATACTCACATGGGATGCTATATATGAAGCATTCTGTTTACTTGAGGCATTATCACAAATATATGAAATGCATGAATTATTTGCTTCATCAACTAATCTAAGGTCACAAATAGCATTATTGTAAACTTTAGAATCAGTGGAGATATCATTGATAATTCCTGTATCATTCCCTTCATCTGCCAAATCCTCCTTCAGATCTGATTCTTCAGAGAATTATTCCAGTGCAGAGAACCTGTTGGCCTCATTAATTATCATCTTCGGACTACAAATTTTAGGCAGTCGAGGTCTATATTCCTGACGAATCACCTTATGAGCTTCAAGAGGAACACCATCTTTTAGAGGCAGATGGCGAATCATAACCTTATTTTATTTCTTCTTACATTCTTCCTCCAAATGTCCAATTTTATGACAATAATAGCAGAGGTGCGGAACCCTATGATAGCTAATCGACTGCCAAAAATCACTATCTTCTATCCCAATCCATATCCGATTTTTCCTCTGTGCTGCAATGTCTAATTCAACATATACCAGAGCTTCTGAAGTCTCAGTCATCGCAACAGTAGCATCATGAATCCGCAAGACAGATCCAATGTTACCAGCTATTGAACGTAGCATATCTTCATGATAAAAATTAACTAGTAATGATGGAAATCCAATCCACACAAGGATAGTCGATGGATCCGATACAAAATCAAAATCAGGTGTCCATCTAAAGAATCTGAAGAGGAATCCCTTGATGTATAGATTCTTTTGAAGAAGAATTTTAAGGAAATCATCTTAACACCCTAGACGGATCAATACATGTCTAGCATTCATCCGGCTAAGAATAAAGTCTGACCTTAGATGCATTCGTTGAGAGAGATAGGCCTTAATCTCTGGTATAGATGGTCTACCATACGAGCATCTAGCAATGACTGCATTCTGAAGATGCGAACAAGACTTTTGAATATCTTCCTGAGAAAAATATACTGCAGGTTCCCCTTGATCCGTAAATGCCGGAGCCTTCATCTGGAAGCATAGGCGCGATCGATGCTGTCCCTCCATAAGCGTATGTGCATACGACTTCCGATGGGCTACTCCAACCTCTGAGCATCCGGCAGTGTTTGTTTCAGAAGAGAACTGAGCATCCCCCACCGCACCAGCCATCGCCGGCAGGAGGGGGATGCAATGAAGGAACAGAGAAGCGAGGTGGGAAGAAGGAAAATCCGGAGCTTCTCACTCTAGAATTCTAGAGAGAGAGCAGCCTTATATTCACTTGAACTTGATTATTCGCAATATTAATTATACCAACAATTTGAACTATAAACGGAAGCAATTTAAATATCAGAGTGATAAATATATACAGTAGTCCAGATTCACAATTTACACAAGTCCAACCACTGAACACGAGTTAAAAATATACAATTACTCGGGGCATACCCCGGTCAAAAAGTATAGGTAAAGACAGACAGACCGACTGACAGACCACTGACCGACCACTGCTGGCACTAAGTACGGCCGTCAAAAGCACGGGAAGCTCCGGAAGACGGCTGAAGCAGCTCACCTGGAAAAGTAAGGGTGAGTCTCTCAACCAGACTCAATAGGGGTCACGCGGATCCCTACCTCGCACTAAACAAAGGAAAACAATTAAAGCATGCATTGGCATAATTAAATAACAGTTTAGTAAAGCTGTAAAACTATCTAAACAGTTTAATAACAGCTAACTGTAATGCCAATTTAATTTAAACATGAGCGTCAAGAACTAAATCTACCAATAGAATAAATCTCAACATTTCCAAGTGACAGGAGAAAAAAGGACCACCAGAAAGAGAAACCAGATGCGTCCACTGACGGCTTACACTGCGTCTCAAGTATCTACACAAGTCTGGATCGTGACAAGTGAGACATGTAACCGTATCAGAAACAAGAACTAGTCAGGATAACACTCGTTAGTGCCAGTCCAAGCCCCTGACCACGTGTGCACACACCGGCTCGTTACCTTGAGCCAGGCCTCTAGCTAGTTTTTCCCCCCAGTAGGACGCTACTGTAAAGTAGGGGCGCATGGAAACTAGCTTAAAAACCGTAAACCGGGACTACCCCGCCACCTCTCCTAGGTGGGCCGACACTAGAGGTCGTCGGGCTATGACTAGTGGTTCCATTACAAGGAAAGAGAAAGCAACTCTATTGGGATATAAAAAATGAGCCATAGTTTGTAAAATAATTTAAACATGGCGGATATGCAATATTAAAAGCATAATTAAATGAACATGTTAACAATTGAATTCTGCAGGAATTAAACAGTCAACTAAGGGCCGCTCCAATCGTACGCGGTTGAACGACTGGCCGCTCAATGGACATAAGCGGTTATAACTGAGCCACATGGCTCTATAGCACGGTCAAGCTTGAGCCGTGCAACGATCTAAGCGGTCTGACGATTGGCCGCTCAATAGGGCGATCGGTCCACTAGGCGGTCCGACGACTGGCCATTCAATGGACTGAACGGACCCATTTTAGCCATGCCATCTATTTGAACGGACCCATGTTGGGCCGTTCTAACTACGCCGCCTTACTGTTTAAAGATCCTATGCGGTCAGGGGTTGGCCGCCCTATTCTCTGAACGGTCTCACTGAGTACCGTTCAATAGGTTAAAACGGTTTAACCGTAGACCGTGGCTTCAAAACGGTCACTGATAGGACTGTGCAATTACCGGGAATCCGAGAACGGGGGTAAACCCCACGGAAACCCCTCTCGGTAGATCCAAATCGACGGGAAACAATTTCTAACCTGCCATTCCTCAATTCACATCCATCAACAACCATTATAAGCCCAGAAAACAAAAATACGATGGCGATGAGGGATTGAAAACATAAATGACAATGTTCATGCCCCAAAACATAAAAGACGATGTTCAAGCTATAGAAGACATAACGACGATGGGCATGGCGAAGAAAATGTTCCTAACGAGGTCAGGCGTCCATCGCCCTACCTCGATCGTGACGAAAACGCCGTTACGACGCCGAACGGACCGAGGGTAGCCGCGCCTTCCTTCACCCGCACCCGTCTCCACACTCCGCGGTTCACCCCAACGTTGGCATCCTTGCGCTCCACACGTCGCGAGCTATCGAACGGTGCCCTCCACGCCTTCTGCAGCGGCCCGATCGGACCGAGCCCCGAGAGAGGGAGAGAGAGCGTCCGCGTGAGAGAGAGAGGGTGAGCGAGAGAGAAAATGAGAGAAATGGGGAGAGAGGGGGTTGGTCGATTGGGTTAAAAAAAGTTGTAATATATATATATATATTTTGATTTTTAACTTCTAATTACATTTTAACCCCCAATTAAGCAAAATTGCTTATATGCCCATTAATTTCTAAAACTCTTTTATTAAATGGGATAAAATGCTAGAAAAAGCCCATTAAATCCCAAAAATCTCCTAAATTCATGGTTTAAATTCTATATTAATACCGGCAAGGATCCGTTAATGAACGGGCCTTACATCAGGTTTCATTCTGAACATTTCATATTTAGAAATCAAGATGTTAGCTTTGGTTTCACGCACCTGAGATGTGCCCTCATATATTACCTCTAAGCGATTCCACATCTCCTTGGCTGTCGCACAGGTTGATACTCTTGAAAACTCTACTGGATGAAGAGAGCACTGCATGTTGTGCTTGGCACTCCATTTGACTGTGGATCTTCTAATTTGCTCCTTAGTCCAGACGTCCTCATCTTCTTGAAGCTCGTAGGGGCCCTTGCTAATAACTTGCCAGAGCTCATAGTCTTGGGTGCTGATGAACACCTACATATGATTTTTCCAATAAGGGTAGTTAGATCCAGTGAAGTAGGGTGGTCTGTTAATAGAATGTCCTTCGGGCATAAGACCCTTGGACGCCATTCCACCATTTCTCTCAAGCTCGTTGGACCCCATCATGAGAGTTTGGCTCTGATACCACGTGTTGTGTGGGAATGGCTGATCTAGAGGGGAGGGGTGAATAGATCAGCCCCATTTTTCTAGATATAAGAAGACTACACCGGAATAAAACAACTAGCACATGAAATAAGAACCTATACGCAAGATGCTGAAGTGTAAATAGACAATGTGCCTAAGTAAGCATCTAGCGCAGGGCGATCACACACATGCAAACCACAATTTTAAGGCAGTGTAATGGCGTAGTTACTGAGAAATATGTCCCTTCATCAAAGACATGAGGTCAGATATGTCATGAAGTGACAATGCTATCACTATTCAAATTGAGGCATGATAGTCAATCACACCAAGTACCTAGGGATAGATTTTTTGGAGGGAATACTAAGATCGATGCATCAAGGAAGTTAGATCTGTCACGCCCCGAGCGCGGAAGATACCCGGAGATGCGCGACGTGTCTATATCAATCATGTCAATCAGAGTGGTCGTGTATTCGACACAAAGACAGAGATGCGCAAAATAGCAAGATAACCCAATCCTTTATTTCATAATGGATAGACTATTACAAATCCAATACTCTATTTAATAAAAAGAAAAGTACATAGTTGACTCGAGAAAACTATAGGAAAGACTAGACGACACTTGTAGAAGCTCTATCACTTTCACTCTTGATCATTCCCATCCGATTGACTTCCATCGTCGTCAGACTTACCTGAAAAGTAAAAAGGGACAAACGGAATGAGCGAACGCTCAGTAGGAAATTATATCTCAAGTACTAGCGAGGGGTTTAAGTAATTACATTTTTATGAATGCAATAAAGCTATGCATGCTCGCATAAAACGACAGGATAGATAGAATGTAGTATCAAGGAAATAAGATGAACTTATCATGAACTTTCAACAAGATAACAAGTTTATTCGAGATATTCAAGCAAGTACATTTAACAAATCATGTCAAGGACTTTGGCTATCATGTATCAAGCAAGCAAGTAAATTACCCTTTTTCGGGCCACGCATTTCATTTCATGTCAAGTACGAGTCAAGTACAAGATGTGTGTGGAATGTCCAATCAAGCAAGTCAAGTACTCGGTATAATGCCAGATACCTTATCATTTTAACTCCCATGGGCACAAGTACTTTCGGGTGCTCCTCCCAGGACCAGATCGGGCCCTATATGCGCAGGCATTTATCATGTGTTTTGACATCCACTCTTGTTTATAGCCAACATAGAATTTCAATAATCAAGCTTGTAGACACGTATGACAACTTTGATAGAATAGAGTCCAAAATATGACAAAGGACATAGAATGGCGATAATAACGGTATAATCACGATATCGATAAAACTAGGTAGAACATGATTCCCTTAACTTGGGTACCATGACAAATCAGTATGGACATTCTTTATATAGAATTGAGGTCCACATGAACAGTATATCAAGGGTAAGATACCCTCATTCTTATCATAGAATTGAGGTTTACAAGAATGGCATGATGTCATCATCCCATTAAGAATTTCTTATGATATACTCTTTGTATAATCATAAGGGCCGGTATCCCATGTTTCTTCAGAGTGACATGGCATCAATGGTGTAATGGGTTTTTAGGGTACAACCAGCTCAGTCGGCCTTGAGGGAATCCAAGGCTACAAGGAGTCTTACGGAGGTCTCTATGACTAACTCGCTAGTCCAAAGGAACGGAATGTCCAATGGAGAGCTTGTATGTCAATGAGAGTTGAGTGTGATCGGTAAATCAACATGAAAACATGGGACTATACTCACGGAGTGGAGAATAGTTCGTGAGTATAGTGCCGATATATATATATATTATAATATATAAAACCATCGGTTAGCAAATCAGATGAAAATCAGTTTATAGTAAAATAACGACTTAGGTCAAGTCGTTTCTCAAGTAATTAACGCCTAACAGAAGGGCGTTTACATATGGTCCGTTTTGCAGAATTTTCAATAATTCAATAATTTATCTAAAACGCGCCTTGGAAAGGGGCGTTTCTTCAAGAGTTGACGACTACAGTAGCAGGCGTCTCCTTATTTATATATTTGACAGAATATCAATAATTTCATGAATTGTCTAAAACACGCCCTTAAAAGGGGCGTTACTGTTTAATTCTATTTTTTAGAATATATATATTTCAGGAATTTACAGAAAACGCGCCCTCTGAAGGGGCGTTATTAACATAATTACGCCCTAGTTCAGGGCGTTAGTTTCACAAGTCACGACCTAACTTAGGTCGTTAATTCGTCAAGGGTCATGAACAGTAACGAAGTTATATAATCAAGCAATTTTCCAAGACAGGACAGGTAAACTAGCAGGTAGAGTCATGCATTGTATTAGAATCAGGATTTCAAATATATCATCTTTATAACGTGGGTATTTATTATTTTCATAAAAGTAACGCCTGTGTACAGGGCGTTTATTCTGAAACTGACGACCATTGTTATGGTCGTTACTTTTAAAGTAGCGCCCTATTCAAGGGCGCTTCTTTCAATAATATTCCAGCAACGTCCGGGAAACTATAATAAAACTAATACATGATATGCATGATGCTTCTTGTATATATAAATTTAGTTTGGACTACAAGACTTGAGAAAATCCTACCTTTAAGAGTTGATTTGGAGATGACCGTGAGGGGTTTTTGGCTAGCAGAAGATGATGGCTTTGATGAAGAGGCTTCTACAACAGCTTTCCTATGAGAGAAGAAACTGTATCAGTTTCTTTGAAATCTGATCATCACGTCAAAAGTGAAGAAAAGATCTTTACCAACTCTCAACGTACGGCCACCGAGCTCCCTTAACATGTATAGAGAAGAAGATGAAGAATTGTTAATTCTTCGTGCAACTGAAGCAGAGAACAAAAAGGGAAATTAAGAAGAACGGTTTGTTCTTCACGTACCTCTGCAGTCGGAGGTATCAAATAGGTTTAGGGTTGTTCGATCAAGGCTTATTTATAATATTTTGGAAATCCTATTAGGGTTAGTGATTGTGTGGAAGTAATGCTTCCCTAATAGAGTCCTTACCCTAGTAGACACTTACTGGATCAGGTTGATCCTTCCCCTGATAAGCTCTGGGTCGAACGGGTCCGAATGGAATTAACGCCTTAGGTAAGGGCGTCGATTCTTTAATTAACGACCTAGTTCAGGTCGTTTCTTAAGAAATGTCTTGGATAAGGGCGGTCCTTGTTTTTGAAACACGCCCCATATATGGGCGTTTCTTTTACTTGCCTATTTGGTCGTGAGAGTTGACGACCGCACGTGTGGGCGTCCTTTCTTTAGTCACGCCTTTGATAGAGGCGTTTCTTTTTGAATTAACGCCCTAATAAGAGGCGTTATTTTAATTTTGTTTTACTTAATCTAATTAACCCTATTCTTATTATCTGTATTACTACTGTAATATATATATATTTTAATTTATTTCAAATATTCATTTATCAGGGTTGCTACAAGATTGATGCACATTTCAGTGTAAAGCATAAACAGGTCAATGCATAAACTAAGGTCGATGCACATCCAACAGCATTGAACAATCAGGTCGATGCTGCTCGGCTCTATTGGGTCCTGTAGTGCAGGAACACAGATCTAGAGGGGGGGGGTGAATAGATCCTACTACTAAAAACTATGACCGATTAAAAACATAGACAAGCGCACGACGGAATTAACAACCTTGACGAGATTGAAGATTTCACTCAAGCAAGATGATTAAATTCTCTCAATCTCACCATTCACACACGATTAAGATAAACACATTAAGCTGTTAAACATAACAAGGCAAACCACAATGCAAACCATAGGACACTGAGATTTTTAAGGTGGTTCGGGACCACGACGGGCTCCCTACGTCCACCCCTAACCAAACCCGGTGAGGCTTCACTCTGGGATAAATCCCCAACACGGAGACGACGCTCCAAACACACACGGGGATGAATCCCCACACACACACGGGGACACGCCCCAACACACACATAGATGGAGACGAAGTTTCCCACACGATCCGACGACCGGATCACAAACACAGACACATGATCCGACGACCGGATCACAACACACACACACACACACACGCTGCAACAACCGCAGCACAATGACACAAACTAAGATCGCACGAAGGCGATCAAACACGACCGTATACACAAACGGTCACACACACAAATATCTCTAATATTCAGAAAATAAACATAAATATACAAGCATGCTCAAACCCAAAATATAGATCATAGAACACATCATAAAGAACTAATAGAAGACATAGAAGTAGTCCCCCTTTGTTTTCCAAGGCCGGTTGATGATGTTCCTTAAACCACGAGTTGGAGGGAAGCCGGATGAAGACGATTCTTACGTCCTCTTGATCCTCTCTTTGATCCGCTCCTTTTCTTCTTCTTCCACGAGCTCCAGATCTTCACGGAAGTAGATGATTTCTTTCTTGCAAGAGCTCCACCACGTTTTCTCCCTTTTCTTCACCTATACGAAAGAGGAAATGAGCATTAGGGTTAATCCTTGCTTAAATTCAGAGCAACACATTGATATATATAGGAGACAGACCAAATGACCCATATACCCCTTCTAAAATGAGTTTAAAACACCCTAACATGATTAGGAACCATTAGGGTATATTATAGAAAGGTTTGAAAATGTTTTCAATGAGATTTGACCACTTTCGTAAGTCCCGTCCGGAAGGGGTCAACCCTTGGGGTCGACCCTCGGGCAACAGGTTGCTGGAAAACACAAAAAAGCACCCTGTGTTACAGGGGTCGACCCTTGGGGTCGACCCTTGCAGTGGGTCGACCCCAGGGGTCGACCCATGCAGTGGCTGGGCACACAAAAAATAGCTCTGCGCGCTTCGGCGGCAGGAATTAATTCTCCTAGCTCCGTACTCCGATCGAAGCGAGACTAGAGGTGTTGGAAAGAGGACTCCCAGAGCTACACCATAAAATTTTTAGAGGGAAGATCCAACAGTCGGATTGAATATGGTGAAGACTGTAAGACAATTTGAGTTTGAAAAATAACTAAAACCTCCATCAAACCAAAGGAAAACAATTGATTAAATGTTACCATAATCCCATGAAGATCAACAATGATTTTACATCCTGAAAAACATGATAACCCAAGAGGTTAGTTGAGAATCAAAATATATGAGTTATGCATTAACACTATGAACATGTTCACAATGAAATACATCATTGAACCTATTCAAACATGTGTTTTGCTTCTCAAATCACTTAGCAAAAATACATTTGACCAAATGACAAGGTTTTGAAATGATAAGTATGAATCTATCATTCAATCAAATATAATAACATGGAAGCTCAACCATTCAATCACATTCTTGAATCAACCAAATCTTCAACATCAAGATGCTTCATTACACAAGTGTTAACAATCATGCCAAATGCAAAGCATACATAATATCATAGAACCACATTCATTCAAATGGCATTCTTGTTGACAAAAATTAATATTCATGAAGCCTTATTTTCACGAGGAACATTGTCTTCACATGCATCTCACACATCAGTAAGTACCAATCATTCATGCAAGGCATGAGCAATATTGAACCAAATCTCATGAAGTCTTGTACGAATATTTCAAGCACAATACAAGCTTAAAAGCTTCAAGTAGAAAATGCATGAAGCACATTCATGTCATTAGCAACTTAGAAGATCACATCCATCAAATTTCAAGTTACAAGGTTGAGGTTATTTCAAGCCCAAAAATCTTACGAGGAAAGCGCATGAAAATACCGAACCAAGATTGTGAAAAGCTATTTGATGGAATGCATGAAATATAGAAGAGTCATCACAATGCAGTGAGTTAGTCAACTCCCTTTTTCAATAAGATCTTCATTGATGCACTCCTTTGAGTTCCAAACATAAATCATGGATTTTGATCATGCAAATCAAAATATTCAAAGCATGAGACCATTAAATACAAAACATTCATATAACTTTCAAACATGAACAGAGTTAACTCCCTTTTTCATTGATGGACTCCTTAAGATTCTAAGTATGAACCATGAAGTTGTATTCCTGCAAACCAGCATAAATATAATGTTAGTTCCTTAAACATCAAGTGTAACTCCATCTTTCAACCCATCAAATCAAGATATGAAACATGTTGTTTAATGAAACATTGCTAAATGAAACACATACACACACAAGCACAATCATTTTGATATCATCAAAACCAAACACGAACTAGGGGTGCAACAATCTCCCCCTTTTTGATGATGACAAAACGATGTGTGTGATAATACAAACATTGAGCCATTCTTCCCAAGACAATATCAATTATCAAGCATACAACATTGAACAGACACCAAATATTAACACACACCATACACATTAACACACACCAAATATTCTCCCCCTTTTTGTCATCTACAAAAAGACAGGGGGTTGAGTGACATGATAGGAATGTATGAGGCCAAAAGAATGAGACCAATTGTTGAAAAATGTCAAGTATGACTTGTACAAGCTGACATCAAGTATGAACTATATGCATGCTGAAAAATTGCAAGTATGCAAATATGCAAATTAGCACTGAATATGCAATATGTGAATGCTAATCATGCAAGATATGAAGCTATGCACATGATAACTTCTATCCTTCAAATGCAAGGTTTATACTCAGAATTAGACTCAAGGGGAATGTATGAACATGCAAGCACATAAGCACAATCGTCATGAACATAAATATAACATATAGTAACTCCCCCTTAATGAGGCACGGGTTAAGAAAAGAGCATGTGATTCAAATTCAAGAGTATAAGACATAAAGCATAACTAAGAGGTTTTGTGCATACACAACTAGGAGTACTACATAAACCATGAATGTAGGCAAATTCATAAAATACATATATCACAAAAATGCCCATGTGAAATGTGAGGCAATGACTAATGAGCTTCAAAACATATAGATTTTCAGATTTTCTAAAAAACACTAGAAGGTAATCTCCTCTCTACACTTTCACTTTAGATTCTCGACTATCGGTAGCTTCGCACAACCCCGATTTTGTTCTTTTAATGGACTTCACTTTTCGGCGCGAGTTTCCTCATATGTCTCAATGGGGATTCCCGGCTACTTGGATTCGTCACACATATTGATTTTTGTTTCTCCTTTTGACGCGAGTTTCCTCCTTTGTTTCAGGGGAGATTCCCGGTTACTCGGATCCACATTCCACTTATTGAATTTTTGTGGGGTAGGCAGTTTTTTCCTCACGATTACTCTTTAATGTCGATGTAGAGATTCAAGTTCCCTTTAAAGTGTTGGAAGGAATTTCTTAAATTCTTATCAATGAAATTCATTAAATTCATTATGTGCAAGAGTGTGAGGGTAAATTTTTGTTTTGCATGTATAAAATAAATTTGACAAGACACGGCTATGACTCCCCCTAAATGCATGTACGGTCGGAATCAAATCCTCCCCCTTAATATATGACATGTATCACATATGAATAAAATCACTGCATTGTTATTTATCAAGGAGGTGAGGTCTTAGAAACATCAAGAAATGGTTTCATAGGGTAAATACTTACAAGCATGCAAGGATTCATGAAACATACATGCAAGCATCCACGAGTCAAGATATGCGATTATCATGAAATATATGCATATGCTCTATATGCATGAATATGCAATATACATCTTTTTGTCATTTTATTAGCATAGTATGTGAATGATATGCAAAGATGTCAATGCGATGTAGAATGTCAGATTTTTATTTAAAATTTCTAAATGCATTACAAAATTCAATATGGGTGCAAGATGCAGGTTTTCAGATTTTCATATGAATGATCTAAATGCACCTTATGAAGTTTCTAATGCATGTAACTTATAAAAATATGAGAATGCAATGCAAGATGCAAATTTTTTTTTGTATTTTAGAACATCATAACAGAATGCACAAGGAGACATACATATTCAAATGATGAGTAGCAACCATTTTTCAAGACTTGCCCTTTTTGAATAAGGGTACACAAATGATCAAAATCAAGTAGTGAACCCAAATTATTTTCAGAAATGTTCAAAAACAGATTTTCAATGACATTTCAAGAGCTTAGAGTGTCATCCACAAACCAAACAGATTTTATAGGTTCTGGTACGAGGTGGAGGTGAAGGTTTTAAAACTCAACTCACACATAGTGAGAGCTTCTAGGTGGACATAATCCACCCTTCCACTTCACACCATTTGATATACCAGATACTCAATTACACTCAGATGCTCATGCATTTCATATTGAAAAGTATTCAGTAGGCAAAGACATCATGCTTGTTCCTCAAAATTTTCAGATTCATTCAACCAATGAGACAAGTTCATCATAGCAGAATACAAGAACAACATATCAAGTTCAAAAATAATATTTGTCAAAGGAACAATTCTGCATATCAGAAATTTTGCCTTCTAGAAGCAAGAATGAATTTCAGAATCAATTTGAACGCACAAGGTATTTCAGAATTTCAAGGCAAATTGATTTCCTTCAAAACACAAGTTTCCTTATAAGCCAAATAATTCAATTTATGAATTTTGGTACTAGGCGGAGAACATAGGTCCGAAGACCACCATCACGCTTAGTGGAAGTATCCAGTTGAACGTAGTCCAACCTTCTCTAACCACCATTTGATATACCAAATATTCATCCATTGAAGACATATGTGGCTTGTGAAGAATTTAGAGCATAACATGAACACACACCAGGATCTCATTCCAAAACATCAAAATCATCAAGTTTGACAGTGAAGGAGCAAAGTTGGAGTTTTACCATATGAGTGTGCCTTGTTCCATTTTATTGGAACCCCTTTCATTCTTTATTTACCTCATGGCACACTTTCATCACAACCGACTCATTTGTCGGATTTTGGCACCCAGGCCTTCTTAGGTCCTTGCATGTTAGAAGCATTTCTTCCAAAAGTTTTCTTTGACATTTTCATTACCACCTTGTTATCACTTTCTATGATCCTGCAATTCTCAATAACATGTCCACGGTTTCCACAATAAAGACATTGAGGAGAAATAATTTTACCAAGAGACTTCCTTTTAGGAGTAAAGGAATTTTCAAATCCATTCCATCTTCTATTTTCAAAAGGTCTAGATTTAACAAAATTAGACCTAGCATGCATTCTAGAAGCATGGAAATTTTCTGTTTTCAAAAACCAACACTCTTTCATAACATGCCCGTACTTCCCACAATGAAAGCAACAAGGAGATGTGGGTCTACGGAATGACTTTCCATTGTTTGCATGAGTGTTTGTGAATAATCTTTTCTTATGGGATGTAAACCTTTCAGCATGGGAATCATGTTCATTTCTGAATTTTCTTTGAAAGTTAAACTTAGCGTTCATGGCACGATAATCATAATTTTATTTCACAAAGTAATCATCCATGACATGGCCAAGTTTGTGACAATAAAAGCATGAGGCATTTTTCTTTTTGCATGCAAGTTTGTCATCCTCTTTCATGACAACACAATCATCCATCACATGACCAAACATGCCACAATAGAAGCATTCAACATTCAACTTCAATTTTTATCCATTTTGAACTCTTTGAAACTCTTTTTGCATGGTGGGTTTTGTGTTGAGATTTTTCTTTTTCTCAAAACTATTTTTAGAAGTTTTCTTTTGAAAAATGGGAGGAGGAGCTTTGGAGGTGCTAGGAATGTCAGAGACATGAACAAAAGAGGTTGTCATTTTGTGTTCAAAAGATTTTTTATTGACCGGGGTGTATCCAAGACCCTCCTTTTGAAAGTTCACCCTGACACCTAGCATTTTGTCTAAGTTCTCCTTCCCTTTGACAAATCTAGACAAGTCATTTTTCAAATCATTTGTCTCTTTTTCATATACAAGGATTTTCTCACTAATCAAGCAATTCACAGATTCCAAGTTTTCATTCTCTTTCAAAATTTCCTTATTTTCATCATTCATGGCATAGAGTTTTTCAGTTAAGTTTTCAAGAACTTTTCAGTTTCAACAAACTTTGAAATCTTAACAAGCAATTGTTCATTCTCAGATTTCAACAAGGAATTTTCTTTTTCAAGCTTATCAAGGCATTTCAATCTTCCTTCTAGTAAGGAATTCT
Organism: Amorphophallus konjac; assembly: GCA_022559845.1. NCBI lineage: Eukaryota > Viridiplantae > Streptophyta > Magnoliopsida > Alismatales > Araceae > Amorphophallus > Amorphophallus konjac. The sequence goes on along the minus strand of CM040126.1, from coordinate 87,019,793 downwards.
GAATTAACATGGCACCATTTTTCTTTTTAAGATCTTCATTTTCATTCATAATGCTTTTGCCATCAATTTCAGAATCAAGTAGCTTTTCAAACATTTTATCATCATCAGACAAATAAGCTAGCTTATTCTTAAGATATTCTTCATTTTTCTCAAGCAAGGAGATTTTAGACATGAGGAATGTATTTTGCTCACGCAGCTCATCACACTCATTTTTAATTTGAAAAGATGTGTTAAGTTTTCTAGCCATTTCAACATCTTCATTCAAACAGGAAATCTCTTCTGAAAATAATTCAACTTTTGATTCAAGAGATTCATTTTGTTCTTGCAGATGTTCAATTTTTGACTCCAAGATTTTATAGTTCTCACAGGAGAAATTAGCATGCCCATTCTCATTAATCTTCCTTTTCAAGGTTTTATTTTTAGATTTGAGTTTTTTGCATTTATCATACAGCGTAGCATATGCCATTTGCCATTCCTCAATAGAGAGTTCTTCGGATTCAGAATGTACCTCATCATAATTTTCTTCATTGAGTTGATCATCATTGTCGGCCATGAGACAATTTTTTCCTTCCATCTCTTGAGCTTTGATCAACTGATCCTTAATCTCCTTTGCCGTTCTACAAGAAGAAACAAATGGAAACATATGAGTATCAATAGCACTTTTCAATAAACTTAAGACAATGACATTTTCATGGTTCTTCAATTTATCTTGACTAGACCACTTGGTCTCATCTAGAGATAATATGTGAGGACCATCATAAAGCAACTTCCAAAGATTAGGATTAATTGAATTGATCAATCCACACATTTTACCTATCCATGAAGTAATATCGAAACCATTAAGAATAGGAAGGTAATTCATCGACATGTGCTCAACAGAAAAATTCATGATTGTAGAATGCACTAGGATCACTCTATAGATCGTGAGATCTAGGGACAGCAGAGTCTCTCTCTGATACCAATTGTTGGGTCCCGTAGTGCAGGAACACGGATCTAGAGGGGGGGGGTGAATAGATCCTACTACTAAAAACTATGACTGATTAAAAACATAGACAAGCGCACAACGGAATTAACAACCTCGACGAGATTCAAGATTTCACTCAAGCAAGATGATTAAATTCTCTCAATCTCACCGTTCACACACGATTAAGATAAACACATTAAGCTGTTAAACATAACAAGGTAAACCACAATGCAAACCATAGGACACTGAGATTTTTAAGGTGGTTCGGGACCACGACGGGCTCCCTACGTCCACCCCTAACCAAACCCGGTGAGGCTTCACTCTGGGATAAATCCCCAACACGGAGACGACGCTCCAAACACACACGGGGATGAATCCCCACACACACACGGGGACACGCCCCAACACACACATAGATGGAGACGAAGTTTCCCACACGATCCGACGACCGGATCACAAACATAGACACATGATCCGACGACCGGATCACAACACACACACACACACACACACGCTGTAACAACCGCAGCACAATGACACAAACTAAGATCGCACGAAGGCGATCAAACACGACCGTATACACAAACGGTCACACACACAAATATCTCTAATGTTCAGAAAATAAACACAAATATACAAGCATGCTCAAACCCAAAATATAGATCATAGAACACATCATAAAGAACTGATAGAAGACATAGAAGTAGTCCCCCTTTGTTTTCCAAGACCGGTTGATGATGTTCCTTGAACCACGAGTTGGAGGGAAGCCGGATGAAGATGATTCTTACGTCCTCTTGATCCTCTCTTCGATCCGCTCCTTTTCTTCTTCTTCCACGAGCTCCAGATCTTCACGGAAGTAGATGATTTCCTTCTTGCAAGAGCTCCTCCACGTTTTCTCCCTTTTCTTCACCTATACGAAAGAGCAAATGAGCATTAGGGTTAATCCTTGCTCAAATTCGGAGCAACACATTGATATATATAGGAGACAGACCAAATGACCCATATACCCCTTCTAAAATGAGTTTAAAACACCCTAACATGATTAGGAACCATTAGGGTATATTATAGAAAGGTTTGAAAAGGTTTTCAATGAGATTTGACCACTTTCGTAAGTCCCGTCCGGAAGGGGTCGACCCTTGGGGTCGACCCTCGGGCAACAGGTTGCTGGAAAATACAAAAAAGCACCCTGTGTTACAGGGGTCGACCCTTGGGGTCGACCATTGCAGTGGCTGGGCACACAAAAAATAGCTCTGCGCGCTTCGGTGGCAGGAATTAATTCTCCTAGCTCTGAACTCCGATCGAAGCGAGACTGGAGGCGTTGGAAAGAGGACTACCAGAGCTACAACATAAAATTTTTAGAGGGGAGATCCAACGGTCGGATTGAAAATAGTAAAGACTGTAAGACAGTTTGAGTTTGAAAAACAACTAAAACCTCCATCAAACCAAAGGGAAACAATTGATTAAATGTTACCATAATCCCATGAAGATCAACACTGATTTTGCATCTTGAAAAACATGATAACCCAAGAGGTTAGTTGAGAATCAAAATATATGAGTTATGCATTAACACTATGAACATGTTCACAATGAAATACATCATTGAACCTATTCAAACATGCGTTTTGCTTCTCAAATCACTTAGTAAAAATACATTTGACCAAATGACAAGGTTTTGAAATGATAAGCATGAATCTATCATTCAATCAAATATAATAACATGGAAGCTCAACCATTCAATCACATTCTTGAATCAACCAAATCTTCAACATCAAGATGCTTCATTACACAAGTGTTAACAATCATGCCAAATGCAAAGCATACATAATATCATAGAACCACATTCATTCAAATGGCATTCTTGTTGACAAAAATTAATATTCATGAAGCCTTATTTTCACGAGGAACATTGTCTTCACATGCATCTCACACATCAGTAAATACCAATCATTCATGCAAGGCATGAGTAATATTGAACCAAATCTCATGAAGTCTTGTACGAATATTTCAAGCACAATACAAGCTTAAAAGCTTCAAGTAGAAAATGCATGAAGCACATTCATGTCATTAGCAACTTAGAAGATCACATCCATCAAATTTCAAGTTACAAGGTTGAGGTTATTTCAAGCCCAAAAATCTTACGAGGAAAGCGCACGAAAATACCCAACCAAAATTGTGAAAAGCTATTTGATGGAATGCATGAAATATAGAAGAGTCATCACAATACAGTGAGTTAGTCAACTCCCTTTTTCAGTAAGATCTTCATTGATGCACTCCTTTGAGTTCCAAACATAAATCATGGATTTTGATCCTACAAATCAAAATATTCAAAGCATGAGACCATTAAATACAAAGCATTCATATAACTTTCAAACATGAACCGAGTTAACTCCCTTTTTCATTGATGGACTCCTTAAGATTCCAAGTATGAGCCATGAAGTTGTATTCCTACAAACCAGCATAAATATAATGTTAGTTCCTTAAACATCAAGTGTAACTCCATCTTTCAACCCATCAAATCAAGATATGAAATATGTTGTTCAATGAAACATTGCTAAATGAAACACATACACACACAAGCACAATCATTTTTATATCATCAAAACCAAAAACGAACTAGGGGTGCAACAGGCTCTATAGGCTAAAAGCTATAACATCAGGCATGATAGTCAATCACACCAGGTCGATGCATCAAGGAAGTCAGGTCGATGAACATTTTAGTGTAAAGCATAAATAGGTCGATGCATAAACTAAGGTCGATGCACATCCAACAGCATTGAACAATCTGGTCGATGCTGCTCGGCTCTATAGGCTAAAAGCTATAACATCAGGTTGATGCACCTTTAGACAGGTCAATGCTTATTAAGCCAGCAACAACTGTACAAGGTCAATGCACATGTTGAAGTCACACACTAAGGTCGATGCACTGGACAATCAGGTCGAAGAACATATGCAGTCTAGTCCAGATAGGTCGATGCTTATGAAGCCTGCGATAAAGGTTATCTGTCTTAAGGTCGGTGCAACTTTTAAAACCACCTTGAAGTAAGGTCGATGCAGCAGAAGAAATTGGTGGCTTCCAGTGAAGATTTAGTCAGCTCTATGCAAGTACACTCCAATCAAGTCTGATGAAGCTGGATTAGCTCATGTTCAGTGACTAATGCCTTGATTAGTCAAAGTCAATGAAGAAAAAGGAACTCTTTGATGAAATGCCTCAGTGAGCACAATCTAACTGCATCAACCTAACAAGCAGTCTTTAGAAGAACCTGATGTGACACAACCTCGGACCTAATTTAACAAGCACAACCACAAGGCTATGAAGCCTATGCAAGCGGACCTTCGTATGGCGCACACACTTAACCCGGGGGTAACTCGGGGATGCCGAGTCGAGGAAATGGGACAAGCCCCTTGCTGGTAAAGGGCCAGCAAAGTCTAAGTCAAACCTCCCCTTGAGATGCGGATATTCAACTCAATGTGTTAGCCTTGGCCGAGGGACGCAGATCACTCACTCACATCCACGGGGGTCGCACAAGTGCGGTGGAGCCATAAGATCGGGCGCTCTCTTCCTTACCGACGGCGCAATTGGAGAATATTAAATGAACAAGAATAATTGAGAGCAAGGGATGAGTTCTCACCTAGCCGGTTTGAAGAAACCGACTCCGGTCGGAGACGGGGGCGAGCGGGGAGGCGAGGGGAAGCACCCGCACGCCGCGTCGATGAAGCTTCAAACACGTGAGTGTAAATAATACATGAACTACCCCCATGCAAGGGGGGGGGGGATCTCGGGGAAGGGAAGCCAATGAATACACTCAATACGACCTCCACGCAGGGAGGGGCCTTCAGCCGGCTAAGCGGGGAGGGGAATTCGAGCTAGAAGTGAAGAGAGGGAAGTCGAAGCCGAATCTGCCCGCTGACTGTGTCTCAGGACAGACCGTCAGGTATTTCGACGCTGTGGTCAGCCCCGAATTTTTTTGCAGACGAAACCACTTGGAGATTCTTTGTAGCTGGATCTGGATGATGCTTGAATTTTGTAAAAATCTTCGGGCACAGCTGCTGGTCGGGGTAGGGGCTTGAATAGGGTGATAGACCCTCGGATCTGATAGCTTCAGGTTCCCAACAGCAGGAATCAGAGGTTGCCACGGTCGCTCCTGAGCTCAGAATCTGGTGCAGCTAGAGGCGTTGGAACCGTTGACGAGTCCTCTTCGAAGCAAGACCGACAGGGATGGCAGCTGATGTCGGGGTCGACCGGTAGGCTCTGAACACTAAGAAGGGGTCGGTGCAGACTAAGTGGAAGCAGAACCGAGCACACGAGGGAGAAACTTGATAACTTTTAGGTCTGGTCTCCAAATGGGGCTCTACTTCTTGGAGATGTTAGAGGACTCGTAGTAGAAGATGTTTGAAGAAGAACTCTCAATCCGATTCCCAACATGATCATCGCAGTCGAGCTTCCAATCCGGCTCTGGTCTCCTGCCAGGGGGATTTGTGCAGTTGTGGGAGAATGGCTCTCCTGGTCGATCTCCAACTCAGAATGGGACGGGACCACCACCGTTGCGAAGAAGATAGGCAGACGCTTCCGTCGGTATATGGTATGCCACCTGAAGCTACCAGGGGACGACGGGGTGGCCTCTGCCACCTGTGGCCAATCTGCTTCCTGCAACCAGAACTTGAGAGGGTGGAGATAGGTAATGGGGAATGGGGTAGATGGGAGGGGAAATGAAGTGGTTGTGTGTAGGGGCAACCCCCAGCTGTGAGGGGGTCTAGGAGGGGGGGTTTCAAGGTGTGGGAAGGGGAGAATGGGTGCTGGAAGGGGGTGTTTGCTATGGGTGAGAGAGGAGCTGCGAATTTGGGCTTGGAGGGAGAGGAGAAGGTGAGGGGGGCACAAGTGAGTGGAGAAAAGGTGAGTTTGAATTTTCCTTAATGGAGGAGGGTATTCAATGGTGGCCTTGGGGATGGAAGGGGTTGTGTTGGGGAAGGGAAGGGGTGCTTGGGGTAGTGGGAAGGGTGCTTGGGGAAGTGGGTGGGGTAGTTGTGGGTTGGGAGGTGGAGCTAGGATTGGTGGAAGCTCTCTTGGGACTAGGGGGTGGAGTAATGGGATGTGTGGGGAAGGGGAGTGGTCCTTAATGGGGGTAGGTGGGAGAGTGGTGGTTGGGAAGGGACGAGAGAGAAAATTTTTGAAATTGGGTGTGGAGGAGAGAGAAAGGGGAGTGAAAGAGAGAGATTAAGAGAGGGATGGGTGGGGAATCTCTCCCCTAGGGTCTCTCACCCAAATAATGGAATTTCTCTACTAGAAAAGAAGTTTGAACTCTCAAAATGGCAAGTTTTTCATTCATTGATTCATTACCTCAAAATGGAGGGAGTGGGGTCCTATTTATAGGGATCCCACAATTTACAATAAGACCCTTGACTTTTGACACATTGACTAATAACCAACAAGATAGGGGCGCCCATGGGCCAAGCCCAATGAATTGGGCCCAATAGCTAACTAATAAACCTAATGACACTCAAACCTAGGAAAATAAGCTCAAGACCTAGGGACAGGACTCAAATAAAAGGGAAATTACAATGATATGACTCAAATAAAATAAAGAAACATACATAGGACTCAAAATAAATGACTAGACCATGATGTACGCCTCCGGGGTGACGAGAATGGTCGAGAGTGTTAGGACGGATGGTGATGACCCAATCATACTCCCGGGGTGCGGAGAACTCGACTCCGTCGAGTAAGAGGTGGTACCGCTCACATGTCTTCCGAAAGAAGCCGATTCTTCCACCTAGCGAGGTAGAGTCCGTTCACCTTGCTCCGAGTGATGATTACCTGTTCATCTAATATTCTCTCAAGTTGCTTACGTCGGCCTCTCTGGGCTGATGGTGCTCACATGGGGAGGGGTGGGTGCTCTCTCAAGGGAGGAAGGGGGCTTGAAATTCTCACTTGGTTCCACCGTGGGTCCCTTGTGTGGCACAAGACTTTCCACATTGAAACTGAAGTTAACTCCGTATCCCTTGAGGATGCCTAACTTAGTAGTGAGGCTAATGCACCTCAAAACCTGGAAGGGGCTGATCCCACAAAACCTCAATCTTGAGTTGTCTCTATGTGAGAGCCTCTCATTCCTCACCATCCTGGAATCACCTATTTGGATTTCTTGGTGACGCCATTGAGTCGGCCGGCCTTTTGTAGATTTCATGACTCTTGTTGATGCGCTTGCGAGGTTATCATGCAATTTTATGAATGCTGTCCTTTTAGTGGTTATGGGTGGACCTGGACAACCATAGATGGACCTATCATGCCATGATGCCATATGGACCTTGATGAACCTTGGTGGGCCGGGGCAACCATATGTGGACTTATCATGCAATGTTGTCATGTAGACTTTGGTGGGCCTAGGTGGGCCGGAGTAACCATATGTGAACCTATCATGCAAAGTGGTGGTGAATGTCGGGGGACCCGGACATCCGTAGATGCTTTTGACATGCTTAAGACCCATGATGAATGAGGGTGGACCAATACATCCGAATATGAACCACTCATGCTTTCTACTTGACATGTGGGTGATATGAATGATTGGACCCAACATAGTGTTCATGCCAAGTGGTGTGGTAAGCCTAGACACATGCATGTTTTTCCTATGGGTGACTTCCATGTGTATAGGTGTGGGACAACCTTTGAACTCCCATTGGAAAGGGTCGAATGGATCTAAGAAGATGGTCATCATGGGGTGGAGCACAACCTCATTACCTAGGGATATGTGGCCCAAGGTCATGGCTCCCAAGGTGTAACCCGGGTCTAAGATGGAGTGAATTGGGTCAAACATGGTGAGTTGGTGTAGGGAAAGGTGGGTGGTGGATAAAGTGTTTGGGTCACACGAGTCTCTTGACTCCCATTGGAATGGATCATATGGATCATAAAATGGGTTACCTAGGGGGAGGAACTCCATGTCCTCAAGATCCTCAAAAGGTGCTAAGTCATCCTTCTCCATGATAGTTGGGCCAATGTTCTTGGCAAGTGGGTCGGTCATGAGTGGAGGGCTTGGCTTTCTACCAGAGATAAGAAGCTCTAAATCGAGGAGAAGGTTGGGCTCATCGGGTGTAGGGAGGAATAGAAGGAGGTCGCTAGTGTAGCAACCAATGGTGCAAACCGAGGTGATAGACCCTATGCATAGGTGTAGGAGGCTAAGGCTCCTAGGTTGTTCGACCATAGGGGTCAATATGCTAGTCATCTCTAATTGCCATGCTATGCCCTTGAGAAGGTCCTCTAAGGTCTCCACTTGATAGGATGCTTGGATTGTGGTGTGATAGGAGAAGAAGGGCACTATGGGAAGGTCTTGTTCTATGGGAGGGAAAACATGGGCCGGGATCTCTCTAATTGGGCTCTCCTTTAGCCAACTAATAATGAGTTCTCCTAAGATGAGCTCCGCCCCAACTAGAGAGGGTGGTGTAAGGTAAAGACCATCGTGTGAGGTTTCTTCTTCAACTTGGACTTGGGTTTCCTCCAAGGTGGGGGGTGGGTTTGGAGTGCTCACAATTATTAGATCGGGTATGAGTTCTTCTACCAAGGAGGTGAGGGGGTCTTTTGGGGTGATGAGGGTTGGTGTGTGGTGCTCCCGGGGTGGAGGGTAAAGGGAAACTTGGATTGGGATTGGTAGAGTGGGGTTTGAGAGTGGAAGTAGTGGAGGCCTAGGTTGGGGTAGGATTGGGGTTGGAAGTGGAAGGTGGGTTGGGTGACAAGATTTGGGTTGATGGGTTTTGGGGGGTGTACCCTTTTTAGGGGACGATGGAGGGGTAGTGGTGGGGACCAAGGGGAGATGTGGGGTATGGGTTTGGTGAGGGATTGTGGGTTGGGTGGTGGTAGCCGTCATGGGTCTAGGTGGAGGGATGGACATGGGGTCCACTTGGGTTTGAATGGTGGTCCTTATTGGGGAAACCGAGTCGGTTAGGGGTCTCTTCCCCTTGGGATCGACCGGTTGTGGAGGGGGGGAAGTGGGGGCCAATTGAGTTTGGATAGTGAGGTTTGCGGAAGGGGGTTTTGGTTGGAGTGTGGGGACCCTTAGGGGATTTGGTGGAGAGGTGGATGCTTGGTTTATTTGGGCCTTAAGGGAGAGGACTTGGTCGCGAAGTGTAGTTATGATGGTTGAGAAGTGATTTTTTGGGAGTGGTGGGGGAGGAGGCCTAAAGGTGGTATCAAGTTGGTCGGGTGGGGATGGAGGAGTGGTAGTGCACCTCGGGCTAGGGGTGTTTGAGTAGAAGGGGTGGGAATATTTGGGGATGTAGATTTTTCTAAGTTCTTTCTTCATATCATCCCATGAGGAAATGGGTTCTTGTTTCCTAACGTCCCATAAGCCCACTATGTTCCTCCATTTTTCCTTGGCTTGACCGCGAAATTGCCCCATGGCAACGCAGACTCTTGCGGGTCCATAAACCATAGTTCTCTCAAAGTGTTTTTCCATGGTGACCTCCCACTTTAGGTAGGCACTATAGCATGATCCATCGAAGAGGAGATCCTCAAAAGAGATTATGTCAAATGGAGGGTTGATCGGTCCCTTGTGGGGGGTCGAGTGGGATGAATGTGACCAAAGAGAGGTAGCCATGTTGATGAATGCAAATGTGCCCAAGGACTAGACTTAGTAGAGACAAGTCTAAAACTTTCTCTGATACCACTTGATGTGACACAACCTCGGACCTAATTTAACAAGCACAACCACAAGGCTATGAAGCCTACGCAAGCAGACCTTCGTATGGCGCACACACTTAACCCGGGGGTAACTCGGGGATGCCGAGTCAAGGAAATGGGACAAGTCCCTTGCTGGTAGAGGGCCAGCAAAGTCTAAGTCAAACCTCCCCTTGAGGTGCGGATATTCAACTCAATGTGTTAGCCTTGGCCGAGGGACGCGGATCACTCACTCACACCCACGGGGGTCGCACAAGTGCGGTGGAGCCTTAAGATGGGGCGCTCTCTTCCTTACCGATGGCGTAATTGGAGAATATTAAATGAACAAGAATAATTGAGAGCAAGGGACGAGTTCTCACCTAGCCGGTTTGAAGAAACCGACTCCGGTCGGAGACGGGGGCGAGCGGGGAGGCGAGGGGAAGCACCGGCACGCCGCGTCGATGAAGCTTCAAACTTGTGAGTGTAAATAATACATAAACTACCCCCATGCAAGGGGGGGGGGGGATCTCGGGGAAGGGAAGCCAATGAATACACTCAATACGACCTCCACGCAGGGAGGGGCCTTCAGCCGGCTAAGCGGGGAGGGGAATTCGAGCTAGAAGTGAAGAGAGGGAAGTCGAAGCCGAATCTGCCCGCTGACTGTGTCTCAGGACAGACCGTCAGGTATTTCGACGCTGTGGTCAGCCCCAAATTTTTTTGCAGATGAAACCACTTGGAGATTCTTTGTAGCTGGATCTGGATGATGCTTGAATTTTTTAAAAATCTTCGGGCACCGCTGCTGGTCGGGGTAGGGGCTTGAACAGGGTGACAGACCCTCGGATCTGATAGCTTCAGGTTCCCAACAGCAGGAATCAGAGGTTGCCACGGTCGCTCCTGAGCTCAGAATCAGGTGCCGCCAGAGTCGTTGGAACCGTTGACAAGTCCTCTTCGAAGCAAGACTGACGGGGATGCCAGCTGATGTCGGGTCAACCGGTAGGCTCTGAACACTGAGAAGGGGTCGGTGCAGACTTAGTGGAAGCAGAACCGAGCACCCGAGACAACAAATTGATAACTTTCAGGTCCGATCGCCAAATCGGGCTCTGCTTCTTGGAGATGTTAGAGGACTCATAGTAGAAGATGTTTGAAGAAGAACTCTCGATCCGATTCCCAACATGATCATCACAGTCGAGCTTCCAATCTGGCTCTGGTCTCCTGCCAGGAGGGATTTACGCAGTTGTGGGAGAATGGCTCTCCTGGTCGATCTCAAACTCAGAATGGGACGGGACCACCACCGTTGCGAAGAAGATAGGCAGACGCTTTCGTCAGTATATGGTATGCCACCTGAAGCTCTCAGGGGACGACGGGGTGGCCTCTGCAACCTGTGGCCAATCTGCTACCTGCAACCAGAACTTGAGAGGGTGGAGATAGGTAATGGGGAATGGGGTAGATGGGAGGGGAAATGAGGTGGTTGTGTGTTGGGGCAACCCCCAGCTGTGAGGGGGACTAGGAGGGGGGGTTTCAAGGTGTGGGAGGGGAGAATGGGTGCTGGAAGGGGGTGTTTGCTATGGGTGAGAGAGGAGCTGCGAATTTGGGCTTGGAGGGAGAGGGGAAGGTGAGGGGGGCACAAGTGGGTGGAGGGAAGGTGAGTTTGAATTTTCCTTAATGGAGGAGGGTATTCAATGGTGGCCTTGGGGATGGGAGGGGTTGTGTTGGGGAAGGGAAGGGGTGCTTGGGGTAGTGGGAAGGGTGCTTGGGGAAGTGGGTGGGGTAGTTGGGGGTTGGGAGGTGGAGCTAGGATTGGTGGAAGCTCTCTTGGGACTAGGGGGTGGAGTAATGGGATGTGTGGGGAAGGGGAGTGGTCTTTAATGGGGGTAGGTGAGAGAGTGGTGGTTGGGAAGGGACGGGAGAGAAAATTTTTGAAATTGGGTGTGGAGGAGAGAGAAAAGGGAGTGAAAGAGAGAGATTAAGAGAGGGATGGGTGGGGAATCTCTCCCCTAGGGTCTCTCACCCAAATAATGGAATCTCTCCACTAGATAAGAAGTTTGAACTCTCAAAATGGCAAGTTTTTCATTCATTGATTCATTACCTCAAAATGGAGAGAGTGGGGTCCTATTTATAGGGATCCCACAATTTACAATAAGACCCTTGACTTTTGACACATTGACTAATAACCAACAAGATAAGGGCGCCCATGGGCCAAGCCCAATGAATTGGGCCCAATAGCTAACTAATAAACCTAATGACACTCAAACCTAGAAAAATAAGCATAAGACCTAGGGACATGACTCAAATAAAAGGGAAATTACAATGATATGACTCAAATAAAATAAAGAAACATACATAGGACTCAAAATAAATGACTAGACCATGATGTACACCTCCGGGGTGACGAGAATGGTTGAGAGTGTTAGGACGGATGGTGATGACCCCATCAGAACCTCAGCAGCTGCACCGACCTCACTGAAGCCAGACCATCTGAACACAGGTCGACCTGTCTCTTAGTAGGTTGACCTCTCTGCTCTACCAGGAGGTCTTCAAGTCTGTTTTATGTCAATTCACTACATCTCGAAGGAAGAGCTAGAGAGCAATAAAATATACTGTAAATGCCCAAATACACAGAATTTAAGGTCTGGAGGTTGCTCTCATGTTTGACTTGTGTTCTAGTCACCATTACCCTACCAAACTACCATTTTGGTAGCAGCCATGTCAGTGTCCATACCTGGGACATGACTCCTATTAGGACCACCTTTCTGCTATCATCCAATGGAATATGGTCCTAGAATAGTACAGTGAGTAGAAAGTCAACCAAAGCCAATAAGAATGCAGACCACAAGATATCCTTCTCTGAGGGTCATTAAATGCTCAGATTCTGGAGCTGAATAAAGGTCTTTGTCAAATATTTTCTGTGGCCTGTCAAAAGAGATAGAGTCTAAAATACACTTCCTTGTCCCTGCTGGACCAATAAAAGGGATAGATTTTTTGGAGGGAAAATCTCTCCTCTTCTAGGCACACACATCCATGAAAAGTGCAGAAACTAGTGGCTAGGCGCACATCCTTGGAGAAAAGAAGAACTCCTGAAGAAGTCAGTGGTAGGGCGAGCAAGCAGGTGAAGAAGAAGAAGAAGAAGAAGAGTAGAGTTCAAGCCCATCACCTTAAGATCAAAGGCCAAACTCCAGCTCTCTTCCCCCTGCTCGTTGCTTTGCAAAGATAAAGCTATCGTCAAAGAAGCAACAGACTTCCACGTAGCAACTCAAGCTCTCCTCATCTCAGACAAGGACTTTTGCATTTAGCATTGAGCATCACTCTTTCTATCTGAGTTCTCATCATTCTTTTCTTTTGTTTGATCATGTTTAAAGAAACCTTGAACCGTCCCTGCCAGTTTGTGAGCAGGAACACAAGTGCAGGGTGCACCGACGCATCCTTAGTTGCAGGCGCCAGATAGAACTTCAACCTACAAGTGTCGACTCTTGGAGTCGACTTTCTCTTATGAAACAGCGCCATACAGAACCTTGGTACAAAGGTATCGACTCCTTGAGTCGACTCTTTTCTTCTGGATTTCTGAAAATTGCAGAACTTAAGAGACTTGATGCTCTACTTTCAAGGAGGGTTTTCCAACCAACTAAACTTCACCCCAATCATCAGAAAACTTGTAAATGGGTTGAATTGAAGTAGCTTGGGCTTATTCATTGGGCTTCATCTACTGCAAAGTCTAAACTGACTGTTATAAGAGATTCAATATAGGAATTTTGCTTTAACACTATCAACAGTCAACATGTGAGAATACTAATGACTCATAGTGTTGGGGATCATCAAAAGCCATAGGGACACAACAGATCCCAAATCGGGTGTCCAATTTAGATTCCGTCAGCTCTCACAAGTCACTCTCACCACCCAGGTCACGTTGGAATGATCGACACACCGATCAGGCTAGTATCTTACATTTTAGAATCCCGAACCCTGATTATTTGAATTGTTTTAAATAAAGTTAGTTTTGAAAACTAACTTAGTTCTGAATTGAGTAATTTGAGCGTCGATCTCAAACTAGATATCCAATTTGGATTCTGTCAGCTCTCCCAAAACCCTCTCACCACCCAAAGTCTAGTTGGATATTAATACATTTTCATGGTAGTTTCTTTAAATTAAATAGCCATATTATAACTCTAAATTTTATGAAAATAAAAATATAAAAAACACTCACCTCAGGGGGCTATGCCGTAGTCGAGGGTGCTCCATGAGGGAAAAGCCCTGCCTAGGAGAGGAGACCAGTGAGTGCCTACGTAATGCGCACCTTTTGGCTCGACATCTCCGCCTGTTGTGTTCTATGTTTTGATAATGTCTAACTATGACTTATGAAGTGTTAGTTTGATCTTGTGCATGTATGAAGTGTTCTGAAAAGTCTACTAAGTGTCTGTTTCTCAGATAAAATCAGTCGACCAAGTTCAAATTCAATCGACAAACATCGTCTCAAGTCGACAGACATAGTCTCAAGTCGACAAACATCAGCAGGCTTTAACCTACATAGCTATGCTGAAGAACTTAAGGATTATGGAAAGACACAAAGGACATAGAATGGGAAGCTCAAGATGTCAAGATGTCATTTCATGAGAACAACAAAGATTAATGAAGACTAGCAAAGTATGGGAGACAGAAGTTTACTTGCAACAATAGAGTCGATAGAGAAAGGAGAAAATCAGTCAACTAAGGATCAATTCAGTCGACTATGGCCCACTTTAGTTGACAGAAGAGAAATATCAGTCAATTGAGTTCCAACTCAGTCGACAGATGTGCAGAAGAGTCAACAGATATCTTCAGGGATGCTCAACTCAATTGCTCATGTGAGGAAACACTGAGTCAACCTATCAAGCCAACTAGGTCAAGTGATATCGTTTGAAGCTCATAGCATTAAGTCGACAGACCATAGCTTCAAGAGCTTCAGCAATGACAAAGCTCAAGTCGATAGATATGGAAGTTCAGTCGATTGAACTGTCAACTCAGTCGACTGATATTGTCTGAAAGTTGCAGCATGTGCAGACTTCAAGTGGGACACCTGGTTGTTGGGTCCCGTGAGGTGTAAACGGATCTAGAAGGGGGGGTTGAATAGATCCTATCAAAAGCTTTAGCCTATTTAAAAACTCTTAGCTAGCGGAAGCTTAAACCACTCTTATAAAGTGAATGAATCACTTAGGCACAATGCACAGCGGAATTAAGTAGAGTGGCTCAAATAAAAAGACTTGAATTACAAGCTATGAAACGTCCACACTTCTTTAAGTGAATTACAAAACATAACACATAGATGAACATGCAATAGCTTGTAACAACCGTGTGTGTGTGTGTATGCTATGTTGATTACTCAAAGTGCATATGTATGTGAGCAAGATAACCAAGTATAGAAGCACACGAACCTGCGAATGGGGTTAGAAGATATAGAGCAATCACACAAAATAAACAACCCACAACACAGGGATTTTAAGGTGGTTCGGTTGCAACCCCGCAACCTACGTCCACCCCTCACCAAAACCCGGTGAGGCTTCCTTGCTGACTCACAGCTTGATCCGGGGACACGCCCCAAACCACAGAACAGAGAAAACTCTCTTTCTATCTTCCTACACACAAAGCCGGCAGGGACAGCTACACCGCAGATCGGAGAACTCCCGATTACCTTCCTACTAACCACCTGGTAGGGACGTCAACCGCAAATTGGAACACCCTCCAATTGCCTTCATACTAACCACCTGGTAGGGACGAATCACAACTTCAATGTTTAACAATATTGAAAGTAAAATAGATGTGAAGGAATTAAAACAAGAGATTGAGTAAGAAAGAATTGGCCCTTGTATCAATATGCTTTGTTGATCAGTAGCAAGGATCTCTTCTTCTTGCAAATCAATCTTCTTGTAATCACCCTTGAATGGATGATTGTTCTTCACGGAGTACTGTTCATGTGAACAGTAACTGTTCTTCCAATCTCCTCTCTTGATCTTCTCTCTTTGATCTCTTTGATTGGATGAAGAAATGAATAGATTCTACCTTGATCCTTGCTTCCTTCTTCACAGATCTTGGAAGATGATTTCTTTGATATGAGCTTGAACACTTTGGATTGGATGAAGATGTTCTTCACGGAGTACTGTTCACGTGAACAGTAACTCGAACTCCTCTTGCTTTGAACACCCCTTTGAAGCCTCCTTTGATCTTCCCTCTTAGCCTTACTTGCTTCTACTCTTTCTTGGAGGATGTTGGATTGAGATATGAGCTTGAATCACCTTGAGTTGATGGAGAGGATATTGGATGTAGCTTTGATCTTCTCTTGATCCTCTTGAGTTGATGAAGCGATTTATGGATGTAGCTTTGATCACCTTTGAGATCCTTGAATGCTTCTTGCTTCCTTGGAGATTGAGATAGCTTCAGATCTAGGCTTGAATCTCTTGGAAGGATGAAGATGTTCTGCTCGAAACACTGTTCACGGAGGTGCTACAGTGCTCTCGAAATGGCCTCCCTTGATTCACTTTATCAACTCCATCAACTAGAGTTTCTAACCCTCTTGTAATGGTTTTATAGACTTTGAATGGTCTATAAACAAGCCCCAGACCAGATCCACAAATCATGGGAAGTTAGGTGAGGTTTGATTAAACAAAACCATGGAAAGGGGCTGGCCACGAGGTGGATTTTGAAGTCAAATAAGGTTGGCTCGGGGCTGGCGGTCGACCTAAGGTTCCTGGCGGTCGACCGCTACTGTAAAACTTTCATTCGGGTGATCCCTGGGAATTTCGGTCGACCGCCACTGGCTGGCGGTCGATCGCTACTGAAAAAGCCTGTAGACGGTGAGGCTCTGGCTGGGGCAGTCGACCGCCCCTGTGCTGGTGGTCGACCGCCAGCTGGGCAGAACCCGGCCCATCCCGGGTTGGTCCGTTATCCGCGTCAGCTCCGTCGTTCAACTTCTTTAGCAGCCCGGTCATGTCCGTGGCATCTTCCTTGACTGTCTTGAAGATTTTATTATTGAGTCTTCAATCAAATTTTTGTTCCGGGGGCTCCGCCCCCGGAAACCCCCGCAAGGGGCGCTGCCCCCTTAACCCCCGCGACCTGACCGCGCAGGTCGATCCGCGTGCGAGGGCGCAACATTGAGCTTTCACATTTGCATTGAGCTTTGACATTTGCATTGAGCTTTGACATTTGCATTGAGCTTTCACGTTTGCCTTGAGCTTTCACATTTGCCATGAGCTTTCACATTTGCCAATTCCACTTCATTCCTTGGATTATCTTGTAGCATGCTTATGTGTGATGCTATTCAGCTTGATTTCTGTGCTTGAAACATGCTATATTTTCGTGCATCCAATATTGTCATATGCCTTGACATCTGTCAATTCAGTTGTCTAGATTGGTGTGCCATTCTTGAGCTTTGTCTAGATTGGTGTGCCATTCTTGAGCTTTTACACTGGAAGTATAATGACCTGAAATGTATGAATATTAACATTATCAAATGTAGGTATAGTTCATTAATGACTAAAGAGGAAGACATCATCAAAACCAACTAAAGAGGCAGACATCATCAAAACCAACTAAAGAGGCAGACATCATCAAAACCATAAAATGATTTAATCATGTTGCACACATGTTCAACACTGGTCACGTGCTCACTTACTCTCAATCATGGGCACACGCCTCCAGGACGCATGCCTCGAGTTTTGAAAAGGTCTAAGGATAAAGAACCCTCTAATATAACATGGACCAATCAGAATTAAGCTGAGAAAATCCATTTATGCATCAAATTCTATCTATAAATACAATGGTCTCTTGCGAAGAAAGCAGCCCAGCTCAAGAAGAAAAGCAAGAGAGTCTGAGCAGAAAAGGAAGAAGAAGAGAGAAAGAAAGAGCTGAGAGAGATCAAGAGAAAGTGGGTAAGTTGAGAAGAAGAGATTGAGAGCCAATCTCTAGTGAGATAGCTTCCCATCAGCTGATAGAGAGACAGTGAAGCTGCCATGACTAGAACTACCTTGCTTACATCAGAAAACGCTCCTAGATTCTAATCTAGAGATACATTGTGTTTCTTTGGTTTCGTTTTTGTGTTTTTGTCTTTGTTTTTTTGTTTCTTTTCACTTTCTAAAGCCTTCCGTGTGGTCATACTACTGTGCACAAACACTAGTCTTTGAAAAATAATACCTTGCTTAATTTTAAAATATTTAACCGCACTCACTCACTAAAAAGATTTTTAGATTAAAGTAGAGTGATGAATACGGGTCGATCCCACGAGGAGGAATATTTTCATTTTTAAGCAAGTTGGAAAATCCTTGTATTTTTCAAAGTTTGTGAAAAAGAAAATTAAAATTGCATGAAATTGAATCTATCTAAAGAATATTAGAGGGTTGAAGAAGAGATAATTGGAAGAAGTGAAGAGAGAGAAAGAGTAACAATTGCACAAATAAAATTTTATTACTAAAGGAAAGATTACAAGCCTATGAAAAATAGAAATTACAATGTGAATGGAACTAAAGAAAAAGGGAAGAAAGGAGAGCCATGAAAGTGCAAGAGTGACGTCGCCCAATCCGTGTCGAGCCTTGGAAGTTCGCCCCGCCTTGGTAAGCACCGTCTTGAGAGGACCGAAGGAGAATCTCCGCCTTGGGGAGTTAAGAATAAAGTTGAGGGAGGAGAGAAGAAGATAGAAGAAAAGGAGGAAGAAGACTTTAAAAACAATAAAACATGGAGAACTATGCAACGTGTGGGTTTGAAGAGAGAGAAGGGGGTTAGAGAAGAGAGATTACGGGAGAGAGTTTAAAACAATAAAATAGAAGTAATAAAAATAGAGCAAGAGTAAAATTAAAATAACTTTGAAAGAAAGAAGAATTAGATGATAACGAAGAAGAAGAAGTTGAAGAGGATGAAGAGAGGAAGAACTTTTATAAAAGGAGCAGAGGGAGAAAAGGAACAGAAGAGGGAGAAATCATGAGAAGAATAGGGGCATTCGGGTACGGGATGAATAGTAAAATGTAAAAAACTAAAGTTTGAAAACTAGGTGAGAACTTAAAAACGAAGCAAAACTAGCTAAAGAAGAAGAAGAAGAAATTGTAAAACTTTTAAAAATGAACAACTTTGATAAAGGAAGCAAGATGAGAAGAGGAGCAGAAAGGGATGAAAAAGGGTGAAGAACTTTTTTTGATTTCTCATGGGCGGCCTTTTATAGTGAACAGGGAACCTCATAGTACAAGACCTTGGAGATTGAGTTTGAATCCAACTTTTTCGCCGCCAAAAGAGTCCTTCCAGCGCTAAATATGGAGAGATAACCCTGTTTAGAACTGTTTGCTTTCAGATTATCTTCGAACTTTAAATGGTGTCCACTGCAGCCGTTGTTAATTCATAAAATGGCATCTTGTGTCTGGACGTTATTTCAAATTGGCATCAATGCCCCAGTCACAGATTCTTTATTTTCTTATTTTAATATTTTTCTTACTTTTTCATACAAAGGTTTGGCGTCTTCTCGAATGGGCGTTGTTTCTTCTTTCCTTATTTTAAAGCCATTTTCTTTCTATTTCGTACAAGCGAATTGGTGCCCTTCCGAGAAAGCGCGGTTTACTCTTTCCTTAAATTGCTTCCAAATGGCACCTTTCCGAAAAGGCGCTGATTTTAAATGGCGTCCAAGCTCTAGACGTTAATTCTTCTTTCTAAAGACAGGCTTCAAATTAGCATCAATCAGAATGCCGTTGATTCTTTGAATTATCGTCTTTCCAAAAAAGTGTTATTTTAATTCGCATCCATCCTTCGGTCGCTAATTCATATATCTTCAAAGAAATGGCGTCCAGTGCCTTAGACGCTAATTCCTGTAATTTCATAAATTTTAAATAATCATTGTTCTTAATCCCAAAATGCATTATGATTGTTATGCGATTTCTTGACTTCATCTTACATTGCCATTTTTGACTCAAAATAATGGTTATTTGCATGCAAACTCAAATTGATTGTGAGAATGAGGTTTAATCATTTTAGTGCACAACTATGATCATTAAGTGCTCAAAAGTGATGTATGTGATGCACATTATGGTATGAAATATGATACTCATCGCATACCCCAACTTACTCATTGCTAGTCCCTTAGGAATGTAAACAAATTAAAATTTAGGACCAACACGAGTTTGCAAAGTTCATACCTCCATATCCAGATCCTCCTTCATAGAATCAACCAAAGATTAGGAATCCGAAATTTTTTTCCAACAATTTACTTTTGCACTTATTTGATGGATAGCTTTGGCAGAAAGCTTTTATCAAAAAGATCTCATCCTTAAGAAATACAGAGTATCAGACACCACTCCAAAAAAATAGAAGGCTTATCCTACTTGTTTCACTAGTGTGCAGAGTGATTTTTGTTCTTTTGAAGTGCTAAAGGACTTTAGAGAGATTCTTAAATCAGTTTTCCATGGCTAACTCAAATAAAATTTTCATCATCCTTTTCCCTAGTCTTTTCTATTCCAGAATTACTTTCAATAATAGTATGAATCAAGAAAACTCAATTGGGGATGTCATCTTTTCACTTTTATGCAAAATGTAGGACAATATGATCAATGCAGGACATCATGCAAAAACTCCTGTCAGGTTGTTTTATATGCATCATGAAAATTTTCTCTCCCCCCCAACTTGAATGACATTGTCCTCAATGGCATATGTAAGCAAGGGAAATGACAGAACAATGTAACAATAAATGTTACTGAGAAGGAAAGAAAAAACCTGATATTCGAGGCGAGTTTCTAGATGGTAACTGTAATACCCTGAATTCTTATCAGATCCTTCGGATTCTTATCGGAGTGCTTTCGGATCGCTTTTGTGGGTCCTGAGTTGAGTTTTACGATCCACGTGAGTTTTTCCCTCGTACAAGTTACGGAACCCTGTGGTGAGCTTATTTCTCAGTTCATCGACTCGAGGACGCTACAATTGCGATGTACTCGTTGAGAGGATTGTTTCGGCTATTTTTGCGTATTTTTTTGACTTAGTGGATTTTTGGGCCAAAAATCAAAAATTTTGGAAATTAGAAAATTTTATATTTTCCTTTCCTTTTTCTTTTCTTCTTCCTCTCTCCTCCCTCTCATTCGCTCACGTCCCTCTCTCTCTCCCGTTCTCTCTCCCCTCTCGCCCTCTGCTCCGACTACAGACGGAGGAGGCATGGGCAGGCAGTGGAGATGCTATGGTGGTGATCGGGCGCGCGATGGCGTGGAAATTGGAGCGTTTCTGGCATGATCCCAATCGGTGGATTCAAAGCCGACGGTCGAGCCTGTGAGGTGGTTTTCAGCTCGGTTTAGTCACTACGGTGCTCGGAATCTTTGGTGGACATAGGGAAATAGATCACCTACTTCTCCTCTACGTTTCCTTGCAGTTTCACGCCGAACGGGGCGAAAATGAGCGGGTTTCATTTAGCTTCAGGAAAAGCATGCTTTGGAGGTGTGCGTCGGGTTCGTCGGAAAATGGTGACGATTTTCGACTAGATTAGTTTCATTGTGACCACCAGCATGTCTGCACTTCATTTCCGCTAATTTCATCGCGATTGGTTGTCATTTGGGGCTGATACGAGCCCGGGAACCCCGATGACCCAATTGGGGTCGATTCGGTAGAATCGCCCGTTTCTTGCATTTTTGGATGCGGTTTTGATCCATTCCAGTATGTGGAAGGCATATACGAGCATTAGGGTTGTATCCCCATCGTTTAGACGCGATTGGGGCGTGGAACGGCCAGATCGACCATTCCCCTATTTCTCCCGCCCTGAGACGTACGCGGTCTTACAGTAACTGCTAAGTACCTTTAGCGGTTCAGGTGTGGCCGTTTCATTTCTATAGGTGTTATGTCGGTTTGGGTCTACGCGGTCGCGCGATAGACCATTTTATGCGTTTCGCGGTCCATTAAAGGATCATTTATGTCCTTTGAACGGACCTTGGGTAACCGTTCTATTTCCTTTAGTCCTTCAGGTCAGTTGAGCGGTCTCACGATAGACCGTTCAGCTTGCTTAAGCGGCCCCCTGCTAGACCGCTAAGCATGGTTGACTCTCGTCAACGATTTTATGGCGGTTAGTGAAGCGATCCTTCTCTAAACCGTTCCTTGCCTTGGGCTGTCCCTTGCTAGACCGTTTTGAAGGTTTTGACCGAGTTACTGTTTTAAGTCGGTTTGATCTAGTGGTCCTTTCGTAGACCGCGATGTCTCGTTTGACCAAGAGTCAAACGTCTAAGTTGGTTAGGGCGGTGTGTTTCGCGGCCTATTGGTAGACCGCGTAGGTCCGTGGGGGGGCTCAGTGGTAGACCGCCCGGTGGTTTACTGGGCGTGTCGGTTGTAAGTTGACTAGGCTTAGCAGCCTATCAGATGACCGCCCCAGTTATTTGGCGGCTCTTTGATGGACCGTTTAGATCTCTACGCGGCCCATCAGACGACCGCTCTGTGTGTGTTCTGTGGCTGGTAAGCGGCCCTTTACTTGATCGCCTACGTTACTGAGCAGCCAAGCATTAGACCGTGTACCACCGGAGAGCTGTGTTTCTGTTGTTTTGACTTCTAATGGTCTTGGCTTGACATGTGGTTTGCCCATTATTCCCGTGGATGTCTTTTGATATCCTATGAGGGCTATGACCAGATGATAAGGTAGCCAAGAAGGTCCTTAGCTCGAGTAGTGTTTCGTACTACGTTTGAGTCTTCTGAATCAGTGTCTAGGTTCTTGTCAACTTGGTGAGACCCAGTGGTTGCCAAGTAACCTTATGTGTGTCTCGACTATTCTAGATAGCTCGAGACAGTGGTTCTGGACGCCTTGAGGTATTGTCCTACCTCAGTTTGCATGTCCTGGTGCTTTGAGGGTCTTGATGCTCTCTCAGGTCTCCATAAGTCATTTTATACGATAATGTGGATCTGATGATTCAATGTCATTTTCCCCGGCTTAGGATTAAGCTGATTGGCGGCTCGTCACCGCCGTTGTGCGACGATCTTGACTCCGAGTTGTGAGACTCAAGGATTATTATGTTGGCAGGTCTAGTTGACTATCCTTAGTCCGGTGATAGTCTGGTATTCTACCTTGTGTCTTATGCTTTGAAGTACGTGTAACAGTGTGTGCTTCGACTGTCTGTACTCCAGCACTCGTGTTTCAGAGTCTCTGTGTCTAGTGAGCCTCCGCTAGTCGTAGCTTGACGACTCACGTGTTCCAGTATGTCGGCCCACCTAGGAGTGGTGGTGGGGTAGTTCCCGATATATGATTCGTAAGCTTGTTTCCGTGGGGCCCTACTTTACAGTAGCATCCTACTAGGGGGAGAAACTAGCTAGAGGCCTGGCTCAAGGCACTGAGCTTGTGTGTGCACACGTGGTCAGGGGCGTTTAGGATGAACGCCGATGGGCATGACCTTGACTAGTCACTCATTTATGGTGTACCTTGTTCCTAGTCCTGTGGTACTGTTTCCCATTGTACTTGGTACTATCATTCCTAGTACTCGGTTCTTTGAGTATCTTAGTTACCGTCATTCTAGAAGTGTGGGAGATAGTTGTGGCGCAGTGTAAGACGTCAGTGGACACATCTGGCTATTCTTCTCGTGAGGAGGTGCTTCCGTCACGTGACACGTGACTCCCGTGGTTTTCGTTATTTGGGTCGTGACCTTTTCGGGTTTGTCCGTTCTTGACTTTACCCGAGGTCGGCTCTGTTGCGTACACGACGCTCTAGTCATGTTCGTCAGTGTCTGTTGTCTATCTAGGTCTTTTCAAGGGCCTTTGCCTGGTTTCGTGGGCTTTAGCCTTTGGGCTAATGGTTGGCTGACGGATCGGTAACTCCTGACTTTGTGAGATTAGGGTTCGCCCTTCTGTCACTGTTTGGAGTAGCTTAGGGAGCCGTGCTTTGCTCGGTAGCCGTGTTCTCACCCTGTACGGCTTTATTTTTCCCTTTTCTTTTAGATGTTTTACTCCTACTGTTACGGCTTTCTTTTATAGCTTTCTAGTTGTAGTCTAGCTTTTTCTACTTTACTACTACTGCTGTTTTAGCTGTAGTTCCGTGTTACTGCGTTATTTTTCAGTGGGGAGCCGCATGACCCCTACTGAGCCAGTGACACGAGGCTCACCCCTACTTTTCAAGTGTGGCTCTCTTCTTCCTTCGCGGTTCCTGGTGTGGCGTGTCCGTAGTTGCCAGCGGTACCTGCGTCGGGCTTCCCCCGAACTCAGAGTACGTTTTTTTCCTGTTAGACTATACTTGTCTTTCCCTTGGACTGGACTCTGGTATAATTGTTAATTTTAAACTGTTAATTAAAAAGTAATTTTATTTCTGCTACTTTAGCAATCCTGATCAATGAAATTTAATTGCTTACTGTTATATCTGGGGCTTCAATGTACTACACGACAATCCTTTTATCCCTTCATAGCTTTACAGCTCTTGGGAGGCTTCATGGGTTCCAAGTGATATCGGTTCTACTTGATAATTCTATCAGGTACACCTGGTATCTGGAGTCTGGGTCGTCACAGATGGTATCAGAGCGTTGTTGTGTGAAAGTACATGGGAATCTAAGATATTACAGTGTCCAGTGTCCAGAAAGTCCAGTACAGTCTTTAGCTGGCTTAGGTTTCATGATTCTTTGTCATTTTATTTCCGTGTGTGGTCTTATGCATGCTGTGTCAACACTGTGCAAGATGGTTTTTGCTCTCGTCAGGATGTGACAGGACGCTCTTTTTTGTCCTGGTGTTTGTCTTGATCATGCTGTACTCGGCAGAGTCCGCTGATAGACTTGAATCTGCAGTACATTGTTCGACATTTTTTCGTGACTTGTTCAGGTGGCTGGTGACTTTTTCTGGTTGGTGTGATGACCATGCACATTCTCACATTGTTTTGGTCGTCCCAGCTTAAGTCTGTGCAGCTCTTGAGGTGTCTCACTTCTGTTGAAGTGGTCGATTAGATTCCTTGTTTGAGAAGATGCTCGAGCCAACCTATGATTCTCCTTCCTGGTGAGCTTCTGGTAGTCGAGCTTGATTCTTCTCATCCTGTTTGGTGGAGTCTTTTTCGAGGTAAGCCTTGGAGGTGTTGTCTTGGTGATACCTTTGTCCTGTGCCTACTTAAGTCTGGACAGTATTTATTCTGAGCATGATCTACATCTTTGTTCTACGGTTGCTTGGCTTTGGACGCAATTCTGTGTTAAAAGTCGTTGTGCACCATGTTCATCGTACCGTGTCTGACGGCTGACGTGTTGTGAAGACTCAATAATTGTTTCAGGACATAAGGGTAAGCCAAGATTAACCTTTCTTTATGCTTTGTGCTGAAGCTGGTACTCTCCTTTGTTTGCACTTAGGCTACTTGTGATCAGTTGTTAACAGGATCAGTACTCGTGGCGTGATACATTGCGATTTTCATTAATGACGATGGCATCGAGTGTGTGCTGAGATGCAGACACCGAGATGGGTATTTCTGATGCCTGTGTGCATTGTTTGAGTGCGCAGTGGAAGCGTGTGGGCTGATGACCCACGGGTCGAGGATCGTTGGTTGTAAGATTCTGGCCGGTCGAGAGAATTATTTTTCTCGATGTGACTTCATCTTGGCTTCCTGTGCCTTGATGTTGTCTTTGCCGTGCCGTTGTTATTGGAGGCATTATGGTGTTGGCACCGACATTTGCGAGTATTGGGGAATCTGTCGACATTTCTGCTGGTTGAGTACCCTCTGCTCTATAATTCTTTCTTCGGTGTTGTGCTCTCGGGACATGATCGTGGTCCTTGAGATGCGTTTCCCAAGATTGTTGTTCTTGTTATCGCGGGTCTTTCCTTGGTAAGCTGCTCATTACATGACTAGTCCATTGTAGTCGTGTGTTCAGCTATTATTGTGCCTTGATGTGACCCAGCTTACAGTTGTGTTCTGTGGTTCTGTGTTCAGTCTGGAGCCGGGATCCTGCAAGTGCTGCTGTTGTCGTTGTTATCGTTTTGTCACTATTTCTCTGTGAATCCGTCTTGGCACTATGTGGACCGAAGTCTTGTTAGTTAGTTGTGATGTACTCTTCTTCCCTGATAGAGTTGGCATGTGACTAGAATCAGATGTAACGTCTAAGTGAGGACTGACTTGATTGCGTTTGTGGCCCAGTGCTATCGTTGGCGTCTCGTGTGCCAAGCTTTCATTGTTGCCTTTGGCAATGGAGCCAATGATGTCGAGTGTCAGCTGAGAGGGCTATGCTTCCTTGTTTAAGCTGATGCTTGTCATGTCTGTCGTTTTGTTAAATCGGTAGCTGCTTCCGTGGCATGAGTCGTGTCTCCTTTCCTGCGAGACGTAAGTGACGTTGCCTTGTTTCAGAGGTGTCAGACTTGTGTTCACTGGTGTGCTATGCTCATCCTTTGGATCGATTTCCCTTGAGATCCAGAGCACGTGCTTGTGATTATGGTCTGACAGTGTTCCTCTTAATTGTGTTTTTCGAGATTCGTGCTATTTCAAGTTGTGTCATGGGGTTTGATCTTCCCTGCTTCTTCTTGCTAGCTCCTTAAATTTCGAGGATAAAATTTCTTGAAGGAGGGGAGGCTGTAATACCCTGGATTCTTATCGGATCTTTTGGATTCTTATCGGAGTGCTTTCAGATCGCTTTTGTGGGTCCTGAGTTGAGTTTTAGGGTCCACGTGAGTTTTTCCCTTGTACAAGTTACGGAACCCTGTGGTGAGTTTATTTCTCAGTTCATCGACTCAAGGACGCTACAGTTGCGATGTACTCGTTGAGAGGATCGTTTCGGCTATTTTTGCGTATTTTTCTGACTTAGTGGATTTTCTGACCAAAAATCAGAATTTTTGGAAATTAGGAAAATTTCTATTTTCCTTTCCTTGTTCTTTTCTTCTTCCTCTCTCCTCCCTCTCATTCGCTCACGTCCCTCTCTCTCTCCCGTTCTCTCTCCCCTCTTGCCCTCTGCTCCGACTGCAGACGGAGGAGGCATGGGCAGGCAGTGGAGATGCTATGGTGGTGATCGGGCGCGCGATGGCGTGGAAATCGGAGCGTTTCTGGCATGATCCCAATCGGTGGATTCAAAGCCGACGGTCGAGCCTGTGAGGTGGTTTTCAGCTCGGTTTAGTCACTACGGTGCTCGGAATCTTTGGTGGACATAGGGAAATAGATCACCTACTTCTCCTCTACGTTTCCTTGCAGTTTCACGCCGAACGGGGCGAAAATGAGCGGGTTTCATTTAGCTTCAGGAAAAGCATGCTTTGGAGGTGTGCGTCGGGTTCATCAGAAAATGGTGACGGTTTTGGACTATATTAGTTTCATTATGACTCCCAGCATGTCTGCACTTCATTTCTGCTGATTTCGTCGCGATTGGTCGTCATTTGGGGCCGGTACGAGCCCAGGAACCCCGATGACCCAATTAGGGTCGATTCGGTAGAATCGCTCGTTTCTTGCATTTTTGGACGCGATTTTGATCCCTTCCAGTCTGTGGAAGGCATATACGAGCATTAGGGTTGTATACCTGTCATTTAGACGCGATAGGGGCGTGGAACGGCCAGATTGACCATTCCCCTGTTTCTCCCGCCCTGATACGTACGCGGTCTTACAGTAACCGCTAAGTACCTTTAGCGGTTCGGGTGTGGCCGTTTCATTTCTATAGATGTTATGTCCGTTTTGGTCTACGCGGTCGCGTGATAGACCGTTTTATGTATTTCGCGGTCCATTAAAGGACCATTTATGTCCTTTGAACGGACCTTGGGTAACCGTTCTGTTTCCTTTAGTCCTTCAGGTCAGTTGAGCGGTCTCACGATAGACCGTTCAGCTTGCTTAAGCGGCCCCCTGCTAGACCGCTAAGCATGGCTGACTCTCGTCAACGATTTTATGGCGGTTAGTGAAGCGATCCTTCTCTAAACCATTCCTTGCCTTGGGCTGTCCCTTGCTAGACCGTTTTGAAGGTTTTGACCGAGTTACTATTTTAAGTCGGTTTGATCTAGCGGTCCTTCTGTAGACCGCGATGTCCCATTTGACCAAGAGTCAAACGTCTAAGTTGGTAGGGCGGTGTGTTTCGCGGCCTATTTGTAGACCGCATAGGTCCATGGGGGGGCTCAGTGGTAGACCGCCCGGTGGTTTGACTGGGCGTGTCAGTTGTAAGTTGACTAGGCTTAGCGGCCTATCGGATGACCGCCCAAGTCATTTGGCGGCTCTTTGATGGACCGTTTAGATCTCTACGCGACCCATCAGACGATCGCTCTGTGTGTGTTCTGCGGCTGGTAAGCGGCCCTTTACTTGACCGCCTACGTTACTGAGCGGCCAAGCATTAGACTGTGTAACATTGGAGAGCTATGTTTCCGTTATTTTGACTTCTAATCGTCTTGGCTTGAGCTGTGGTTTGCCCAGTGTTCCCGTGGATGTCTTTTGATATCCTATGAGGGCTATGACCAGATTATAAGGTAGCCAAGAGTGTCCTTAGCTCGAGTAGTGTTTCATATTACGTTTGAGTCTTCTGAATCAGTGTTTAGGTTCTGGTCAACCTTGTGAGACTCAGTGGTTGACAAGTAACCTTGTGTGTGTCTCGAGTATTCTGGATAGCTCGATATAGTGGTTCTGGACGCCTTGAGGTACTGTTCTACTTCGATTTGCGTGTCCAGGTGCTTTGAGAGTCTTCATGCTCCCTCAGGTCTCCGTATATCATTTTATACGATTATGTGGATCTGATGATCCAGTGTTGATGCGGGATGGACAGCGGACTTGACTCCAATTTGATATGCCAACCTTGGACTCTAGACAAGCTCGCAATCGTCCCTTAGTGAGGGAAGCATACGGACGTGCGTGGTTGAGAAATCGGAAGTGAGCTAGGGTGGTCGGCTCTCTCTCGTGACCGGATCGGGTCACGGGACGGGTCTCGCTCTCTCTCGCAGTGGTGATGAAAGTAAAGCGAGCTAATATCCTATCACTAACAGCGGCATACAAACATATACGAGATAAGCAAAGTGCCTACGAGAGGGTGGCGAGTGTACCTCCACGTTCGGGGCGTGGGGAAGACGACCCCGGCGAAGTACGGTAACTCCCGGTAAAAATATTACAATAATTACAGAATTTAATTTTCTGCCCACTCCACACAGGGAGGTAAATGGCTACAACTGGAGCCCGGGAGGACCGATCTTGGGTTGACGGCAGCAACTTGGACAGCTCCGTCGGTGCCGTCCGGATGACGCGTGCTACGGGTTGTGGGGCCCACATCCTGGCTGGTGGGCCGAGTGGGTCGGGAATGGTACTGCTACGACGGTGGCTCCTGGAGGGACGCTCCCTGGGAAGGCGGCGTGCTGGTTCGCCTTGTGGAAGGCGAGGCGACTCCGACCGTCAATTGTGAACTTGCTGTCCACGGATCTGAACTTCTGTTTTTGTAGTGCGCGACCCGACGAGAACATTTGCTTCAATCAATCCCGATGTCGGATCGATGTGAAATTGGCGCCGTTAGAAAGCTCTTTCGGAGAGCTACGACCTATAGCCAGATAAGGAATTTTGTCTATTTCTTTGATGGCCTAGGTCGAATTTTCAACCAGCTTGTTCACAGAACCAGATCTGGCAGGACAGATTTAAAGCTTCATGAGAACCAGGGTTGACCGAAGGGAAAACTTCAGATATGGAAGTTGGACCCTTGATGAAAGTTGGAGAGGGGGAAGTAAGAAAGACGCCAATACTTTCTGTGGATTTTCTAAAGGTGGTTTGGCAGGGGAAATAGATTTTTGACTGGAAAGGGGTCAGATCTGGACTGCACAGGACAAAATAGATTTATGACTGAGGTTTAATTTTCCAGAGAGGTAAAAGAACTTATGAAATCGAGAGAAAATTTGTGGAGGTGTGTTTTTGTGGATAGAATACCCAGGCCAAATTTAGGCTCAATCGGAAATAGAGAAGGGGGTTGAACAAAGGAAGAACTAGCTTGCTGGAACAGGATCTGTACAGAGACAGATCTGTGTGGATCTAGAAGCTTAAATGGAAAAGAAAATTGGATGATGGCCTAAATTCGAGGGAAATTTATTGGAGGTGGGGAATCACATGGGGAACCTACCCTGAAAATTTCAGATCTAGAAGATCTGGGAGTTGAGAGCTAAAAATCCTGGGGTGGCTCGCTGTCCTGCGTTGGACAGAACTCCGGCGATGGCGGTGCGATGGCGGCACGAACGGAAGCGGCGGCAGAGCTTCACACTCCGGGAGGGGATAAAACTTGGAATCCACCAAGTTATTGCAGGGAATCCACCCTAGAATACAACAAATCCAGCTGAGGGGAGAGGGGAGAGAGGGAGGGGCGCACCTTGCTCCTTGTATTTCACATAAAATTCTTCTCATTAATTCATGTAAAATGGGAAATAGAAGCTATTTATATGAAATACAAAATGACCCTAACACCCACAGATCTAGGTTAGGGGAGGAGTATACAAGGGATAACACATTAATCCCACATGTGGTCAAAAAACACAAAATAAAATATGTTCTAGTGGAAGGGGGCACCCCCTTGACTAGAGAGCTTCCAATTTGGACTTTTTTAACACCTTGTCCCCCCCTTGGTCCAAGTCTTCTAGAAGCTCATCTTGGACCTTTGACCAGCCCCACATGAGTCCTAGGGTTTAGGTGGACCAATGGGGAAGGAGATGGGGGCCCCTTGCTGGTCCTACTAGACTTTTACAAATAAACCCAAACATCCTTAAGGAATGACAAATTGGCTTATAAAGCCTTACAATTGCAAACATGTTTTCCCAAGGATATAAATGCAAATAAAAGGACATAAATGCAAACTAAAAAGTTAGTGCTCGGTGTTGATTCCCATCAATTCTTCCCGGGTGGGAAGAACTGGACCCCGTCGAGTAAGGGGTGCGACTGCTCAAGTAGCTCCTGCGGATCCGTCACCGAACCTAGAAGCGCGGAGTACGCTCCACTCCAAGTAATCGACACATGCTCATCCCGTATATATTCGATATGCTCACGCTGCTGTGGGAATGAGGCTAGGGGTGGACACTCCGGGGTGGGGTCACTCTCAAAGGGAAGGAGGTAGCTCGAACACTCACTAGGAATCACCGCAGGGTCCCTTTATGTGACTAGATCCGATATGTGAGGTAGAGCCGTTCCCAAATGCCGGCAAGTCTACAACGTACGCATTGGATCCGACTTGCCTCGCACTCGAAAGGGACTAACAACGCGAGCATACAAAAGATCGACTTGACTCAACGTAGGTAAGCTTCAACTAGACACATGCAGACTTCCAACAGACTGGACGACAACAAAAAGGAAAGAAAACAGACTCACACACGACCCTAGACTCATACCTAATGCAGATACCAGCTACTGAGCATCTTGGATACATGGTGGATACTCTTGGACATCATCGTCATCCCGAAAGAACTCATCGGCTAGGTCTTGTTCGACCTCATAGCTGACTGGCACTAGCTCCGATGGCGAGGCTTCTCCAACCCTCGGCAACTACGAACACGCCACACCAGGAACCGCGAAGGAAGGAGAGCGCCACACCTGAAAAGTAGGGGTGAGTCTCGTATCACTGGCTCAGTAGAGGTCATGCGGATCCCCACTGAAAAATAACGCAGTAACACAGAACAACAACTAAAATAGTTGTAGTAGTAAAGAAGGAAAAGCTAAACTACAACAAGAAAACTGTAAAAGAAAGTTGGAAAAGCAGAAGTAGAATAGCTAAAAGAAAAGGGAAAAGCAAAGCCATAAAGAATGAGGACACAGCTACCGAGCAAAGCACGACTCCCCAAGTTACTCCAAATAGCGACAGAAGGGCGAACCATAATCTCACAAAGTTAGGAGTTATCGATCCGTCAGCCGACCATTAGCCTAAAGGCTAAAGCCCACGAAACCAAGAAAAGGCCCTAGAAAAGACCTAGATAGACAATAGACACTGATGCACACGACTAGAGCGTCGTGTATGCGACACCGAGCTGTCTACGGCAAAGCCGAGAACAGACTAACTCGGAAAGGGAAGCTGAACTTGGACGAAGCCAAGAACAGGCTAACTCGGAAGGGGAACACAGACTCTGAGAAACACGAGAGTCATGCGTCAAGTGACGGAAGCACCTCCTCACTAGAAGAACAGCCAGATGCGTCCACCGACGTCTTACACTGCGCCACAAGTATCTCCCTACGGATGCCGAGAACGACGGAGATTGAGATACTCTCTAAACCAGGAACAGGTTCAAGAACAAGGAACAATAGTAACGAGTGACTAGACAAGGTCATGCCCATCGGCGTTCGTCCCAAACGCCCCTGACCACGTGTGCACACATAAGCTCAATATCTTGAGCCAGGCCTCTAGCTAGTTTTCTCCCCTAGTAGGACGCTACTGCAAGGCAAGGGAGCCCACAAAAACTAGCCTACAAACCGTATCTCAGGAACTGCCCCACCACCACTCCCAGGTGGGCCGACACACTGGAACGCGTGAGTCGTTAGGCTACGACTTGTGGAGGCTCACTAGACACAGAGACTCTGAAACACGAGTGCTAGAGTACAGACAGGCTAAGCAAACACTATCGCACGTACTATGAAGTATCAAGGCAGTACACCAAACTGTCAATAAACTCAGGACATGGCAACTAGACCTGCTGACACAACTATCCTTGAGTCTCACGACTCGGATTCAAGATCGTCGGACAACGGTGGTGACAAGCTGCCAATCAGCCTAATCCTAAGTCGGGGAAAACGACACTAGATCATCAGATCCACATAACTGTATGAAATGACTCACGGAGACCTGAGGGAGCATCAAGACCCTCAAAGTACCTGGACACACAAATCGAGGTAGGATAGTACCTCAAGGCATCCAGAACCACTTTCTCGAGCTATCCAGAATAGTCGAGACATACACAAGGTTACTTGTCAACCACTGGGTCTCACCGGGTTGACCAGAACCTAAGAACGACTCTGAAGCAGTATAGAAACCTAACCAATAGCAGGGTCCACCTGGCTGCCTTATAACATGGTTATAGCCCTCATAAGACATTCAAAAGACGTCCACGGGACAATGGACAAACCACGAGGTCAAGCCGAGGCATTAGGAAACTAACACATCGGGAAACGACACGCAAGAGTTAAGCGGAGGAACATACGTTGGCAGTCATAGAATGGGTCGCTAGGGGACTGTAGCGGTCAAGGATTAGGTCGCAAAACCCAGTCAACCCTGAACCGACCTATTCGGTCAAACCACCAAAGCGGTCTAATATAGACCTGCCACACGGACTAGGCAGTCCAAGAGTGCACGGCCACACTAACTGCCCTAAAACATTGACCTAAGTCAAACGACTTGTAGCGGCCTAAAAAAGGGGTGCCACAAC
This sequence comes from Amorphophallus konjac, assembly GCA_022559845.1. Taxonomy (NCBI): domain Eukaryota; kingdom Viridiplantae; phylum Streptophyta; class Magnoliopsida; order Alismatales; family Araceae; genus Amorphophallus; species Amorphophallus konjac. Next base: position 86,986,965 of record CM040126.1, on the reverse strand, counting down.
GAAGAGGCAGACGAAGGTTGGGCCGCCAAGGCCAACTGACTTAAATTCTTGACTAGGTCTAAAACCACGGTAGCACGAATATCGAGGTAGCTGACAAGCCGCGGAGCCCATCCCCTCAAAAAGGGAAGTCAAGGGACCTCCAGCCACCAGCTGGGCGATTGGACTTACAGTCCAAGGCCACACATGTGGCTAGGCCGGGAATCATCTTCCACAGAAACCCACGACATGCGGGGGAACCCCATCGCACTCACACCGATACACGATGACTCGATCTAGCGTAACACAAAGCCCGAAACACACACACCTATGGGCACGCTAATCAAGGTAACATAGAACCTCCTGACACCCCAGAAACATGGACACTGAACCCACGGGGTGTTCTCGACACTCGTGAGGCCATAGGTCGGTCATTGGGTCTCAACCGGTCCGATCGGGACCCAAAACGGTCAAAGAAACTGAAGTTCGGTCGACTTGACCATTGGGGTCGGTCGACCTAACAGGGTCGGTCGACCGGCCCAGGGCAGTTAGTTGACCGAACTGACACGGTCATTCACTCGCTGCAAACGCCGGCCGGTTGACCGGACTACGCGAGTCGGTCGACCGGTTACGGCAGCAACCACGTCCAAGCTCGCCCTAGGAGCTCGGTTCCATGCCCCGATCGTGTCTAAACAACGGGGAAACAGTCCTAATCGATGGGAAACACCTTCCACAGCCCGAAAGGGACACATGCAACATCTCAATCACAAGAAACGGGCGATTCCAACGAATCGACCCTAATTGTGTCACCGGGGTTCCCGGCTCGTACCTGCCCCAAATAACAACCAATCGCGATAAAAATAGCAGATCTGGAATGCTAACATGCTGGGGGTCACAATGAAACTAACTAGATGGAAAATCGTCGCCGTTTTCTGGTGAACCCGACACACACCCCAAAGGCATGATTTTACCCAAATGAGACAAAACCCACTCGTTCTCGCACCGTTTGGCGTAAAACTGTAAGGGAACATACCAGAGAAGTAGAGCTTCCATCTCCCTACCTCCACCTACGATTCCACACGCCGAAGTGACTAAACCGCGCCAAAAATTGCCAAACCAACGAACCACGCTGGCTTTGAATCCACCGAGGGATCGCTCTGCGCCACGCTCAATCCGCCACTCCATCACGCTCCAGGCTCACTCCATCGCGTCCCCGCCTTGGCCAGCTCGCCAACGGTGCGCGCCCAGCATTGAGAGGACCAGAGGGGAGAGAGAACGAGAGAGAGGAAGGAAATGTGAGAAATGAGGGAGGAGAGAGGGAAGAAAATAATAAAAAGAAGAAAATGAGGAATTTTCCTAATTTCCAAAATTCTGATTTTTGAGCAAAAAAATCATTAACTCAGAAAATTAAGAAAAAATATTCGAAACGATCCTCTCAAAGAGTACATACAACTGTAGCTTCCTCGAGTCGATGAACTGAGAAATAAATTCACCATAGGGTTCCGTAACTTGTACGAGAGAAAAACTCACGTGGATCGTAAAACTCAACTCAGGACCCACAAAAGCGATCTGAAAGCACTCCGATAAGGATCCAAAAGATCCAATAAGAATCGGGGTATTACGGCCTCCCCTCCTGTAGACACGCCAAAATTGACATTTTGTTGATCAAATCTCATGTCATTATGTAAACGCCCCAAGTGGACTTCAATATTCCTATAACATGAAGTTTTTCTACTTTTGAGAATTTTATGCATTTTTTTCTGCATCCTTCGTAATTCACGACCTGACGAAGGGCGTTACTTTCGAAAGTAACGACCTGTGACAGGGCGTTTCAAAAGAAAGGACGACCATAGGTGAGGGCGTCAATTCCTGGTATTATCCGTTAATTTCTGAATTATCTATCTTCAAAATAAAAAACATTTTCTGAGTAACGTCCTCTCTCAGGGCATGTTTTTAAGAAACGCCGTTATCTTAGGCGTGGTCCATTAATGTCTAAATAAAGAAAGTTTTATTTCCAAAATTTAAATCCAGGAAGAAACGGCCTTTCCTAGGTCGTGTTTCAAGAAACGTCTCTGTGAAGGTCGTCAATTCCTGATTTGACGCCCTGTCCTAAGTCGTGTTTCACTCCAGAGTCCTTCCTTTTTTTTATCTTTCCCTCACAGTTCCCTACCATCCTTGGGACTCTTGCTCGATCTTGATCCTTCCCTGGATGCCTCATTACCCATTCTTATCATTTCCTTATTTGATCACATCCGATTGAAGCTATAAAAGAAAATATCATTCGATCGTGGAAGAGGTTAAGAGGTTAAATATTCAACAAGCACATTAAGCATTCAGAAGAAAAAAAGGCATTCAAAGCATTGAGCATTGGCTTGCATTCCATCCTTTCTGCATCCAATCAAACACCTGCTTCCACCTTCAGCTACTGCTTTCTCCATCCTTCTGCATTCGTTCAGCATCTTCACGGTTTCCCTTTACTCTCGTCAGGGAGAGCAGGGCTATATATTGTGCTTGTTTCGTTCATCTCATTCTTAGCATATTATCATTGTCACCCTGTCGTTAGTTCCTTTATTGCATTAAGCATCATCTTATCATATCCTTTCCCTAGTTCTCTGCTAGGGGTTTAAAAACAAAAAAACAAAAAAAGAGGTGCGCACGTTGATGTCTTTTCATCATTTTATGTTAGTTTTGGATTGATACTATTGCACTTTGGCTGATCCCCCTCTCTTTTGTTTGTTTTTTCATTGTTTTTTTTACAAGGTAATCAACCAAGAGAACCCACTTCATCGGCCGGCCGATTGAAGTTGGAGGAAGAAATCCACATCCATCCCGCATCCCAATTTTCACCAGGTACACGCGATCTCCTTTTCTTCTTATTGAGGTAACCCCTCTGGCGATCACATCATCTCCACTTTAGCACCTCGTGCTATTTTTTATTGCCTTCTTTTGCATTATTTATTTATCTCCTTTTTGTCATATTTTAATCTCCTCTCAAAAAAAGAGCGGATTTTAATCCGATCTACAAATTGGTGATCACGGTGGGACATCCACTGTTTTCTTTATTGATTACCATCTCCATTGGCACCCTCGTGTGCCCTTTCCCCTTGACACCCTCGTGTGTCCTTTCCCCTTAGGCACCCTCGCGTGCCCTTTCCCCTCGGTACCCTCGGTACCCTTTCCCTTGTGCCCCTCGGGCACCCTCCATTGTGCACCCTGCACACTCCCCGGATCAGTCAATTGCTGCTTATTAACGCCTTCAACAAGGGCGTCTTTTGATTTAACGCCCCTCACAGGGACGTGTTTTATTGATTAACGCCCCCTTTCAGGGCATGTGTTTATTGCACCTGCTGGCGTTCTGTTTACTCATTTTATCGTCTGCTATTTAACGCCCCTCTCAGGGACGTGTTTCATTGAGTAACGCCCACTTCTAGGGCGTCTTTTACCATAACTGCTGTGTGCCGCATGCTTATCATATTGTCTGTGGATTAACGCCCCTCCCCGAGGCGTTTCATTTATTATCAGCGCCTATCATCAGGGCGTTTTCTCTGAGTTTTGACGCCCTCCTGTGGAGGCGTCCCTTTTTTATAACGCCTCACCTAAAGGCGTGTTTTCCTACCGTCTGTGAGCCCCTCACAGAGTTTAACGACAGCCACGCTGCCGTGTTTTCATTTTGTCACGACCTACCGAAGGGCGTGTCTTTCCTCCTGCTGTGAAAATGACCTTTCCCAGGGCGTTTCTTTACTGTTCTTTTTCACAGATTAGCTCTTATTCATTGCTTGGCATTTGTCTTGATATTACATTGCTGCTTGGATTGTCTTGATTTGTTGGCTTGGTTGAGAGACCTCCTCTCTCTACCCTAGGATCCACACACTCTTCTTGGAATCGGGACGACCCTCCATTGAGCATTCCGTCTCTTTGGACCAGAAATCCCTTTTCCAAGACCTCCATAAGTCCCCGCACCCGTGGATTCCCTCACGGACGCCGGGCTGGTTGTACCCTTGAAGTACCTGGAGTTTAGAGAACCTATGCGTTGTTAAAGAGAGAGAAAAACTTAGTTGACCCGGAGGTTACATTTGGATCAAACTAGGTCTCATTTGGCAAAAGAGTGAACTTTCACAAATAATCCACCCTAATTCAAACATCAAACATTAAAATCTTGCGTTTCTTGCCAACCTTGTTTGCATAAACATAGTTGGGTGATTTGATTGCCTTGTTTGGATTAAATATTTTGTGATAGTTCCTTCATTAAACACTCTCTCTCTTAAGAATGAAACTCCGTTCAGGTAAAACCATCAACATGTCAGGCAACGGGTACTCTTATGATGATGAGAATGAGAACATATTTGGTCAATATGAGGACCCTCTCCAGGATTCTGTTTATTATGAGGGGAACTACCTTCCTCCTCACCCCCATTACTCACAAGTTCATGTGGTTGATACCACTATTCATGAGGCGGACCCTTCGTCTCAAGTTCCATCTTCCAACACTTCGGGGAACCCTTCTCCATCCATTAATGTCACGGATTTGATCCAGGCTCTCTCTCAGTTGGATGACTCCCAGCGGCAAGCCATTCAGGCCGCTTTAAAAGGGAAGTCGGTTCTTTCTTCTTCTTCTAATCCCCCTCCGGCCGTGAGTGGCCATCAGATTGTTAATGACCAGGCGGTCTTGCATCCCCCCTCCTCTCGTCCACAAATGCCTACTGCGGCCATGCCGGCCCAGCAGGCGAGCTATTCAGCGGTTAGGCATCAATCCTTCCAACCTCCTCGGATTCTACGAACGCCTATACCGCCTTCTTTTGCTCAGAATCAGGCCCTGGCCGAGCCCGATACCAACACTCTCTTGCTTCAGAAGCTGGCCAGCATGGAGGAACAGCTCAAGAAGGTTACAGCGACTAAAAATGCTCCGGAAATTTCTCTTCCTACGTTGCCGGTGTTCCATTTACCACCTTCTGAAATGCCGAATTTTCGGCGATATAAGGGGACGGGCAACCCATTCATTCATTTAAAGGATTTTCGATATGAGACTTCCATTTGGCAGGACAATAAGGCCTCCCTGGCCTACTTATTCAGGAGGTCTCTTGAGAGGCCAGCCCTCGAATGGTTTTATTCTCTGGAGCCAGCTGATGCCGGTGATTTTGATGTTATTCAAAGAAAATTCCTGCAAAAGTACAGAGACCGGGTGGGACCTTCCCTTTCTGTTACAGATTTAGTTGCCGAGAAAATGAAGCCCGAGGAGGACTTCATTGTATTTGCTGATAGGTGGCGGTCTATGGCCGAGAAATTAAAGGACACATTGTCGGAACAGGAGCAAGTGAAAATGATCATTTCTAATGCAACCCCCCAATTCCGGCACATTTTGGCCATGAATCGGCTAACAACTATGGAAGAGCTCTATGAAAGAGCTCGTTATATACAAACGCAAATGAAGGACTCGCCCATCATGGGCATGTTTGAGCCAAAGCCTCGGCTATTTAAAAAGAATACAAATGTCAACAGCGGGCCCACGACTGAAGGCACTGTCACAAATGAGCAGGTTGGCGTAGTTGGCAACCCCCATAATCAAGCTAACCCACGTCCACCACCACCTCCACGACAGAGCCCTCATTTTAACCCTACTCCACCACCCCAATTCGTGCCTCAACGCTCTTTCGCTCCACCGCAAAACCAAGCCCCCCGCATAGATCCTCCAGCTCCACCACAATACCATCAAGTGCCCCCACCAACCAACTACGGCCAACAACAACAACGGAGACCGCCACTTGGCCCCAAAAGGGACCACTATCCCCCACTTCCTGAAAGTCTCCCCGATATTTTTAATGCCCTGATGGCCGCCAACTTGCTCGCATTACCAAAGGAAAGAACCGTGTGGCCTGCTAATGTTGACACATCCCGCTATTGTGCCTTTCATCGCGGCCCTGGTCACAACCTGGATCGTTGCTTCCACTTCAGAGATTACATCTACGATCTAAATGACCAGGGTGACATCAATTGGGATGAGATGAGACAATTCATAGCCGCTATGAAAGAAAGAAGGGCTTCTCGGCAACAACAAAATCAGCAACAACAGCAACCAGCTCCGCAACAAGTTCAGCCACAGCGAGCTCCAGCACCCCAGCAAGATATGGGGATCATCCGTAATCCATTGCCGGAGCACGCTCCTAATCAACATGTGAACCCTGTCACGTCTCTCTACGAGGTGGAGAGAGGGCAGGGATGGCACGAAGAAAACGCCTCTGTCGGGGCATTTCACCATGATCCAACTCAAAATCAAACTCCGCGCCTTTTGCGCACACCTCCTTCTTCTTCTATTCTCTTATCGGGACGTCCCCTTCTACGCCCCGTCAATCCTTCTACCTCCACCAATTCCACGGCCTTGCCGGCTCGCTCTCTTCTTACCCGCCTACCACCTCCACAACCTACCATTCCACCTTCCACCACCAATCCCACACACGCGCCATCCAGGCCACTCCTACTCCGCTCACCGCCAGCACCCGCTACCCCCTCTACCACTCCTACATCGGTAAGAGTTCCTCCGTCATCAGTTCAACCACCTTTTGTGCCACGATCTCTCCTTATTCCACCACCTACCAATGCTCCTCGCATTCGGATATCCCTCTCTTCTCCCACGCCTCCTGCGAGGGCACCTTCATCAAATACTCCTCCCATGCCTCCCGCGGGGGCATCTTTGTTAAACACCACTACCACGTCTCCTACGGGGGCGCCCCTTTCATTGAATTCCCCTTTGATATTCCCTAGCAGGGTTTCTGCTACCAACATTCATTCTTCTTCTTCCAACCCTCCTCCTAATATTGCCCCGACAGAGGCGCATCAAGGCGTAGCGCCGCTCCGCGGTGGACGGATATTCCACTATGTTTTCCCACAGAGAGAGCTAGAGCCTGTGCAGGGGCCACAAGAGCAAGAGCAGGAACAAGATTCAGTGCCGGGAACTCAGTATGATTTATTAAAGCACTTGGATCGCACTCCAGCAAGAATCTCCATTCTTGAATTGATCAAACGGTCCACCACTCATCGGCTGGCTTTAAAGGAATATTTGCAGAAGGTCATGGTCAACGAAGACATGCCGGTCGAGCAGATAATTACAGTCTTGACCCCTGCCAGCAGTCAGCCGGCAATCACATTCCATGAACATGAGTTAGCACCTCTACCGGCAAGAAAATATGCCCTATGTATTACGGTTGATATCAACAAAGTGGCCGTTAAGCAGTGTTTGGTAGATACCGGTGCATCTATCAATGTGTTGCCTCCGAGCACTCTGAAGTTATGCGGTATCCCTGAGAGCCAGATTCGGCCATCTACCATTACTGTCACGGCATATGACAATACAAAGAAACCCCCTCTGGGCATGATTACTCTTAAAGTCAGCTTGGGTCCAACCACCATTACAACAGATTTTCATATTCTGGATATGGATCCGACCTTTAATGGCATCCTGGGTCGCCCTTATATTCAGCAGCTTGACGCAGTCCCCTCTACAAACCATCAGTGCCTCAAGTTTCCGCACAAGGGCCGCATTATCAAGGTGACCAGCGTGCCGATCTTGCCAGAGGAAGACATTCATGTAGCTTCATCAGTTCCTTCCATATGGCCTGCCAACAAGCCGTTATTATCTGTGCTGGACGTTCCCCGTCCACGGCCGATGCTATCTGAGACTGTTACCACAGTTGCTATGACACCCCTGCCTTCTAAGGGGAAGAAGAAAAAGAAAAATATGATGAATACCCCCGGCTGGAACATTCTGATGAGAATGGGATATCAAGATGGCAAAGGCCTGGGCGCCAAACTCTAGGGCAGGATTAGGCCCATTAAGCCTCAAAAGGTGATTACACGAGGCGGCTTAGGCTACAAAGCACCGGGCAAAGATGAAGGAGAGCCGTGGGCTGTTATGACGTCCACCTTCAAACCAGACCGCCAGCCGCTCACCTGGACTTTAAAGACACATTTTGTCACCGGTGGCATTCAGAACAATGAGCAGACTACCGTCATTACTTCATTGCTTGATTGTCAAGATGTGCACGCCAGACAGTTTGCTCGTCATATTGCCCCACTAGCTACCTACAAAGCCCTGGAGTCTTTAAGGCCAGATAAAAGAAGAAAAATGGGTGATCCGGAATGTGACTGGTACAGGTGGTTTGACATGAATGACATCACGATATCTCTGAGCCGCCTGTTCATGCCGACATATCCAGAGTGGCCGCCGCTGATTCAAGAACTGATTGAAATGCCAGCAGTAATCACAGATAAAAGGCAGATGTTAAGTGACTACACAGATATGGGGGAGCCAGATGTCCCCTTTGAAGAAGGATTTTCCGTGGATAGGCTGTGGGCCGGCCTTTTCTCCCTCACTTCTGTGCATCCATCTGTGTTGGCTTCTCTCTATTCCCGTTGGTTTGGTCACGTGCCGCGACCACCACCGATTACCATCAACTTGTCTCCCGATTCAATTCAGATTTCCCTCCCGATTGCTCCTTCGCTCCTCGAGCAATTTTCTAAAATCTCCATCTCGCCCCCGCGTGGGCCATCTTTGATTAAATCTTTCTCCAATCTTGCAATCTCCACTCCTCCTGCTATTCTCCCTTCACATTGCTTTTTACTTGAAGAAGAAAATAAAAACAAAGAAAAAGCCAAAAATGAAAAAAAAAACGCCAAATCTCCAACATTCCAATCCTCCATTTCTATTGAGGAGACCTCCTATTTTTCTCCCGAGTGCGTCCCAACCCAGGGGCCGCTCTTCCAAGATTCCTTGGTAAGACTCTTCTCCCCCTCTGGTGAGGGGCCCTCCTCTGTATCACCTCCTGTATCCGCTTTTTCATCTCCTTCCCCTGGTCAAGCTAGTTGTTCCTATTCTTCCTCCTTTCCTTCTAATAATAAAAATCAGGGGATAGTTCCACATAAGAAGGCCAAGGGTAAGCAGATTCCCCGAAGGTTTTTGTTGGAGTTGGCTGTCAGATGCCAAGCTTGTTTAGCAATCTCTGAGTTTGTGGAAGAACCGATCATCCTGCCGGAATTAGAATATGAGGATTCTGTTGTTGCTTATGAGGGTTTGGGCGTTTATGAAATCATGAATGATGAAGACCCTATTGAAGAGGGGGAAGAAAGTTATGAAGACTATGAGGACGAGGCGGATGCCTTTGCTAGTGGCATGAGACGATTCGACGAACCATCAGCCTCCGTAGAAGAACCTACCAAAGAAATCAATTTGGGTACCGAGGAAGACCCTAGGATTGTCCTCATTAGCAAGAATTTGCCGCCCTCCGAAGAGGAGGCGCTAATTGTAGTTCTTCAAGAATACAAGGACACGTTCGCATGGAGTTATGAAGATATGCCGGGATTAGACCCTGCGCTCATTGAACACCGCCTTACACTCAAGCCAGGGTCTGTACCGGTCAAACAACGGTTGAGGCGTTTCCACCCTAACATGGCTTTGAAGATGAAAGAAGAGGTCGATAAGCTCCATAAGGCTCGATTTGTTAGAGTCGTCCTCTACCCCAATTGGGTGGCTAACATTGTCCCGGTTATGAAGAAAGATGGAAAAGTTCGGATTTGCATAGATTTCCGGGACCTCAACCGGGCATGTCCTAAGGATGACTTCCCCCTCCCTCATATCGATGTGCTGATTGATAACACAGCAGGATTTGAGACTCTTTCTTTCATGGATGGCTTTTCAGGTTATAATCAAATTCGTCTGTCTGAAGAGGATCAAGAGAAAACCTCATTCACTACACCATGGGGTACATATTGTTATGTGGTCATGCCCTTTGGACTTAAGAATGTTGGAGCCACCTACCAGAGGGCTATGGTGGCGATTTTTCATGACATGATTCATATTTACATTGAGGTGTATGTGGATGACCTGGTTGTGAAATCAAGGACAAGGATTGAGCATCATGGGGTTCTGGCTAAGGTTTTGCAGAGATCCCGAGAATATCAATTGAAAATGAACCCCAAGAAGTGCGTGTTTGGCGTTTCTTCAGGAAAGTTGCTTGGATTCATTGTCAGTAAGAGGGGAATTGAAGTGGATCCCAACAAGGCGAGAGCCATTAGAGATATGCCTCCTCCCAAGAATTTGAAGGAAGTTCGAGGATTAATCGGGAGGTTGCAATTTATTCGCCGCTTTGTCTCCCAACATTCACAAAGATGCAGGCCGTTTTACGAGCTTACCAAGCCGGGAGTCAAGTTTAATTGGGATGACAAGTGTCAGGCAGCCTTTGACGGATTGAAGGATTATTTGGCCAATCCCCCTGTCCTGAGGCCGCCAATTCCAGGCAAACCACTTATTCTGTATGTTTCAGTCCTGGATGACTCTGTAGGTGCTGTCTTAGCTCAAGTGGATGAAGAAGGTAAGGAGAGGGCAGCATACTACTTGTCTAAACTTCTTAACCCCTGTGAGCAGAGGTACTCAGCCATGGAGAAGACTTGTGCAGCTTTGGTTTGGGTAGTTCAGAAATTAAAACACTATTTCCTAGCTCACGAGGTTCACCTCATTGCACGCATGAATCCAATCAAATTCCTCCTTGAAAAATCTGTCCTCACTGATCGATTAGCACGCTGGCAAAGCTTCCTCTCCCAGTTTGACATCACTTACATTCAGCAAAAAGCTATCAAAGGTTATGCCATTGCCGAACATCTTGCTCATCACCCTCTACCTCATTTTGATCCTGTCAATTCTGAGTTCCCAGATGAAGAATTAATGTCCATTAATCAACCCCTTGATCCTATGTGGACGTTACATTTTGATGGAGCTCTTAATTCTCAAGGAAGAGGGATCGGCATGGTTCTTTTAACACCTGAAGGAGTCACCATTCCATTTGCTGCTCGGCTTACTTTCCCCGTAACCAATAATATAGCCGAGTATGAAGCTCTTTTGACCGGTCTACAAACCGCTCATCAATATGGTGTCACTCATTTGCGGATTGTCGGTGATAGTCAACTCATTCTGCGCCAGGTGTTGGTCAAGTGCCGCACTATCAATCCTAAGCTTAAACCCTACCAGGAACTCGCTTCAGCTTACGCCAAACTCTTCACTAAATTGATCTTCGTTCATGTCCCGCGTAGCCAGAACATCTTGGCTGACGCACTTGCTTCTTTAGCTTCTGCTTTAGTCTTCCCTCCTGAGCGTGATTTCATGTCCCCTGATTCATCAGCGTGACACTCCAGCTATTAGGATCGCGCATTCCTTGATATTAGGGATCAAGTGCTTGAGAAGGTTAAGCAGAAAGAAGCTCTCAAAGGCAAAGAGGTCATGCTTCTGGATTGGCAAGAAGAATTGGCTGACGAAGAAAAGCCTTGGTATTATGAGATTGCCAGATACTGTAATGATCAGTCATATCCCGAGGAAGCCACAGCAGAAGAAAAGAAAGCAATTAGAAGAGTGGCTCAACGTTATACTTTGGTTGGAGGTGTGCTCTACAGAAGAGGGCTCACCGGTGTTTTATTGAGATGCCTCGATGATGATGAATCTTGGAAAGTTGTGGAAGAGGCGCATTCTGGTGTGTGTGGTGGTCATGTGAACAGCCAGATGCTAGCTAAGAAAATTCTTAGGCTAGGTTTCTATTGGCCAACTCTAGAAGAGGATTGCTCTATCTACGTTCGTAGGTGTGTTAAGTGCCAACTGCACGCCGACAAGATTCATTCTCCTGCTTCTTCACTCCATCCTACGTCCTCCCCATGGCCTTTTTCCATGTGGGCTTTTGACATCATTGGACCTCTTGGTGACTCGAACCTCCTGACCAAGCAAAAGTCGTTCATTCTCACGACAACGGAGTACTTCACCAAGTGGGCGGAAGCAGAAGCTTACGTGGAAATTAAAGCATCAACCGTTTGCAAATTTATCATGAAGAACATCATCACGAGGTTCGGCATCCCGAGCACCATCGTCACCGACAATGGACCTCAATTTATCTCTCAAGATCTCAAGGATCTCTGCAACAGGTATAACATTGCATTGCATCATTCTTCTCCCTATTATCCGCAGGGCAATGGCCAAGCAGAAGCAACTAACAAAACTTTGATCAAGATCGTTAAAAAGACGTGTGAGGCTAATAAATTTTCAGACTGGCCAGACAAGCTGGTTGAAGCTCTTTGGGCCTATCGCACTTCCATTCGCACTCCCACTGGGCAAACCCCTTTTGCCCTCACTTATGGGATGGAGGCAGTAGTCCCTTATGAGATTCTTATTCCCTCTCTGCGAGTACAATTGGATGAGGAACTTTCTATTGATGAACGTCGTGATTCACTCCTTGCCCAATTGGAACTCCTAGATGAGAAGCGTCTGGTCGCCGCTGAACATGCGCGCGTTTATCAAAATAGGCTCTCGCGTTTTTATCAAAAGAAAGTAATTGAGAGAAAATTTAAAGTCGGTGAAATGGTAATCAAGAGAATTTTTGTTAAGCCGGGTGGCCCCCGTTCAAAACTCCAACCAAATTGGGAGGGACCGTTCGTTATAAAAGAAGTTTTTCCTGGCAATGCTTATAAATTAACTAATGCTGAAGGTGAAGAGTTAACTCACCCTTGGAACGGTTTATATCTTAAGAAATACTACGTCTGATTTTCCAAAATCCAACAAAAAAAATGAATATTTTTCCAAAATCCAACAAAAAAATGAATATTTTCCAAAATCCAACAAAAAATGAAAATTTTCCAAAATCCCACAAAAAAAAATGAATATTTTCCAAATCCAAAAAAATTAGAATATTTGCCAAAATCCAAATCCAAAACAAAAACAAAAAAACAAAAAAAGAAAAGAGAAATTTCAAACAAACAAAAAGACTTTTGTGATGGCACACAAAAGATCAAGGCTTGAAAGGTCAAAATTTAGAATTCATTTATCAGTCTTGGTAACTTAAAAATGGGGTTGACACCCGCACACACTACACGCTTTATTCTTGAACTCAAGCAGTGCAAAATCTGATAGAAAGTCAAAAACCTGACTAAAAGTGAAAGACAATACCCGTTCTTTTCTTCTTCGACCCGTAAGGGGGAAGGGAGACCTCGAGGCAGAGGCGCCAAGCCTATCCGCCGCCCTAGTAGGTGGAAGTCAAGGCCCAAAAGGGAGCAAATGTCACAAAAGCCCAAGTACAATTAGGTTTATTTTTTTTCATCAATGCAAATCAATTCCAAAGTGAAAGTCAAGTTATGAAAAGAAAAGCATGTCAAGAGGGCAAAGTCCCCGCAAGGAAAACCTTGGGCGTATGCATGCATTATAAATGGGCAAAAAGGCAACAATTTCCTACGCCAAAGACCGAACCCCAACAGGCATAGGGCAGGGGAGGTAACTTTACTTTGAGCATCCCAGAACTCCTTATGGGCTTCCCTTATATTTTCTTCCATCCTTTCTATGTGGTAAAGTCACGAACTGGCAGGATGGTCAAGACGAACTTAAGAAATTGCACTGTGCGAAATCTCGAATATAAGTCAACTTTGAGCACGTCGACTCCCTTTTAATTATTCAAGAAAGATTAATGAATCCTAGATGGTGACCGTGTAGGGCCCGCGATCTGGATAGCCTTGTCAATCTTTTTTGAAAATTCATATAATTCACGCCTCTCACTAAGGCGTTTTTAATTTAACTCACGCCCTCGTGAGGGTCGTCTTTATCAAATTAACGCCCTTGTTCATGTCGTCTTTTCACCAAATTCCAAAATCCTTTTAAAATGCACGCCGTCTGAGGGGGCGTCTTTCACCCGAGTCACGACCTAATCTAAGGCGCGTTTTTCAGGAAAATAACAAAAAAATATATATAATGCCTTCTTCATTCGTATGCCTGCATTTTGCCTGTGCATATTTTGATTTATTGTTTGCATGTGTGTGCTTGCATGATGCATCTCCCCTTTATTGGTTATTTCACTTTACCTTATTTTGATTAAAGGCTTGGCCCCTTGACCCGTCATTAAGGTTAGAATATTGCCACCCCTTGCTCATTGGGCAAGGGGCCAAGTCGAACAGATGAATTAACCTATTTTATTCAAGTGAAAACCGCAGCTGCAGATACAGGGCAAAAGCAAAGTAAACATGAAGAACGTGGAGAGAAGAAAAAGTACACAAACACAAGCCCACAACCACACAAAGTGCTCAGGTAACAAAAGAAATCTCAATCTCATATATATATATACATCATGAATGTCTAAGTACAGGTGTGAGGGTGGAGGAGTACAAGTAAGTCTCTCAGCTCTCGCCTCCACCCTCCTCTACTCTCCTACTCTCAACCTCCTCCTCACCATCCCGAGCTGGCGCTGGTGGAGGAGGCATGGGCCCCCGTGAAGAAGCCGGAACCCGAGCCTGGCCCCCTGTCTCGCTCCTCTCTCGAAGAGAAGAACCCGCCACGAAAGTGGAGCTGGTGAAGGAGTACCCCGCAGCCCATGCTCGCTCACGGCCTCGCTGCAACCGCTCCTCGGACACTCGCAGCCGCTCCTGAGAAAGGATCAACTGGGTCCTCGAGTCGGCTAGCTCTCGCTCCCGTGCTGCCGCCTGCTCCTGGAACCGGGCACGCTCCGCCTGCTGAAGCTCAAGGAACTGGGCACGCTCCGTCTGGTGCTCTGCACGCTCCCGGGCACGCTCGCGCCTCTCCAGCTCAAGGGTCACCCGCAGCTCCGCCACGTCCTGAGGAAGCTCCTCACGACGCCTCGCAGAACGCTCCAACTCTATGATCCGCTGCTCGCGGATCGCCAACTCGGTACGCGCCGCTCGCAGCTGTGCACTCTGAAAACAGGCAAACAAATCATCAAGATCGACAACTCAATGAAGCAAATAAACAACACATGGTTGAAGGTAAAACACTCACCTGCAAGGACGTAGCCTGCTGTCCCTCACAGACACAAGCAAGGGCGGCTCAGAACTCCTCAGTCTGCAACACAACTTTTATCAGTACACAATGCCATATTTAATCAATAAATGAACTGACTGAGTTTGAGTTCAGAATTTACCCGCGAGGCGAGATCCCGCTCTGCTGCCTCAGCCCGTGCAACCGCTCCAGCTAGCTGCTCTGATAGCGCGGTCACCTCCGCGCTAGGTCCCCTCGAGCTGGAGGCCTCCCCTGGACCTCTCCTCACTACTCCCTGCTGGGCACGCTGCATTCATTGAGATCGTCAGTGGCTAATCGTCAATAATTCAACAAAAAGATTCAGTTGCATATAGAAGTAATTTAAACACTCACCAGGGTCTCTAGGTCGGCCCGTGTGGCGGCTAGCTGGTGCTCCAGGCTGTGTAGGTGGGCCTGGGCGTCTATCGCCGCTATGTCCCTCACATCCTGCATCCATTGCATGTTAGTCACATGATAGTCACATAAGCATTTGCATTCAATTTAGAAATAAGTGCATTCATACATACCCCTAAGACCCTCATCTGGGGTCGGCCGGCGTGTACCTCCCAGTAGCGCCGGAGGTACTCGGAGCTGTCAGTCGCGCGAGAGGTGACTCTGGTCCCGCCACGCTGCCAGTCGGTGTACTGCTCCTCGAAACGTACCCGCCAGTCGGTCGTCTTGGTGCGACCGCGGGTCTTCTTGCCTATGCCTCGAGGCTCCCCGACCTCGATCCATTCTTGGTGCAAGCCCAGGGTCCTCATCACCAATCGGAGCCGTAACGGCTCGATCTCACTCAAGCAGTGTAGCCACAGCTCACGCCCGAAGCGTGGTCGCCCCGATACGACCCAAGGCTGGCCCTCATCTGTCATCCCCTCGTATGGCCTCCACTGCACCTGCATTCATACATATCTTTATCATTTCATCATAATCAATTCAAATCAATTCAAAAGAAATGCATATCATTCATTCATACATACCAGCGAGGGAGGGAAGTCGCGGAACTCTCTCCGTAGAACCCACAACTCGTAGTCAAGTGGGGCACCGAAGACGACTGGTAACCAGCGTCGCGCCAGAGGAAAGGATCCCTCAGCTCCGGGCCGTGGATCAACGCGCCCCATCGGCATGTACAAGTGACTCCACACCTGCATCCATGCATTGCATTAGTAAAGCATTCATTTGCATAAAAGAAAAGGAAAAAGGAAGATAACTACCTGAAGAAAAGGTGAGAAGCCACTGACGGTCGTCTCACGTCCTGTACCCGTGGACAGGTCCGCCAGCAGGTGTGCCAACAGCGCCGCTCCCCAGGCGTAGGTGCCAACTGTCTCCAGGTCCTCGAGGATCGCCAAGAAGCGGCAGTTGATGACGTCGGCTTTCATCCCCAGCAATAATCTCCCGAGCAGCAGCAGCAGCAGGAACCTCCTCAGGTCTCGATCCGCTCTCTCATGGTCAGTCGGGTCCTGGCAGCATACCGCTCTCACCCCGTCGGTCAGCCTCTGTACAAACTCACCTAAGGTCTCCCCTGACCTATGCCTGGCATCCCCTAAACCCATCACCGTAGTCAAGTCTGTACGGAAGATGGTCCTGCACTCACTAGGTACCTCATAGACCATATCCAGCCCTAGCAGTCTCTGGGCCATCTCCGTGTAGTCAGGGTAGGTGAACCCACTCACAGCCTCACCATCCACCCTCAACCCTGTAATCCTAGTCACATCCTCTAGGGTAGGAACCATGTGCCCCCAGGGCATCAGGAAGGACCGGCTCACCCTATCCCAACGCTCCCGTAAAACCTGGATAAGTGCTAGGTCGGGTCTAAATGGCTCAATGGATAGGAAAGCCCCGAACCCCATAGCATCTACCCTAGCCCTCTGGAAGTTGGGGAGACCCTGATATGCTGCCCAGACCATGACCCATGAGATACGGGTCCTCATCAGCCCCTGCACGCATTAAAAGAGAAGAATTTTGCTTAATTGTTTGGTTAATCATGTGTAATTGCATTAGGTTTTGCCTGGGCATTGATTTTAATGTCACGACCCTCCCAAGGTCGTTTCTTGGTAAATTCACGCCCCTAAAGGGGGCATTTTTCTAAATGTGGTTTGAAGTAACGTCCTGGGTGAGGGCGTTTTCCATCTTTGAAACGCCTCTGGGTAGGGCGTGAACTTGTTGTTAATTTCTAAAATCCTA
Source organism: Amorphophallus konjac (assembly GCA_022559845.1). Lineage (NCBI taxonomy): Eukaryota > Viridiplantae > Streptophyta > Magnoliopsida > Alismatales > Araceae > Amorphophallus > Amorphophallus konjac. The sequence continues at coordinate 86,969,993 of CM040126.1, read as the reverse complement.
AAATGTTTTTCAAATCAGGCCCTCGGCTGGGGCGTTTTCCATTTAGGACCGTTCAGTTTAAAAAGAGAATTAATGAAGAGACGCCCTCTGGTTTGGGCGTTTCCTGTTAAATAACGCCCTGATGAGGGGCGTGGCTTTCATGATTTTCAGATAATTCAAAAAAAAATGACAGCATGCGAAATAATTAATGAAAACATTTAATGGGCATGGAATTAATGGAAAATCATAATTTTTGAAGAAACGACATGCTGCAAGGCGTTTTTCATGAAGGTTAATTAATTTTCAGAGAATAAAAGGAATTTACGCCCTTGGTCAGGGCGTTTTGTTTGTGAATAACGCCCCCATGGGAGGCGTTTCTTTTCTGAGTTGCAGGTTTCATGCCCGAGGGCTATGGAAAATCAGGGAAAAATAAAATAAAATGAAAATAAAATAAAAAAATGGATTTGGGGAGGGGGAACTTACCTTTTTGTGCTTCTGGGGTTGTGGCCGAGGTAGTGGCTGTCTGGGCCGCCGGAGTTGGCCCCGGGGAGCGACCGCCGCCGTGGGCGGTGGTCCTTCTTCTTCTCCATCTCCCTCTTCTTCATCTTCTTCTTCTTCTTCTCCACCTTCGTCTTCTCCTCCTTCTTCTGTTGCTGCTTCACCGGCTTCGTCGCCGCCGGCAACCACCGCCAGTTCTTCAACCGCAACAATGGCGAGCTCCTCCACGGCGGGTTCCTCTTGGGCGTGGGCATCGTCGAGGTCGACGACCTCTGGGGCACTCACCCTCTGGCGTTTGGCCATGGCTCGGCCTAGGAGAGAAAGGGAGATTGAGAGAGTGAGAGAAGAGAACGAGAGAGGGAGATCGAAAGAGGGGGGGCTTCGGTTAGGGTTTGCAGAAGGGGGAAATGAGGACGGAAGGAGGAAGAAGAAGGGGCCTCATGACTTTTGGGTTTCGAAAAGAAGACACGCCCTAAGGGAAGGCGTTTCTAATGGAATTCACGACGAAGCTCTGGGCGTCTCTTGAAGGTAGACGACGATGATTAAGGCGTTAATTTGTTTTGCATGGGGAACGATAACCGTCGTCAGACGCATTGAATGGGCGTTGATTGATGTAATGAAAGTCATCATTGCTGGCTTAGAGTAACGCCTCTGTTGAGGGCATGTTATTCTTGAGAAATGACTAAGGAAAAGGCGTTATTTTTGATGATTCAACGATTATATTCTTTGAGATTTGAATAGATTAACGCCTTGTCTGAAGGTTTTATTTAATTAACGCCCTTTTCCGCGGGCGTCAAATTGGAAAGGAGACGCCCTTGGTTAAGGCGCCTTTCAATTGATTCACGGCGGTCTTTGAGGTGTTATTTGCAACAGAAACGCAGGCTTTGGATGATTTTGATCATAATCACAGTGATGATTGGCTCAATCAGAAATCAATCTTTATTATTTGAAAAAAAGGATTACAATGCCTAATGAGCCACTTTGGGCCTTAATTTCCTCAATGCTATCACATATTTTTTCCTCTGTTCCTTGTCTTCATCCAAGTCTTCTATAGGGTGATGAAGCTTGCTTAGTTTCCACAGAGCTTGAATGGTGATTGTCTCCTCTCCATCTTCATTGCTGCCTAGAGCCCTTAATTTGATTGGAGGAAGATGGGAGATGTCTTCTAGCACTTGCCTTGGAAGCCCGAGCTGAGGAAGGCACCGGTGTGCATTGTACAAAACAAAGTCCGAAGCGCCAATAAGACGAAGGTCCGTCCCGATGGAGAAGCGTGCACGAAGCTCCTGCATTTTGAATACACCCGGGGCACAAGTAAAGAGATTCTTTGGCATTACCTTTAAGTGCTCCCTCCAATCCCCTCTCTTCTTGATTTGAGGAATCCGGTTAGTCACTCTATTGCTTATACCTAATGAGCCGGTTATATAGGAGAGTGGGCTCTTTGAGAAAATTCTTGAGGGTCGTTGGGCTTCGTGGCATGCATTGAATTTGAAGTGTAGATCAACCCAACTTGAGAGTGCTAGCATGCACCCGTAGATGGGCCTTCCCATGGCCGCCGATGTAAGTCCGCTATAGAGATATGCTAGGATCGCCGGTCCAACTCTTTCTTCTTCCCATAAGCTCACCACTGCGCTCAATTGGGACTCCTCTAGGAAGTCCTCCGTGGATGGGAATAGGAGTGCTCCTGCTAAGCACACCATGAAGGCTTTGGTCACTCTTTCTATCTCCTCTTCTTCTTTAGCTTGACCCGCTCTCTTGTACACCCACGAGGCGAGCTTCAAGAGGTTAACTCCTTTAGTGACCTTGATTTGGTTCACTATATTTGGGCTAGGTATTAACGAGGTTAGCAACTCATGGGAGGAGATTGGCCTTGGCATGATGGCCATCTTTTCTTCTTCTCCGTGTTTCATCCTTTTCAAGCCTAGGATCATCTCTACTTCTTCCAGCAAGAGGGTGGCCTCAAATGTGGAAAATAAGAAAGTATGGGTGGAAGGATGCCATGTTTCAATCAATGCCCCTAGGGCAGCCCAATCTATGTGGATTTGATCATAATGCTTGGCATGGGTTATCAACCCCAAGAGATGCCATCTAGCTACATATACCCTCATATCTGAAGTGAATTTGGAGAGGATGAGGGGCAACCATTTGATTTGGACATATCTTCTAGCTCCTGGAAGGGTTGGGTAATCCTGTGAGAAGAACAGAACACATGCAGTAATAAGCATAAGTATATGAAATGTGAGATGAGAGTTCGGCAGAAGGAACAACACAAAGCAATTAGCAGAAGAAAAGCTTACCTGATTCAAAGCAATTCGATTGCTTATGTGCCCTGGTATTTCAGTAATTTTGGGAGTAGAAATCCTAGGTTTCTTCATCATCCTGTCCATCGCCGCCTGCAGTTGAAGAAGAACAGAAGTAGAACAAAGGCCTGCAGATGAAGAAGGAAAGGAAGCAGTTCGGCTGCAGAGAAAAATTTTGATTGGTTTGTGAAAGAAAGCCTTCCTTTTTATAAGGATTTGAAGAGACCTGAAGAGTCCCGAAGATAGAAGTTTGATTAGGTTAAGGACTGTGTTCTTGATTTAGGAACGGAAGTTCGTGCTGAATTAACGACGTTGGTTAGGGCGTCGATTCTTAAATTGACGACCTGACTGACGACGTGTTATATTTAACGCCCTAACATGGGGCGTCTTCTTCTAAGCTTTCGTTACTGGTTACGCCTTTGAGTAGGGCGTGTTTTAAATGCAAAATGACCTATGGTTAGGCGCCTTTCATGCTGTTAACGCCCTATGCTTAGGCGTGTTTTAGTTTCCCTTCCCATGCTTTGATGCTTTAATGAACTTAAGTGCTATTATTTTTGTGAAATTGTTTATGATTAAGCACTTATGATCATGTCATGTTCTGAATTAATGGATGAAGGCTAATAAGTTTCAAGTGCAGAAGTTCGCAGGATTCGAGCATTTGGACCACCCGTGGGAGTAACATCTTGTCACCTTGTATATGTTTCCTGTAAGCATTGTTACTATATGATATCTACACTATTATAGTATGTCAAGGACCTTGTGGTTCTGATGAACCTGAAATTTGAGTTCCCCTTCATCAAAAACAAATGACGATTTTAGAAAGTCTTGATCACACGGATAGGCCGTTGAGTTGTTAAAGGTTTGGGACGATGGTTCCACTTTCTGAGTTGATGCGCAGACAAACGGGCCTCGGCTTAGTGTTAGCTCAGAGATATGGATTCTTGACCAGATCTAAATGGCTTAGCAATATTATCCTTGATTATTTTCTATTTTTAGTTTGTTTTAAACCTTTTTCTTTTAGCCCAGCATGCATCATGTAGGACTTTGAGTTTCATGCTGAAAATCTTCATATTATGGTAATAATGAAGTTCACTCGCTCTTGATTGAGTTGACATGAGATATTCCACTTCAAATCAAGTACTTCGTTCTATTTGAAGCCGTTCAGGCTGATTCCTTGAAAGTATCCCTTTTGTTGGATCTCTATCCCAATTCTCTTTTCTACAAAATTTACCTTGGTTGTAGCACGTCCACGTTGGCTGGTAATCGCTCTCCAATGGTCTTTCCCTGTCGTGCCCACGCGCACATCCCTTTATTTGCTTAGTTTAATCTCCTTTTATCCAACAAATCGATGTTTCCTTGGAACCACTCAGAGTTGTTTCACTCAGAATCTTGGAAAGATTTCAAATGCTTAATGTTCTGAGGCGTGTCACATCACACCTTGGCGTCTTCTTATCAGTTCATTCCACTTCATTCCTTTCATTACACTTCATTCCATTTCTGTCTCACTCCCTTGCAAAGCAGACGCCAAGGCGGGGCAGCTGTAGACACGCCAAAATTGACGTTTTGTTGATCAAATCTCATGTCATTATGTAAACGCCCCAAGTGGACTTCAATATTCCTATAACATGAAGTTTTTCTACTTTTGAGAATTTTATGCATTTTTTTCTGCATCCTTCGTAATTCACGACCTGACGAAGGGCGTTACTTTCGAAAGTAACGACCTGTGACAGGGCGTTTCAAAAGAAAGGACGACCATAGGTGAGGGCGTCAATTCCTGGTATTATCCGTTAATTTCTGGAATTATCTATCTTCAAAATAAAAAACATTTTCTGAGTAACGTCCTCTCTCAGGGCGTGTTTTTAAGAAACGTCGTTATCTTAGGCGTGGTCCATTAATGTCTAAATAAAGAAAGTTTTATTTCCAAAATTTAAATCCAGGAAGAAACGGCCTTTCCTAGGTCGTGTTTCAAGAAACGTCTCTGTGAAGGTCGTCAATTCCTGATTTGACGCCCTGTCCTAAGTCGTGTTTCACTCTAGAGTCCTTCCTTTTTTTTATCTTTCCCTCACAGTTCCCTACCATCCTTGGGACTCTTGCTCGATCTTGATCCTTCCCTGGATGCCTCATTACCCATTCTTATCATTTCCTTATTTGATCACATCCGATTGAAGCTATAAAAGAAAATATCATTCGATCGTGGAAGAGGTTAAGAGGTTAAATATTCAACAAGCACGTTAAGCATTCAGAAGAAAAAAAGGCATTCAAAGCATTGAGCATTGGCTTGCATTCCATCCTTTCTGCATCCAATCAAACACCTGCTTCCACCTTCAGCTACTGCTTTCTCCATCCTTCTGCATTCGTTCAGCATCTTCACGGTTTCCCTTTACTCTCGTCAGGGAGAGCAGGGCTATATATTGTGCTTGTTTCGTTCATCTCATTCTTAGCATATTATCATTGTCACCCTGTCGTTAGTTCCTTTATTGCATTAAGCATCATCTTATCATATCCTTTCCCTGGTTCTCTGCTAGGGGTTTAAAAACAAAAAAACAAAAAAAGAGGTGCGCACGTTGATGTCTTTTCATCATTTTATGTTAGTTTTGGATTGATACTATTGCACTTTGGCTGATCCCCCTCTCTTTTGTTTGTTTTTTCATTGTTTTTTTTAAAAGGTAATCAACCAAGAGAACCCACTTCATCGGCCGGCCGATTGAAGTTGGAGGAAGAAATCCACATCCATCCCGCATCCCAATTTTCACCAGGTACACGCGATCTCCTTTTCTTCTTATTGAGGTAACCCGTCTGGTGATCACATCATCTCCACTTTAGCACCTCGTGCTATTTTTTATTGCCTTCTTTTGCATTATTTATTTATCTCCTTTTTGTCATATTTTAATCTCCTCTCAAAAAAATAGCGGATTTTAATCGGATCTACACCTCCTTCAAGAAATTTCATCCACGAAATGTAAGGAGCTAGCAAGAAGAAGTAGGGAAGAACAAACCCCAAGACACAACTTGAAACAACACAAATCTCGAAAAACAAAATTCAGAGAAACACTGATTGACTACAACCACAAGCACACGCTTTGGATCTCAAGGGAAATCGATCCAAAGGACGAGCACAATACACGAGTGAACACAAGTCTGACACATCCGAAATAAGGCAACGTCGCTTACGTCTCACTGGAAAGGAGACACGACCCATGCCACAACAATAGCTATCGGGAAAACAAAACGATAGATACGGAAAGCATCATCTTAAACAAGGCAGCATAGTCCTCAACTGACAACTCGACATCCTCGGCTCCAGTGCCAAAGGCAACCACAAAACCTGGCAAACAGGATGCCAACGACAGCACCAGACCACAAGCACAATCAAGTTAGTCCTCACTCAGACGTTACATCTGATTCGAGTCACATGCCAACTCTATCAGGGAAGAAGAGTACAGCACAACTAACTGACAAGACCCGGTCCACACAGCGCCAAGGCAAATCCATAGGGAAACAATGACAAAATGACAACAGCTTCACTTGCAGGATCCCGGCTCCATACTGAACACAGAGCCACGGAACACGACTACAAGCTGGGTCACATCAAGGCATGTTAACAGCTGAACACATGACTACAAGGTGCTAGTCATGCATCGAGCAGCTCACCAAGAAAGACCCACAACAACAAGGACAACAATCTCGGGAAAACACATCTCAAGGACCACGATCACGTGCTGAGAACACAACACTCAAGAAAGAATTACAGAGTAGAGGGTACTCAATCAACAAGTAGCCTAAGTGGAAACGAAGGAGAGTACCAGCTTCAGCACAAAGCACAAAGAAAGGCTAATCTCAACTTATCCTCACGTCCGAGAAATAATTACCGAACCTTCACAACACATCAACTGCTAGACACGGCATGACGAACACGGTGCACAATGGCTTTTAACAGAAAACTGCATCCAAAGCCAAGCAACCGTCGAACAAAGAGCAGATCAGACTCAGAAAAAACACAGTCCACACTTAAGCAAACACAGGACATAGGTCTCACTAAGACAGCACTTCCAAGGCTTACCTCGAAAAAGACTCCACCAAACAGAATGAGAAGAATCAAGCTCACTAATAGCAGCTCACCAGGAAGGAAAGTCCTAGGTTCGCTTGAGCATCTTCTCACTCGAGGCAATGAAGCAACCACTTCAACAGAAGCGAAACACCTCAGGAGCTGCACAGACTTAAGCTGGGATGACCAAAACAATGTAAGAATGTGTACGGCCATCACACCAACTCAAAAAGTCACCAGCCACCTGAATAAACCATGAAAAAATCACGCACAATGTACTGCAGATTCAAGCCTATCGGTGAACTCTACCAAGTACAACACAATCGAGATGAACACCACGACGAAAAGGAACGCCCCGTTACATCCTGACGAGAGCAAAACCATCTCGCACAGCGCTAACACAGCACGTACAAGACAACACATGGAAAACAAAGCGACAAGGAATCGTGAAACATAAGCCAGCGAAAGACTGTACTGGACTTTCAAGACTCTAGATACTATACTGTCTTGGATTCCTATGTACTTTCACACAACAACTCTCTGATACCACCTGTGACGACCCGGACTCCGGATACCGGATATACCCGATAGGATTATCGAGTAGACCCGACACCACTTGGAACCCGTGAAGCCACCCAAGAGCTGTAAAGCTCCGAAGGGATAAAGGATTGTTGTGTAGTACATTGAAGTTGCAGATATAACAATAAGCAATTAAATTTCATTAATCAGGTTTGCTAAAGAAGTTGAAATAAAATTACTTTTTTATTAACAGTTAAAATTAACAATTATACCAGAGTCCAGTCCAAAGGAAAGGCAAGTATAGTCTAACAAGAAGAAAAACGTACACTGAGGTCGGGGGAAGCCCGACGCAGGTACCGCTGACAACTACGAACACGCCACACCATGAACCGTGAAGGAAGGAGAGCGCCACACCTGAAAAGCAGGGGTGAGGCTCGTGTCACTGGCTTAGTAGGGGTCACGTGGATCCCCACTGAAAAATAACGTAGTAACACGGAACAATAGCTAAAATAGTAGTAGTAGTAAAGATGGAAAAGATAAACTATAACAAGCAAGCTGTAAAAGAAAGCTGGAAAAGTAGAAGTAGAACAGTTAAAAGAAAAGGGAAAAGCGAAGCCATAAAGAATGAGGACACGACTACCGAGTAAAGCACGGCTCCCTAAGTTACTCCAAATAGCGACAGAAGGGCGAACCCTGATCTCACAAGGTTAGGAGTTACCGATCCGTCAGCCGACCATTAGCCCAAAGGCTAAAGCCCACGAAACCTGGAAAAGGCCCTAGAAAAGACCTAGATAGACAATAGACACTAATGCACGCGACTAGAGCGTCGTGTATGCGACACCGAGCTATCCACGGCAAAGCCGAGAACAGACTAACTCGGAAAGGGAAGTTGAACTTTGACGAAGCCAAGAACAGGCTAACTCGGAAAGGGAACACAGACTCCGAGAAACACGAGAGTCATGCGTCAAGTGATGGAAGCACCTCCTCACTATCAGAACAGCCAGATGCGTCCACTAACGTCTTACACTGCGCCACAAGTATCTCCCTATGGACGCCGAGAACAACGGAGATTGAGATACTCTCTGAACCAGGAACAGGTTCAAGAACAAGGAACAATAGTAACGAGTGTCTAGTTAGGGTCACGCCTGTCGGCGTTCGTCCCAAACGCCCCTGACCACGTGTGCACTTACAAACTCAATGCCTTGAGCCAGGCCTCTAGCTAGTTTTCTCCCCCAACAGGACGCTACTGCAAGGCAAGGGAGCCCACGGAAACTAGCCTACAAATCGTATCTCGGGAACTGCCTCGCCACCACTCCCAGGTGGGCCGACACACTGGAACGCGTGAGTTGTCTGGCTACGACTGGTGGAGACTCACTAGACACAGAGACTCTGAAACACGAGTGCTGGAGTACAGACACGCTAAGCAAGCATTATTGCACGTACTACGAAGTACCAAGGTAGTACACCAAACTGCCAACAGACTCAGGACAGGGCATCTAGACTTGCTGACACAGCGATCCTTGAGTCTCATGACTCAGAGTCAAGATCGTCGCACAACGGTGGTGACAAGCCGCCAATCAGCATAATCCTAAGTCGGGGAAAACGACACTGGATCATCATATCCACATAACCGTATGAAACGACTCACGAGACCTGAGGGAGCATCAAGACCCTCAAAGTACCTGGACACATAAATCGAGGTAGGAAGTACCTTAAGGCATCCAAAACCACAATCTCGAGCTATCCAGAATAGTCGAGACATACACAAGATTACTTGTCAACCACTGGGTCTCACCGGGTTGACCAGAACCTAAGAACGACTCTGAAGCAGTACAGAAACCTAACCAATAGCAGGGTACACCTGGCTGCCTTATAACATTGTTATAGCCCTCATAAGACATTCAAAAGACGTCCACGGGACAATGGACAAACCACGAGGTCAAGCCGAGGCATTAGGAAACCACCACATCGGGAAACGACACGCAAGAGTTAAGCGGAGGAACATATGCTGGCGGTCATAGAATGGGCCGCTAGGGGACTGTAATGGTCAAGGATTATGCCGCTAAACCCAGTCATCCCTGAACTGACCTATTCGGTCAAACCACCAAAGCGGTCTAATATAGACCCGCAACACGGACTAGGCGGTCCAAGAGTGCACCGCCACACTAACCGCCCTAAAACATTGACCTAAGTCAAATGACTTGTAGCGGCCTAAGAAAGGGGCGCCACAATGAAGAGGCGGACGAAGGTTGGGCCGCCAAGGCCAACCGACTTAAATTCTTGACTAGGTCTAAAACCATGGTAGCATGAATACCGAGGCAGCTCACAAGCCGCCGAGCCCATCCCCTCAAAAAGGGAAGTCAAGGGACCTCCAGCCCCCAGCTGGGCGATTGGACTCACAGTCCAAGGCCACACATGTGGCTCGGTCGGGAATCATCTTCCGCAGAAACCCACGACATGCGGGGGAACCTGTGGAACGCGCTTTTTTTAGTTTTATATATATATATATTTGTTATTTATTGATTTATTGGCGTGCCAGTCACCGGGGTGACAATTTTATTATGCGCTCGATCTGACTTTTAATCAGTCGATTGTGAAGTCTGAGCCGGGACCCGAAGTCCGTCATACCATAAAGGCTATGACGTTAATTACGCCCTTCCTAAGAAGGGCAACCCTTGATTAAACGCCAAAAATAGGAGGAAGGTAGCGGCAAAAATAAGACTCAAACGAGAGAGAGGGTTGGTTCATCAGCAGGGCGTTAAATGGCCTGAGTGAAGCGAGGATACATCAAATGCGGAGCGAATCCGGCGGCATGTCCCCATTACCTTGGACTATGCCAGATGGGGATAGGAAACCACCCATGCAGTGGCAGGATGGGATCCGTAAAAGATCGGGTATATCTAACCCAGAATCTGGATAAGGACCGGTGCGACATGACACACCCTGTGCAGGCGCGATGTCTTATTGATATCCCCCTTCGGAAGACCATCGGAGAACATGCAAGGGCAGAACTCCGTGGGCCAGCGGGGTTAGGAGAGAATACCATGATCACTCAAGGTGATGTGAATGAATTTTGGCAGCATATCCCCTTATCCTGGATTATGCCAAGAGGAGATAAGCCATCATCCACGGGATGCCGGGATGAAAGCCGGAAAAGAAGGGGGCACCAGGCCCGGGGCCATTGCCCTCATCCATAGCATCGATTGATGTTCCTTCGGAACCCGTCGGAGCACATGTAGTGACATAGCCCTTTAGGTCCATAAGGTTATAAAGAAATCCGGATCGGAACAGAACAATGTAGGGGAGGTCCTCCCCATTGATTTATTTCCTGAGGGATGCCAAATGCTCTCTGTATATTCCTCGGGTGGATACAACATGGGGATCAAGGTTCAGACCAAGAAGAAAGAGGTTCTCGGCGTGAGGGTTCAGAAATATGGCATGGCTTCTCGGCGCGGGCTGAAGGGAGTTCCCGGCGCGCCACGAAGGGGGCTCTCGGCATGTGCTGAAAGGGGGAAGATGAGGATCTCGGCGCGGGAGTTCCCGGCGCGCCCGGCGCCGGGAGAGTTTGGCGCCGAGAAGGTGCTGGGCTTGAGCGCCGTGAGGACTTATGGGGTTTTACGGTGCTCTGTTCTAGGGATTTTTCTCAGGATTCAGACAGTGGCTGGGGAATGGATTCAGGAGGCAAGTGAGGAAAGAGCCAGGGGCCTACCAGGTTGACAGCAGAGGGTCACAGATGAAAGGGGTTCGAGGGATCAGAGTCACCGGGCCTTCGAGCTCTCAGGAACAGGCTTCACGCCATCAGTATTGCCGACCATCCAGGAGATCGAGAGACGACAAACTCTGATCCCTGCAATGGCCCTAGTGGCTTGAGAAATTTGAGAAGAAAATCACGGACTCCGCGACGTTTAAATCATCGATGACATTGAGGGAGAGAGGGGGGAAACAAGGCCCAGAAATCCACAGTGAGGATTGGGGCTTTGTTGGCTCCGTCCCATCTTAAACAGGCATGCGTATAAACACAAGGGATTATCAGAGTCCTAAGCATTCGAGCAATCAATGTATGCAGGGGACGACAGATACCCTGAGAGGGAGAGATAGAGAGGACAAAGCCCAGGGATCCATGGAGGTGAGGATCGGGGCTCTGTACCAACTCCCCCGGGGCTGCGAGAGAGGCAAACAGCAGGGAGTACCTATCAGCCGCCAGGACTACCGACAGACACCTGAAATCATGGACTCATCGATCAAAAATCCGCAACCGAAATGATAGCTACCACGATCATCAGAGAGGGGTGAGAGAAAGAAACTCGAGCTTCTACTCATTCCACCATCTTTATTATTCATACTTCATTGGCTACAGCGAGATAACTCGGACGATAGTCGAAAGGAGACTTTGAACATCCTTCGAGTAGAAGAAATCCCACATACAAGGGTAAAAAGAATACATGAGAGAAGAAAAGAAAACCCGTTCGGAATAGCAGGAGGATGGGGGAGGGCGGAGCATTGACTCCTCTCCCTCCCCGAGCACCCCACCTTCTCCTTCTCTCGAGCTTCGCAGCAGCTTCTTCACTCGCTCCCTTTTCTTTCTCTTTTTCTTTTCTATCTGTTTTCTGGATGAGGTTTCTTCTTTTTTCTTTCTCTTGGTGTGTGTCTCCCTCCTGTGCGTGATGAACAAGGGGGGGGGGGTTTATAGGCACAGCAGCCCCCTTCTCGGCATGGGTCTCTCGGTGTGCACATATCAGGTTCCCGGCGCGCATCTTGCGAAGGCTCCCGCGCGCATATTGCGAAGGCTCCCGGCGCAAAGGCTTCTCGGCGCCAGTCTTGGGCCGTGGTGAAGGGCTTTCGGCGCCATGGCCCATTTAGGCCCCCGACTCCTTTTCTTATTGCTCTACTTCTTTTTATCACTAGGCTTCAGGGACGCCTAATCTGTCTTTTCATTTGTCAGTCCTTCGAATCCGCCAGAACGGGTGACGGTCTTTTTAGTTGATGGGTTGACATAATCTTATCAGAACATTGCTGGGTTTTCATCAGTCAGTAGACTGTAATTCTTCATCAGTATTGCCGTCTGAGTGATGACAACACCGGACATCAGCTTGGCCGGGGAGGGCTTCAGCCGGGTGGTAGCTTTAGTGGCGACTATTTTGTAATTCTGGCTTTGCAGGAATCTCTGAGAGCTTCATGTCTGATTCAATCTTTTCTTTGGTCTCATCTTTGTTCTCAGTTATATTTCAGGTGTCAACAAATGCCCCCCACCTGTAGGTAGCGGGAATGCAGGATAAGTGACACGGTGCCTGCAGGTGTACATATCATTCAGCATCTGAACCCTTTCTCAGTTTGCTATTGCTAGTCATCTTTCATTTTGCAGCTTGGAAGCATTATTACTTTGGCATTTCTTTTGATCTCTCTCAATTTCTTTGCCTTGAACGCCCTTGGCGCGAGCTTCTCGGCGCACGGCCTTTAGGCACAGCCTTCTCGGCGCGTTGCTCTCGGCGCACGGCTTTCGGCAGGGCTTATCGGCGCGCCCGGTCCCAGGGGTTCTCGGCGCGCCTTTCGGCATATGGGGGGGGCTCTCGGCCTGCCCCTTTTTTGGCGGGTTTTTTCGAATTGAGGGGGGTTCTCGGCGCGAGAGTTCCCGGCGCGCATTTTGGCCGAAGGGAGCTCTCGGCCTGGGGGTTCTCGGCGCGCATTTGACCGCGCCGAGAACTTCTTCCCCTATGGCTTCTATTTAAGGCGCCGAAAGCCTCCTTCCTTCTCATTTTCTACCGTCTCTTCTCTCTCTTCAGTTTATTTTCCTTCTCGGCGGTGGCGGCGAGTTCCTCCCCTCCGGCCGTCCAGCTTTCTTCCCGTCTCATTAGATTTCGCCCGGGTAGGACGTTCTTTGGGGATTTAATCCCCTTTTGCTTCCGGGATCACCCCCTCTTGGTTGGTGACTCCCTATTCTCCTTGGGCAGACCCCGAATAAGGGGAGATGCTGCTGAAATTTTCAAGGGCTTCATATTACAATCCTTACGAGACTGCCTCTTATCTTAGGTCTTTTACTTCACATTTCTTTTTCCTGACTGCAGATATTGCAATGGCTTCCGGCTCTGCTGCTGCATCCTCTGGAGCTGTCGGGGCCAGTTCGTCAGCCCAGCCAGATATATCACGGGCCACAGTAAACTGGCTGAATGTGCACAGTCTGGACTTCGGATATGACAAAATCGCTTCCGTTGATGAATCGTCTGATTCTGAAACCGACACGGTGTCAACATCCCGGGTATACTCCACTGTCATGGAAACATGCTTCAGACGGGGCACTGATTATCGTCCGGATTTCCCGAAGGACAAGCACTTGATGCCGTTTATCCGGACTTTCACCGTGGGTGGAATGCGGGACTATCGAATAGCTCGTGCAGTTGAAGCCGCAATTCTGGTCGAGAGAGACAGCCTGAAAGATTCAGTGTATCGTGGGAAGGCTATATATCTTCCCGGGGAGAAGCGTGACTGGGATGCAGTCCTTGGCATATCGGAGCTGGAGCCGGAAAAGAAAATGCTGACCCGGGCCCCGGAGTTCACACCTGCTCGGTGGGATAATGCCAGTGGCCGAGTTCATAGGGAGAAGCCCGGCTATGGTCTCTTCCTGGCACCAGTAAAGTGGGGGTACCGCGAAGAGCCTTTTGTGCTGAATTGTTCGGCCGTTCAGTTCAAGTATCATTTGGCCGCTGGTTGGTTTGGAGATACCAAGATCACTGACGCCCACCTATTTCGAGTAGGAGCAGTGGAGTTTACTGAGTTTGTTCTGAAGGAATATGCCCCTCTGCTGATCAGAGCCGGGGTATATCACAGTGTCTTTGCTTCCAGATTTCGATATCCCATATCCCGAGGGTTATGCTGTGGAATGTTTGAAGTATTCTGCCCTTTATTCAACATATTTTATACAGCAGAGGGTGAGACATCTCTTGACCTCTGGAGTCTATCACAGCTTTCCGGACTGCCTATTGATGGCGAGCCGTATGAAGAAGTCTGCTTGGCAGATTCTGAGAAGGATAGTTCCGATGGTGAAGGCAAGTATTCCCTTGGCTTCTCATACCGGTATTTAATGAAGGCATATCGCTCCATCTGTCTGGCGTACAGTAGAGGGTCCTCCAAAGGCTATCATCCCCGAGAGAAAGGCAGCAAGCTGAGAGTCCGGATAGGGCAGTGGATTCAGTATTTCTTTGACGGCCCCTTGAAATATGCAGACTTCCCTTCCATGGGTCCGACGGCCAGCAAGCAGATAAGGGCTCCTCGCTATAAGTCAGCGTTGCCATCTTCACTGCATCGTGTAGGTAAAGGTGGTCCAAATCCAGCAGGGGTGGACCCTATCACACATTGTGCGGCTTACTTCACATTCTGGTTGTGCACTTTCGCTCTCCCTCAAGGGGACGAGACAATCATCCGGCCAGAAGCTATATACCCGGCCTGTCAGATGGCCTGGGGGATGAGGCTGTCACTTTGCCCAGTGGCCTTGTGTTTAATCTACAAATCTTTGGGAGATTTGTACAAGCATCGGACTCCCCGTTCTTTGAGGACTGTGGGTCCTTTTCATTTCTTCAATGCCTGGGTCTGCAGTCTATTTCCTGAACTGGCTCCCAGAACTTTGCAGGCAGACACAGTATTGCCCAGAATGATTGAGTTTGCCAGTGCTGAACCTGGTCCTTTCTATGATCAGCTGTTCAAAATAAGGGGCCGACTGATAAAGGTGCCGGTGGATGCCCCTGGCAGCATTCATTTCTGGAGCTTGGCAGCAGGTTCAGCTCCTTTGGTTCATTCTCAAAGAGAATGCAAGATGGAAGAGGTAGAGACCTATGTTCACCCCGTTTCAGGGGCTAATGCTGTTCGGTCTATTCTGGAGCCGGAGCTGGTCAGATGGGCCATGGCCATTCGACCCAGTGTTTTAGTCTTCAGGAAGGGTGGTCTGCTTCTCCTGGAACCATACTACCCATTCCGCTTTGGGTGAAATTTTGGCTATGATCAGCACATCCCTACATCAGTTGCTCAGTTTCCCCTGGATAGCCGAGCCAAGCATGGGTCCACCATTGTTGGTGATGGCCGGTTGTGGTGGGATTTCTATCATCGCCAGGATGGTGCAGTTTTCAGAGTTCCCACTGTTTCCAACCGTGTTCCCCGTGTAACATCAGAATACATCAAATGGTGGAACATTCGAACCAGCTTTTACAGGGATAGTAGAGGTGCATTCTGGGACGTGGCCGAGCGTTCCTTTCTGAAACAACAGCCCGGGCCAGTGTTTGACATCCCCGAGGTCCACCTGAAAAGGCTTTATTCACAGCACCAGAGGGAGGCGGAGAACTATCTGGCCCAGCGTCGGGCTTTGAAGGAAAAAAATTCCGACCCGCCTGCTCCTGTCTTTGCTGCTATCAACGAGGACACTTTCATGCAGAGCTTGAAACATCTGTGCCGTGTAGGGGGCGCTCGTTTGGAGGCGCAACAATACCCATTTCCTGTCGAAGAGCCGCTCCCGCAGTAGTCCCTTGGAGGGGTCCGACAGATAGATTTCATCCATATAGGACGTTTGTGCGTAGGGAGGACAGGACTCAGACGTACTACAAGCAAACGTCTTGGCTGTTCATTCTGCTGAATTTACATGGGTTATCTGCGGAAAGCCCGCTAGCCGGCATCTTGAATAAGCCACTGTTCATCTCCTTTCATTATGTCGACGGTTGGGGCATGGACCACCTCGACTTATTTCGATGCCTTGACTCACGTGGTCATAGTGATCTAGCAGCTTTAGTGGAGAAATGCCAGACATTTGGTGATGTCTGTTGGCTTATCAAGGAGGCTGCTTCCCGCTCCAAGGAGGTGGCTTATCTGTACTGGCCGCTCTCTGTCTTTTATGATGGCCCCGCAGGTATGATCTTTTCTTTTCTGACTGTATTGCTTTCTGCTAAATATTTAAACTCTGCATTCACTGACCTCATTGCTTTTCTGCCGTCTTCAACAGACAGGCCGGATATAAAGCGACAGGGGCTATACAGAAAGATCATTGCGCAGGCTGAGAAGCCTACTTATTTTGAAGTCCCTGCAGCAGCACCGACTACCACTCCCCTGCCTCCTGGCAAGAAGAGAAAGGTTTCTGCAGTCAAGGCTGCAGTCGGGAAGGCCAGGAAGGCCAAGAAGACTCATGCTCAGCAGTCGGCTTCGGTAGCGATGGACACTGGGACCCCTCTCCCTGATATTCCCTCATTTGATGAGTTCGAATCTCAAAGGGAGGCTGCTCAGACATCGGTTCAGGGTAACATCAATAGCCTGCAGTTGCATTCTTCATCCTCTTTTGCTGGATTTCAAAGAAGTCCTTGAATCTGACCCCTCCCTTTTGCACAGCCCAAGAGCCAGTTGTGGCATCTTCTGTGGTGGAGACCAGGCTGCCTTCTCCCACGCCGGCTAGTGAGGCGGAGGGTAAGCATGCCTTTTTCATCTTTTCCTGCATATTTCAATTACTTTTCATTGTCCCTCTCACAAGCTTTTCCCTATAGTGACGGTCGGGGAGGAGACTGAAATTACGGGAGAGGCTGGCGATATCACTCAGCCACAGGAGGGTCATAAGACCCAGACGAAGCGGGGCCTCATCCCTGTGAGGCGTATAGTTACCCGGTCTTCTTCCAGGCAGACGTTAGAAATGGCGGTCCCGCCCGTGGATAGTGTAGAAATCTCTTCTAGTAGCTCCGCGACCGCTTCTGAGGCAGATGGAGAAGAAGCAGGTTTCAGCGAGAGCGAGACGGAGGGTGTTTCCAAATCAGAGGCCCCATCCGCATGCACCGCCATTGTTCCATTATTCACCCCCTCCAAGTTGCTGGTGCTATCTCCTGAGGAGGAATTACAAGAAGAGTTCGCCGGCTTGGATACCGAGGCAGATATAACTCCTCCTTTTGTTGCTTCAGCAGCGGGACTTTCTTCTCCTCTGCACTCCTTTGAGGACATTGACATTACATTAGAAGTGAGTCTCTTTTCTTCTCCTCATTGTTTCCCCTTTTTATCTGCTGCTTGATGCTGTATTGATCTGTTCACAGGAATCCCCTGTTGCTAGCCCGGTGATGACTGCAGCCTTTGAAGCCACTCTGTCTGACGCCTTGGCCATTGTTCCTGCTTCGACAGTAGCCTGGGCAGGCGTTCCTGAGATAATCCGCCCTGTGCCGGTGAGGGTGCAGTCCTCTACGGACTTAGCATTGTTGGACTTGAGGACTTCGGGGGAAAGCCCGGCTCTCATCAAGGTCCTGGATTTCAGAGCTGAGATGGACCCAATTAGGGGTTCCGCCTTTATACCGGCCGCAGTGCTGACCATTGCGCCTGAATCGGCAATTCCCATAACCTCAATCATGGAGAGTGAACCCTTGCCTCTCCGGGCTGTGACCCCTGCAGCCTTGACATTGAAGGAACTGGCTGTTGCAGCGGGGGTGGAAGAAGGAGAGGTAGCCGTTACAGAAATTGGAGTATTGTCTATAACTGCCCCGGAATCTATCTCCATACTTTCGGAATCTGAGGAGGAGGTACCCTGCGAAGAGGATGTTGAAGGTGCGGGTATTGCATTAGAGACCCAGGAAGCAACCACTCCGGCACTTACTGGAGTCACCCCCGCGAGCATTCAAACGGTGACCCTCGAGGAGATGGAGGTGGAAGGTCCCTCGGCTTCGTCAGAGGTTGTGGAGAGAGCTCAGTTGGCGCCTTCGGCAGACCTCCCGTCTTCTTCTTCTCAGCCAGATATCACCCTATGGGCAGACATTGACAGTGAAGTAACTTTTGAAGTGGCTCCACTTCCCTTGCCTGGCTTTGCTTCACCTGAGAGTTTTGTCTGGCAACATCTGGACATGTTGCGCCAGCTAGTGGAATCCCAGCCCGGACTAACTTATCCGCAGTTGAAGGAGATAGCCGAGCGTTTCACCGCCGGTTTACAGGCAATGGGTTGTCCTCTAGAAATATGGACCCAGCGGGTTCTGTTGTTGTTGAAATTTGTACATCGTCGGGATTTCTTGGCACACATTATGTCTGACAGACTGGCGGCTTTGAAGTTGCAAAGGATGGAGTGCAAATCTGAGCTAGAAAAAATGAACTTTATTCTTCAGGAGCGACAGTGCCAACTGCAGTCTCTGGCGCAGCGGGAGCAGTTCGTGCGCGGCCGAATAACCATTCTGGAGGCTGAACTGTCTGGTCTCCGAGCTGAGCTGCCGCAGATAACAACTTCCCGGCCGCAGCTCGAGGAAGAAGCAGCTCTATTGGAGGGGCAGGTGGCATCCTTTCGGGACGAGTCTGTTCGACTGCAGGAGGAGGAGGCCCGACTTCATGAACTAGGGGCCGCCCCCTATGTGGGTCTTCTGGCCTTCGAAGACATCTTCCGACGGCCATGAATCATTTCTTTTTTTTTCTTTTGTCTTCTATTGTGATACAATGTCTCCTCGGGGACCCTCTATGTACTCCCTTTTTTAATGAAAAGGACTCTTTGGCTCTATATGTATCCATCTTTTTTTTTCTTTTGCATGTGGTTTTATCACTGTGGGAAGTGGGGTAGTGGTTTTAGCAGTCCTTCATGCGAATGACTCGTACTAGGCAGGAGAGCGTCCACCCCTTCATAGAAAGGATGGGGGACTCGCTCCACCGCGTGACGGCATCCGAGGAGGTGCTTAAACCGAATTCTGTTGGTAGCAGCAAACGTCCTTCTTGGCCATATGTGCCGCGGGAGAGACAACTTGCAGGAATATGAATAAAGAGGTTCCATCAGAGTAGACGTAAGGTCTAGACTGGGCAGAGGTTATAGCAGGCGGGACATTAAAGGGTGTATAGTTTTCATCAGGACAGACGTAGGGTCTGAACTGGACAGGGTTTCATCATTGATCGGGCGAGGTGCCGGTCGATCAATAGCTGGTTCCATCATCGATATTGGGCTCATATCGATGCAAGGGAGCTTCATAGGTTTCATCAGAATAGACGAAAGGTCTAAACTGGCAGGATTTCATCATTGATCGGGCGAGGTGCCGGTCGATCAATAGCTGGTTTCATCATCGATATTGGGTTGATATCGATGCAAAGAAGAGTTGAAGTTTCATCAGAATAGACGAAAGGTCTAAACTGGGTAGGGTCCTATCATCGGTCGGGCAAGGTGCCGGTCGACCAGTAGCTGGTTTCATCATCGATATCGGGTTTATATCGATGCAAGGGAGAGCTCAATTTTCATCAGAATAGACGAAAGGTCTAAACTGGGTAGGGTTTCATCATTGGTCGGGCGAGGTGCCGGTCGACCAATAGCTGGGATGTAGGTAGAGGTGTAGGTCTTGTCAGGATAGACGTAAGGTCTATTCCAGCAGGTTCTATCGCGGGTGGGACTTGGCCAAGAAATACATAGGTTTCATCAGGATAAGCGTAGGGTTTATCCTGGTAGGGTTTCATCGTTGATCGGGCAAAGGGGCCGATCGGTCAAGGGATGGTTTAGGAGTTTGATCAGGACAGACGTAAGGTCTGAACTGGCCAGGCTTTATCAGACTGGTGACCGGTTTTATTGTCGGTGGGATATGTGAAAGAGGGTATGTAGATTTCATCAGGGTAGATGTAAGATCTACCCCGGCAAGGCTTTATCATCGGTGGGGCATAGGACCAGATGACCGACAGAAGGCCTCGTCAGCGAAGGGTAGGTGAAGGCAACGTGCCGGTTGGCATGGAACTTCTGAATTACCACATTACCGACCCAAGCGCCCTTTCGGGTTTTCGCCGGAGCCGGCCCCCTCTTGCTTTTGCCCACGCGTCCTTTCGAATTTTCACGTGGCGGGGTACCCGATTTTGCCTGCAGTGCCTTTTCGGGTTTTCACCACAGCTGGGTTTTAGCCCTTTTTGCCCTTGTCCAGAATGCCTGAACAAGTCTGGCGGGGTATCTCTATTTTCAACCCCATTTTTTTTGTACTACTTTTTTTTTGTCGTTTTCTTTCTCTTTTCTTTTTCATTGTCTTTTCTGGGACCAGAACTTTCATCCTATCCAGACGAAAGGTCCGAATCGATTTAGAGGATATAAGTAGCAGCTCGGGCACGAGGCCGCTTTCTGAGAACATGAGTTTCATCGTTAATGTGGGGTTTAACATTAACACAAGGGAATAGAGTTTCATGATCTATCCAGACGGAGGGTCTGAATAGATTCAAAGAGCGGTGTTGTGCTATGTCAGAGCGGACGGAAGGTCCACCCTGGATGGATTTTAGCGTCGATCAGGCAGCGCGCCAGCCGACCGATAGCAGGTTTCATCATTGGTATTGGGTTCATATCAATGCAAGGATTTCATAGGCTTCATCGGGATAGACGTAGGGTCTAGCCCAGACCGGTTTCATCGCTGATCGGGCAGTGTGCCAGTCGATCGGCAGTGAATTTCATCATCGGTATTGGGTTTATACCAATGCAAGGATTTCATAGGTTCCATCGGGATAGATGTAGGGTCTAGCCCGGACAGGTTTCATCGCCGATCGGGCAGTGTGCCAATCAACCAGCAGCAAGTTTCATCACGGCGGGACGTAAAGAGATATGCAGATCTAGTCGGAACAGACGTAAGGTCTAAACCGGACCGGTTTCTTTGCCGATCGGGCGGCGAGCCCGTCGACCAAAGGTGGGTTTCATCATCGGTATTGGGTTTATACCAATGCAAAGGAATTCATAGGTTTCATCAGGATAGACGTAAGGTCTAAACTGGACATGTCTTATCATTGATCGGGCGGGGTGCCGGTCGATCAACGGTGAGTTTCACCATGGTGGGACTTTGGATAGGGTGAATGAGGGTCTCATCAGGATAGACGTAGGGTCTATACTGAGTGGGTTTAATCGTTGATCGGACAAGGTGCCGGCCGATCGACGAGGAGTTTATGGTGGGAGACGAGGCTTTCTTTGGGGTTACCACATTACTGACCCAAGTGCCCTTTCGGGTTTTCACCGGAGCCAGCCTCCTCTTACTTTTGCCCACGCGCCCTTTCGGGTTTTCACGTGGCGGGGTACCCAATTTTACCTGCAGTGCCTTTTCGGGTTTTCACCACAGCTAGGTTTTGGCCATTTTTGCCCTTGTCCAGAACGCCAGAACAAGCCTGGCGGGGTATCTCTATTTTTAACCCCATTTTGTCTCTTCTTTTTCTTCTTCCCTTTTTCTTTTTTCTTTTCTTCTCTCTCTTTTTTCTTTTAGAGAGTGACAGGTCAGAATGTTATTATATCACGATAAGGGGTGACTTGGCTAGGGTTGAGTGCCGCTAGATCAAGGAAGGGTAGCTCGGCTAGGGCGGAGTGCCGTTAAACCAAGAAAAAGGTAGCTTGGCCAGGGCGGTGTGCCACCAGACCAAGAAAAGAGGGTAGCTCGGTTAGGGCGGAGTGCCGCTAAACCAAGAAAAAGATAGCTTGGCCAGGGCGGCGTGCTGCCTGACCAAGAAAGAGGGTAGCTTGGCTAGGGCGGAGTGCCGCTAAACCAAGGAAGAGTAGCTCGGTTAGGGCGGAGTGCCGTTAAACCAAGAAAAAGGTAGCTTGGCCAGGGCGGTGTGCCGCTAGACCAAGGAAGAGTAGCTCGGTTAGGGCGGAGTGCCGCTAGACTGAGGAAGAGGGCAGCTTGGTTAGGGCGGAATGCCGCTAAACCAAGGAAGGTAGCTCGGTTAGGGCGGAGTGCCGCTAAACCAAGGAAGAGTAGCTCGGTTAGGGCGGAGTGCCATTAAACCAAGGAAGAGTAGCTTAGTTAGGGCGGAGTGCCGTTAAACCAAGAAAAAGGGTAGCTTGGCTAGGGCGGGGTGCCGCTAAACCAAGGAAGGTAGCTCGGTTAGGGCGGAGTGCCGTTAAACCAAGGAAGAGTAGCTCGGTTAGGGCGGAGTGCCGTTAAACCAAGAAAAAGGCAGCTTGGCCAGGGCGGTGTGCCGCTAGACCAAGGAAAGAGGGCAGCTTGGTTAGGGCAGAATGCCGTTAAACCAAGGAAAAGGTAGCTTGGCCAGGGCGGTGTGCTGCTAGACCAAGGAAAGAGGGTAGCTCGGTTAGGGCGGAGTGCCGCTAAACCAAGAAAAAGGTAGCTTGGCCAGGGCGGTGTGCCGCTAGACCAAGAAAAGGTAGCTTGGTTAGGGCGGTGTGCCGTTAAACCAAGAAAAAGGTAGCTTGGCCAGGGCGGTGTGCCGCTAGACCAAGAAAGGGTAGCCTTTGTCCGATTACTTGGGGAATGTTGGTTGTGTAGCATGATACAGCTTTAGGTGTCTACCGTTGAGTGGCGAGGATCGGATTTCCCCTCGATGGTTAACAACCATGTAGGCCCCTCCTTCCTAGACCCTCTGTATCACATAAGGGCCCTCCCAATTAGCATTTAGCTTTCCTTTTTGGTTGGACGCCATGACTTCTTTTTTCTTGACCATGACGAGGTCACCTTTCTTAAATTCTCATCCTTTTACGAGTTTGTTGAATGCAGTGGCCATGCGGGCCTGATACATTTGGATATTCTTTTGAGCTTGGAGGCACTTCCCTTCCAATTCAGCCAGTTTTTCTAGTCTTCTTTCTGCATTGGTCTGTTCGCCACGGGCCAGGCCATATTGGACTGCCACTCTGAGTGACGGGACTTCCAGCTCTAGCGGAACCACTGCCTCTGAGCCGTATACCAATGAGTATGGTGAGCACCCTGTAGGTGTCTTGAAGACGGTGCGGTATGCCCACAGAGCTTCATACATTTTCTCTTCCCAGTCCTTCTTATTGGAACCGACGACCTTGGCCAGCAAGGTGCAGAGAGTCTTGTTAAAAGCTTCTGCCAATCCGTTTGCCTGTGGATTGTAAGGAGTGGAGGTTCTCCATTCGATCTTATACTTCTCAGCAAGCCGATAGACCTTCTGATTTCTGAAATGACTTCCATTGTCAGATATTATTCGGCTGGGGATCCCGAACCGGAAGATAATGTTCTGCTTGATGAATCTGGCGACCAGTTCACCAGTCACCTCTCTTAATGCTATAGCCTCCGCCCATCTGGAGAAGTAATCTGTTATGGCCAGTATGTACTTATGTCCGGCCGAGGAAGTCGGCAGTGGCCCGACTACATCAGTTCCCCATTGTGCAAATGGCCAGCTGGGAACTGTAGGGTGCAGAGTTGTAGGAGGCCTTCTAGGCACAGTAGCATGCTCCTGACATTTCTGGCATGACTTTGCAAATTTACAGCAGTCTTCAAACATGGTGGGCCAATAGTAGCCCAGCTTCTTGATTTCTATCTTCATCTTGGGATCGGCCTGGTGGGCACCTGTTGTCCCAGCATGTACTTCTTTCATTGCTTGCCAAGCTTCCTCAGTGGACAGGCAGCGGAGTAGAATCTTCTTGCGCGCATCTGCCATTATTCGGAACAGAGTCCCATTTCTGAATTCATAAGAATCTTTGATTCTCAGAAGTTTCATCTTCTCTTCTCTTTTCTGCGGTAGCTGTTGGTGCAGGAACCACTGTAGTAAGTGCTGTCTCCAATCAGGCGCTTGCTCTGTGTTGATGGTGACAACTTCGTTTTCTTTGGGGCACCCTTCTAGCATACTGAGGACTTGCTGCCAGTTCATAACGACAATGTTCAGTGTCTTATTTGGCGGAACTGCTAGTGAGCTGGCCAGCTTTGCCAGTGCATCAGCCTGGGCATTGTGTCCACGGCCCACATGCTTGAGCTCAATATGGTAGAATTTCGCCATGAGGCGCATAGCTTCTTGATGGTAGAGATTCAGTTCTGGCTTCCGCACTTCGAACTCCCCTTGGATCTGTTTTATTATCAGCATCGAATCCCCGAATACTTGAAGCATTTGGATACCCATGTTGAGGCTGACATATAGCCCGATTATCAGAGCTTCATACTCGGCCTCATTATTGGTGCAGGGCTTGTTTATAGAACAAGAAGTATGCACGACCTCCCCTTCTGGTGATTTCAGCACAATACCGGCTCCAGCCCGTATTCTGATCTTTCCATCGGAGTCTGTCTCTGTTCTAGATGCTCCATCAAAGAATAGTTGCCACATAACAGACTGGGTCTGGCAGGCCTCGAGTGTCTCATCATCGGGTAACTCAGTCCCTAGCATATCATTTTTCGGCACAGGATGCTCTGCGAAGAAATCAGCCACGGCCTATCCTTTTATCACCCTCTGGGGCGTATAGGTAATATCGAATTCCATCAGGATCACTGCCCATTTGCCCAACCGGCCTTTCAGTACTGGCTGAGTCAATATGTATTTGAGCGGGGTGCTGCAGATATCAATCTGACTTCATGTGACAACATATAGTGTCGGAGCTTTTGACAGCAAAGACTAGTGTCAAGCAGGTCTTCTCTATGTAGCTGTAGCTTTCTTCAGTTCTAATCAGCCTCCTACTCAGATAGTATAAGGCTTGTTCTTTGCCTTCTTCATTTATCTGTGCCAGCATTGCCCCCAGGGAACAGTATGTGGCTGCGATATACAGTATCAAGGGCCTGCCCTTAATGGGTGCCCCCAGCACCGGAGGGGTCTTGAGGTATTCTTTCAGCTTCTCAAAGGCTTGCTGACAGCCATCATCCCAGAGGAACGCTACATCTTTCATCATGAGCTTGTGAAAGGGGTGGCATCTTCCCGATAGATTTGATATAAATCGTCGGATGTAGGCCAGACGCCCTTGCAGGGATCTCAACTCGTGCAGATTCCTTGGTGGAGGGAGCTCCTGGATAGCTTTAATCTTGGACGGGTCAATTTCAATGCCCCTATGACGGACAATAAACCCGAGGAATTTTCCACTGGACACGCCGAAGGCGCATTTCATGGGGTTCATCTTGAGTTCATATTTGCACAGCCTTTGGAATACTACCCTCAGGTCTTGCAAATGGTCTTCTCTTCTTTTAGTTTTTACTACCAAATCATCAATGTAGCACTCTACTTTCTTGAAGAGCAAATCATCAAAGATCTTTGTCATGGCTCTTTGGTAGGTAGCGCCGGCATTCTTGAGGCCGAATGACATCCTTTTGTAGTGAAATATCCCCTTCGGAGTGCGAAATGCAGTGTGCACTCTGTCTTCTTCAGCAATCCAGATCTGGTTGTATCCGGACGACCCATCCATAAATGATAGGGCCTCATGGCCAGTAGTTGCATCGATCATCACCTCAGTGATTGGCACCGGGAAATCATCTTTCGGGCAAGCCTTATTAAGCTCCCGGAAATCAACACATATTCTGATCTGCCCATTCTTCTTCTTTACGGGCACTATATTGGCCAGCCATGTAGTATACTGGTTTTCTTCGACAAAGCCTACATCAATCAGCTTGTCAACCTCTTTGTTAATCTGATTTATTAGTTCAGGACGCATTCTCCTGGAAGGCTGCTTTACAGGGTTAGCCTCTGGGTTTATTGCCAATCGGTGCTGTGCCACATCAGAACTCAGTCCCGGCATTTCATCATATGTCCATGCAAAGCAGTCTCGGAATTCCTTCAAAAACTGTATATGTTGTTCCCTAGTAGCTGGCTCCAGCAGTGCACTGAGGAATGTCGGCCTTGGCTCATCTGCGGTTCCCAGATTTATTTCTACAAGCTCATCGACGGTGGCCTGACTTCCATCTTCGACCTCGGGCGGGGCTTCTTGCAAGTCAATGAAGCCTCCCGGGATATAATCTTCTTCAGTTTCATGATTTTCTGTTTCATCATACTGGTCATCAGTGGTTGTTGGCTCATCATATACGGCCAATATTGCTGTATTCTGTTCAGTATGCCCCGAGGACGTAACCGGATCAGCAGGAAACTCGAAGACGGAGTCTTCCGCCCTTAGAGGCTCTTCTGATGCAGACTCCCTTGAGAGATCATCATTCTACAGAGCCCGGACTTCTTCTAGGATGTGCTCAAACTCCAGGCATTCCCTCAGCTCTTTGGCTGCTTGATCCTCATCCGGGATTCCCGTGTCGAACTTTGCTTCAGCATGGAACAGATCTTCTTTGCAAGGTAGGTCTTCCCAGCACCAATCTTTCTTTGCTTCATCAGACGTCCCCGTCTCCGGCTGACTGTCTGGGGCTTCATTGTTCATTATGGATTGATAAATGATTTCTTCATCTTCCGAGGGGTACTTGTCATATCCCACCTCGGGAGGGTCTTCATGCTGGTAGGAGACAGATATGACATCCACCTCAGCTTCATAGTATTCTCGAAGGGTATAACCCAATCCTGGGTGCTGAGTGATCTTCCTCAGTTCTTTATTATCCCGAGGTGGATCCCATAGCTCCTGGAACGCCTTCTTTTGGGCAGCAGGTTGTAGCGATGGCATCTGCATCTTAGAGAACATCTGCGAAACCCGTTGGGTAGTATAGTCCAAGCCCGTAATCGGCACCATCTGGTTTGCAGCCTCTTCAGGGACCATGCAGTCTTGATCATCTTCCTCGACTGACTCCCCAGTGTAGAATATGGTAGGAGGCTCGCAGAAGCGAGGGACTTCCATAGTCTTCAGTGGTAGCACCGTCTGGTACTCAAGGCTGACGATGGGTTTAAATAAACCCTGCGGCACCTCCACTTGTGTGTACTTTCCTTTCATTTCTTCATTGATATGATACGGGTGAATGCTAGGAGGGGTGATCCAAGCAAAGTCACCGGCATAAGAGATGTGAGCTACCTCATGCTTTTTAATATAGCCCTTTGGTGGCGGTGGAGTCCAATTTCTTGCCTTCGTCGCCGGCTTCTTCTGGCTGGCCACAGCCTCTTTCTTTTCACCCTTCTGTGACACCTCGGTGTAGTAGGATGCATCGAGCATATGACACTCGAATACTTCGAAGGGATGCAGATCTGCAAACACCCTTTCTTCTTTTCCTTCATGGCAGTATTTGATGCACTGATGTAGCGTGGATGGCACTATCTGATATTCATGCAGCCACGGTCTCCCTAGCAGGGCCTTATACGTGGTGTTGGAATCGATCACATAAAATCGTACCACGGTAGTGAGGTCGCCCAATGTGAGGTTGAAATCAGCCACCCCAAGAGGTGTTTCACATTTCTGGTTGAACCCTGCAATCTTCATATCTCTGACCTTGGTAAGCTGCAGATCAAAGTAATATTTCTGATAGATGCGGTATGGGAGGATGTTCACAGCAGCCCCGGGATCTATCAGTATCCTGCTCAGCGGCTGACAGTTCAGGGAACCCTTCATATACAGCGGTCTATTATGACTGGAATTCGGGATTAGCATATCATCTTCTGTGAATGTGATCGATGGCCCAGAATTCACTTCTGTTAAGAGTGCTTCATATTGTGCCGGCGACTGCAAGGCATCCACAATTGCTTGGCGGGCTTCTTCACTCAGAGAGAGGATTTCCCAGATGGAGAACCTGGTAGGGAGCTTCTTCAGCATCTTCATGATTCGACTGCCTACCCAGACATTAGATAGTCTCATTTCTTCTGCCCATCGGGGTCTTGGAGGTTCATGTGGTGCCTGTGGCCTTTGCCGCCCAGTCCCAGTTTCATTCTCTTCCTCTGTTTCTCGGGAGGCTTCTTCTGTAGCAACAGCCCCTGGCTTTGCTAGAGGGTCACTTCCTTCATTTGCTTCATGCTGCTTCTGCTTCCTAACTGCAGTCTGCTGGCATTTATTGCTTTTAGCTGGAGCAGTGTGAGCCAATTGCTCATTCTCCAAACTGGACAAGAATTCCAGGAATGAAGGAGCTTCTTCTTTCTCTTGGTACAAGCTGGCAGGGGGAGGAACCTGGACACCTCGTGCCTCTGGTTCCGGGATCTGATAGGGTTGCTCCCCTCTAAATATAATATTATGATTAGCTGGTGGTGGGCGCCCCCATCTTTTCCCAGAACGTGTTGCATGGGCTGAGGTAGAGGCCTCAGCATGGTTGGCTTCTAGCGGGGCATTTGATGCTTCAGCCTCATCATCCTCCCCGGGCAAGGAAAAGAGCACTGACAGAGTGTTACACTGTACTGTCGTGACTTTCTTTCCCTTTTTGGACTTGGGCCGTCTCTTCTTCTTCTGGGAATTTGGCTTTGCCAGCTCCTGCCCCCAGAAGGGCTCAGCCTCATCTTTTCTTTGTTCTGCCTCTAGCTGCTCTTCAATTTTCAATTCTTCGAGCTGCTCCCAGAGTATACAGTCTTTTACCAGCAGGTGTTTGGGCTTTTTCTGCTCATATTCATCGAGCTCATTGATATACTGCTGTAGACGCCTGGCTGTAGGACTTACTTCTTTATGTGCGGGTAGGGGAGTTTGTCTCCTCCGGTTGTGAGTAGGGATCCGGAAGACTGGCCCGGTCTCAGCTGTGCGCCATACTAGCTTTACTGGAGGCGGTTCAGGCCTTGGTGTGACACCTCGAATAATCACCCCGCTGGTACTGGCTGCGGGAGTTTTCCTTCTATTCTTTATGGGTTTTGTCTGCCATCCCTCCTGATCCTTCAGTGGGGTGAGGAAACAAGCTTCATAGGTATGCCTAGTACATTCTTCAACGGCTTCCTTAGGCAGCTGCTGGTAAATTGAGATCATATTGGCGGCCATTTTCCAGGGCGGAGGCTCATGTGGATGAGGCGGCTTTACCTGATAATCTCCCAGCTGCAGCTCACCCTTTTTAACCATTCCTTCCATGATATCTTTGAAGACATAACAGTCCTCAATTGCGTGCCCCAGCGCACGGTGAAATGGACAGAACAGCGGATCATCTTTCTTTGCCGCATCCTCGGGTCTCTTCGGTTCAGGCAATGTTACCTTGTTGAACTTATATGCCCAGTTAAATAGTGCTGCCATCTTATCCTTGGGAAAAGAGTAAGCCTTTTTCATCTTGTCTCTTAGAGAGACCCTGCCTTTTCTTTCTGCTGCACCCTCAGGCGGGGGAGCTTCATCTGCTCCCTTCTTCCCCTTCTGCTGCTCGAAGGTTATGAAATCGACGGTGTTAGCCTCAGAATGTGATGGTCGTCGATCATTAGATTTACCTTTCAGCACATTGGGAACATTGGCGGTTGGACGTTTGGACAAGAACGTCTCAACCTCCGCCACTATATTGTTTAATCGGTCAAATGTTCTGACATCTGCACCGATCATCTTTTCTAGCACCTCTCTCCTGAGGCTCTGTTTACATATCTGCACTGCATCTTCTTGATGAGGGGGTCTTCTGCATCTCATGGCTAAGTTCCTCCATCTTTTGATGTAGTCCAGTGCAGTTTCATCTTGCTTCTGCCTGGTTGCATATAGCTCTGCTATTGTGATTTCTCTTTCAGTGACATGAAATCTGTCGCGGAATTTCCTCTGCATATCAGGCCAATCAACCACTGATCCAGCTGGCAGGCTTGAATACCATTCAAAGGCTAACCCAGTAAGGGATGAGCCAAAGAACTTAAGCAGATAAGCTTCGTCGACTGCCAGGTCGCCCATGATTGTGGTGTAGTAAGCTATGTGCTCTCTGGGGGAGCCCTGGCCATTAAATTTTTCGAACTTAGGCGGCTTACTGACGCTTGGCGGTAGTCTCTTAGCAGCATATTGGGGAGGATATGGCACCTTGTACACATCATAGGTACTAACATCATCGCCAGTCTTCTCAGACAGCTTCATCTCCACAATTCTTTCAATCATTAGCTTGTGGGCTACGGCTGGATCTATGTCTTCTGGGAAGAAGTGAGCTTGTCGCTGACTATGAGGAGTTGTCATCACAGTGGCGCGCAAGGTGGGCGCGGTAGGCTGTGTCTGAGACGCAGAGGGCTGAGCTACTGTTTGCTGTGGAACAGGTTGGCTCGGTGCTTTGCCCTTATCAGCCAGGAGAGGATTAGCTGGGATAGCCGTCTCTGTTGAGCTGGAAGTATGCCCCACAGGCTTGGCTTGCTTGGAGACCGGTGTAGCTTCATGTCTCTCATTGAGCTGTCTTCTGAGAGCATTGATCTCCTGCTGGTATCTTCTGAACATCATCTGGATCATGGGATCCAGGGTGGACGGGATCTGTACATCTTCTGAAGTCCCTTCAGCATCATCAATGAAGGGATTATCTTCCTCTTCCGTTGTTACCACATTAACTGTCATAGTGGTGATCTTGCAGGCTTCATCATCAGTTTTCATCTTATCTTTCGCCGCTTGGCCTCTTCTTGTGACAGGCCCGGGTCTGGTTGCCAGCCTGAGTAGCTCGTCCGGTTGAGTTGGTAGCATGTCTTGCCTGACAAGTCCAGCCATGTTACAGGTGAAGATCTGCATCTTTCCCTTCTGCCTGTAGACTTTTCTTTTTGCCTGGTCGGGGTATTTGAGTCGGTCAAAGATCGATATTCTTTCTTCAGGTTCTTCCCCACACAGGTCTTCTTTCCCATATCCGGCCCTGCGGCCTTCCCCATAGTCATTGGAATCGGAGGAGGAGACTCCGAGCATCACTTCTTGAAGGGTTTCTTCCTCTTCTTCATCCACGGTGCCCAGGGCACGGGATAATCTTTGCTGACCGAGGGCAGAGTTCCCCAGGTAGTGGAAGTAGTCTTGGACTACTTGTTTCATCTCCTCTGGGTTGTGCCTTTGTGGCTCTGGTTGGAGCATCAGTCTTTCCTGGCCTCTTTGCTGATGAGCCAGTCTTGCCACCTGAGCATTCAGATGCTCGGCTTTGGAATATCTAAATATATCAGCCTGTCTGGCACATGCTCTTGGCCTTCTTGGAATGGCAGCAATGACTGTTTCGCTTGTTCTCATTCTTTCTTCTTTCTCAAATCTTCTGTCGCCATCCTGGCAGCAGTTGGCAGCAGCATCATAGTTCTTCCTTTGCCATCTTCTGCCCCCAACCCTAGGATGGGGGAACGAGAGGTCTTGCTTCTGCTCATATTTTCTGCCCCTCATCCTGGGGCGAACAGTGGTCAGATTTCTTTCTTCACTTTCTTTCTCATCTTTCTTACCCCAAGCCCTGGGGTAAACAGCAGCATCATCTCTTATGTCTTTTCCTTCTCTTCTTCTGCTTCCTGCCTTGAAGCGGGCGACAACATCCTCGGTAGCTTTCCCCTCATCTCGAGTTGGGGCCCAACTCTGAATCTTCTTTGGTCGCCAGACCTGTTTATATCTTGCTGGCTTGGGCGCCAGTGGCTTCCTCTCGTCAGTTTCCCAGTTGGCCCTCCTGGTGGCTAGAACTTGGAACTTGTTGTCGATCTGGACGGTCGGGACAATTCTGTCCGGCCGGACTTCTCTCGGGCGACCGTTGAGGTTCACCCTAACGTCACCGATCATCATCGTCTTCCCAGAATTTGAAAGACGACGGTCGGTAGCAGCATATCGGCTCCTCCGGTTAATTCTTTTCTTAATTTGGGGAGCAGCGGGGACCGTGTCCCTCCTTTGAACATGATGAACATAGCAGGCGACGGCTGTCGAGGTCATCCTCTCTGGTAAGCTACCCTTGTTATCAGCAGTCTTCATCGGGGCACTTGCAGCAGTGCCTTGCTCGTTGTTGTCGACCTGCAGAAGGTCAGTGAAGACGAAGCCCAGGCAGTTGGGCAGCCCGACAGCAGGGGGCATCGACCCGAATGGCAGCGGTACCGCCAGGTAACCCTCTCGGACATGCACATCAATCGGTTGTTGGTCGAAGCATACGGACATGATTCCAGTAGTCATTGTAGCTTCCTGAAAATAAGGAAAGCGCACAGAATCAGAAATTTGAGGGGGGCCCGCTGGGCGTCCTATTTTTGGCGTAGAGATGAAGGGAGACTCGGTCCCACCGGGCGTGCCAGAATTGTGGAACGCACTTTTTTTAGTTATATATATATATATATATATATTTGTTATTTATTGATTTATTGGCGTGCCAGTCACCGGGGTGACAATTTTATTATGCGCTCGATCTGACTTTTAATCAGTCGATTGTGAAGTCCGAGCCGGGACCCGAAGTCCGTCATACCATAAAGGCTATGACGTTAATTACGCCCTTCCTAAGAAGGGCAACCCTTGATTAAACGCCAAAAATAGGAGGAAGGTAGCGGCAAAAATAAGACTCAAATGAGAGAGAGGGTTGGTTCATCAGCAGGGCGTTAAATGGCCTGAGTGAAGCAAGGATACATCAAATGCGGAGCGAATCCGGCGGCATGTCCCCATTACCTTGGACTATGCCAGATGGGGATAGGAAACCACCCATGCAGCGGCAGGATGGGATCCGTAAAAGATCGGGTATATCTAACCCGGAATCCGGATAAGGACCGGTGCGACATGACACACCCTGTGCAGGCGCGATGTCTTATTGATATCCCCCTTCGGAAGACCATCGGAGAACATGCAAGGGTAGAACTCCGTGGGCCAACGGGGTTAGGAGAGAATACCATGATCACTCAAGGTGATGTGAATGAATTTTGGCAGCATATCCCCTTATCCTGGATTATGCCAAGAGGAGATAAGCCATCATCCACGGGATGCCGGGATGAAAGCCGGAAAAGAAGGGGGCACCAGGCCCGGGGCCATCGCCCTCATCCATAGCATCGATTGATGTTCCTTCGGAACCCGTCGGAGCACATGTAGTGACATAGCCCTTTAGGTCCATAAGGTTATAAAGAAATCCAGATCGGAACAGAACAATGTAGGGGAGGTCCTCCCCATTGATTTATTTCCTGAGGGATGCCAAATGCTCTCTGTATATTCCTCGAGTGGATACAACATGGGGATCAAGGTTCAGACCAAGAAGAAAGAGGTTCTCGGCGTGAGGGTTCAGAAATATGGCATGGCTTCTCGGCGCGGGCTGAAGGGAGTTCCCGGCG
Source organism: Amorphophallus konjac (assembly GCA_022559845.1). Taxonomy (NCBI): domain Eukaryota; kingdom Viridiplantae; phylum Streptophyta; class Magnoliopsida; order Alismatales; family Araceae; genus Amorphophallus; species Amorphophallus konjac. The sequence goes on along the minus strand of CM040126.1, from coordinate 86,937,020 downwards.
CGCCACGAAGGGGGCTCTCGGCATGTCCTGAAAAGGGGGAAGATGAGGATCTCGGCGTGGGAGTTCCCGGCGCGCTCGGCGTTGGGAGAGTTTGGCGCCGTGAGGACTTATGGGGTTTTACGGTGCTCTGTTCAAGGAATTTTTCTCAGGATTCAGACAGTGGCTGGGGAATGGATTCAGGAGGCAAGTGAGGAAAGAGCCAGGAGCCTACCAGGTTGACAGCAGAGGGTCACAGATGAAAGGGGTTCGAGGGATCAGAGTCACCGGGCCTTCGAGCTCTCAGGAACAGGCTTCACGCCATCAGTATTGTCGACCATCCAGGAGATCGAGAGACGACAAACTCTGATCCCTGCAATGGCCCTAGTGGCTTGAGAAATTTAAGAAGAAAATCACGGACTCCGCGACGTTTAAATCATCGATGACATTGAGGGAGAGAGGGGGGAAACAAGGCCCAGAAATCCACAATGAGGATTGGGGCTTTGTTGGCTCCGTCCCATCTTAAACAGGCATGCGTATAAACACAAGGGATTATCAGAGTCCTAAGCATTCGAGCAATCAATGTATGCAGGGGACAACAGATACCCTGAGAGGGAGAGATAGAGAGGACAAAGCCCAGGGGTCCATGGAGGTGAGGATCGGGGCTCTGTACCAACTCCCCCGGGGCTGCGAGAGAGGCAAACAGCAGGGAGTACCTATCAGCCGCCAGGACTACCGACAGACACCTGAAATCATGGACTCATCGATCAAAAATCCGCAACCGAAATGATAGCTACCACGATCATCAGAGAGGGGTGAGAGAAAGAAACTCGAGCTTCTACTCATTCCACCATCTTTATTATTCATACTTCATTGGCTACAGCGAGATAACTCGGACGATAGTCGAAAGGAGACTTTGAACATCCTTCGAGTAGAAGAAATCCCACATACAAGGGTAAAAAGAATACATGAGAGAAGAAAAGAAAACCCGTTCGGAATAGCAGGAGGATGGGGGAGGGCGGAGCATTGACTCCTCTCCCTCCCCGAGCACCCCACCTTCTCCTTCTCTCGAGCTTCGCAGCAGCTTCTTCACTCTCTCCCTTTTCTTTCTCTTTTTCTTTTCTATCTATTTTCTGGATGAGGTTTCTTCTTTTTTCTTTCTCTTGGTGTGTGTCTCCCTCCTTGTGCGTGATGTACAAGGGGGGGGGGGGTTTATAGGCACAGCAGCCCCCTACTCGGCATGGGTCTCTCGGTGTGCACATATCAGGTTCCCGGCGCGCATCTTGCGAAGGTTCCCGGCGCGCATATTGCGAAGGCTCCCGACGCAAAGGCTTCTCGGCGCCAGTCTTGGGCCGTGGTGAAGGGCTTTCGGCGCCATGGCCCATTTAGGTCCCCGACTCCTTTTCTTATTGCTCTACTTCTTTTTATCACTAGGCTTCAGGGACGCCTAATCTGTCTTTTCATTTGTCAGTCCTTCGAATCTGCCAGAACGGGTGAAGGTCTTTTTAGTTGATGGGTTGACATAATCTTATCAGAACATTGCTGGGGTTCTCATCAGCCAGCAGACTGTAATTCTTCATCAGTATTGCCGTCTGAGTGATGACAACACCGGACATCAGCTTGGCCGGGGAGGGCTTCAGCCGGGTGGTAGCTTTAGTGGCGACTATTTTGTAATTCTGGCTTTGCAGGAATCTCTGAGAGCTTCATGTCTGATTCAATCTTTTCTTTGGTCTCATCTTTGTTCTCAGTTATATTTCAGGTGTCAACAGAACCCCACCGCACTCACACCGATACACGGTGACTCGATCTAGCATAACACAAAGCCTGAAACACACACACCTATGGGCACGCTAATCGAGGTAACACAAAACCTCCCGACACCTCAGAAACATGGACACTGAACCCATGGGGTGTCCTGGACACTCCTGAGGCCATAAGTCGGTCATTGGGTCTCAACCGGACCGACCGGGACCCAAAACGGTCAAAGACACTGAAGTTCGGTCGACCTGACCCCTGGGGTCGGTCGACCTAACACGGTCGGTCGACCGGCCCAGGACAGTCAGTTGACCAAACTGACAAGGTCATTCACTCGCTGTAAACACCGGCCGATCGACCGAACTGCCCGAGTCGGTCGACCGGTTACGGCAGCAACCACGTCCAAGCTCACCCTAGGGGCTCGGTTCCATGCCCGGATCGTGTCTAAATAATGGGGAAATAGTCTTAATCGACGGGAAACACCTTCCACAGCCCGAAAGGGACACATGCAACAGCTCAATCACAAGAAACGGGCGATTCCAATGAATCGACCCTAATTGTGTCACCGGGGTTCCCGGCTCGTACCGGCCCCAAATAACGACCAATCGCGATAAAAATAGTAGATCTGGAACGCTAACATGCTGGGGGTCACAATGAAACTAACTAGACGGAAAATCGTCGCCGTTTTCCAGCGAACCCGATGCACACCCCAAAGGCATGATTTTACCCAAACGAGACAAAACCCACTCGTTCTCGCACCGTTCGACGTAAAACTACGAGGGAACGTAGCAGAGAAGTAGAGCTTCCATCTCCCTACCTCCACCGACGATTTCGCGCGCCGAAGCGACTAAACCGCACCAAAAACCACCAAACCAATGAACCACGCCGACTTTGAATCCACCGAGGGATCGCGCTGCACCACGCTCAATCCGCCACTCCATCACGCTCTAGGTTCACTCCATCGTGTCCCCGCCTCAGCCAGCTCGCCAACGGTGCGCGCCCCACGTCGAGAGGACCAGAGGGGAGAGAGAACGAGAGAGAGGAAGGAAACGTGAGAAATGAGGGAGGAGAGAGGGAAGAAATGAATAAAAAGAAGAAAATGAGGAATTTTCCTAATTTTCCAAAATTTTGATTTTTGAGCCAAAAATTCATTAACTCTAAAAAATAAGAAAAAATAGTCAAAATGATCCTCTCAAAGAGTACATCGCAACTGTAGCATCCTCGAGTCGATGAACTGAGAAATAAACTCACCACAGGTTTCCGTAACTTGTATGAGAGAAAAACTCACGTGGATCGTAAAACTCAACTCAGGACCCACAAAAGCGATCTGAAAGCACTCCGATAAGGATCCGAAAGATCCAATAAGAATCCAGGGTATTACAGCCTCCCCTCCTTCAAGAAATTTCATCCTCGAAATGTAAGGAGCTAGCTACAAGAAGCAGGGAAGAACAAACCCCAAGACACAACTTGAAACAACACAAATCTCGAAAAACACAATTCAGAGAAACACTGATAGACTACAACCACAAGCACACGCTCTGGATCTCAAGGGAAATCGATCCAAAGGATGAGCATAATACACGAGTGAACACAAGTCTGACACCTCCGAAATAAGGCAACGTCACTTACGTCTCACAGGAAAGGAAACACGACCCATGCTACAACAACAGCTATCGGGGAACTAAAACGATAGACACGGCAAGCATCAGCTTAAACAAGGAAGCATAGTCATCAGCTGACAACTCGACATCATCGGCTCTAGTGCCTAAGGCAACCACAAAACCTGGCACAGAGGACGCCAACGACAGCACCGGACCACAAGCACAATCAAGTCAGTCCTCACTCAGACGTTACATCTGATTCGAGTCACATGCCAACTCTATTAGGGAAGAAGAGTACATCACAACTAACTAACAAGACCCGATCCACACAGCGCCAAGGCAAATCCATAGGGAAACAATGACAAAACGACAACAAAGACAACAGCATCACTTGCAGGATCCCGGCACCGTATTGAACATAGAACCACGGAACACGACTGCAAGCTGGGTCACATCAAGGCATATTAACAGCTGAACACACGACTACAAGGTGCTTGTCATGCATCGAGCAGCTCACCAAGAAAGACCCACAACAACAAGGACAACAATCTCAGGAAAACGCATCTCAAGGAGCACGATCACGTGCCGAGAACACAACACCCAAGAAAGAATTATAGAGCAGAGGGTACACAATCAGCAGGTAGCCTAAGTGCAAATGAAGGAGAGTACCAGCTTAAGCACAAAGCACAAAGAATGGCTAATCTCAGCTTATCCTCACGTCCTGGAAATAATTACCGAACCTTCACAACACATCAGCCGCTAGACACGGCATGTCGAACATGGTGCACAACGGCTTTTAACACAAAACTGCATCCAAAGCCAAGCAACCGTCGAACAAGGAGCAGATCAGGCTCAGAATAAACGTAGTCCACACTTAAGCAGACACAGGACAAAGGTCTCACTAAGACAGCACTTCCAAGGCTTACCTCAAAAAAGACTCCACCAAACAGAATGAGAAGAATCAAGCTCACTAACAACAGCTCACCAGGAAGGAAAATCCTAGGTTCACTTGAGCATCTTCTCACTTGAGGCAATGAAGCAACCACTTCAACAGAAGCGAAACACCTCAGGAGCTACACAGACTTAAGCTGGGACGACCAAAATAACGTAAGAACGTGTACGGCCATCACACCAACTCAAAAAGTCACCAGCCACCTGAACAAATCATGAAAAAATCACGCACAATGTACTGCACATTCAAGCCTACCGGCGAACTCTGCTAAGTACAGCACGATCGAGATGAACACCACGACGAAAAGGAACGTCCCGTCACATCCTGACGAGAGCAAAACCATCTTGCACAGCGCTAACACAGCACGCACAAAAACAACACACGGAAAACAAAGCGACAAGGAATCGCTAAACATAAGCCAGCGAAAGACTATACTGGACTTTCAGGACTCTAGATACTATAATGTCTTGGATTCCCATGTACTTTCACACAACAACGCTCTGATACCACCTGTGATGACCCGGACTCCGGATATCGGATATACTCGATAGGATTACCGAGTAGACCCGACACCACTTGGAACCCATGAAGCCTCCCAAGAGCTGTAAAGCTCCGAAGGGATAAAGGATTGTTGTGTAGTACATTGAAGTTGCAGATATAACAATAAGTAATTGATTTTCATTAACCAGGTTTGCTAAAGTAGTAGAAATAAAATTACTTTTTCATTAACAGTTAAAATTAACAATTATACCAGAGTCCAGTCCAAAGGAAAGGCAAGTACAGTCTAACAAGAAGAAAAACATACACTGAGGTCGGGGGAAGCCCGTCATAGGTACCGCTGGCAACTACGAACACGCCACACCAAGAATGGCAAAGGAAGGAGAGCGCCACACCTGAAAAGCAGGGGTGTGCCTCGTGTGACTTGCTCAATAGGGGTCACGCGGATCCCCACTGAAAAATAACGCAGTAACATGGAACAACAGATAAAACAACAGTAGTAGTAAAGCAGAAAAAGTTAAACTACAACAAGAAAGCTGTAAAAGAAAACTGAAAAAGTAGAGGTAGAACAGCTAAAAGAAAAGGGAAAAGTAAAGCCGTAAAGAATGAGGACACGACTACCGAGCAAAGCACGGCTCCCTAAGTTACTCCAAACAGCGACAGAAGGGCGAACCTTGATCTCACAAAGTCAGGAGTTACCAATCCGTCAGCCGACCATTAGCCCAAAGGCTAAAGCCCACGAAACCAGGCAAAGGCCCTAGAAAAGACCTATATAGACAGCATACAATGACGCACACGACTAGAGCGTCGTGTATGCGACACCGATCTATCCTCGGCAAAGCCGAGAATAGACTAACTCGGAAGGGGAAGCTGAACTTGGACGAAGCCAAGAACATGCTAACTCGGATAGGGAACACATACTCCGAGAAACACAAGAGTCATGCATCAAGTGACAGAAGCACCTCCTCACTAGAAGAACAGCCAGATGCGTCCACTGACGTCTTACACTGCGCCACAAGTATCTCCCTACGGACGCCGAGAATGACGGAGACTGGGATACTCTCTAAACCAGGAACAAGTTCAGGAACTAGGAACAACAGTAACGAGTGACTAGTCAGGGTCACACCCATCGGCGTTCGTCCCAAACGCCCCTGACCACGTGTGCACACACAAGCTCAATGTCTTGAGCCAGGCCTCTAGCTAGTTTTCTCCCCCAACAGGATGCTACTGCAAGGCAAGGGAGCCCACGAAAACTAGCCTACAAACCGTATCTCGGGAATTGCCCCGCCACCACTCCCAGGTGGGCCGACACACTAGAACGCGTGAGTCGTCAGGCTACGACTAGTGGAGGCTCACTAGACACAGAGACTCTAAAACACTAGTGCTGGAGTACAGACATGCTAAGCAAGCACTGTCGCACGTACTACGAAGCACCAAGGCAGCACACCACACTGCCAACAGACTCTGGACAGGGCAACTAGACCTGCTGACACAACGATCCTTGAGTCTCATGACTCAAAGTCAAGATCGTCGTACAACGGTGGTGACAAGCCGCCAATCAGCCTAATCCTAAGCCGGGGAAAATGACACTGGATCATCAGATCCACATAACCGTATGAAACAACTCACGGAGACCTAAGGGAGCATCAAGACCCTCAAAGTACCTGGACACACAAACCGAGGTAGGACAGTACCTCAAGACATCCAGAACCAATGTCTCGAGCTATCCAGTATAGTCGAGACACACACAAGGTTACTTGTCAACCACTGGGTCTCATCGGGTTGACCAGAACCTAAGAACGACTCTGAAGTAGTACATAAACCTAACCAATAGCAGGGTACACCTGGCTGCCTTATAACATGGTTATAGCCCTCATAAGACATTCAAAAGATGTCCACGGGACAATGGGCAAACCACGAGGTCAAGCTGAGGCATTAGGAAACCAACACATCGGGAAATGACACGCAAGAGTTAAGCGGAGGAACATACACTGGCGGTCATAGAATGGGCCGCTACGGGACTATAGCGGTCATGGATTAGGTTGCTAAACCCAGTCAACCTTGAATCGACCTATTCAGTCAAACCACCAAAGCGTCTAATATAGACCCACCACACAGACTAGGCGGTCCAAGAGTGCACCGCCACACTAACCGCCCTAAAACAGTGACCTAAGTCAAACGACTTGTAGCGGCCTAAGAAAGGGGCGCCACATCGAAGAGGCGGATGAAGGTTGGGCCGCCAAGGCCAACCGACTTAAATTCTTGACTAGGTCTAAAATCACGGTAGCATGAATATCGAGGTAGTTCACAAGCTGCCGAGACCATCCCCTCAAAAAGGGAAGTCAAGGGACCACCAGCCCCCAGCTGGGCGATTGGACTCACAGTCCAAGGCCACACACGTGGCTCAGTCGGGAATCATCTTCCGCAGAAACCCACAACATGCGGGGGAACCCCACCGCACTCACACTGATACACAGTGACTCGATCTAGCGTAACACAAAGCCTGAAACACACACACCTATGGGTACGCTAATCGAGATAATACGCCACCTCTTGACACCCCAGAAACATGGACACTGACGGGGTGTCCGGGAACACTCGTGAGGCCATAGGTCGGTCATTAGGTCTCAACCGGACCGACCAGGACCCAAAATGGTCAAAGACACTGAAGTTCGGTCGACCTGACCCCTGGGGTCGGTCGGTCGACCGAACCGACATGGTCAATCACCCACTGTGAACACCGGCCGGTCGATCGGACTGCGCGTGTTGGTCGACTGGTTACGGCATCAACCACGTCCAAGCTCACCCTAGGGGCTCGGTTCCACGCCCCCATCGTGTCTAAATGACGGGGAAACAGTCCTAATCGACGGGAAACACCTTCCACAGCCTAGAAGGGACAAATGCAATAGCTCAATCACAAGAAACGGGCGATTCCAACGAATCGACCCTAATTGGGTCACCGGGGTTCCCGACTCGTACTGGCCCCAAATGACGACCAATCGCGATAAAAACAACGGATCTAGAATGCTAACATGCTGGGGGTCACAATGAAACAAACTAGATGAAAAATCGTCGCCGTTTTTGGCGAACCCACCGCACACCCCAAAGGCATGATTTTACCCAAACGAGATAAAACCCACTCGTTCTCGCACCGTTCGACGTGAAACTGCAAGGGAATGTAGTAAAGAAGTAGAGCTTCCATCTCCCTACCTCCACCGCCAAACTAACGAACCACGCTGGCTTTGAATCCACCGAGGGATCGCGTCGCGCCACGCTCAATCCGCCACTCCATCACGCTCCTGGTTCACTCCATCGCGTCCCCGCCTCGGCCAGCTCGCCAACGGTGCGTGCCCCGCGTCGAGAGGACCAGAGGGGAGAGAGAACGAGAGAGAGGAAGGAAATGTGAGAAATAAGGGAGGAGAGAGGGAAGAAAAGAATAAAAAGAAGAAAATTAGGAATTTTCCTAATTTTCTAAAATTCTGATTTTTGAGCCAAAAATTCATTAATTCAGAAAAATATGAAAAAATAGTCGAAACGATCCTCTCAAAGAGTACATCACAACTGTAGCGTCCTCGATTCGATGAACTAGGAAATAAACTCACTACATGGTTTAGTAACTAGTACGAGAGAAAAACTCACGTGGATCGTAAAACTCAACTTAGGACCCACAAAAGTGATCCAAAAGCACTCCGATAGGGACCCGAAAGATCCAAGAAGAATCCAGGGTATTACAACTAGCCTCTTCAATGAGTGGTCCCTTACCCTTATCTTCCCGACGGACTGGGGGTGTAGGCAACATAGGGGGAGGTGTGGGTGCCGGAGGACGGGGAATGGGTGCCGAGGGGCGGGCAATGGATGCCGGTGGTTGGGGTGGAGGTGGATCTCTTGGCGGAGGAGGTCAAGGCCTTGGATCGAATTGCTCTTGACGGGCGGGCTCCAGAGGACGAGCCATGGGGGCCCTCGAATGTGGGCCTAAGGAACTACGGGGCTCGGCACTATGGAGGGGTATGGGGCCCGACCGTTGGATAGACTCAAACTCTCCCTCGAACCGCCCCATCTCAAGAGCAACCTGGTATGCATCCTCCAACTTATCCACCTTGCGGCAGAAAAGCTCATACTATAGGTGTGGTCGAAAACCACGTCGAAATCAGGAAACGGTCATGGAGCTCTCCTTCGTGGCGTCACATCGTAGAAAGTATTCATCAAACTCGACGATGTATTCGGAGATGGACTGATCTCCTTGGGTGAGACTCTGCCACCTATCTCTGAGACACTGGTGGTAGGGTGGTACTTCTTCTTAAGTTTGGACCTCATCTCTTCCCACGTCCTTACCTGGGATTCCTGACGGTGAAACATCAGGTTCTCCATATTCCTCCAAAAAGTTTGTGCCTACCCTAGCAGTTTCATTTTGGCGAACTTGACCTTCCGGTTGTCCGACATCTCAAACCACTCGAAATACCGATCCATGCCGGCCTCCCAATCAAGATAGACCTTTGGGTCTAAGGACCCGTCAAAAGTGGGAGGGTCTACACGAACGGTCTTGAGGGTCCGCTCGTCCTCATCCAAATCACGGTTCCATCGTTGAACATGATGGTGGTCACGACCATATCCCCCATTTTCGTTCTCGGAGCCATAATCAACTACCTCGGGAACTTGATGCCTCCTATCATCTACTCCTTGAGCCCTAGGAGCAGCAGGTGGCTAAACCGGCTCCTGTTGACCATGTGTCGGCGCGGGGTGCGCCTCAACCGGGGGTCTCTCTAGGACGGCTACCCTCCCTACAAGACCATGAAAGGACTGGTCCGACTCTACGGCCTTACCCTCTAAGGCCTTCATCCTTCCTTCCAAACAAGCGCCTAGGCTATCCACCCGCGTACTCACTCCTTCCATTTTATCCACTCGAGTACTCAACTCGTCCATTCGTTCACTCAAACCATCCATTTTTCCCATAATAGCTCGGAACATGTCGGCCACCGATGACGCATCGAGACTAGGGACTCGGGGATCTGCCATAGGTGCTGGTGGTGGTGAGTATTGGGTACCCCTACGAGTGGGCATGCAATGGACACGGGGTTGGATTGCACCGACCAAAGTGAAGGGATGAACCCAGACTTAACCAATATTTGATACTTGGCGGAGTTACGAGATCCAAAGATCCTCTCGACGCGAGCGTGCGGCCTTTCTGATAGGCGTAGCCTAACGTTCGGACAACACCTTTTGACATACCGGGTTATTGGGATGAAATGAACACCTAGGACAACACTACCCTAGACTTAGACCGTGCTATGATGACTACCCTAGACTCGACTCGCTCTGATACCAATTTGATGCGGCACGGACAGCGGACTCGACTCCAATTTGATATGCCAACCTTGGACTCTAGACAAGCTCGCAATCGTCCCTTAGCGAGGGAAGCGTACGGACGTGCGCGGTTGAGAAACTGGCAGTGAGCTAGGGTGGTCGGCTCTCTCTCGTGCCCGGATCGGGTCACGGGACGGGTCTCGCTCTCTCTCGCAGTGGTGATGAAAGTAAAGCGAGCTAATATCCTATCACTAGCAGCGGCATACAAACATATACGAGATAAGCAAAGTGCCTACGAGGAGGGTTGCGAGTGTACCTCAACGCTCGGGGCGTGGGGAAGACGACCCCGGCCAAGTATGGTAACTCCCGGTAAAAATATTACAATAATTACAGAATTTAATTTGCTTCCCACTCTACGCAAGGAGGTAAAGGGCTACAACTGGGGCCCGGGAGGACCGATCTTGGGTTGACAGGCAGCAACTTGGACAGCTCCGTCGGTGCCGTCCGGATGACGCGTGCTGCGGGTTGTGGGGCCCACGTCCTGGCTGGTGGGCCGAGTGGGTCGGGAATGGTACTGCTACGACGGTGGCTCCTGGAGGGATGCTCCTTGGGAAGGCGGCGTGCTGGTTCACCTTGTTGAAGGCGAGGCGGCTCCGACCGTCGAGTGTGAACTTGCTGTCCACGGATCTGAACTTCTATTTTTGTAGTGCGCGACCCGGAGAGAACAACTGCTGCGATCAATCCCAATGTCGGATCGATGCGAAAATGGTGCCGTTGGAAAGCTCTTTCGGAGAGCTACGATCTATCGCCAGAGAAGGAATTTTGTCTATTTCTGTGATTGCCTTGGTAGAATTTTCAACCTGCTGGTTCACAGAACCAGATCTGGCAGGACAGATTTAAAGTTTCCTGAGAAAAAAGGGTTGATCGAAGGGAAAACTTCAGATCTGAAAGTTGGACCCTTGATGAAAGTTGGAGAGGGGGAAGTAAGGAAGACACAAATATTTTTTTTGGATTTTCTAAAGGTGTTTTGACTGGGGAAATGGTTTTTGGACTAGAAAGGGGTCGGATCTAGACTGCACAGGACAAAACAGATTTATGACTGAGTTTTAATTTTCGAGAGGGGTAAAAGAACTTCTAAAATCGAGAGAAAATTTATGGAGGTGTGTTTTGGTGGATGGAATACCCAGTCCAAATTTGGACTCAATCGAAAATGGGGAAGAGGGTCGAACAAAGGAAGAACTAGCTTGCTGGAACAGGATCTGCACAGAGACAGATCTGTGTGGATCTAGAAGCTTAAATGGAAAAGAAAATTGGATGATGGCCTAAATTCAAGGGAAATTTACTGGAGGTGGGGAATCAAGTGGGGAGCCTACCCTGAAAACTTCAGATCTTGAAGATCTGGGAGTTGAGAGCTAAAAATCCCAGGGTGGCTTGTTGTCCTGTGTTGGACAGAACTCCGGCGATGGCGGTGGCGGTGTGATGGCGGCATGAATTGAAGCGGTGGTAGAGCTTCACACTCCGAGAGGGGATAACACTTGGAATCCACCAAGTTATTGCAGGGAATTCACCCTAGAATACATTAAATCCAGCTGAGAGGAGAGGGGAGAGAGGGAGGGGCGCACCTTGCTCCTTGTATTTTACATAAAATTCTTCTCATTAATTCATGTAAAATGGGAAATACAAGCTATTTGTATGAAATACAAAATGACCCTAACTATCCTCAGATCTAGGTTAGGGGAGGGTTGTACAAGGGATAGCACATTAATCCCACATGTGGTCAAAAAACACAAAATAAAATTTTTTCTAGTGGAAGGGGGCGCCCCCTTGACTAGAGAGCTTCCAATTTATACTTTTTTAACACCTTGTCCCCCCTTGGTCCAAGTCTTCTAGAATCCCACCTTGGACCTTTGACCAGCCCGACATGGGTCCTAGGGCTTAGGTGGACCAATGGGGAAGGAGATGGGGACCCCTTGCTGGTCCTATTGGACTTTTACAAATAAACCCAAACATCCATAAGGAATGACAAATTGGCTTATAAAGCCTTACAATTGCAAACATATTTTTCTAAGGATAAAAATGCAAATAAAAGGACACAAATACAAACTAAAAAGTTAGTGCTCGGTGTTGATTCCCATCAAGTGTCGTTTTCCCCAGATTAGGATTAGGCTGATTGGCGGCTTGTCACCGCCGTTGTGCGACGATCTTGACTCCGAGTCGTGAGACTCAAGGATTGTTGCGTTGGCAGGTCTAGTTGACTATCCTGAGTCCGGTGACAGTCTGGTATTCTACCTTGTGTCTTATGCTTTGAAGTACATGTGAAAGTGTGTGCTTCACCTGTCTATACTCCAGCACTCGTGTTTCAGAGTCTCTGTGTCTAGTGAGCCTCCACTAGTCATAGACTGACGACTCACGCGTTCCAGTGTGTCGGCCCACCTAGGAGTGGTGGCGGGACAGTTCCCGATATACGGTTCATAAGCTAGTTTCCATGGGCCCCTGCTTTACAGTAGCGTCCTACTAGGGGGGAAAACTAGCTAGAGGCCTGGCTCAAGACACTGAGCTTGTGTGTGCACCCGTGGTCAGGGGCGTTTAGGACGAACGCCGACGGGTGTGACCCTGACTAGTCACTCGTTTCTGGGGTACCTTGTTCCTTGTCCTGTGGTACCGTTTCCCCTTGTACTTGGTACTGTCGTTCCTCATACTCGATTCTTTGAGTATCTCATTTACCGTCGTTCCAGACGTGTGGGAGAGACTTGTGGCGCAGTGTAAGACGTCAGTGGATGCATCTAGCCGTTCTTCTAGTGAGGAGGTGCTTCCGTCATGTGACACGTGACTCCCTTAGTTTTCGTTCTTTGGGTCGTGACCTTTTCCGGGTTAGTCTGTTCTTGACTTTACTCGACGTCGGCTCTATTGCGTACACAACACTCTAGTTGTGTGCGTCATTGCCTATTGTCTATCTAGGTCTTTTCTAAGGCCCTTGCCAGGTTTCGTGGGCCTTAGCCTTTGGGCTAATGGTCGACTGACGGATCGGTAACTCCTGACTTTGTGAGACCAGGGTTCACCCTTCTGTCACTGTTTGGAGTAGCTTAGGGAGCCGTGCTTTGCTCGGTAGCCATGTTCTCGCCCTATACGGCTTTGTTTTTCCCTTTTCTTTTAGATGTTCTACTCCTGCAGTTATGGCTTTCTTTTACAGCTTTCTAGTTGTAGTCTAGCTTTTCCTGCTTTACTACTACTGCTGTTTTAGCTGTTGTTCAGTGTTACTGCGTTATTTTTCAGTGGGGATCTGCGTGACCCCTACTGAGCCAGTGACACGAGGCTCACCCCTGCTTTTTAGGTATGGCGCTCTTCTTCCTTCGCGGTTCCTGGTGTGGCGTGTCTGTAGTTGCTAGCGTTACCTACATCGGGCTTCCCCCGACCTCAGAGTATGTTTTTCTTCCTGTTAGACTATACTTGTCTTTCCCTTAGACTGGACTATGGTATAATTGTTAATTTTAAACTGTTAATTAAAAAGTAATTTTATTTTTGCTACTTTAGCAAACCTGATCAATGAAATTTAATTACTTACTGTTATATCTGGGGCTTCAATGTACTACACGATAATCCTTTTATCCCTTCGGAGCTTTACAGCTCTTGGGAGACTTCACGGGTTCCAAGTGGCATCGGGTCTACTCGGTAATTCTATCGGGTACATCCGGTATCCGTAGTCCGGGTCATCACAGTCACAGCTTCATCTCCTGGACTCTTCACCTGTCTACTGAAAAACATACTAAAAACAAAACATCAAATAACAAAAATATTGGGTTGCCACCCAGAAGCACTAAATTTTCCATCTTCAGCCAGACGTATGTAAGCTCAAAAATTTATTCCAGATCACACAAGGCAATTGATTCTTTTGACAACAACTGTTCATTTTCTAAGTAAGGTTTTAATCTTTGGCCATTAACTGTGAAAATATGACCATCTTGGGGATTCAAGATTTTAACAGCTCCATAGTCAAACATTTTGATAACAACAAACGGTCCATCCCATCTGGACTTCAATTTACCTAGAAATAAGCACAACCTTGAATTGAAAAGCCAAACCTTTTGATTAGCATGAAAAGTTTTTCTGTGAATGTGTGTATTGTGAAAAGCTTTGGCTTTGGCTTTATAAATCTTTCAATTCTCATAGGCTTCATTACGTAATTCCTCCAGTTCATTTAGTTGTAGATCTCTTTGGGACCCAACTTGAATGAGATCACAGTTAACTTGTTTAATGACCCAATATGTTCTATGCTCTAATTCTACAGGGAGGTGGTAGGCTTTTCCAAAGATGATTCTATATGGTGGCATGCCAATGGGAGTGTTAAATGCAGTTCTATAGGCCCATAATGCATCATCTAGTCTATTAGACCAGTCTTTTCTATCAGGCCTAACTATGTTATGTAGAATGTTCTTGATCTCCCTATTGGATACCTCCACCTGAGCACTGGTTTGGGGATGTGGGGGGTGGCAAGCTTATGAGTGATGCCATACTTGCAGAGTAACGCTCAGAATTGAGAATGTGTGAAATGAGAACCCCCATCACATATGATAGCCCTAGGACAACAAAATCTAGAGAAAATACTTTTCTTCACAAACTCTATCACAACTTTAAGATCATTGGTCCTCGTGGCTATAGCTTCAATCCATTTTGAGACATAGTCAACCTCCACTAAGATATATTCATTCCCAAAAGATGGTGGAAATGGTCCCATGAAATCTATACCCAAAACATTAAAAATTTCTACAACCAAAATGGGATTTAGTGGCATCACATCTCTTTTTGAATTACTGCCCACATCTTGGCACCTTAAACATATTTTAGCAAATTCATATGCATCCTTAAATAACGTGGGCCAGTAAAATCCGCTCTACAAAACTTTTGCCACAATGTTTTTACCTGAGAAGTGTCCCCTACATGCAAGAGTGTGACAAAAATTCAACACAGATTGTTGCTCCTCCTCGGGGACACACCTTCTGATTATGTGATCAGGACCCATATGAAATAACTCTGTGTCCTCCCAAAAATAATGCTTGACTTTTAAAAAGAAGTGATCCTTCTCCTGCTTTGTCCACCCACCCGGGATTTGATCGACAACTAGATAGTTGACTATGTGCACGTGCCAGGGGGTTGAAGTGTGAGAAATAGTAAGGAGATGCTCATCAGGAAAGGAATCATTCATGAGAGTACTTTCTGGAATCACAATCCTAGACAGATGGTCAGCAACAACATTTTCTAACCCTTTCTTGTCTTTGATTTCAAGATCAAATTCTTGTAGCAAAATAATCCACCGAATAAGATGGCGTTTAGCGTCCTTCTTGGAAAGCAGATATTTAAGAGCCGCGTGATCGGAATAGATAATGACTTTGGCCCCCAAAAGATATGAGTGGATTTTCTCTAGGGCTAAAACAATAGCTAATAATTCTTTCTTCATGGTGGTGTAATTCATCTGAGCATCAGTGAGGGTGAGGCTCGTATAGTAAATTACCACGAGTTTCTTATCAACACTCTAACCCAAGACAACTCCTATCGCATAATCTGAGGCATCGCACATTATTTCAAATGGCAGCGACCAATCAGGAGTTTGAAGAATTGGGGCTTAAGTGAGGGCCGCTTTCAAATAATGGAATGCCTCTAAGCAAGAATCATTCAATTGGAAAGGAGTGTCCTTGGCTAGAAGCTAAGTGAGCAGACGAGGAATGGCAGAGAAGTTTTGAATGAATCGGCGATAAAATCCCGCATGGCCAAGAAAAGAGCGAATTTGTTTGACAGATGAAGGGGGAGGAAGATTGGAGATCAGATCAGCCTTAGCTTTATCTACTTCTATCCCCCTCTCTGAAACAATATGGTCTAGCATAATACCTTCTCTAACCATGAAATGACTCTTCTCCCAGCTAAGCACTAGATTAAATTCAATGCATCTTGCTAGCACCTTTTTCAGATTTTCCAAGCATCCATCAAATACAGAAAAATCATTCATAAAAATCTCCAAAAATTCTCTCACCATTTCGAAAAATATTGTCATCATACATCGTTGAAAAGTAGCAAGGGCATTACATAGCCCGAATGACATTCTTCTAAACATAAATGTGCCGTAAGGACATGTGAAAGTGGTTTTTTCCTGATCATCTGGTAAGTAGCAACTTGATTATAACCAGAATAACCATCCAAAAAGCAAAAATATTTTTGCCCAGCCAGTCTCTCTAAAATTTGATCCATGAAGGGGAGAGGGAAATGATCTTTCCTTGTCATTCAATTTAACTTTCTATAATCTATACAAACTCTCCACCCCATCTGTAGCCTCATTGGCACCTCTTCTCCTTGATCATTTGTAACCACGGTCAGCCCTGCTTTCTTTGGAACCACTTGCATTGGGCTGACCTATTTGCTATCTACAATGAGATATATAATCCTGACATCCAACCACTTCACTACTTCCTTCTTAACCACCTCTTTCATGTTGGGATTTAATCACCGCTGCATCTCCCTGCTCGACTTTGCATTATCCTCTAAATAAATGTAATGCATACAAACATCAAGTCTAATCCCTTTTAAGTCCGCCACTGACCAGCCTATTGCTCCCCTATGCTCCTTTAGAACATCTAAGAGTTGAGATTCTTGAGCAGAAGTATGGTTGGAGGCAATGATAACAAGCGAGGTGTGATCAGGACCCGGATAAGCATATTTTAAAGAGTCTGGGAGAGGCTTGAGTTCCAGAGCAGCAGGATGTTCTAGAGATGGAAGAGCGGGTTTAGACTGTAATGCAGGCAGTGGCTCCACCCTACACTAGGGTGCAGAAGAGAGAGGTGAGTCTTGAGCATGCTACCCTCCTCTAAGGTGTCCTTAACATCATCCGGACTTTCTTCAATCAAATCCTCAAATATATCAATTACAATACATTCTTCCTCTTGGTCCGGGTACTGCGATGTCACGCACCGAGATTATGCAGTGTAAACAATCGGGAACGCGAACAGCCGGCATGGTAAGCTTCAAGTAAGAAATATAATCAGACCGCAATAATCAATCACATAAAGTAATTGAACCATAATTTAATCAAACTTTCACCTTTATTTCATATCAAATGAACATGATCCCAAATACACAATTATTCGACTCTTTTTGATCTAGACTCAATAAAATAAAAATTACATATAAAGACTCAATCTAGACATATTTTGACATTCTAAGTCTTCACTCGAATCCATATTCCTTTAATCATTCTCGGACCCGCTACTTGAGTAATCCGAATCCGATTCACTCGTACTTCCTGAAACATTGAGAAAGTAGGTAATGAGCACACTTGCCCAGTAGGTATCTTCGTATCAACATGATTGGCAAGTTTAAGTAATTAACATTTTTAGCTCTAAAGAATAAGATAAATCATACAGATATGATAAAGCATGCAAATCAAGCAAAGTAACAAGACATGATCAAGCTTGAGACATAAGAATATAATTTGATCAAGAATATAACAAGAGTGTAGATCTGGCCTTTTCAAGAATGTACTTTTCACAACCAGGAAGGCTATGTACTAGAAAGTCATGTAACAAGCAAGAATGTACTCTTCACTTAGTAGCAAGTACTTTGTGAATTTATGTGGATCACCATGGATATTTCACTTATTTATAGAGAAAGTACTCCCAACGCAATGTGACACTAGTAGCATCATACTCTATGGTTTATAAAGTATGTTCCGACAATCAGCCTAGGAGACTAGTATAGAGCCCTTGAACACAATCAGTGCTCGAACTGCATCTTCAAGTATAAATCAAGCTATTTCCATGTTTATGTCAATAATATAGCCAATAATGTACAATTTCAACAATAGTTCCATGATAAAGTAACCAAAAATAAGAATGCTTCTATTGAGAATAAGGAATTTCAATAAATGCATTTTATAACTAGGTTATGCTATGGAAATAAATCGACAACATAACGGTACATTCCTTAACTTTTGAAATTACTTAGGTATCTTTGGAATAATGTGATAGGTTCTAGATAATCAATTGGAGCATCTAGGAAAATAAGAAAATCAACCCTTGAGTCAAACCCCGGGTTAATCAAACTCAGAACATTAGCGGTCATTTACCGGACCGCTTCTTGATCATGGCGGTCTAGTTCAGGACCGTTTATGAAGACAGTTTGATATTTTGAAAACAAAACATCTGGAGTCTTTAGCGGTCTAGTGGAGAACTGTTTAGGATTCATTAGCAGTCTAGTAAATGGCCGCTAGCAGACTCTGGCGGTCAACCAGATGGCCGCTAATGTCTAGAATATAACAACTCCGGTAAGTGCTTTCTAGACAATTAGGCATTAATGGTACAACCAACTCGGCGTCCTAATGAGAATCCTAGGCTCGCGGAGTCTTACAGAGGCCTTGAAATAAGATTTCCTAGTCCAT
Source organism: Amorphophallus konjac (assembly GCA_022559845.1). Classification (NCBI taxonomy): domain Eukaryota; kingdom Viridiplantae; phylum Streptophyta; class Magnoliopsida; order Alismatales; family Araceae; genus Amorphophallus; species Amorphophallus konjac. Next base: position 86,918,518 of record CM040126.1, on the reverse strand, counting down.
TGGAAGGAATAACCAAAGGAGAGGTCATCATGTCCAAGATTGTGTTTCTAATGTGTAAAAGTTTAACTAATGACAACATACCGGGATATGTGCCATATACTTAAGAAAATGACGTTTAGAAGAGAGAGAGAATCATGATAAAATAATAATTTAGTGAAATCATGAATCATCTATCCTTTGAAACATGTATTTACTACAAAGTACACCATTTTGGTCACAAATTAATAGAAGTAAAAATAATACCAAATATGCTTTGGAATCATGGAATCTATTATGATAAATAATGAAATTAACGGAGTATATAAACCAGTACTTAGACCAAGCTTAAAACTTAGTTAACTAGGCTTATTATGTAACAAATATGGTTAATTCTGCAATATGGTTCGGGTTACCAATATTACAAAATCAGAAAATATAAAACGGTCAAATGGGCGACCGTGTCACTGTGGCTAGCGGTCTATCATACGACCGCGACACTTTTGCTAGCGGTCTATATATAGGAAGACCGTTTCTTCCTGTGAAAAATCGAGTACAAATGATAACTACACAAAATGCTAACTAAAACATAGCATACCTAAAAATCAACATATTTTTAACTTCCATAACCATGATAGAACAATTATGGGCCAACAATATGCATGGGTTCATGTGATTTAACAAGAAACTTTCTTTTTATTTCATTAGGCTAGTTCATGCATGAGGAATATACTAGATGCATAGTCCTAAGTAAAACATGAAATTCTCAAAGCACAACACATGAAAACGAATGAAATAAGAGGGCTTTTGTTCCTGACTTAAAGTTTGAGCCTTTCATGAGATAACCTACCTTTAATAGTGCTGCTAGACTTCGAATTTTTGACTGGAATCAAGCCGTAGTTCCTGCACATTCTGTGCGAAATCAGCAACTTCACGCCCTTATATCTCTTGATTCCCTTGATCTATGGATGTGAAATTTTGAGGGTAAGTAAAGGATACAAAGGTTAACAAAAAGTTCTAAAGAACCTCTATCTAATTACCTCGTTTAGCGCTCTGAATTCCTTGATCTTCTTGGGTCGGACGCACTAATTCCTGAGTTTTTAATGTATAATGAACAACTCTGGAAGACTATAATTTCATGCATGCTTGATCTCCTAGAACGAAATTTGGAGAGCAGTTAGTTCTAACTATAATGAACAAATTCTTAGAAGAAACTTACCTCAAAATCATCCTCCTTACCTGGGTTCCACGTGAGCCAAAGTAGGGGTCACACATGTCAAATGTGGGACCTATTTATAGGATTTAGCTAGGGTTTGAGGAATAGAACAAACTTAGAGTCCCAATTAGACTTTTAATTCGATCTACAATCCTTCTAGACCTATCTAATTAGCTGATAGAGTTGATCCAAGATGATTTGGATGCTAAAAATCCAACCTTTTCACGTTTTCTTCCTCTCACAGAATCTGCAGTAGCTAGCGGTCATGTGACGATCGTTTCTTTCTCGTTAGCGGTCTCGCGATAGACCGTTTTTAACCTTAGACACCGAATTTGAAATACTTCAAACTCTTTTGATATTATCCCCAATCTTATCCTTTTATTTATATCCCAAGGAGTAATTATCTCCTTAATTCCGTGATTATACCTATTCCTAGCTTCTAGAACATGGGCTAAGGTCCAAAATAATCTTTTTGGGCCTATTGGGTTTATTATATGAGCCTAATCCTCTTGGATTAGTGTAGGGCTTAAATAATTGGGTTTAATACAAAAACTTATTTATAGCCCATTAAATGTTTTATAATTACTTTTTAAATCTGAAAAATTCTTAGAAAAATTCTCGGGCGTTACACCCTCCCCCACTTAAAAAGAATTTATCCTAAAATTCAATACATGGATTTGTGGAGAGTGTTCTTACATCCGAATATTTCTAGAAATCTTTTGCGCATAGCTTCTTCGGTTCCCATGTTGCCTCATGTGGCCATAACTTGGTCCATTGGATCTTAACCATAGGAATAATTTTATTCCGTAGTTGACGTACTTGTCGTTCAATGATCTTGACTGGCTTTTGCTCGTATGTCAAGTCCTTTTTAATCTCCAGATTATCGTGAGTGATGACCTGAAAAGGATCAGAAACATACTTCTTGAGCATTGAAATGTGAAATACATCATGAACTCCTGCTAATTGAGGGGGCAAAGCAATACGATATGCAACTTCACCAACCCTTTCGAGAATTTCAAAGGGGCCGATGAATCTTGGAGTAAGCTTGCCTTTGATTCCAAATCTTTGAATACCTCGACCTGGAGAAACCTTAAAGAATACATGATCTCCTATTTGGAATTCCAGATCGCGCCTTCAATTGTCAGCATATGACTTCTGTTTATCTTGAGCCATTTGAAGTCTTTCTTGAATGAGTTTTATCTTCTCGGTAGTATCCCTAATGATGTCGGGACCGAGAAATTACCTTTCTCCTACTTCATTCCAACAAATATGGGAACGACAGCTTCTTCCATATAAAGCTTCAAACGGTGCCATTTGTATACTAGCTTGATAGCTATTGTTGTATGCAAACTCCACCAGAGGTAAATGGTCATACCAACTTCCTCCAAAGTCAATAGCACAAGCCCTGAGCATATCTTCTACCACCTGGTTTGTTCTTTTAGTTGACCATCAGTTTGTGGATGGAATGCTATGCTAAAGTTGAGCCGGGTCCCTAATGAATGTTGAAGACCCTTCCAAAATTATGATGTAAACTGAGGATCTCGGTCCAATATAATGGTGACAGGGACACCATGCAGTTTGATAATTTCCTTCATGTATAATGCTGCTAGTATATCCACAGACCATCGACTTTTGATTGGTAGAAAATGTACAGATTTAGTCAATCGGTCTATGATTACCCATATACCATCGTGTCCACCTCTTGTCTTAGGTAAACCCATGATAAAATCCATCCTTATACTTTCCCATTTCCACTCGGGAATATTCAAGGGTTGTAATTTCCTAGCAGGTCTTAAATGCTCTGCTTTAACTTGTTGACAAGTGAGACAATGAGACATGAATTCTGCCACTTCTCTTTTCATGTTGGGCCACCAAAAGTTTCTTTTCAAGTCTTGAAATATCTTGGTAGCACTAGGGTGAATAGCATACCTTGATTTATGTGCTTCCTCCATGATCAATTTCTTACTGTCATCATGATTCGGCACACAAATTCTATCTTTAAATAATAATCTTCCATCATGTGATATAAAGAACTCCGGTCTTTGATCAATGTTATCCTTGATTTCCATTAATGTAGGATCATTCTCTTGTAATTTTACTATATCCTCAATCAATGTAGGTTGAGACCTTATATTGGCAATTATACATCCATCATTCTTAGTGTCATCTTGATAAGACAAGTCATACCTTTTTGGAGGCTTGCTAGAGTTGCCAATGGTTTCTTGCTAAGAGCATCTATTACATCATTTGCTTTCCCTGGATGATATTGAATAGTAAAGTCGAAGTCCTTGAGATACTCCAACCATCTGCGTTGTCGCATATTCAACTCCTTCTGGGTGAAAAGGTATTTCAGACTTTTATGATATGAAAATATAGAGAATTTCTCCCCATAACGGTAATGTCATCAAATCTTCAATGTGAATATCACCGCAACTAATTCTAGATCATGTACAGGGTAATTCTCTTCATAACGCTTCAGCTGTCTTGAGGAATAACAAATCACCTTTCCATTTTGCATAAGAACACATCCTAAGCCAATGCCAGATGCATCCGTATAAACTTCAAAGCCACCACCCTCTGTCGGTAGTGTTAATATAGGTGCAGTGGTAAGGTGTTCTTTAAGGGTTTGAAAACTCTCCTCGCAGTCCTTCGACCATATAAAAGGGTTCTCCTTTCTTGTGAGTCTAGTCAAAAGAACGGCGATCTTTGAGAAATCTTTAATAAATCTCCTATAGTAACCAGCTAGACCCAGAAAACTTCTCACTTCTGACACGGTCGTTGGTCGGCTCCAGTTTTTAACAGCCTCAATTTTTGAAGGATCAACGGCGATACCTTCCTTTGAAATAATATGGCCAAGGAAAGAGACATCCTTTAGCCAAAACTCACACTTACTAAGCTTCGCATGTTGTACTCCTGGTTTTGATGATGACAAGGATAAGATAAGTGATATAGACACTTAAGTTTTAATGAATGTTTAACAGGAACAAAAGGATGCAGGGTGCTCAATGCGTCAACGCCATCAACAAGCAGCGTTGACGCAGCGGCTTAAGAGATGCCAATATTCAAGGAACAAAAGGATGCAGGGTGCTTAATGCGTCAACGCCATCAACAAGCAGCGTCGACGCAGCGGCAAGAGATGCCAATATTCAAGGCAAGAAAGGCCTTAATCTACATGTCCGTGCGTCAACACCACCCACTGGCAGCGTGGACGCAGCAGTTCAAGTATCTCCTTGCAACCTCTGGAGTACCTTGGCAGCGTCGACGCTGCAGCTCGTTGGGTCGACGCAGCAGCTTGATGGATCGACAAGGTGACCAGAGGGTGGACGCAGCTGCACAATGCGTCAACGCACTCCTTGACGCAAGAAGGCTGAAGCCATCCAATTTCAGCTGCTGGAACACACCAATGCGTCAATGCAGCATGATGAGAGCGTCGACGCAACACGTCTATCTGCTGAAGACCTGATCACTGGATCACCGATGCATCAACGCAGCAGGCTGATGGCGTCAGCGCAGCAGACTTAAGTCTTGCTGGTAGAATGGCTTTGAAGGCTGCGTCAACCTTTTGGAGCAAGTGAGTTGACGCCACCAGACTGTAGTTGCTGAACGTGCAAATGGAGGGCACGTGATCCGAGGTGACTGGGTCGTGATCCCAGGATGGACGAGGTACCAGGATGCTGACACGTGGACTGAGGCCTCTTGGCGGGAATCGTGGAGAGCGCATGTCGCCCTAAATGCTGCTGATATATAAGGAAGACTCCTCTGTCTGAATGAGACTGATCGTGATCGACTGAAGCAGAGGAAGAGTGAGAGCTTCCACGATCCAGAAGAAGAAAGGAAAAGAAAAGAGAGAGAAGAGAAGAAGTATAAGAGAAAGAAGAGAGAGAGAGAAAGAGATAGAGAGCTCGAGCAGAGTGAGAAGAGAAGCAAAGCTACTTGAATATTTGTTCCTGCTGTACCGCGGATCATATCCATCCCAGTTAGCTCTAGTTGAGAGCCACTGTTGTGCTACCATAGCTACAGTTTTCTGATTACTGTATTTTCTTTTTCTTAGTTTCGTTTACATTTCCTTGTGGTTCTTCCGATTGCCCTGTTGGGGATTGGATTCCTCCTGGTGGGTCAGGAGAAGGGAGATTTGATCTCCGGTTGAAAGTAGCTGGATGCTACTTGTGGATTCCTCCTGGTGGGTCAGGAGAAGGGAGATTTGATCTCCGGTTGCAAGTAGCTGGATGCTGCTTGTGGGTTCCCTCTGGTTGGGAGGAAGAGGGGAGGTTGTTCCCCTAGTCAAGCTGTTTGGCAGCGTTTGTTGCAGACTGAGTCTGCTGTGCTAGTGTTGCTAGTGGAAGCCTCACTCCGGTTGGGAGTCAGGGGTGGATGTAGGTCTGGAGGACCGAACCACCTAAAAATTATTTGTGCAGTGGTTTGCCTTGCATTAGCTCCATATCTTCTACCTCCCATTCACAGGTTGTGCATGCTTGGCCTGTTGCATTATCTAGAGAGTTATTTTTGAGCATTATATTCTGCTAAGTGTGTTTGGGTTGTTTTACTCTGCATTCATTTCTGGTTGATCAGGTGGATGCATTGTTGCAGTCCAACTGTTTGTTCATTTGTTGCCTTATCATTTCATCTTGGAAAGCTCATTAGTTTTTATTCCGCATATCTGAGCTTTAGTGTTTTAATTCGGGCATAATTTTCTAGAGGGATACATTCACCCCCCTCTGTATCCAGGCCTAGCACCCTAACAATTGGTATCAGAGCCGTGTCTGCTTAGAAGGTCCAGCGACCTGCAGATCCGATCTTGCTGTCTTAGGTGCTAATTTGTCTCTAGTGCATCAATATTCCTGTTGTCTTGAATTTACTCACTATTTGTTTTTCAATGGCTCTTCCACCCGTCTTTAGTGGTTCTGATTTTAATCAGTGGCACACTGCTCTCCATGCTTATGTTAATGCTATTAATCCTGATCTGTGGAAATTAATTTCACAAGGTCCTCACACCTTACCTACGAAAGTGTCCAAATGGACTGACAGGCACAGATCAAAGGATGGAGAAAATCAGAAAGCCTTTAATCTGATGAAAGCAGCTACTGACAGAGCTTTATGGTCTTGCTTTCATGATTGCAGGTCCGCTAAAGACATCTTGGATATGCTGAAGAAAATTCACAAGGCAAATGAGGACAGCTGCATGATGGCTGACAGATATAATCAAGGCAGCAGTCAAGATGAAGATGATGATGATAATGAGGTAAATCCCTTTGAAAGCTATACTTCAGATAATTGGGAAAATACTTATGCCGAATTATTTGAATCTCATGAACAGCTAAGAAAACAATATAAAAAATTAAAGAAAAAGGTTGATCAAAATGGCTCTGATTTATCATGTGAAAAATGTTCAAATTTGAAGCAATCTCTTAAAGCCTGTGTGTCTGATAATCAAGGACTTAAGAAACATGTTGAATTGTTAAAATCTGAAAAAGAGACTCTCAGAAAATCCGTTATTGAGAGTGAAGGAAAATGTGAGGAACTTGAGCAAGAGAAGAACATATTTGCTGAAAAACTTAATGCCATAAAATCTGTAAATGCAGAATTGCAAAGAGATTTTGAAAAACAGCAAAAGGATTTGAAGGAATTTGAGGCTGGAAGAAAACTTGGAATTAACTCTGATGATCAGATTTTGATAACTGAATTAATTCAGAGTGACAGACTAAAGGAAGAAATTGAGAAACTAAAACAGCTGAACACCATCTTGTCAGAAAGATTGCTGACATTTGAAAAAGGTAAATGTGTAGTGTCCGATAATTCAGAAGAAGTTGATGAGCTGAAAAAGGAAATTGAGAATTACATAATTGCCAACAAAGTCTTGAATGAAGCTGTCAATTGCAGTGAACAAGAGACTGCAAGTTATGAGTTACACATTGCCTCCTTAGAAGAAGAAATCCAAGACTTGAGGAAATCTCTGTCTAAATTTGTTAGTGGGCAAGATAATCTGAACAAACTGTTGGGAATAAAAGTCAATTTTTAGAAGGACGGGTTAGGTTATAATCCTGTAAATAAAAAGAAGTTTGAAAATAAAATTCATACATCTTTTGTTGATAGTTCTACTTCTCACACTTCTCAGAAGTCACCTGTTTATCAGTCCACTGTTCAGAGAACCCAAAAACAAACTGTTTTCGTTAAATCTTCTGAACATGAAAAACCTTTTACCTCATCTACACCTCAGTACAAGGCTAAGAAAACAGGAAATCAAAATAAAAATCATAAAACAACAAAAATTCAAAGGAACAATTTGCATGCTGAAAACTCATCAGATAAATGCCATGCTGAAAAAAAATCAAATGGCTCCTTTCATTACTGTGGTAAGCATGGACACTTTATAAGTAACTGCTTTGTGATGAAACAAGATGACAAGAAGCATGCTAGAAAATCTGTTTCAATGAACCAGCATATCATATGTTTTAATTGCAACAAAATTGGTCACAAGACCTCTGAATGCTGGTCAGGTTCTTTTAAAAGAAATTCTTTCAAATGCTCTCACTGTGGAAAGCATGGCCACAAAGTCAAGGACTGTTGGCATGCTCAGGGTAGAAAATTCAATTCTAAAACTGATAAATTCCCTGCCATTAGCAAAAAGTCTTTTGCATGCTATCACTGTGGGAAGCCAGGTCATAGAGTTGCTGAATGTTGGCTGGCCGGCTTTAGTAAACAAACCTTTCTCTCTGTCAATAAATTTCATGACAACAGTAATGTGCATAAAAAGAATTTGAGATCTGCTAATTCATGCCATTACTGTGGATAAATTGGTCATTCAATGAATAATTGCTACTTGATGAAATCTGATGACCATGCTGCTAGAAATGTGTTGAGAAAACCTGCTAGGGGTAATAATGTCATCTCAGGACCCAAGACCTCTTGGGTACCTGTTTATGCAAAATAACTTTGCTTTGCAGGTGTGCCTTGAGATTGAGGAATAAAGAGGGGTAAACAAGCCAAGGCACTCAAAAATAAAACCCCATTCTCACACTGCTCAGGTAAATTCTATGCATTTCCTATTTTGAAATTCATTGCATATCTTGCTTGATGTGTTTCATGAATATTCATTTATCATCTGCCATTTGCACTGCTCTCTGATCATGCACTCTGAAATCTTTGAATATCTTGATTGCATATAGGACTGCATGTTCTAAGGGGGAGTTTAGTCGTCTTTGTTTGTGGTGTCTATCTTTCTTTCAATCATCTCAGCATGAATACTGTTTCAGCTTGATACTCATTTTATTGGTTATTATAATTTCATTCATGCATGGTCTGAGGAGGAGTTTGCTTAAGATTAATTTCTCGGTAACAAAATGCTGAATAGAGTACAAAGTTGTTGCTGCTGGCTGGTTAAGTGAGTTGACGCTATGATGAAACTGAGTCAACGATGTGGACAATTGGGTTCTGAAATTGAATAGATGTTTGTGCTGTCTAGATGGATGAGTTGACGCAGTGAAGAGGGTGAGTTAACGCAGCGGTGCCTTATTGGAATCTCAGGGTTACATCTTCCTCTTTTGGAAACTTCCTTCTCACATCAACTTGCTCTGTCCATATATCCTGTCCTTTCCGTTCTTATCCCACAATAAAGCTTCCTTGACATCCGTGTATGGGAAAAATCTCTAGAGCACTGAGATATGTAGATGATGTCTTAAATTCAGGGGGAGTTACAATGATAATTCCTGTGGAATATGAGATATATTCTGAATTGCTCTATGATATGTTAATGATAGGAGATCCATAATTCTTATGATGTTTGAATTCAAGAACTTTTGAACCCAATTATGCACTATGTATGGAGCAAAAGCTGAACAATTTAATAAAACCAGGACCTCATCATCTCTCGATCATTATTGTTCAAAAGTAAAGAAACTAATGTGTGTAGAGGAATTTAATAATTGTATTGATGATGAACTCAGAAATTGTTTATAAACGCTAAAGATGCAATCTATTCACATGTAATATAATGCAGAGCAATGGTAGTTGTTCACTGAGAAATTAGCCCTATGCACCAAAGAAGTGCTGAAGAGCAAGTCATGAGGTGCGCTACTATCTCTGTCTTCAAGAGAAAAACAAATCATTCCAGAGCAATGGTAACTATCAACTGAGAAACTACCTTCAAGCACTTATGAAGTGCTGATAGGCATGTCATGAAGTCAGTTGGCACCTCTGGTTAGTCAATGCAGAATAGTTTGCTATGCTGAGTAACCGGGGACTCGGGTGTCTGATAAACATGTGTACCCGTGTCAAAATGCTAGCAATACTTGACTACAAATGAAAATGTAAAAAGAAGTGGAAAATGCTGAAAATGTGAAAACAATTAAAACATGTGAGTTTGGTTGATCTGATGCTCCTTATTCAACTGAGTCTATCTTCAATGCTAGTTAAATTTCTCTCTATCTGAAAGGCTTCTTAAAATTGAAAGATATAAGGGTCAGAAATGAAAATTGTTCTAGTGTGAAAAGAGTTCTATTTTTTCTCCAGGCAGGTGGCTTTAGTGGTTCATGGCTTCTAATTCAATGTTTTAAGATTATTTCTTCTCCTTATCATTAAATGAATTAGAGCCTATTTACATACATCTCTTTCATGGGAACTCGATCTGCAACACTTAAAATTCCTTGAATATAAGCCTGATTATCTTACTATCTTAGTACCTTAAGAAAATCCCTTGAACGGATGTCTCTCTGGCTACTTATCTTGCTTCTTCTGTTCACATCAGCCTCACTGCGTAGACGCAATGTCCCTTGGCGTCCACGCCTTGTGTCTTTCTGACTACTTGTCTTGTGTTTTCTGTTCACATATGCCTCACTGCGTAGACGCAATGCCCCCTTGCCGTCCACGCATTGCCTCTAATACAACTTTCTTCAACCCGGTTCACCAACTTGAACCGGCTGAACCGTTCACTAAAAGGGTCTTTGTAGCCTCTTTAAAAGAGTAGCTTGACCGCCACTCGTCTCCACTCCGTTCGAAACCCTTGGACGGTTTACCTTTCGTGTTCTCCAAACACCCTCCCACACCATTTCTTGTCTCCGATCATCTTCGGCAAGGGTGCTCAGTCGGGAAAGCTGTTGATGGAGCAGAACTTGAGGGATTCGAGTGCGACATAGTTGACGATGGACTCACTCACAGAGGATGCGCTTGATGCTCCAGTGGCCAACCCTCCAGAAGCGACACCATCTACAGCTATTTCTAGGAAGCGCAAAGGAAAGGAGAAGGAGAGACGTCCTCGGAGCCCTAGTCCACCGGTCAAGAGAAGAAAGTCCTCAAAATCGATATCAGCTGAACCACGCACCTCTTCTGGTATAACGGGGAAGAAGAAATCCAGGTCTTCTGTTGTCATCAATATAGAAGAACCTCTCAAGGTTCTTATCCCCAGGTACATTGTAAGTTCCGATGAACAGCTACTGACTGCATTTCCTGAGGTACGGCATGCATTAGAATTTCAAGGCTGGTGGAAGTTTGTGACGAAGCACACTGTTTACTATCCTACTCTCGTTAGGGAATTTTATCAGAATTTGAAATATGAACCGAAGATTCCCAAATTGTCCTCCACTATTAGAAATGTTCATTTTGAGTTAACTAGTGCCCTGCTTGCTCGAGTTTGGAAAATACCAATGGGAGGAGCAAAGCTTCATTCGTATGAGCTAGATGAACATGAGGCGTTTGCTGTTTTGACTGGGTTAACCAAAGACCCCTCTGACGTGAAACAGACATACCTGTCCAGTCTGAAAGCTAATAGATTTATACCATCTGTCAGCCTACTTCATCACATATGCACGTCTATCATCACACCTCAAAGCAGTGGTAGAGAAAGAGTCACAAATATGCAGCGATTCCTGTTGTACTGCATGCTAAAGGAAGTTAAGATTTCCTTAACTGATGTTGTAGTTCAGACAATTGGAACTTGTCTTCACCACTCTAGAACACTACCTTATGCAGCACACCTCACATCAATTTTCAAAAAGGTAGGAGTGGATTTTGGAACTAAAAAGAAACATGTTATCCCCAAAGGAAACATATATTCCATGTCTTACGTTCAGAGATTTATGGGCTTCAAAGTCATTGATGGTAAGGCTGTTAGAATCCTTCCCAGTCAGAAATCAGCTCAATCAGAAACAGGATAGGCATCAAGAACAGTCACTGTGGATGATAGTCAAGTGAACAGGACAGAGATACCAATTCCAGCTGTGGTGAGAAAAGGAAGACAAGAAGGTAGTTCAGCAAGAGGAGAGCATGAGGTTGAAGAAACACTTGTGAGATCATCAAGCCCTCAGTTGGAAACTGGGGAACCCAGTGGCTCTACACCTACAATGGAAATTGGTGTTTATAGGAGGCCTTTTCCAACTTCTGATGCAGCTCCACCACCAGCCACTGTTGAGGAGATGTTTGCTCACATGTCTATGATGCTGCAGCGTCAGGATGCAAAGATGGACAAGCTAATGGAGTTTACAAATTATCATCTGAACAAACTAACTGCTCGGATTATACAATTTGAAGTCTCTATCTTATCCGAGTGGCAAAAATTCCTACTCTCCAAGATGCTATCTGACCAAGCCACAAGGTCTGTCTTGCAACACATATCAGCTCTTCTTGACAAACTCTCAACACTGGTGAACGACGTGCACAGTAACCAATCTTCATTTTGTCAATCTTTTACAAAGGTTATTGATATATGTTATGATGTGAGGATAGGTGTTGAAACCCTCATGAGTCCTGTCAATGCACTTCCTCAATGCATCAAGGTTCTTTTAGGCAAGATTGACACTGTGACTGACACACTCAAATCTCTTGAAAATCAACTGAAGAAATCTGATGATATGTCCTCTGCAATTGCACATGTGAGGACCACACTGCAACATGACTTAGCTGCTATATCTCAAGACATTCGCACGTTGCTGGGCAGAGATCAATCTACTACTCCACGATCTCACTCTACTCCAAGTCAACCACCAAGGGCTTGCGGATCTTCTTCCAGTCATGCCAGATTTTTCAATTGAGGCCTAGTGCCAGATCACGTATTGCCCCCTTCATGATGATGTCAAAGGGGGAGAGCAGCATGAGTTCAAATGATAGCATATATTTCTTTTTGTAATTAAGCATACATCACAATGTAGCTTCATGAATTACAAATACTTGTACTTCTGATTGAAAGATAACCATGCATTTGTTAGATACCTCATCCTTAAATCTGTTCAGAGTTGCCATCATCAAAAAGGGGGAGATTGTTGTACTCCTGGTTTTGATGATGACAACGATAAGATAAGTGATATAGACACTTAAGTTTTAATGAATGTTTAACAGGAACAAAAGGATGCAAGGTGCTCAATGCGTCAACGCCATCAATAAGCAGCGTCGACGCAGCGGCTTAAGAGATGCCAATATTCAAGGAACAAAAGGATGCAGGGTGCTCAATGCGTCAACGCCATCAACAAGCAGCGTCGACGCAGCGGCAAGAGATGCCAATATTCAAGGCAAGAAAGGCCTTAATCTACATGTTCGTGCGTCAACGCCACCCACTGGCAGCGTGGACGCAGCAGTTCAAGTATCTCCTTGCAACCTCTAGAGTACCTTGGCAGTGTCGACGCTGCAGCTCGTTGGGTCGACGCAGCAGCTTGATGGATCGACAAGGTGACCAGAGGGTGGACGCAGCTGCACAATGCGTCAACGCACTCCTTGACGCAAGAAGGCTGAAGCCATCCAATTTCAGCTGCTGGAACACACCAATGCGTCAATGCAGCATGATGAGAGCGTCGACGCAACACGTCTATCTACTGAAGACCTGATCACTGGATCACCGATGCGTCAACGCAGCAGGCTGATGGCGTCAATGCAGCAGACTTAAGTCTTGCTGGTAGAATGGCTTTGAAGGCTGCGTCAACCTTTGGAGCAAGTCAGTTGACGCCACCAGACTGTAGTGGTTGAACGTGCAAATGGAGGGCACGTGATCCGAGGTGACTGGGTCGTGATCCCAGGATGCATGAGGTACCAAGATGCTGACACGTGGACTGAGGCCTCTTGGCGGGAATCGTGGAGAGCGCATGTCACCCTAAATGTTGCTGATATATAAGGAAGACTCCTCTGTCTGAATGAGACTGATCGTGATCGACTGAAGCAGAGGAAGAGTGAGAGCTTCCACGATCCAGAAGAAGAAAGGAAAAGAAAAGAGAGAGAAGAGAAGAAGCATAAGAGAAAGAAGAGAGAGAGAAAGAGATAGAGAGCTCGAGCAGAGTGAGAAGAGAAGTAAAGCTACTTGAATATTTGTTCTTGCTGTACCGCGGATCATATCCATCCCAGTTAGCTCTAGTTGAGAGCCACTGTTGTGCTACCATAGCTATAGTTTTCTGATTACTGTATTTTCCTTTTCTTAGTTTCGTTTACATTTCCTTGTGGTTCTTCCGATTGCCCTGTTGGGGATTGGATTCCTCCTGGTGGGTCAGGAGAAGGGAGATTTGATCTCCGGTTGAAAGTAGCTGGATGCTACTTGTGGATTCCTCCTGGTGGGTCAGGAGAAGGGAGATTTAATCTCCGGTTGCAAGTAGCTGGATGCTGCTTGTGGGTTCCCTCCGGTTGGGAGGAAGAGGGGAGGTTGTTCCCCTGGTCAAGCTGTTTGGCAGCGTTTGTTGCAGACTGAGTCTGCTGTGCTAGTGTTGCTAGTGGTAGCCTCACTCCGGTTGGGAGTGAGGGGTGGATGTAGGTCTGGAGGACCGAACCACCTAAAAATTATTTGTGCAGTGGTTTGCCTTGCATTAGCTCCATATCTTCTACCTCCCATTCACAGGTTGTGCATGCTTGGCCTGTTGCATTATCTAGAGAGTTATTTTTGAGCATTATATTCTGCTAAGTGTGTTTGGGTTGTTTTACTCTGCATTCGTTTCTGGTTGATCAGGTGGCTGCATTGTTGCAGTCCAACTGTTTGTTCATTTGTTGCCTTATCATTTCATCTTGGAAAGCTCAATAGTTTTTATTCCGCATATCTGAGCTTTAGTGTTTTAATTCGGGCATAATTTTCTAGAGGGATACATTCACCCCCCTCTGTATCCAGGCCTAGCACCCTAACATCGCATAGAGTTTGTGCTCTCTTAGCATTTGCAAGGCTATCTTTAAGTGTTCTTCATGTTCTTCCTTAGTCTTGGAATATATAAGAATGTCATCAATGAACACGACCACAAATCGGTTGAGATAAGGCCTGAAGACATTGTTCATAAGTTGCATGAATGCTGTCGGGGCATTAGTCAACCCGAACGGCATTACTACAAATTCATAGTGGCCATACCGGCTCCGGAAAGCCGTTTTGTGAATGTCTTCATCTTTGATCCTAAGCTGATGATAACCCGACCTGAGGTCGATCGTGGAGAAATATTCTGCTCCTGAAATCAGATCAAAGAGCTCATCTATACGTGGCAACGGATACTTGTTCTTGATAGTAAGTTGATTTAGTCACCGGTAATCGATACATAGCCTGAGGGATCCATCTTTCTTCTTGACAAATAGAACTGGCACACCCCAAAGGGATGTGCTAGGTCGAATAAAACCCTTATCTAGTAACTCTTGAAGTTATCTCTTCAATTCCTTGAGTTCTATAGGGGACATCCTGTAGGGAGCTATTGAAACAGGTGCTGCTCCGGGATGAGTTCAATGAAGAAGCTTACTTCCCTTTCGGTCGGTAAATCGGGTAAATCCGATGGGAATACATCGAGAAACTCATTGACAATGGGAATATCATCTAAGACGATCTCCTTGGATTCGGTGAGGATTACAGAAGCAAGAAAAGCTACACATCCTTGCGAAATTAATTTGCAAGCGTGTAGAGATGAAATGATGGTAGGATGCTTCCTATATTTGATACCAAGGATGGAAAATCTTGGAAGACTAGGTTTCCGAAAAGAGATAATCCGGTTGCGACAATTTATGTAGGCATCATGGTCTACAAGCCAATCTACCCCTAGAATAGCATCGTAGCCTTCCATGTCAAGGCATACGAGATTTGCAGGAAGATTGTGACCTTCTACCCTTACCTCAATATCAGGATAATAGTTGGTAAGTTTGGTTCTGGGACCTAACGGTGTAGTAATAGCAAGGTCCGAAGGTAAAGGAACTGATGAAATGGGTAATATTTTTACAAAAGTAGTGGATATAAAGAAATGAGAAGCACCAGTATCAAATAGTACGAATGGAGGATGGGAATGGATTTGGATGGTACCTTTCATTAGCCCATCATCTTTGGGTGCTTCATTATATTCTAAAATAGCATTGAGACGAGCATGTCTTTTACGTCCACCACCGGACGATAGTTCCTTCATAAGGGGGCAATCCGGCATGCGGTGCTCCCTGCTGCCACAACGTAAATAAGCGCTAAGGCGCTTCTAGTATTCCTTGGTTGAATGATCGAATTTCTCGCAGAAACCACAGGCCATGGCGACCTGCTTCTCTTCTTCTTTAACTTTCTTTTTTTGTGTGGTAGCCACTACCACTCCCGTTTCGGGGTCTTTTCTTGCTATCACGGGATTTGTAGGATTCCGTGATACTAAATTTCTTCTTATCATGCCGATCCGATCTTCAGCTCGGCTCCTCTCCCTTTCCTGTAAGCTTCTCGACCTTCTCTAAGGTCCTCTCGCATAGGTGTGCCCGTTGGGCCATCTCTGCATAACTACGGATATTTTGAGTCCCTAGTTGGTGAATATAACCGGGCCTTAATCCATCCACAAATCAATTAGCCTTCAATAAGTCGGTGCTAATCAAATGAGGAGCATATGGTGCTAGTCGGGAAAATTGAAGTTCATATTCCGCCACTGACATCATGCCCTGGCGTAGACAAGCAAACTCCATGGCCTTCCGCTCCTTGACATGCTCGGAGAAGTACTTGGCTCGGAAGAGCGTAAGAAAACCTTCCCATGTATGAGGTGCATCCGCTGGCGGTGCCGGAACAGATTTCCACCACGTACGGGCATCTTTATTTAATTGGAATGTTGCTAAACATACCTTTTCCTGATCCGTGCATTGCATAACTTCGAAAATGCGGTTCAGCTCATCTATCCAATTTTTGACTTTGTCAGGATTAGAGGAACCCGAAAATCGTGGAGGGTTTAAGCTCTGGAAGTTGCGATGTAAGTCTCCCGCTCTTGCTCCTGCGTCAGCTTGCGCCATAGTTTGCAACGCTTGAGTCAGACCAGTGATGGTCTCTTGCATACCGTTCCAATCTACGTGATGAGCCATAATGAGATTGAGGTACCTGAGAAGAGTAATGAATTTGTTAATTCTAATGTAATGTGTGAGGTTAGTCTTAGAAATAATTCCAATAACTATCTCATCCCAGGTTCTACCCTATTCCTCTCATATGTTGAGTATTTTCTTGCCTAGTTTCATAGGTGAGGGTCCTTAAACCTTGGACTTAACCTATGACATGACATCCTTCCCCAGGACTTACTTATGCCTAGGCTCTGATACTACCTTAACTGTCACGCCCCGAGATTATGCAGCAGAAACAATCGGGAATGCAAACAGCCGGCATGGTAAGCCTCGAGTAAGAAATATAATCAGAGCGCAATAATCAATCACACAAAGTAATTGCACCATAATTTAATCAAACTTTCACCTTTATTTCATATCAAATGAACATGACCCCAAATACACAATTATTCGATTCTTTTTGATCTAGACTCAATAAAATAAAAATTACATATAAAGACTCAATCTAGACATTTTTCGACATTCTAAGTCTTCACTCGAATCCATATTCATTTAATCGGTCTCAGACCCGCTACTTGAGTAATCCGAATCCGATTCACTCGTACTTCCTGAAACATTGAGAAAGTAGGTAATGAGCACACTTGCCCAGTAGGTATCTTCGTATCAACATGATTGGCAAGTTTAAGTAATTAACATTTTTAGCTCTAAAGAATAAGATAAATCATGCAAATACGATAAAACATGCAAATCAAGCAAAGTAACAAGACATGATCAAGCTTGAGACATAAAAATATAATTTGATCAAGAATATAACAAGAATGTAGATCTGGCCTTTTCAAGAATGTACTTTTCATAACCATGAAGGCTATGTACTAGAAAGTCAAGTAACAAGCAAGAATGTACTCTTCACTTAGTAGCAAGTACTTCGTGAATTTATGTGGATCACCGTGGATATTTCACTTTTTTATAGAGAAAGTACTCCCAGCGCAATGCGACGCCAGTAGCATCATACCCCATGGTTTATATAGTATGTTTCCGACAATCAGCCGAGGGGACAAGCATAGAGCCCTTGAACACAATCAGTGCTCGAACTATATCTTCAAGTATAAATCAAGCTACTTCCATGTTTATGTCAATAATATGGCCAATAATGTACAATTTCAACAATAGTTCCATGATAAAGTAACCAAAAATAAGAATGCTTCTATTGAGAATAAGGAATTTGAATAAATGCATTTTATAACTAGGTTATGCTATGGAAATAAATCGGCAGCATAACGGTGCATTCCTTAACTTTCAAAATTACTTAGGTATCTTTGGAATAATGTGATAGGTTCTAGATAATCAATTGGACCATCTAGGAACATAAGAAAATCAACCCTTGAATCAAACCCCAGGTTAATCAAACTCAGAACATTAGCGGTCGTTTATCGGACCGCTTCTTGATCATGGCGGTCTAGTTCAGGACCGTTTATGAAGACAGTATGATATTTTGAAAATAGAACATCTGGAGTCTTTAGCGGTGTAGTGGAGAACCGTTTAGGATCCGTTAGCGGTCTACTAAATGGCCGCTAACAGACTCTAGAGGTCAACCAGATGGCCGCTAATGTCTAGAATATAAAAACTCCGGTAAGTGCTTTCTAGACAATTAGGCTTTAATGGTACAACCAGCTCGGCGTCCTAGTGAGAATCTCAGGCTCGCGGAGTCTTACAGAGCCCTTGAAATAAGATTTCCTAGTCCATTGGAAGGAATATCCAAAGAAGAGCTCATCATGTCCAAGATTGTGTTCCTAATGTGCAAAAGTGTAACTAATGACAACATACGGGGATATGTGCCATGTACTTAAGAAAATGACGTTTAGAAGAGAGAGAGAATCGTGATAAAATAATAATTTTGTGAAATCATGAATCATCTATCCTTTGAAACATGTATTTACTACAAAGTATACCATTTTGGTAACAAATTAACAGAAGTAAAAATAATACCAAATATGCTTTAGAATCATGGAATCTATTATGATAAATAATGAAATTAACTGAGTATATAAAACCAGTACTTAGACCTTGCTTAAAACTTAGTTAACTAGGCTTATTATGTAATAACTATGGTTAATTCTGTAATATGGTTCGAGTTACCAATATTAAAAAATCAGAAAATAGAAAACGGTCAAATGGGCGACCTTCTCACTGTGGCTAGAGGTCTATCATACGACCGTGACGCTTTCACTGGCGGTCTATAGGAAGACAGTTTCTTCCTGTGAAAAGTCGAGTTCAAATGATAACTACACAAAATGCTAACTAAAACATATCATGCCTGAAAATCAACATATTTTCAACTTCCATAACCATGATTGAACAATTATGGGCCAACAATATGCATGGGTTCATGTGATTTAACAAGAAACTTTCTTTTTATTTCACTAGGCTAGTTCATGCATGAGGAATATATTAGAAACATAGTCCTAAGTAAAACATGAAATTCTCAAAGCACAACGTATGAAAACGAATGAAACAAGAGGGATTTTGTTCCTGACTTAAAGTTTGAGCCTTTCATGAGATAACCTACTTTTAATAGTGCTGCTAGACTTCAAATTGTTGACTGGAATCAAGCCCTAGTTCCTGCACGTTCTGTGCTAAATCATCAACTTCACGCATTGTATCTCCTGATTCCCTTGATCTATGGATGTGCAATTTTGAGGGTAAGTAGAGGATACAAAGTTTAACAAAAAGTTCTAAAGAACCTCTATCTAATTACCTCGTTTAAGGCTATGGATTTCTTGATCTTCTTGGGTCGGACGCACTATTTCTTGGGTTCTTAATGTAGAATCAGCAACTCTGGAAAACTCTAACATCACGTAGGCTTAATCTCCTAGAATGAAATTTGGAGAGCAGTTAGTTCTAACTATAATAAACAAATTCCTAGAAGAAACTTACCTCAAAATCGTCCTCCTTACCTGGGTTCCATGCGAGCCAAAGTAGGGGTCGTGCATGTCAAATATGAGACCTATTTATAGGATTTAGCTAGGGTTTGAGGATTAGAACGAACTTAGAGTCTCAATTAGACTTTCAATTCAATCTACAATCCTTCTAGACCTATCTAATTAGCTGGTAGAGTTGATCCAAGATGATTTGGACACTAAAAATCTAACATTTTCACGTTTTCTTCCTCTCATCGAATCTGCAGTAGTTTGCGGTCATGTGACGACCGTTTCTTTCTCGTTAGCGGTCTCGTGATAGACCATTTTTAACCTTAGGCGTCGAATTTGAAACACTTCAAACTCTTTTGATATTATCCCTAATCTTATCCTTTTATTTATATCCCAAGGAGTAATTATCTCCTTAATTCCGTGATTATACCTATTCCTAGCTTCTAGAACATGGGCTATGGTCCAAAATAATCTTTTTGGGCCTATTTGGCTTATTATATGACCCTAATCCTCTTGGATTAGTGTAGGGCTTAAATGATTCAGTTTAATACAAAAACTCATTTATAGCCCATTAAATGTTTTATAATTACTTTTTAAATTCGAAAAATTCTTAGAAAAATTCTCAGGCGTTACATGCGATGCCTTAAAAATATTTAATGATACTTTCTCTCCCACAAAGGATATATATGTCCATCATTCCTGTGGCACAATTGATGTTGGCCTTAGCTGTAGCTAAAAATGGACGTCCTAAAATAATAGGTGTGTGCTTGAGTTCCTGAGGCGAGGCCATATCCAAGATTAAGAAATCCACGGGAAAGTAGCATTCATGAACTTTAACTATAACATCCTACAAAAGACCCCTTGGTGTTTTCACCGATCGATCCGCCAATTGAAGGATTATGGATGTTGGTTTTAATTCTCCCAGATCAAATTGCTCATAAATAAAGGTGGGTAGTAGATTCACGCTGGCTCCTAAGTCCAGTAATACTTTATCAAAAGTAACTCCACCTATATCACATGAGATTAATGGAGCTCCTAGATCCTTCAATTTTTTAGGCAAATGATTGATTAAAACAACACTCATGTCCTCAGATAAACAGATCTTCTGAGTTATTGCCTTCAGTTCCCTCTTCGGTGTACATAGGTCCTTTGAAAATTTCGCATATGTTGGCACATGTTTGATAGCATCCAAAAGTGGTATGTTAATGTTCACCTGCTTAAACAATTCCATTAGCTCTTCTTGTTGAACCGACTACTTTTTATTAGCTTTTGACCTTAATGCATCAGGAAAAGGGACATTTGGTGTGTATTCTTGGGGTTTCTCTTCAACTTTATCTTTTCCTTTATCAAGCTCCTTCTTTTGCCCCTCACCTTCCGGCTTCTTCTTTTCTTTAACAATTATGGGCTCCTCTTCCTCATCACTCTCCTCTTGGGTCGAACTACTACCAACTCCCCTAGCCTTATACGGATCATCTAGAACCCTCTCGCTCCTAAGAGTAGATATAGCCTTAGCGTTTCTTAAATTGGGGACCTACAGGAGGGGGAGGCTGAGGTTGATTTGGTTGAGGAAGAAGAGGAGCTCTTTGGGGAAAGCCGGGAGGTTGATTCTTGGGGTTAGCCACTGGTTGACTAGGAAGCTGACATACGTCTCTCCTCATACTATTTGTGGCCAATTGTCTTATTTGACCTTCCAACTTAGAAATAGATTATTGCTGAGAAAGAATAAGTTGTTGGAGTTGGTCAAATTTTTCATCGAAGTTGGGCTGAGGAGGCTGAGGAGGAGGAAGTTGGAAAGGAACTTGAGCTTGATTAAAATGGTTAGGGGAATACTGGCCCTGAAATGATTGAGCTTGATGATATGGGGCTGAGAATGTAGAAATGAAGGTTGAGAATGTTGATATTGTTGAAAGGGTGCATAAGAAAAGTTTTGTTGAGACTGAGCTGGAACTTGGAAGGGTTGTCTTTGGATTGGTTGATGTGAGGGATTGGATGAAGCGGATGGTCCTTGCTGATTCTTCCAAGAAAAGTTTGGGTGATTTCTCCAGCCTGGATTGTAAGTGTTGGAATATGGATCATGTGCAGGCTTGGAGACGCCCTAAGCAGCAAAAATCTATTCTTGGATGAATGGAAGAAGTTGGGCTACTGTGGGGCAATCATTAACAGCATGATTTGGGCTTGAGCAAAGAACACAAATTTCTTGATGATTAGAGTTTAAGAATGGTTGAGATTGATGGGAAGAAGAGAAAGAAGGTTCCTATCTATTCATAGATAACAACTGATCTAACTTCTGAGCTACCAAATCGACCTTCTCCATCTTTTACACCAGCATGTCCATTTTATTCATTTTTTACGCAAGAGGATTAATATCCATCCTATTATCAGACTCTCCTTGGTTCTTAATTTCATAAAGCCATGCCCTCTTAGATGGCCCAATCATTATTTCATAAGATGAGAGTGAGGCATGACTAATAGAATTCTCGCTTAACCTCTCAAACATGTCATATGTCTCATCCTCGCTTTTGCTCATAAAGGCGTCCCCGCATGAGGCATCCACCATTTATCAGTAATTATTAGTTAAACTCTCATAAAATGCTTGAACTATTTGCCATCTTGATAAACCGTGATGTGGGCATTTCCTTAATAAATCTTTCAATCTATCCCAAGCTTGATGGATCTATTCCACAGGGTTTGAGTGAATCTAGTAATAGCTCTCCTCATTGTATTGGTTCGCCCAATGGGATAAAATTTCTTCAATTTTTTTTACATTTTATCCCATGTTTCAATTGATCTACCCAAGGCTCCTAACCAATATTTAGCTTTGTCCTTAAGAGAGAATGGGAAGAGAGTCAATCTAAGAGCATCATCAGAGAAGTTCTGAATTTTGACTGTGAAACAAATATAGAGGAATTCATCAAGATGTTTGTATGGACCTTCATTAGTATTGCCATAGAAGGATGTCAACATTTGAATGATGCTTGATTTAATCTCATATTGAATCGCTTGGTTTTGGGGTGCTTGCACATAGAAGGATGGTTGATATTGATTTCACATGAAATAATCCTTCATTTGCTTGGGAGCCTTTTGTTGATTAGGATCTGCCATGAGGTTGGGTTGATGATGGTTTCTTAGATGGACTAACCTCTCTATTTTACAAATGGGCCCTAGCAAGTGTGGGTGTAGAGATCTCCTACCGTGCATACAATGCAATAGGACCCAAAAGATGTGTGTTGCTTGTTTTTGTATTTTTAAATTTTTTTCAAAGTAACACAATCAACAAATCAACAACTATATGAATGGTGCATGCAAAATGGTGGTTTTTTTATTTTTTTTATTTTTTTACACTTAAGGCCAAGCTAACTCCGGGGTGCTTCTTGGTGCAACATGTCTAGTGTCCGTGAGGGAATCAATGGGTGCGGGGACTTATGGAGGTCTTAGAAAATGAGATTCATGTCCAATGAGATGGAGTGCTTAAGTTGAGGGTCCTTCCAATTCCAAGAGGGGTGTGCCTATATCACGCCCCGAGCGCGGAAGGAACCTGGAGACGTGTGACGAGTTTATATCGATCATGTCAATCAGAGCATTAGTGTATTCGACACAAAGATAGAGCACACAAAAGTAAAGATAACCCAATCCTTTATTCATCAAAACCTTCAAGTATTTCTATTACAACCTCTTAATGAAAATACTAGGACTCAATAAAATAAAATACAATGGAAGACTCAAGAAAATAGAAAATATAAGACTAGTTGACGCTTGGATAGATGGAGTAGCTCTAATCTCATCACTCTTGACTTTCTCCATCTGATTGAGTCTCGTCTTCGGACTTACCTGAAAAATAAGAGAAAAACACTAGATGAGCGAACGCTCAGTAGGGATTATATCTCAATAGCTAAGTTGCTTTAAGTAGATTACATGTTACATGAAATGCAATAAGCTATGCATGCTCGCACAAAACGACAATAAAGAATGTATAACAAGAGATAATGTATATCAAGAGATAGTGAACAAACTAGCAAGTCTTTCTAGAACTCATGTCAATATAGCAAGATAATCAAGCATGTATATTCATCATGTCAAGTGATCAAGTCATGTCAAGAATTGGCTATCATGTTTCAAGTAAGTAAATAAATAAATACCCCTTTTCGGGTCACGCAAGTCATGTCATGTCAAGTCGAGTCAAGTCAAGTACGAGATTGTGGAATGTCTATCAAGCTAGTCATGCACTTCGGTGCAATGCCACACCGCGATCATTACAACTCCCATGGGCACAAGTACTTTTGGGTGCTCCTCCCAGGACCAGATCGGGCCCTATATGCGCAGGCATTGATCATGTATTTTTGACATCCACTATAGTCATAGCCAATATGGAATTTCAAAGGAATAAGCTTGTAGGAACTTTAAGGTAGATCATATGGAATAGAATTTCAAGGAGTGAACATGTTGTATAAGGACGATAATAACGGTATAATCACGATCAAGGATAAAACTAGGTGGAATTGGCTCCCTAGATGGGTGCCTTGTCATTAAGAATAAGCACTCATATGGATATGGTCGCTCGTTCTTGTACATGATAAGGTATATAGAATTAGTGTCCACAAGTATGGCACATAATTCTTAAAGATTATTAATGGCATGGTCCCCCATTCCATTAAAGAGTATTCCTATGACATCCAAATAGCATGTCATGAGGGTTGGTATACCATATTTCTTTAGAGTCACATGAAAATTATGTAGTGTCATAGGTTTTAATGGTACAACCCGCTCGGCTGCCTTGAGGGAATCCAAGGCTAGCGGAGTCTTATGGAGGTCCCAATGACTAACTTACCAGTCTGAAGGAATGGAATGTCCAATGGAGGGCTCATATGTCACCAAGAGTTAAGGGGTAATCGATAAAACATAGTGAAACGTGGGACTATACTCACGGAATGGAATATAGTGCCTATAATCATAACCCGCTGTCAAGGGTTACAGAAACCACAAAAATCAGAAAACAGGAAAATAGCGCCTGGGGTCAAGTCTTCATTTCATGAAGTAGAGCCCTTGTCAGGGTCATCAGTTCAACAAATGATGACTGTTCACTTAGTCATTACATCTGGATTCTATTAATATTAAAATCCATAAATATTCTCATATTTCAGGTATTATGTAAATGATGACTTATCTTAAGTCTTTAATTCAGTAAATAACGCCTTAGTCAAGGGCGTCATATATAAATCTGACGGTAGGGTGCATGTCGTTATTTCAATATTCAAGTAAATCAACGAATAACCCAAAATTCATAGGTTATTCACTAATTGGCACCTGTGTATAGGGGCGTTCATTCAATTGACGATCTAGAAGCGGTCGTTAATTATTTGTCATATGATTGGCACTGGACAGGTACAATCCTTGACACATGGATTTTGGAGTATGTCCAATCAAGGAACTAAAGATAAGTACTGGTAGAGAAAAATAACAGGAATCTAACAATACAATCATGCATTAAATTAGACGTCAGGGTTCAAAGTTATTAAATTTTGAACAAGTGTAATTTATTAATTAACTAGCTAATTGACGACTATTTTCACGTCGTTATATCAAAATAACGCCCTAGCTTGGGTCGTTATTTTACTAAAACTTTCAAAAATTCGTCTAGACCTTCTAAAAACCTTCTAACAGCCTACATGCATGATTATGATTACCAAATTACTAGATGGGGCTGGTACTTGAGAAAACCTACCTTGGGTGATGATTCGGTTGACAGACGATGAAGAATGCGATGAGAAATATAATATTCTGATACTCTGTTTTCAATAGAGAAGTTGGCAGATAGCAATAGCAACTCCACGACAGTGGAAACCACGGCAATAGCTTGCTTCTTCTAGCAGAAGAACAGCAGCGCAGTAGGAAATAGGAAGGAGAAGATGTTTCTTCCACGTTCCCGGCAGGAAGAAGATGGCAAGAGCAGCAACGCAACTGTCCCTTTGGTCCAAAGAAATAGAGAAGCAGAGGGCTTCCCACGAACACCCAAAACCTTCAGAAGAAGAAGCTTTATGTTTCTCCACAGCAATACGTGAAGAACAGTAGAAGGAGCAGAAGATGGCTTCCTCCCTTCACGGTATTGGCAGCAAGAGGAAGAAGACGATGAAGAACCGCGATGTTCTTCACGTAGCAGTAGGAAAATAGCAGCAGAAGGATGTCTTTGGCAAATAGTATCAACATGGGTTCGATGGAGGGATTGGTATTTATAGAAAAAAAGATTCCTAATGGGTTATAGGAGTTTGGTTAGGATTAAAACTTCCTATGTAGAATCCTTATTAAACTGAGATATCCACGTATTGATCCTTTCCTAATCAATACTTATCCGGATAACATCCCTATTCGAACCAAACACTAACGGGTCTCATTTGTAAATGACGCCTAATGTTGGGGCATTATTTCAATAAATGACGCATGTATACTCAGTCTTCAATTCCTTATATGACGCCTGTCAAGGGAGCGTCAATTATTAAATTAGCGCCATTTGAGTGGTCTTCATTTAAATAATGACCTGACAGGAGGCGTTATTCTCTTATGACCTATTTGTTATATGTTTTAAGTATATATATGAGTTGGGCCTTTATTATTGGTTTGAATCTTTTAATCTATTTAAGATTTTATCCCTTTAATTTATCAGGGTTGCTAATCCCTCCCCCACTTAGAAGAATTTGGTCCCCAAATTCAATTGCATATATTTGTGGAGAGTGTAAAGTTCATACCTATTTAGAATAACTCCGAGAATCGCTTCCTCACGGACTCCTCTGTCTCCCAAGTGGCTTCGTGCTCTGAGCATATCTTCTACCACCTGATTTGTTCTCTCGGTCTGACCATCCGTCTGAGGATGAAAAGCAGTACTAAAGTTGAGCCTTGTCCCCAACGAATGTTATAGACCCATCCAAAAATGAGAAGTAAAATACAAGTCTCGGTCAGACACGATTGAAACAGGAATGCCATGTAATCTGACTATCTCGTTGATGTACAAAGCGGCAAGAATATCTACTGACCATCGGCTCTTGATTGGCAAGAATTGTACCGACTTGGTCAAACGATCTCTGACAACCCAGATTCCATTATGTCCTCTTTTAGATTTAGATAGACCCATAATGAAGTCCATACCGATATCCTCCCACTTCCACTTGGGAATATCAAGAGGATGTAGCTTACCGGCATGCTTTTGGTGTTCCGCCTTGACTTGTTGGCATGTGAGACAGCGAGACACAAAGTCCGCTATTTCTCTTTTCATATTGGGCCACCAAAAGGTCCTTTTCAAATCTTGGTACATTTTGGTAGATCCTGGATGAATGGTGTACCTTGATTTGTGAGCTTCATCTAAGATCTTTTTCTTTAGCTCTAGACAATCCGGTATACAAGTTCTATCTTTGAGTAACAACCTTCCATCTGAAGCTAATTTGAAGTCAGATTGTTCTTCTATTTTGCCCTTGATTTCCACTAATACGGGGTCATTATCTTGAAGTCCTTGTATTTCAGAGAGTAGGTATGGCTGTATGCTCATGTGGGACAGTGTAACATACCTGCTTTCCTTGTCCATACTTATATTAAGTTTAGAGAACTGATCTAGCATTTTCCACTCCTGAATCATACAATTGGCTAACATTGCTCTAGGCTTTCGACTGAGGGCATCAGCTACAGGATTACCCTTTCCAGGATGATATTGTATAGTGAAGTCGAAATCCTTGAGATATTCTAGCCAACGTCTCTGCCTCATATTCATTTCCTTCTGAGAGAAGAGATACTTGAGACTTTTATGGTCAGAGTATACAGTAAACTATACTCCGTATAGGTAATGTCTCCATATCTTCAATGTAAACACTACCGTAGCCAATTCTAAGTCATGAACTGGGTAGTTCTCCTCGTGCTTCTTCAATTGGCGAGAAGAGTAAGCTATAACCCTTCCTTGTTGCATTAAGACACATCCGAGGCCAATGACAGATGCATCGGTGTATACCTCGAATCTCTCTCCTTCAATTGGCAAGGCTAAGACCGGGGCAGTAGTTAGGTGATCCTTGAGAGCTTGGAAACTTCTCTCACATTCCTCGCTCCATTCATAACGGATCTCCTTGCGAGTTAGTCTAGTGAGTGGTACGACGATCTTGGAGAAATCCTTGATGAATCGTCTATAGTAGCCTGCAAGACCCAAGAAACTACGGATCTTGCCAGCATCAGTCGGTCTTTCCCAATGCTTTACAGCTTCAACCTTCGATGGATCTACGGATAATCCATCCTTGGATATAACATGTCCTAAGAAAGATACTTCTTCCAGCCAGAATTATCATTTATTGAGCTTTGCATATAATTGATTTGTCATCAATATCTGTAATACAATCCGCAAGTGCTCCTCATGCTCTTCCTTGGTCTTGGAATAAATCAATATATCGTCAATGAAAACCACCACAAACTGATCTAGATGAGGCCTGAATATACTATTCATCAACTGTATAAAGGCTGCAGGGGTATTTGTTAGTCCAAAAGACATAACAACAAATTCATAGTGCCCATACCTGCTCCTGAACGTGGTCTTATGTATGTCCTCATCCTTGATCCTCAGTTGGTGATACCCCGATCTAAGATCAATCTTCGAGAAGTACTTGGATCCAGATATTTGATCAAATAACTCATTAATTCTCGGCAGTGGATATTTGTTCTTGATAGTGAGATGATTCAACTGTCGATAGTCGATGCATAATCTCATGGATCCATCCATCTTCTTTACAAACAGCATAGGTGCTCCCCACGGGGAAGTACTCGGCCTGATAAAACCCTTCTTAAGAAGTTCCATCAATTGTTCCTTTAACTCCTTGAGTTCAGCAGGGGACATCTTATAAGGTGCCTTAAAAATTGGACCAGCACCAGGGACCAAGTCGATGGTGAAGGCCACTTCTCTCTGTAGGGGAAATCCAAGCAAATCTTCCAGAAACACATCCGGGAATTCGTGTACAACTGGGATGTCTTCTATCTTAGACTCCTTAGTCTCCTTAATGGTGACAAAAGCAAGGAATGATACACATCCTTTCCTCATTAGCTTGCTAGCTCGGAGAGCTGAAATAAGAGGTGACTTGTTTCGACTCCTAGGGCTAGTGTAGACCAGTTCCGAAAAGTCCATGAAAGTAATCTTGCTGTTATGGCAATCAACAGTTGCCTGGTATTTAGATAACCAATCGGCTCCTAATATGATATCATATTCCTTCATATCTAGGCATATTAGGTTGATAGGTAAATTTCTTCCTTTTACTAAGACTTCACAGTTTTGGTAATGGTGAACAATATCGGCTTCGTTTCCAAGAGGAGTTGAAATAACTAATTTTATCCATTCCGGTTCCATAGGTAATGGGTCCGCAAACTTCTTGGAAATAAAAGAATGCGATGCACCAGTATCAAATAAGACATATGCAGACTTCGAACAAACTTGTAGTGTACCTTCCACCAGTCCACCCTAGTCATGTTCTGTCTCCTTAATCGCTTGGAGACGTGCATTCTTCATCACCGGATGCTTCCCATCACCGGCTTGATCGTTGAGTAGGGGACAGTTGGGAATCCGATGATTACGGCTCCCACAACGGAGACACACTCCAAGTTTTCACCAACATTCTTCGGCCTTATGTCCGGCCTTGTCACAATGCTTACACACCACTTTAGAAGGTGTGGTGGTGATGGAGAAAGGTTTGGTCTTCTTGAACTTTTAATCTTAGGAGGAAGTACCTCCATTACTTGGCCTCTTTTTGTTGAAATTGGGTTTGAAGGAACCGGAACTAGTGACCTGTTCCTTCTTATCTTTCCCACGAATCCTATCAGATAGCTCCGTGGCATCTTCTAGTAGCTGGGCCCATCGTATCATCTCCGAATAGACTTGTATGTCCATCGACGCCAGCTGTATAGTATATTGGGGCCTGAGCCCATTAAGAAATCTCCTAGATTTCATTTTCTCGGTACTAACTAGATGTTTAGCATACTGGGACAACCTAGAGAATTGTGCCTCGTACTCAGCCACCGACAAAGATCGTTGCTTAAGTGGGGCGAACTCGGCGGCTTTCTTCTCCTGGACTCGATCTGAGAAATATTTATTGTTGAAATGTTCAACAAATTTCTCCCAAGTAACTTGTTCTTGCCTTAAAGTGGCTTCCACCGACTCCCACCAGCATCAGGCGTCTCTTTCTAGTTGAAATGTGGCTAACAAGACCTTCTCTTGGTCCGTGCATTGCATAACCCAAAAGATACGTTCGGTTTCTCTTATCCAATGCTCGACGTCATCCGGATCGGTAGATCCCATGAACTTAGGAGTGTTCATGTTCCTGAAACTTTGGTGGAGATTTCCCGCTCCACGGTGCGCACCTCCTTGTGCCACCTGTTGAAGTGCCTGCGTCATGCCCTGAATAGTACGTTGCATGTTACGCCATTGAGCACGTTCGGCAGCCATTGTCCTACAAGGACTTTTTAAATAACCAATTAATGTAAGAATTGACCAAGAATTAAGTATCTAAGTTACCTTAACCCGTGGTTCTAACCAATCTCACTGGTTGAAGGTTTAAACTTATCCTTGGACTTGGGTTTCCTAGGAATTGAATATCCTAGGCTCTGATACCACAAAAACTGTCACGCCCTGAGCGAAGAAGGAATCCGGAGACGCGTGACGAGTCTATATCGATCATGTCAATCAGAGCGTTAGTGTATTCGACACAAAGACAGAGCGCGCAAAAGTAAAGATAACCCAATCCTTTATTCATCAAAACCTTCAAGTATTTCTATTGCAACCTCTTAATAAAAATACTAGGACTCAATAAAATAAAATACAATGGAAGACTCAAGAAAACAAAAAATATAAGACTAGTTGACGCTTGGATAGATGGAGTAGCTCTAATCTCATCACTCTTGACTTTCCCTATCCGATTGAGTCTCATCCTCGGACTTACCTGAAAAATAAGGGAAAAACACTAGATGAGCGAACGCTTAATAAGGATTATATCTCAAGAGCTAGCTTGCTTTAAGTAGATTACATGTTACATGAAATGCAATAAGCTATGCATGCTCGCACAAAATGACAATAAAGAACGTATAACAAGAGAGAATGTATATCAAGAGATAGTGAACGAACTAGCAAGTCTTTCTAGAACTCATGTCAATATAGCAAGATAATCAAGCACGTATATTCATCATGTCAAGTGATCAAGTCATGTCAAGAATTGGCTATCATGTTTCAAGCAAGTAAATACATAAATACCCCTTTTCGGGTCACGTAAGTCATGTCATGTAAAGTCATGTCATGTCAAGTCGATTCAAGTCAAGTACGAGATTGTGGAATGTCTATCAAGCTAGTCATGCACTTCGGTGCAATGTCACACCGTGATCATTACAACTCCCATGGGCACAAGTACTTTTGGGTACTCCTCCTAGGACCAGATCGGGCCCTATATGCGCAGGCATTGATCATGTATTTTCGACATCCATTATAGTTATAGCCAATATGGAATTTCAAAGGAATAAGCTTGTAGGAACTTTAAGGTGGATCATATGGAATAGAATTTCAAGGAGTGAACATGTTGTATAAGGATGATAATAACGGTATAATCACGATCAATGATAAAACTAGGTGGAATCAGCTCCCTAGATGGGTGCCTTATCATTAAGAATAAGCGCTCATATGGATATGGTCGCTCGTTCTTGTACATGATAAGGTAGATAGAATTAGTGTCCACAAGTATGGCACATAATTCTTAAAGATTATTAATGGCATGGTCCCTCATTCCATTAAAGAGTATTCCCATGACATCCAAATAGCATGTCATGAGGGCCGGTATACCATGTTTCTTTAGAGTGACATGGGAATTATGTAGTGTCATAGGTTTTAATGGTACAACCCGCTTGGCTGTCTTGAGAGAATCCAAGCCTAGCGGAGTCTTATGGAGGTCCCAATAACTAACTTACCAGTCCGAAGGAACGAAATATCCAACGGAGGCCTCTTATGTCACCAAGAGTTAAGGGGTAATCGATAAAACATAGTGAAACGTGGGACTATACTCACGGAATGGAATATAGTGCCTATAATCATAATCCGCTGTCAAGGGTTACAAAAACCACGAAAATCAGAAAACAGGAAAATAGCGCCTGGGGTCAAGTCTTCATTTCATGAAGTAGCGCCCTTGTCAGGGTCGTCAGTTCAACAAATGACGACTGTTCACTCAGTCGTTACATCCGGATTCTATTAATATTAAAATCCATAAATATTCTCATATTTCAGGTATTATGTAAATGATGACTTATCTTAAGTCTTTAATTCAGTAAATAACGCCTTAGTCAAGGGCGTCATACATAAATCGGACGGCAGGGTGCGTGTCGTTATTTCAATATTCAGGTAAATTCACGAATAATCCCAAATTCATAGGTTATTTACTAATTGGCGCCTGTGCACGGGGCGTTCATTCAATTGACGACCTAGAAGCGGTCGTTAATTATTTGTCATATGATTGGCACCGGGCAGGTTCAATCCTAGACACATGAATTTTAGAGTATGTCCAATCAAAGAACTAAAGACAAGTAGTGGTAGAGAAAAATAACAAGAATCTAACTACACAATCATGCATTAAATTAGACGTGAGGGTTCAAAGTTATTAAATTTTGAACAAGTGTAATTTATTAATTAACTAGCTAATTGACCACTGTTTTCACGTTGTTATATCAAAATAACGCCCTAGCTTGGGTCATTATTTTACTAAAACTTTTAGAAATTCGTCTAGACCTACTGAAAACTTTCTAACAGCGTACATGCATGATTATGATTACCAATTTACAAGATGGGGCTGGTACTAGAGAAAACCTACCTTGGGTGATGATTCTGTTGACAGACGATGAAGAACGCGATGAGAAATATAATATTCTAATACTCTGTTTTCAACAGAGAAGTTGGCAGATAGCAATAGCAACTCCACGACAGTGGAAACCACGGTAATAGCTTGCTTCTTCTAGCAGAAGAACAGCAGCGCAGTAGGAAGCAGGAAGGAGAAGATGATTCTTCTATGTTCTCGGCAGGAAGAAGATGGCAAGAGCAGCAACGAAACTGTCCCTTTGGTCCAAAGAAATAGAGAAGCAGAGGGCTTCCTACGAACACCCAAAACCTTCAGAAGAAGAAGCTTTATGTTTCTCCACAGCAATACATGAAGAACAGCAGAAGGAGCAAAAGATGGCTTCCTCCCTTCATGGTATTGGCAGTAGGAGGAAGAAGACGATGAAGAACCGCGCTGTTCTTCACGTAGCAGCAGGAAAATAGCAGCAGAAGGACGTCTTTGACAAATAGTATCAACATGGGTTCGATGGAGGGATTGATATTTATAGAAAAAAAAGATTCCTAATGGGTTATAGGAGTTTGGTTAGGATTAAAACTTCCTATGTAAAATCCTTATTAAACTGAGATATCCACGTATTGATCCTTTCCTAATCAATACTTATCCGGATAACATCCCTATTCGAACCAAACACCAGCGGGTCCCGTTTGTAAATGACGCCTAATGTTGGGGCGTTATTTCAATAAATGACGCCTGTATACTCAGTCTTCAATTCCTTATATGAGGCTTGTCAAGGGGGCGCCAATTATTAAATTAGCGCCATTTGAGCGGTCTTCATTTAAATAACGACCTGACAGGAGGCGTTATTCTGTTATGACCTATTTGTTATATGTTTTGAGTATATATATGAGTTGGGCCTTTATTATTGGTTTGAATCTTTTAATCTATTTAAGATTTTATCCATTTAATTTACCAGGGTTACTACAGCCTAATTACCCTTAAGAAGGGGAAAGAGAGAAGAAGAGAATGAATTTTTTTTTTCAAATGAACAAAGAATTAACTAAATGCAACAATACATGTAAGAGATACAACTAAGGTGAAAGCATGATATCGTGACAATGAAATTTATTTTTGAGATTTAAATTTTTTAATTTTTTCCCAGAGATTTTTTTTATTTTTTCAAAGAGAGGTGGATATGAGAAAACTAGCAACTAAAAACACCAAACAACATGTAAATCTGCTTCAAAATAAGGCCTAAAATCATTCTTTTTAAGGTTTCTGGTTTTTTGATTTTTTGAAGCATTTGTTCTGATTTTTTTTGATTTTTTAAGAATTTTACAAAATAGAGCCTTTTTCTACGCTTATTGACCTTTGGCGACGCTTAAATTTTCAGGATTTGTAAATTTCTAGATTTTCTGCTCCCTTTCGTGACAGAGTCAGCCTCTTTCAACGACACTTTCTGCAACAGTTGATTTTCTGAAGTTTTTAGGTCTGAAAATTTTGTTCTTTTTTTCTAATTTTTTATTTTTTATTTTTTTCTTTTTCTCGCAAAAATAAAAAAAAATTAGTATAAAAATATACACATTAAACATAAGAACTTTCAACTATCAAAAATAATTTCCTTCTCGGCAATGACGTCAAAAATTGATGTGCACAAACACTAGTTGTTAAAAAATAATGTTGTGCCCAATTTCAAAATATTTAACCACAGTCACTCACTAAAAAGATTTTTAAATTAAAGTAGAGTGATGAATATGGGTCGATCCTATGAGGGGGAATATTTTCATTTTTAAGCAAGTTGGAAAACCCTTGTATTTTTCAAAACAAGTTTTGAGTGTGTTTGTGAAAAAGAAAATTAAGATTGCATGAAATTGAATCTATCTAAAGAATATTAGAGGGTTGAAGAAGAGAAAATTGGAAGAAGTGAAGAGAGAGAAAGAGTAACAATTGCACAAATAAAATTTTATTACTAAAGAAAATATTACTAGTCTATGAGAAATAGAAATTACAACTTGAATGGAACTAAAGAAAAAGGGAAGAAAGGAGAGCCAGGAAAGTGGAAGAGTGACGCCACCTAATCTATGCCGAGCCTTGGAAGTTCACCTCGCCTTGGTGAGCACCGCCTTGGGAGGACCAAAGGAGAATCTCCGCCTTGGGGAGTTGAGAAGAAAATTGAGGGAGGAGAGAAGGAGATAGAAGAAAAGGAGGAAGAAGACTTTAAAAATAATAAAACATGAATAACTATGCAACGTGTGGGTTTGAAGAGAGAGAAGGGGGTTAGAGAAGAGAGATTATGGGAGAGAGTTTAAAACAGTAAATAGAAGTAATAAAAATATAGCAAGAGTAAATTTGAAATAACTTTGAAAGCAAGAAGAATTAGAGGATGTAGAAGAAGAAGAAGAAGTTGAAGTGGATGAAGAGAGGAAGAACTTTTGTAAAAGGACTAGAGAGAGAAAACGTGTGAAGAACAAGGGCATTTGGGTATGGGATGAACAACAAACTTAAAAAATTAAACTTTGAAAACTAGAAGAGAACTTGAAAACAAAGCAAAGCTTGCTAAAGAGGAAGAAGAAGAAATTGTAGAACTTTAAAAAATGAGCAATTTTGATAAAATGAGCAAGATGAGAAGAGGAGCATAAAGGCATGAAAAAGGGTGAAGAACTCCATTCAGTTTCTCATGGGCGGCCTTTTATGGTGAGCAGGGAACCTCATAGTACATGACCTTGGAGATTGAGTTCGAATCCAACTTTTCTACCACCAAAAGAGTCATTATGGCCCTAAATATGGAGAGATAACCCTGTTTAGAATTCCCCACTTCTGGCTTGTCTTAGAAGTTTAAATGGCGTCCATTGCAGCCGCCGTTAATTGATAAAATGGCATCTTGTGTCTGGATGCTATTTCAAATTGGCGTCAATGCCCTAGCCGCAAAATCTTTATTTCCTAATTTTAATATTTTCCTTACTTTTTCGTACAAAGATTTGGCATCTTCTTGAACGGGCGCTGATAGCCACTAACTCGTCGTTTAAAAGCTGTGCCACAATTTAACAAAATATAATCGCACTCACTCACATAAAAAGATTTGAATTAGAGTAAAGTGGTAAGAACATGTCGATCTCACAGAGAAGAAATATTTTTAATTAAGCATGATGGAAAATTCTTATATTTGAAAGATCCGAATTTTGAGTGAGATTCAAAAGAAAAATAAAATTGCTTGAAGTTAAAACTTTCTAAAGAAGATGAGAGGGTTAAAGAAGGGAATTTTGGAAGAGATAGAAAGAGAACTAAAAAAGACACAATTGCACAAGATGAACTTTTATTGCTAAGAAAGTGACAATTACAACTCTAAGAAAATAAAAATTACAACTTAGAAATAAAAGAGAAGGGGAAGAAATAAGAGTCAAGATGATGAAGAATAGGGCTGCCGTCTCCTTGTCGAGTCTTGGAAGACATCACCACGCTTTGGAAGTAGACGTTGCCTTGTGAGCACCGAAAGAAGAATCTTCGCCAAAGGGATGTGTGAAGAAAAGAGGAGGGAGAGATAGATAGAAGATGAAGAGAGTTAAAAATAGTAAAATAGAAATAAAAACATAGTAAGAGAAAAATTGAAATAACTTTAAATATAAGAAGAATTATAAGATGTGGAAGAAGACAAAGTTGAAGATCAGAAAGAGAGGAAGAAGTTCTATGAAGCGTGCAGAGAGAGAAAATGTGAGGAAGAGGGTGAAAAATGAGAAAGAACAGAAGATATTTGCGCGGATGAACCATGAAAAATGGGAAGATAGCACCTTGAAAAAGAAGTTATAACTTGAAAATAAAGAGGAATTAGAGGAAGATGAAGAAGAAGAAAATTTAGATCTTTGAAACATAAAGAAATTTGATGAAGAGACTTAGATGAAAAGAAAAGCAGAAGAGGAAGAAAATGGAGGAGAAGCAGAGTTGTGTAAAACTGGGTGAACAGTAAAAATACAGAACTGAACTTTGAAAAATTAAGAATAACTGAAAAATGGGAGAGACTTAGAAGAGGAGAAAGAAAAAGAAATTGCATATACCTTAAAAATGAAGAACTTTGCAGAACAATGAAATTTAAGAAAATGACTAAAAAAGTATGAAAACGGGCATAGAAGAAAGGCCAACTCCTCCTACGGTCTGCTCTTGGTGCCCTTTTATAGGGTTTAGGGAAGCTTCGCGATCGACGACTTGCAGATTAACTCAAAATCCGATGTTGCAGCATAGATCAGTTGCCTAAATTAGCTATCTTCCCCAAGATAGAGTCCTCATTGATCAAAACATGGAAGGATAACATCAAACGTGGGCTAGATTCCTTCAAAGAGACCTTGCCGTTTTTGTCTCTGCTTCAAAAGAAATGGCGTCCAACCCTGTGGGCGCAAATTTAAATAGCGGCTGCCATAGTGCTCGCTCATTCTTGTTTCCTTATTTTGATAATTTCTCTTTTTTTGATAAATCATAGAATTGGTGACTCTATGGACGGGCACAATTTCTTTTTTTTCTATTTTTCTTGATTTTCTGCATAATTGAATGTGCGCCCGCTCTCATGGTCGCTTATTCTTTTCCCATAAATTTAGCACCCACGCAAACGGTCGTCATTTATTTTTTCTAATAAAATAGCACCCAGTAAATGGTCACACATTCTTTTCCCTAAGAAACTGCGTCTGCTTCAACGGTCGCTAATTCTTCTTATTTTTCAGCTTTTCTCCTTATTCTCTATTTTCATCAAATGAAATAGCGTCTGTATAAGCAGTTGCTAATTCTTCTTTTTCCTTTTTCTCCATCAAAACCGTGCCCGTTTGCTCAGTCGCTATTTCTTTTTCCATAAAAAATCTTCACAAAATGACGTTTGATGCACCGGTCGCTATTTCCTAAAAATGTAAAAAATTCAAATAATCAACATATTTCATCAAAAATATTTGTACAAATTCTTGAATATTTCTCACATGGTCATTTTGGCTCAAAAAGATGATAAAATACATGCAGACTCAAATTAGTTGTGAGAATGAAATTAGCTGCTCATGTTGCATAAATTTATTCATTTAATGCTCAAAGATGATAAATGTGATAGGCACTTATCACACCCCCCAACTTACTCATTGCCAGTCCCTTAGCAATACACTTAGATTAAAATTTAGGACCAACAAGAGTTTACAAAGTTCATACCTCCATATGCAGCTCTTCGTTCACAGAATCAACCAAAGATTAGGGATCAGGAAGCATTAATGCGTACTAGCCTTATGTTAGAAATTAAAGTACATGATAAAGAATTCAAATCAAAGTTCAATAGCACTTGTGCATGTGTTACTACCAAATCCACATCGTAGATAATTGCATCCCCCATTTACTATTCCAAGCAAGCATCTTTCAACCCTTCACATTCTAATTCAGAGCATTAGGCACACAAGCTTTTTGTCTACCTTATTTCATTATCCCTTTGGGATCTTTTATTTTTCTACACACATGATGCTGCACTACCCTTCACTGCTTAACATGAACCTTGACTCTTGCCTTAGGAGAAGCATGCCCAATTACACAGATCCCAGTTCCCTTTTTCGTTTAATGCGAATCTCAACACGTCTTAGGTGAAGTAGACCCGATTACTAAGATTCGGGATATTTTACATGGTATTTTTTTTCCATTCATTTTTTTTCATTGTTGTGCCATTTGCACTTATTTGATAGATAACTTGGCAGAAAGCTTATAAAAGATCTCTTAAGAAGTACAAAGTATCAGACAACATACCCAAAATAGTAGAAGGCTTATCCTGTTTGTTTCATTAGCGTGCAATGTGAATTTTCTTTTTCTAAAATGCACATGAACTTTAAAGAGATTATTATATCAGTTTTCTATGGCTAAAAAAATAAGTTTTCCATCATCCTTCTCCCTAGCCATTTCTATTCCAGAATTACTTTCAATTTAAGCATGAATCAAGAAAACTTAATTGGGGAATTCATCTTTTCAATTTGTATGAAATTGTAAGATAGCGGTAAAAACTCATGTCAGGTTATACTATATGCATCATGAAATGGAATTTCTCTCCCCCCCCCCCCAACTTGAATGACATTATCCTCAATGGCATATAGAATTGAAAATAATAGAACAATGTGACAAAGAAATATTACTGAGAGGGAAGGATACAACCTAGTGTGCAAGGTGAAACCACCTTCAGATGGATAGCGACAACTTCTTCTCCTTGGCCTGTCTACTAAAAAATAAAGCATAAAATAACAAAAACCTTGGGTTGTCTCCTAGAAGCGCTAAGTTTTCCATCCTCAGCCAGACGCATGAGAGCTCTATAACCACCGAGTGGAGTTAAGAATGAGCCACCACGTGTTCTCATCTTCTTTCAATTTCCAGCATTTGTGCCACGAGAAGACAAGATTATTAGAAAGTGTATGTGGCCAAAAGATAAGTTGATTGTTAGCATGATTGAGTTTTTCGTGCAATGCGTATGCTAACAATTCTTCTTCCGTGGGTTGTAGA
Organism: Amorphophallus konjac; assembly: GCA_022559845.1. Classification (NCBI taxonomy): domain Eukaryota; kingdom Viridiplantae; phylum Streptophyta; class Magnoliopsida; order Alismatales; family Araceae; genus Amorphophallus; species Amorphophallus konjac. The sequence continues at coordinate 86,879,891 of CM040126.1, read as the reverse complement.
ATCTAATTAGAAATCCACTTAAACAAATAGAAATAATGAATAAATAAGCATGAAATAGCACGAATAAGCACGAGGTGCTAAAATGGAGTTTGTGATCGCCAGAGACGCGAGGGCCTCAAAAATATAATAATGAAAACATGGAGGGATCGCGAAAAATACCTTGAAACACGGGTGATTGTGAGTGCTCCTTTCTCTTCTATATCGGCCGGCCGATGAAGAGAGTTCTCCTTATTTGATTACCCTTGCAAAATACCAAAGACAACACCAAAAGATCGGATTAGAACCAAAGTGAGTGTAGCATCAATTCATGATTAAGGGTGAGCATGAAAATTAATGGAGAAGAACACACCTTATGGGTGTTAGCCCTTAAACCCCTATGCAAAAAGGTAGGCAAAAGGTGATATGATGAATGATGAATAAAAAAATGTAGATAAGTGCAAGGTGAAGAGTGCACTGTGGGAGTTCTGTGAAGAATACTGAACGTGGTTGAGTAATAAAAATATGAAGATGCAACATGCATGAACTAATGATAAAAATAAAAGAAAAAGAAATAAAAGAACAGGAGCCTGCGTGAGCCTCTAGCTTTGAATGCTAGATGGGGAGGAAGCCGGATGAAGATGAAGACTTGAGATGCAGCAGCTTCTCCTTCGGCCAGCCGCAGCACAGCAACCTGCAGGAGAAAGAAAAAAAGAAAGAAAGAAGAAGCAGAGAAGCCGAAGGGGATCGAATCTTATTAACAGAGCCGCCGGCTCTATTAAAAAGAATAGATCAAATATAGCAGAAGATAAGAACGGGAAAGAGTCCAAAGAGGGAAGGATTAAGATGGGGAAGTGACCAAATAAAGCAAGGACTCTCTGGGAAAGGCTGCGTTCGTTTAGAACCCAAAAGGTGAAACACGACTTGGACACGGGCGTCAATTCTTAATTTGACGACCTACCAAAGGGGCGTTATTAAAAACACGCCTTAGATAAAGACGTTAATTCAAAAATCAATTTTTAGAAATAGATGAAACACGTCTGCGTCCAAGGCGTGATTTAAAACGCGCCCTATCAAGGGACGTTAATTCAATATATTCAAAATAGGGCCAATTTTCATTTCTCAATATTATTTTCCCATTTTTTAGGTGGAGGTGCATCTCGTTGCGTTGATTCCAACGACTATTTTTGCGTATTTTTCTGACACCCGGAAGGCCACCAAATCACCTCTGGAAGAAAGTGGAAAATAATATTAAAAAAATCAATTTGAAAAAGTGACGACCATGCATAGGTCGTGAATTTGATTTTTGATTTTTTTATTCTTTTCTAATTCAAAATAACGTCTCATGGTAGGTCATTAATTACAAAATGATTCTCAAAAATTCCCAGAAAAATCCAAAAAAATAGAAAATGAGTGGAATTGACGCCTCCATAAATAGTCGTCCATTTTTAAGAAACGCCGAAGGCTAAGTCATTATTTAAAAGACGCCCCACGTCAAATCGTTAATTTTGGAAAATTCATAAAAATAGAGAAAAATACCCAGAAAATCTAAAAGAATCTAAAAAAATAGGAAAAAATAAGAAAAGTGAGGGAAAAAAGGAGAAATCCAAGAAAAGTGAGAAAATCACTCAAAAAAAGTTACTTTGAGGGTCAAATCGGGGCATTACAAGGTAATATGAGATGTACTCACAGTAACGTCAATTTTGGCGTGTCTACAGCTGCCCCGCCTTGGCGTCTGCTTTGCAAGGGAGCAGAGCAAACTGAAAAGTAGATGCCAAGGTGTGATGAGACACACAATCAACATCACTTGATGAGAATTAAGTCAAAAGCTCGAGATGAAGCAATCTCGGGAAATTCAATGAAATCAACGATGTTTGGATAAAAAGAGGGAGTGTGCACGCGGGCACGAAGAAGATAAAAGAATGATCAACTTCCAGCGCGGTGGAAGTACCTCAGGTCACAAACCTGCAGGTTTCACCATTGGGGAGCGGTTACCAGCCAATGTGGACGTGCTGCAGCCAAGGTGGATCAAAGGGAAAATGATTAAAATAAGATGATAGAAATCCAAACAAGGAGCTTTCGAGAAAATGACCCAAAACAGCGACAAAATGAACTGAGGACACAATTCGGCATGGAATATCTCGTATCTGGAAACAAGATCAAATTTAACCCTCAAAATCAGCTTATCAGAGTGATTTTCCAAAGTTGATTCAAAATCCTACATGAATGCATGCTGGGTTTAAAGGGAAAAATTAAATCAAACGAAAATATAAGATAATCAAGGATAATATTGTTAAACTGTCCAGACTGAGTCAAGAAACCCATTCTGCGAGCTGATACTAAGCCGAAGCCCGTTTATCCACGCACCAACTCACAAAAGGGAACCATCATCCCCAGTCTTGGACGGCTCAACGGCCTATCCGTATGACTAAGACTCCTCTGGAATCATCATTGTTTTTGATGAAGGGGAACTCAAATTCCAGATTTACCAAAGCCACAAGGTCCTTGGTATAATCTAGTAGCGTATGTAACATATAGTAGAATGCATACAGGGAGATGGTGATAGCAATGAGCATGGGGGAACTGAGAAATGAGGTGCAAGCACCGTGGGGCTTGGATGATGATGCCCAGTCGGTGGGACCAAGAGCTTCTTCCTGCGCTCAAAGATTCATCAGCCAAGATATAAAAGATAACAATCAATGAATTAGGCATTTAAGCATAGCAAGCATAGCATGAATAAGCACTCACAACTTGGTATGGATCATATCATGAATAGCATGGGTTAAATCATAGCATTGCAAAGCATCATTATTTGTTGTTTGTCATGAGGATGACAATCTTGGCATGGAAATAATCAGAGAAGCTGGCTCTTGAATGAATGGAGTGATGCACAGAGCAGCATAGATAATCAGATTGACGTGAATAATCAGAGTGATACCCCAGGTGGCAGGGATGATCAAATCGAAGTGCCCATGGCGACAAGAGTGATCAGCAGGAGTTGACTTAAAAGATTTGGAGATGAATAATCAGAGTAATGCCTAGTATAGAGAATGATAATCAGGAGTAATGATATTGGGAAGAATCAAGAGATTGACAACGGTGAATGGAGAGGACTCATCCCGTGCTCTTGGTCCTCGCAAAGTTGTTGTTCCTGCAAAACACCATCAGACAATATAATGCAAATTTTTTTTGGATTTTTTTTGAAATATGCAAATTTTTATGAGTTTTATAAAAGATATTCAAGCTTTTATGGATTTTGGAAAATATTTCAATTTTTATGAATCTTGGAAGAAATATCTGATTTTTTGTTTGATTTTGCTCAGGAAATATTCAAATTTTTTGTTGATTTTGGCTTAGACATTGTTATTGCAGCATCAAAGGTTGTTTAAACCATTAATTGGGGGTCCTCGTTCCTTCCATTTTTACTAAAATTTCCCAAAGCCGGGCGTGTATTGAAGGTGGCATCCTATAACCGACTGCATTTGATTAACGGTGCCCCTATCAAGGCCATACCTGAGAAACATTCGGTCTTGGAGGGAGAAGAGAAGAACAATTGTGACAAGCTTTATACAGGATGGGAGATGTCGGGATTTGAATTCCTTCCAAGGTATTACCCTCAAAGAGGTAGTTTGTTGTGCCGGGGCTTTGTGCCTTTGATTTTTAGACCCTTGACATGCATACGGCCAGGATTTTCCTTGCGGGACTTTGCCACTCTTGTCATGCCATAATTCATACTTTTGCATTTATCAAACTTTTGACTTGATTTTCATAATAGCCCTTGTGGCAAGATTTATCATGAAAGCTCATATGAAAACTCATATTAATTTCGGGTCAAGACTGCCCCTATTTGAGACTCCTCTCGTATTGGGGATTACCGAGGTTGGTCATCTCATCCGTCAACCTCTTGCCCCTGCATTCGGCCGAATAAAGAAGAGAAAAGACTTTCAGATATACTCATGACATGGCCAAAGTAGCAACGGTGTTTTATCATTGAGCCGGCGAAGGACGCCGTGAAGTGTGTGGAATGCCCAGCTGAGGGTTGATCTTAACAAGCGGGGAGAGAATGTCGAATTCCCAGCGCGGGGTTCTTATAACCACAGGTGCTGCATAGCAAGCCTAAAGACTCTTTTCAATGATTCAATTAAGATAGATAAAGATCTAAAACACCACTCTTAATCTTGTTAAGAAGCACTTCATTTTGAAAATCATGCGTGAAGCAATGAGGGAATGATATCATAAAAATACGTACTTACGCCAATATATTACCTTGCAACCTTTGTTGAAGCAGCTGCCGCGAGAGGCGATCTTGATCATCGTGGGATATTCCTCTTTTGCAGTCAAAAGAATTGGAAGCAAATGATTTGAAAGTGGCTTAACAAGAAGGAGTGGTGCCAAGACCAGACTCAGACGAATAAGGAGAAAAGGAAGAGAGACGAGGGCTAGAACTCCCTCGTTAAGGCGTGGAGACCCTGATCACATGAAAGGTCTACATAAGAAGTGGAGAATTAGAAGGAGGAGTGAGGACTAAAGCCTCGGAAGCAGTGGGAGAAAGGGCAGATGCCCACAGCAGCGGATGTGGAAGAAGTTGGGTCGGACCCAGAATCAGGAGGAATTAGAAGAAGAAATTGATAGATGGAAAGAGGCGGATCTGGAGGGCCTGGAAGTAAAGGAGGAGAATCGTGATAGGAGGAATCATCCGGAGGCTCCGGAGGGACGACGAAAGAAGGGACGCGATGCCCTGGGAAAAAATAGGGAAAAAGATGATGGGTAAGGAAGAAGAAAATGAATGATGTGATATTCTGGAAGATCAGAAAGATGAATTGGAAGAAAGATGGAGGGTCCGGAGGAAAATGGAAAGGGGCGTCGTGCCCGAAGGAAAGGTATGAAGGATCCGGAGGTTCCGGAGGAATGAGAAGGGAAGGGACGCGATGCCCAAAGAAGAGGGAAATAGAATCCGGAGGTTCCGGTGGATTAAGATGGAAAGGGGCGCGATGCCCGAGGGGAAAGTCCGGAGGTTCCAGAAGAATAAGGTGGAAAGGGGCGCGATGCCCTGGGAGAAAGTCCGGAGGTTCCGGAAGAATAAAGTGGAAAGGGGCGCGACGCCCTGGGAGAAAGTAAGAGAAATCCGGAGGGTCCGAATACAAGAGCTGAAAAGGGACGCGATGCCCTGAGAAGAGATTGGGGAGGGGGCAACGCCCGAGCAATGTAAGGGGACCTAAAGATCCCGAGGATGAAGATGAATAAGATGGGAAATTTGGAATATCCGGAGGTGCCGGAAGGCGGGGAAGATAAGGGTTTGGAAACCCAGGAATCAGGAGGTGTATGCAAAATGATGGATGCGATGAATGCAGTCAATGCGCGAATGCAACAAAATGCGTGAGATGCAAAGAAGATGGAGAATGTGAAGGGTGAGAGGACGAGATCCTCCTCCTAACCCCGGGAATGGCCCATGAAGAAAAAGTGATGGATGCATAGAAGGTGGAACAAATAAGGGACGGCCCCTTAGCACTAAGATAACTGCCCCTCCACGGCAGTGAAAGTGTATAATCAAACGGCCCAATGGAAGAAGCTTCAATAATAAATGACAACCCCCTTGGAAGGCAAGGATCAATAATGTAAGGGAGTTAGAAAGTTGATACAGGAAGCATTGTCATGCCCATTAATTGTGGTGTATAAGAAGTGTTGAACAAAATGGGCATTCGCCCCTTGTATGGAGGAATGGAATCAAGATTTGGAAGATGGAACAAAGGGTGCCCTACCCGGCCCTTGGATGGCATCAACGCTTGGCATTCTCTGAGCAATGGCGGTGACCTGGCCCCTTCGACCATGTTTGGCACAATAACCCGGATCGGCATCCGGTAAATAAATTCTGGAATCTTGAACGGCACAGCCACGGCCAAATTCTTCTTACGCGGCTCTTGCTCATCTTCGGCACACGTACTTATAGCAGCGCTCCCCTTCCGAGTAGTAAAGGGGGGTGAAGTGGAGGCAGAAGGTTCCATGGATGATGGAGGTATAGTGGAAGGTGTTGGAGAAAGGGTGAGTGGAAGCGAAGGTTCAAACACGTCGAGCTTCTCCCTTTGCTCGGAAGCAGTCGGGGTTGGCTCGAGTGCAAAAAAAGGTGGATCCTGCTCAATATTAACCATAGGTAAGGGTGAAGGGTTAAGTGGTGGAGTAGGTAAAGTAGGTTTTAGGGTTAAAGGGATAATGGAAGGTTGAATTGGCGAAGGTTCAATGGTAGGCTCGGTGGAGGCTAAAGGCTCAATATGTGGAGGTTTTATAGTGGAAGGCTTGGGGGAGGCTGATGGAATAGAGGTTAATGGTGTAAAAGGAAAGGGTTTGGTGCGCTGAAAATGTCGGATGGGGCGAGAGGTGTCAGGTATAGGGGAAGGCGCATGATGCACCGGTGTGGGTGACTGGAGTATCGACCCATCATCGTAACACCAAGTATTGGGGTGAGGAGGAGACTCATGGTGTGGCGGTATGGGTGATTGGAGTATCGACCCATCATTGTAACACCAAGAGGTCTCATAAATGGGGGTTGGATCGGGGACTGTGGCATAGTCCTGAGCATAGGGGTCTTCTGACAGTGGAGGAAGAGGACGGCGAAGGAAACTCAGAAGGGATGCCTGCGGAGCTTCATCATCATATACCGCTTCAAGTTCTTCAATTGCCGGTTCTTCATCATCAAATTCACGTGGACACCGTAGTGGAGGCGTATATGTGGATGGAGGAATGTAATGATGTTGCGTATGTGGAGGTGGAAGGCCATATGAATGAAGTGTGTGGATGGGTGGAGGGCGGACGGTGTCCAGTTGGTCGTCGAAATCTGCCGGCTGTTGCTTGCTTGAGCTGCCAATACCATAATCATCTCTCCTATCCTTCCATTCTTTCTCCATCTTAGTAATATTATCCAAAGCGGCATGGAGAGGATTGACCGGAGTAGGAGGAGCCATAACCCTCTTTAATTGTTCCTCCATCAAAGTGATTTTATCAAGAAGGATTTGTTGGAGGGGTGTAACTTGAGCAACCAAGGGTTGGCAGGGCATTGAAGGAGGGGTGGCATAAAAAGGCCGTGGAGGGGAGTTAACGGGATGACCCGCAGAAGAACCCGGATGGGCCAGATTGCAAGAAATAAATGGGCCTCGGGGTCGTGATGGAGGAGGAATAGAAGGAGGCGGGTGTCGGACCACCCGGGGAGGAATGTGAATAGAAGAGGATGGGTAATGGGCTACCCGATTAGGAACATGAGTAGGAGAGGGAGGTGGGTGATGGGCCACCCGTGTAGGGTTGGAAGGAGGAAGAGATGAAGGAGATGCACCCTCAACGGCGGCCTTAAGGGCTTGGATCTGTTGAGGGATGAGATGATCTAATGCATGAATGATTTGGGAAACCTTCTCATCGTTGGGAGGAGACGGTCCAACTGGAATAGTGGCTCGCAATTGAGGTGAGGGACCACGGGATTGGACATTGCCCATGGGTCGGGCATGGCCATAAGAATGAGGATGCGGTCCCTTGAAAATATGGTGAGAATAATGTCGAACATGTTGAGAATGAAGAGAATAAGATGTGCACGGTTGTGCATCCTCATGAATTGAATTAAACATGTCGGTTTTCTTACCATGGTAAGCCATTATAGAATCAAAGTTCAAGCAAAATAATTTGCAAAGAAGCACACAAGTTGGAATGGTTACCTCGATTTCTTATGTTTGAACCTTGGTGAATTAATGATTTTTGACAATTATGATTCACACAAGGGAGGATCCTAGTTTCAATATGTTCACTTCAATGCCAACTAGGAACACTCTCTCACCACGTATAGGCCAACTAAACCCGGGACTTCAAAGGGTACAACATGCCCGGCGTCCGTGAGGGAATCCACGGGTGCGGGGACTTATAGAGGCTTGGTTTAGGAATTTTCAATCCAAAGAGACGGACTGCTCAATGGAGGGTCCTTCCTTCACCAAGAGGGTGTGTGGAATCCTAATGTAGAGAGAGGAGGTCTCCCAACCCAATGCAAAGATGAATGAATGCAGCAGGGTAAACAAGCCAACCACAGCAATATAATCAATCAACATGTATAAGCATGAATCAGCATGAAAACCCACACACGGGGAGGGTTCTGCAAACCCACAGTAAAAGGCGCCCTGGCAGGGGGCGCTACCAACAAAGAGACGATAGGGTCACTGTCGTGAATAACTGTGAGGGGGCCCAGGGGCAGCGAAAAACGCGCCTTAGAGTGAGGCGCTATAAGTAAAAGGACGCCCCTGCCATAAGGCATCAAATCCAGAAAAACGCCTTGACGAGAGGCGCTAAGCAATAAATAGACGCCCTGGATGAGGGCGTTAATTCAAAAGCGCCTCTGGCTGAGGCGTTAATTCCCCAGGAAAGCTCCACGTCCAAAAATATCAAGATACTCACAGTCACAACATAATCATGGCAATCAATATGAACGATACAGCATGCTCATCAAAATTTTGAATAAGTGGAATTTTCAAAAAAAAAATCTAACAAGCTGATAGATCACTTGGGGAGAGTGCAAGGCACAATGGAGGGTGCCCGAGGGGCACGAAAAGGAGACGCACCGAGGGTGCAAAAGGGGAGATGGCACACGTGGGTGCCTAAGGGGAAAGGGTAATCAAAAGAAAAACGAAAAGGGGTCCCACCGTGATCGCCAATTTGTAGATTCTAATTAGAAATCCACTTAAACAAATAGAAATAATGAATAAATAAGCATGAAATAGCACGAATAAGCACGAGGTGCTAAAATAGAGTTTGTGATCGCCAGAGACGCGAGGGCCTCAAAAATATAATAATAAAAACATGGAGGGATCGCGAAAAATACCTTGAAACACGGGTGATTGTGAGTGCTCCTTTCTCTTCTATATCGGCCGGCCGATGAAGAGAGTTCTCCTTATTTGATTACCCTTGCAAAATACCAAAGACAACACCAAAAGATCGGATTAGAACCAAAGTGAGTGTAGCATCAATTCATGATTAAGGGTGAGCATGAAAATTAATGGAGAAGAACACACCTTATGGGTGTTAGCCCTTAAACCCCTATGCAAAAGGGTAGGCAAAAGGTGATATGATGAATGATGAATAAAAAAATGTAGATAAGTGCAAGGTGAAGAGTGCACTGTGGGAGTTCTGTGAAGAATACTGAACGTGGTTGAGTAATAAAAATATGAAGATGCAACATGCATGAACTAATGATAAAAATAAAAGAAAAAGAAATAAAAGAACAGGAGCCTGCGTGAGCCTCTGGCTTTGAATGCTAGATGGGGAGGAAGCCGGATGAAGATGAAGACTTGAGATGCAGCAGCTTCTCCTTCGGCCAGCCGCAGCACAGCAACCTGTAGGAGAAAGAAAAAAAGAAAGAAAGAAGAAGCAGAGAAGCCGAAGGGGATCGAATCTTATTAACAGAGCCGCCGGCTCTATTAAATAGAACAGATCAAATATAGCAGAAGATAAGAACGGGAAAGAGTCCAAAGAGGGAAGGATTAAGATGGGGAAGTGACCAAACAAAGCAAGGACTCTCTGGGAAAGGCTGCGTTCGTTTAGAACCCAAAAGGTGAAACACGACTTGGACACGGGCGTCAATTCTTAATTTGACGACCTACCAAAGGGGCGTTATTAAAAACACGCCTTAGATAAAGACGTTAATTCAAAAATCAATTTTTAGAAATAGATGAAACACGTCTGCGTCCAAGGCGTGATTTAAAACGTGCCCTATCAAGGGACGTTAATTCAATATATTCAAAATAGGGCCAATTTTCATTTCTCAATATTATTTTTCTATTTTTTAGGTGGAGGTGCATCTCGTTGCGTTGATTCCAACGACTATTTTTGCGTATTTTTCTGACACCCGGAAGGCCACCAAATCACCTCTGGAAGAAAGTGGAAAATAATATTAAAAAAATCAATTTGAAAAAGTGACGACCATGCATAGGTCGTGAATTTGATTTTTGATTTTTTTATTCTTTTCAATTTCAAAATAACGTCTCATGATAGGTCGTTAATTACAAAATAATTCGAAAAATTCTCAAAAAAATCCAGAAAAATAAAAAATGAGTGGAATTGACGCCTCCATAAATAGTCGTCCATTTTTAAGAAACGCCCAAGGCTAAGTCATTATTTAGAAGACGCCCCACGTCAAGTCGTTAATTTTGAAAAATTCATAAAAATAGAGAAAAAAGCCCAAAAAATCCAGAAAAATCCAAAAAAATAAGAAAAGTGAGGGAAAAAAGGAGAAATCCAAGAAAAGTGAAAAAATCACTCAAAAAAGTTAATTTGAGAGTCAAATCGGGACATTACAAGGTAATATGAGATGTACTCACAGTAACGTCAATTTTGGTGTGTCTACATGGGTGTCATGTAAAAATCAACATTCATTAGTTTGGCCTTTATAACATACCATGCTGAATCAAGCAGGCCAAAGGGATCGTCCCGATCAAAAAATGAAAGAGGAATTATCATTTCATCTATTATAAAATATTCCTCTTTAAACTTAAGGTCTTTATAAGTGTTGAAAATATGAATGCAGACCTTATTATCAATAAGAATTTCTTTTGCAACCTCTATTTTAAAATTTCCTTCTATATCGTTGAGGTGAGAATAAATCAAAAGGTGAGGGGCTCCCATTAAATGATGAGTGTCAAGGAGATTATCAATATCAAGTGTAAAAGAAACATGCTCCTCAACACAATACCCGTGAGACTCAATAGGATCAGATACATTAGCAAATTGAAGAACATCTTTAACAAGATTAGATTCGCCGAGATCATGAAGAGATCGAAGATCAATACCCTCCCCTTGATCAGAAGATGTCCAATCGAGATAAAAGTTATGAATGTTACCCGCTTCCTCCTTTACCCAAGAGAGATCATTAATTGAATTACTCAATTCATTCTCCACTCGCACATCCTCTTCATCCTTCCCTTGGAACAAGGTCTCCTCAAATTCAAGAAAGGAAGCGAATGATATTTGATCATTGACTAGCTCATTACTTTCTTCTTCTTCTTCACCCCCCAACTTGAGATCATCAACTTCTTTAGAACCCTTCTCGTAATGGCAATTAATCTCATGCTCCTCTAACTCAACTTTTAGATCATGATCATAGGTATAGCTAACTCCCTCAAAATTTCCTGATAAGAATCCTCCATATTTCCCACCTGATCTAAATCGAGAGTGATTTGAGTATTGTGTTCATGAGAAACCACGGGTTGATCATAAAAGCTTTTAGTAGTGTCAAATTGTGGAATTTGGTAATCAGAATTGACATTGGAGTAGCTAGGCAATTGATCCAATTCCATGCCCTTGATGGTTTCCACAAGTTGACCTAGTCGGGCTTGATTTTGGGCGATGATGAGATGAAATTGATTAATTCTCTCCTCCTGATTAAGAGTTGAGCGTGGAGGAGATAGATGTGTAGACTAAGAAGTAAATTTTGAGGGGTAAGAAGTTGAATGATGATCTACTTGATAGTGAGATATTGGAGAGGATGTGGGTTGCCCTCCATAGTGGGCTTGATCATGAAAGTTACTTGAAGATAGAGCCCAATTTTGAAAGAATTGATGTAGAGGATTTTGGGCTGGGCCTTGATAAGAATCTCAAGAACTATTATGTTGTCCTCCCCTATAAGAATCATAAGAAGGTATAGAGGGTCTTTGAGCAATTTGGGCTTGTTCTTGGGACCGTTATGAATTATAGGGCCCATGAAGGAATTGAGTGGATTTGATATGATCTTAATTAAAGGAATGAAGTTGGGCCCTCATGAGTGATGTGCTTTCATTATAGGTCGACTAAGAGTATGGGCTTTTGTAATGGGCTAGGCCATTGCCGGTGAATGATAAAAGTTGAGTTGGACCATTGGCAACATAATGGCCCGGTCTAGCCCACATGTGATTATGATCTTGATAATAAGGTGGCATGAAGGAGTTTGGATTCATAGCCTAGAGAATGGATCAAGAAAGTGGGCCAAAAGGTATGCCTTATTGAATTTGCAAGCCCAACTCAAAAACATGAATTTCTCACCCACTTTTTTAAAGTTTTTTTATTTATTTTTTTATTTTATTATTATTTTCAATGTAATGCAAACGATAACTATATGAATAATGCATGCAACATGATGATTTTTTGTCTTAGTTTTTTTTTAAAGATGCAAAATGCAATGTATTAATCACTATATGAATGTAAAATGATGAAATTTTTTTCTTCAACAGAAGAATTGGCACTCACTACCAAATTGGTCCACCGACTAGGTAAGAGGTGAGGTTGTGGGAGGCTCCCCCTACTTTCGTAGGGACCTAATTAAATAACCACAATCCTGTTTGGGCGTTACCACTTAACCTCTAGGCTTAGATACCGATTTTCCAAAATAGTAATAAATTTTAAAACTCCTCTTTTTTGTGTGACCTTTCAAGGGAAATCTAACTTCAAGGTACTTCGTGGTATAATCTGCCTGGCGTCCGTGAGGGAATCCACGAGTGCGAGGACTTATAGAGGTCTTGGAAAAGGAATTTTCAATACAAAGAGACGGAATGCTTAATGGAGGGTCTTTCCAATTCCAAGAAGGGTGTAAGGAACCTAACTTGCCCTTGAGAGGGGAGATAGAAGAAAAGAGAAAGAAGATTTTTTTTCAAATGATGATGCAACTAAATAAGAAATCAACTAAAATGCATAATACATGAAAGAGATGCAACTAATATGAAGGTATGATAACATGATCAGAATTTTTTCTATTTTTCTGTTTTCTGATTTTTTTAAGAGAGTTGTTTTTCAAAAAAAAAATCAAAAAAGAGGGAGATAGATAAAGGACAAATATCAACTAAAAATACCAATCAATATGTAAAACTATTGCAAATTAAGACTTATAATCATGTTTTTGGTGTTTTCTAGATTTATAAATTTTTTGGATTTTTCATATTTTTTATGATTTTTTTAAAAATAGGAAAAATAAAACATTTTCCTACGTTTACTGACCTTTTAGCGACGCTTGAATTTCTTAGATTTTCTGAATTTCCGCTTTCTGCTACAGTTTTTGACTTTCAGCAATACTTTCTGTGACAGTTTATTTTCAGAGAATTCCAGATCCGAATTTTTATAGATTTTCTGATTTTTTATTTTTATTTTTTTGTAAAATAAAAATAGAAAATTAGTATTCACATATATACATCAAACACAAGAAATTCTAACCATTTAAAATAATTTCCTCCCCAGCAATGACGTCAAAAATTGATAGCCATTAACTCGTCATTTAAAAGTCTTGCCACAATTTAACAAAATATAACCGCACCCACTCACTTAAAAAGATTTAAATTAGAGTAAAGTGATAAGAACGGGTCGATCCCACATGGAAGAAATATTTTCAATTAAGTATGATGGAAATTCTTATATTTGAAAGATCCGAATTTTGAGTGAGATTGAAAAGAAAAATAAAATTACTTGAAGTGAAAATTATCTAAAGAAGATGAGAGGGTTAAAGAAGAGAATTTTGGAAGAGATAAAAAGAGAACTAAAAAAGACACAATTGCAAAAGATGAACTTTTATTGCTAAGAAAGTGACAAGTACAACTCTAAGAAAATAAAAATTACAACTTGAAAATAAAAGAGAAGGGGAAAAAATAAGAGCTAAGATGATGAAGAATAGCGCCACCGTCTCCTTGCCGAGCCTTGGAAGAGATCACCCCACTTTGGAAGTAGACGTCACATTGTAAGCACCGAAAGAAGAATCTCCTCCAAAGGGATGTGTGAAGAAAAGAGGTGGGAGAGATAGAAGATGAGGAAGAGAGTTAAAAATAGTAAAATAGAAATAAAAACAGAGTAAGAGAAAAATCGAAATAACTTTAAATCTAAGAAGAATTAGAAGATGTAGAAGAAGAGAAAGTTGAAGATCAGGAAGAGAGGAAGAAGTTTTATGAAGAGTGCAGAGAGAGAAAACTTTAAGAAAGAGGGTGAAAAATGAGGAAGAGTAGAAGGTATTTGTGCGGATGAACAGTGAAAAATGGAAAGATAACACCTTGAAAAAGAAGTTATAACCTGAAAACGAAGAGGAATTATAGGAAGATGAAGAAGAAGAAAATTTAGATCTTTAAAAAAAGAAGAAGTTTGATGAAGAGACTTAGATGAAAAGAAGAGCGGAAGAGGAAGAAAACGGAGGAAGAGCAGAGTTGTGTAAAACTGGGTGAACAGTAAAAATGCAGAACTGAACTTTAAGAAATTAAGAATAACTTGAAACCAGGAGAGAATTAAAAGAGGTGGAGGAAGAAGAAATTGCAGATACCTTAAAAACAAAGAACTTTGCAGAAAAAAGAAATTTAAGAAAATGACAAGAAAAGTATGAAAATGGGCTTAGAAGAAAGGCTAACTCCTCCCACGGTCTGTTCTTGGTGCCCTTTTATAGGGTTAGGGAAGCTTCACGATCGACGACTTGCAGATTAACTCAAAATCTGATATTGCAGCATAGATTAGTTGCCCAAATTAGGTCTCTTCTCCAAGATAGAGTCCTCCTTGATCAAAACCTGGAAGGATAACATCGAATGTGGGCTATATTACTTCAAAGAGACCTTGCCGTTTTTATCTTTGCTTCAAAAGATATGTCGTCCAACCCTATGGGCGCAAATTTAAATAGCGACTGTCACAGTGGTCACTCATTCTTATTTTCTTATTTTGATATTTTCCCTTTTTTTCATAAATCAAAGAATTGGCGACTCCATGGGCGGGCGCAGTTTCTTTTGTTCTATTTTTCTTGATTTTCTACATAATTGAATGGGCGCCCGCTCTCATGGTCGCTTATTCTTTTCCCATAAATTTAGCGCCCGCGCAAGCGGTCGCTATTTCTTTTTTCCAATAAAATAGCGCCTGGCAAACGGTCGCACTTTCTTTTCCCAAAGAAACTGCGTCTGCTTCAACGGTCGCTAATTCTTCTTATTTTTTAGCTTTTCTTCTTTTTCTCTATTTTCATCAAATGAAATAGCGTCTGTATAAGCAGTTGCTAATTCTTCTTTTTCCTTTTTCTCCATCAAAATTGCGCCCGTTTGCTCAGTCGCTATTTCCTTTTCCATAAAAAATCTCACAAAATGGCGTCTGATGCACCGGTCGCTATTTCCTGAAAATACATAAAATTCAAATAATCAACATATTTCATCAATAATATTTGTGCAAATTCTTGAATATTTCTCACATTGTCATTTTGGCTCAAAAAGATGATAAAATACATGCAGACTCAAATTAGTTGTGAGAATGAAATTAACTGCTCATGTTGCACAACTTTATTCATTTAATGCTCAAAGATTGTAAATGTGATGCAAATTATGATATAGAATATGGCACTTATCATGCACTGTTTCCTCTTTCATTATTTTAAAGCCATTTTCTTTCTATTTCGTACAAGGGAATTGGCGCCCTTCCGAGAAGGCACTATTTCCTCTTTCCTTAAATTACTTCCAACTGGCGCCTTTCTAAAAAAGCGCTGATTTTAAATGGTGTCCAAGCTCTGGACGCTAATTCTTCTTTCTAAAGATAGGCTTCAAATTAGCGTCAATGAGAACGTCGCTGATTCTTTGAATTAGCGCCTTTCCATAAATGCATTATTTTAATTGGCGTCCATTCTTCGGTCACTAATTCATATATCTTCAAAGAAATGACATACAATGCCTTAGACGCTAATTCCTGTAATTTTTTAAAATTCAAATAATCACTATTCTTAATCCCAAAATTTATTATGATTGTTATGCAATTTCTTGACTTCATCTTACATTGCCATTTTTGACTCAAAATAATTGTTATTTGCATGCAAACTCAAATTGATTGTGAGAATGAGGTTTAATCATTTTAGTGTACAACTATGCTCATTAAGTGCTCAAAAGTGATGTATGTGATGCACATTATGGTATGAAATATGATTCTCATCACATACCTGTGCGATCTAGAAGGGTATTTCTAGATCCCTATTTTTGGGATCGTGTGTGTGGGTTGCTGGTTTCCAGCGTTTGTGCAAGGAGTATGTTCCTCGCTGTCAAGCTGTGTGACAGCTGTTGTATACCGAGAGATCCACGTGTGTGTGTGTGTGTGATTTTTTTCTTGTGCAAGGGTGAATCCTCACTGGGTTGGTGAGGGACGTAGATGTAGACATGCAAGATTGCAGCCGAATCACCTTAAAAACTCTCTGAGCAGTGGAGTGATAGTGTGTTTGATCCATTTTCTCTACCTCCATTCACAGACTTTTAACTTGCGTTCTAAACCTTCTGTGCATACACAAACTGATCGCGTTCTAAACTCTCTACACATACACGAACTGATTACGATCTAAACTTCCTGCACACATACCTTAAAGTGTTGCTCACTGTCCTGAGTAGGGACAGTCGTTAGTTGTCTGTGCTAGCTCATATCTTTCCTATGAAAATTTTTATTTAGGCAAAAGTTTTAGAACTGATCTATTCATCTCCCCTCTAGATATGTTCATATCATCCTTTAGTTGGTATCAGAGAGGGTTCCCTAGATATGTGGTCCAACAACGAGGGGAGATTTGATGGGAACATCCCTCGCAGCTTTGTAGCTGAGGGCCACTCTATCAATCGACCCCCATTCTTTGATGGGGCAAAGTACACATACTGGAAAAAAATGAATGGAGGTTTTTCTTTGTGCGCAAGATCACCAGATCTGGCTGGTAGTGAGCCGAGGTCCCTTTGAACTACCTGAAGAAGAAGATACTTGGACTGCTAACCAGATCAAGAAGTCCACGATTAACTAAAGCACGATGAACATAATGTAATGCGCTGTCCATCCCACTGAATACTCTAGAGTATCAACTTGTAGATTAGCAAAAGAGATGTGGGATAGACTTGAGATAATCTATGAAGGAACTTCTGAGGTAAGGGCCACCAAGACCAACATGTTGATCTCTGATTACGAAATGTTCAAAATGAAACCTGACAAGTCTATTCCTGAAATGTATGACATACTTACCCAACTAACAAACTATCTGAATCATTGGGTAAAGAATATTCTGACAGCAAATTTGTTAGGAAAATATTGAGATCTCTCACACCAGCGTGGCACACTAAGGCCACCGTGATTGAAGATTCAAAGAATCTATCAGTGATGACAGTAGATGAGCTGGTAGGATCGCTCATGACATGTGAGCTCAATCTGAGAAGGAATGAAGAAAATCACAAGAAGAAGAAGCCAGTGGCTCTCAAGGTTTCTGAGAGCGCCGATGAGTCCGATGAGGATGATGAAGATGATTTACATGAAGACAGTCTAGGTCATCATGCTCTACTCACCAGGCAGTTTAAGAAATTCTTAAGGAGTAGAGGTAAATTCTAGAAGAAGAAATGGTCGTCACAGGTAAACAAACTTTCCAACTTTAAACCTGATCAAACTAAAAAGTCTTACAAAGTCATCTATTACCAGTGCAAAAAACCAGGGCATATGCGAGGAGAATGCCCCGAGCTGCTCAAGAAGATGACCAAGGTAAAAGGGAAAAAGCCCAGGGCAATGATCAATACCTGGAGCGATGATGAGGAGGAGGATGAGGACTCTTCCCTAAATGAAGATGAGGACAACCTATGCTTGATGGCAAATGACCATGATGAATAGGTAACTATTCCATTTGAAAGTTTTTCAACAGAAGACTGGGAGGATGCTTATGCTGATCTACTTGAAAGATATGAGGGTTACAAAAAAGAAAATAAATCTTTGAAAAAGAAAATTAATGCTATGGCTAAACCCTGCTAATAAAAATCTGGAAACTCTACAAATTGAAAATGAAAAACTAAGAAAACAGATTGATGAATCTGGATATGATAGTACAGAACTGGGAAACCTGAAAGCAGAGAATGAAAATCTCATAAAATAATTAGATGAAGGTAAACTAAGTGCCGAGAATATTGTAAATACAAAGCTTAGGCTAATCTATCACGCCCTGAACTAATAAGCACGCACGTATGAACATGCATATGATCATGAAGTGTAAACAATGGGAAACAAAGGGGCAATGAAGAAAAGAAATGAACCGTGATCGCCACCCAAGGATTAGTAGTAGGAAGAGATGCTAGAATGAAAACAAACCTACGGCGTACCTTGGGAAAATGAGGAAGAAGATGCGACCCGAAGATGAACCGCCATAACGTGATCGCACCTTGAAGATGGGTGCGGGGAACTGGTGGGATTGGACCTCCTCTCCTTCTAGCCGGCTAGAGGAAGAGGGCCTCACGTCCCATTGATAGTCTCCTACAAAACAAAGCCATGAAAATAAAAGAACACCCATTAGAATATGATAGTGTAGGACATGCCCTGAAGTGATGAAATAGCATGAAAGAATGGGGGAGAACGCACTAGGGGAGGGTTTTTAACCCCTATAAATGGGTGCAAAAGGAAGGTGGGAGTGTTGTGCATGCATAGGATTTGAAATCACAAAATTTGGAGGAAAGAAGAGGGAGAAAAATGTTGTGCAAAACGGATAAAAATGCATGAACATGCAGAAAATAGTGCAAAAACTAAGTGTAAAAACTGTGGTGATTTGTGAAAAGTAGGAGAAGAGAAAAAGAAATTGGAGAGAGTATAGAGAGCCCAGAGAGATGAAGAATGAATAAGATACTCCCCTCTTCAGGATGGAACCAATGGAGGACGAAGAGGATGCCGGATGACTCCGCCCCGAGCCGACGAAGGGCGTCCCGCTGCACAGGTTCAAGAACTTCTGATGATTTACAAAAAGTATGGGCAAAGTTAAGAGGGCAAACGATGATGAAATGAAGCAAATGAGGAACCAAATTAAAGCTAATATTTCCCTCAATATCCTGGGGTCGAAGGGTTGAGTCAACAATCCGGCATGGCTTCGCCCCAGGTCGAAGAAGAGTCCCCATCGCGTAGGCAAATTGGGCAGGTTTATATAGAAATCTGTTGGAAACCCCAACTTTCTCCCACGATTCCAAAGGATAGAGACCACCATATCTCGAGATCTATGGATCAATCTCGAGATAATAAATAGGATAAGAGCTAGGAACAAACGGGACTCTTTTTGGTGGAAGGATCTAGAAGATATTTGTGCTAGAAAGGGGCCCTGAAGCCTAATCTGCCAAGGTTTGTGTTACCCGAAATGCATAAAATCCTGATTGCGGTCAAGATTCCTGCGAATATATTCCACTAAATTTCGAGCTATATGGCTTAAACTCGAGATAATAGTGGTGGCAAGAGCCAGAAATAAATGGGAAGTGATTTGGTGGAATATTCGAGAAGATAGAGCCTTAGAAAGGTGACCCCGACGAACAGAAATCAACCTTAGAGTCCAGCGGCGAAGAAAACGGAGTTCAGGGTCATCTGGACTCTTTAGGGAATAAACGGTCGCATGATAGACCATTTTTAGAAAGAAACGGTCATCACCAGACCGCTTTTATCATGAAGAATAGAGACCTGCGTGACCATGGTAGTTCGGGCTAAAAAGGATGAAAACGGTCTAGCAGTAGACCGTTTAGTGCTTGGAGCGGTCTAGCATTAGACCACTTAGTGATGGGACGGTCTAGCAGTAGACCACTTAGTGATGGGCTGGTCTAGCAATAGACCACTTAGTAAATTGGACGGTCTAGCGGATGACCTTCTTTAGGTGCTACACAGTTTAGGGAAGCTTTTGGCACAAAAATGGGATAAACAGTCATCCAAAGACCGTTTTTGGATAATAGAGGTCACAAGAAGACCATGTTTTGACATTTTAAAAATAATAAAAATAAAATTTTAAAAATTTAAAAAAGTCACTAGTCATATGGTCAACTGTTGACCGTTTATCAGGGTAGGCCATCAACAGTGGACTATTGTATATATATCTCTATGTTTTTTATGATAACAAAACCAAGGACATATGGTTGCTCACATGCTTGGAACTAATAACCTAAGTGATTTTCATAAGCTTTCAAGGTCGGAACTCTTCATATTTTTGCTTAAGGTTTTAGCATTCCAAATGGTTTTCTAAGAACTTGAATGAACTTGAAATAACTTTTAACCAATCGTTCAATTCATGCCTCGATCATATGGATACACTTTTCTGGGTTAAACTCTTCATTTTTTAGGTTTTTGGCAATCCGGTCAACCTCCAGCATCACCCCGGTCGACTTGGAATAACAGAATGGAATTTTCTACAGGCTGTCTCAGTGGCGGTCGACCGCCCCCTCAGTCTCGATCGACCGGATTTCCAAGGGACCGGCCTCCTGTAGGTTTCTCAGTGACGGTCGACCGCCAGCCCCTGTAGGTCGACCGCCAGCCCCGAGCTGCCCAATATTGTTGACTTTTTGTCACTTCGAGGGAAGCCTTTCCACTTGCTATTGTTTAATCCCTAAGCACTCAAACCCTCCAGAAATTGTGGATCTGGTTTAGGGGGAGTCCATGGACCATTCAAAGCCTATAAAACTTATACAAGAAGGTTAAGAAACCCTAATGCTCAAGGTGGATCAAAGAGGCTATCAAAGAGGAAGAGAAGGAAGCTAGCACTGTAGACGTGAACAGTGATCTGAGAGGAGTTCTTCATCCTTCTTCATCCATTCAAGTGAAGATCAATCTAAGGGATCAAGCTGCATCCAAAGCATTCTTCATCCACTAAGGGGGAGCAAATCAAGATTCTTCTCTTATGTTCTAAATTCATATTTTCTCTTGAGCTTCATTTATGGTTCTTGTAATCATTTAGCTTTTCAGTGTGTGTGGATCTTCCTAGATCCGTGTGTGTGTGTTTGTGTGTTCAATCCGTTGTAGTTGTGTGTGTGTTAAGGTGTTCTTGCACCTTTGCGGAAGCTCTCTTTCCCAGTGTGTGTGTGTGCATCTGATCTTATAACACTTTACAAGATAGTGTGTGGATCCTCACTGTCGGTGAGGGGTGGACGTAGGTTGCTGTTGTGGCATCCGAACCACCTTAAAATTGTTGTCTCATTGTGGTTTGCTCCTTATCTCCTATCCCCTTTCTGTGCACCCTTGTGGATCCAGTTATTCTGAAACCGTTAGATATAGAATATTTGTCCCCCCTTTCTCATAAATTTTTCTGTATATCAAAAGCTGGATTAGGACTGACAAGGTTACTCTCGCCAGAAAGATAACAGCTTGCGTGACTGAATCTACGGATTTGTTGACTACGCCTAGTACCAAGGGTTATTGCAGTGTTGTTTTGATAAATCTAGTTTTTCCTGATCTTGTTTTCCTGTGTCCTCACGTAATCATAAAATTGTTTGTATTTCAGAAAAGAATTTGTTATCACCCAATTTACCCCCCTCTTGGGTGCCATTTAATCTCTGGACTTCAATTGGTATCCGAGCTAAGGCTCTTTCTTTCACAGATCCAACGATCTAGAGTAAGATCCGGTTAAATGGCAAACAAGGGTATGATACCCGAGGGTCACTCCATCAACCGTCCTCCCTTCTTTGACGGTTCAAACTACTCGTACTGGAAAAATAGAATGCATGTGTTTCTGAGGGCTCAAGAGTATGAAGTTTGGAGAGTTGTGGACAAGGGCCCTCATAAACTCGGGGCTGATGAAGAAAAATGGACACCCGAGGAAATTAAGAAATGCACTGCTAATTTCAATGCCATGAATATTATGCAATGTGCGATACACCCTAATGAATTCTCTCATGTTTCTATGTGCAGCTCAGCCAAAGAAATGTGGGACAAGCTGCGACTTATATACGAGGGAAATTCAGAGGTCAAGGAAACCAAGGCAAATCTCCTGGTCACTGACTATGAGCTATTTAAGATGAAACCTGAAGAAACCATCTCCGAGATGTTTGCAAGGTTAACAGAGATCACAAATGGTCTCAAAAGTCTCGGGAAGGAATACTCAAATTTCGACCTTGTGAGGAAGGTGTTAAGGTCCCTACCGTCGGCTTGGCACACAAAGGCCACGGTAATTGAAGACCAAAGAACCTGTCAACTCTCACGTTGGATGAACTCATAGGGTCACTCATGACCTATGAGATAAATATAAAGAGGACAGTTGATGAAGACATCAAGAAGAAGAAGGTCATTGGATTGAAAGCTCATCACTCCGATGACGAATTTCAAGAAGGTGAATCAAGTGATGGAAGCAATGAAGAGGAATAATTGGCGATGATAACTCGCCAAGTGAGAAAATTTCTTAGGAAGAAGAGAAACTTTCAGGGAAACTTCAGAAAGGGGCAAAGAAGGCCCACACAAAGCAAAGGCGAATCAAGCAAACCAAGTAGCATCATATGCTACGAATGCAAGAAGCCTGGACACATGAGAGGTGAATGTCCGGATCTGAAAAAGAAATTCAAGAAGGAGAACTTCAAGAAACCCAAAGCCATGATCGCCACTTGGAGTGATGAAGAAGATGAACCATCTGATGAAGAAATCCAAGAACTCGTTGAAAGCTTGTGCCTCATGGCACATGAAGATGAATCTAAGGAGGTAAACTCTGACCCTGATTTCATCTCCAATGAATAATGGGAATCTGAATATGAAAAGTTGTACATAAAATACAAGAAAATCAGATCTAAAAATAAAACTCTCAAAAAGAAACTTGATGACTTGTCACATGAAGACATCTTTGTCAAATTTGAGAAACTGGAACAAGAATGGTTTGAGGCTACGGAAGAAAAAGAAAATCTATTACAAACAATTTTAGACTGTGATAAAACCAAAGGGGAATTATCTTGCAAAGTAGTTGAAATGGAGAAAGCATGTGAAAAGATCAAAATTGAAGAACGAATTCTGAAATCTACAAACTCAGAACTTGAAGAAAAGATTGTGACTCTAGAAAAAGAAGTGGTTGATCTCCAGTCTACATTGTCAAGATTTGTTAAGGGCAAGCAAAATCTAGATAACTTGTTGGGGATCAAAATCAATTTTCAAAAGGAAGGTCTTGGATACACCCCCCAAAATAATAAATCGTTTGAGCATAAGATCACCACATCCCTTGTTCATGAGGAAGATAAAAACCATGCTTCATGTTCCAAAGCTGAACCAAAACATGTTCAACTCAAACCACGACAGTTTCAAAGAAAGTTTGCACCTATTAATTGTTATCATTGTGGTAGATTTGGCCATGTTATTGTGAATTGCTGATTTAGACAAAACCTACCAAGAAATCATGCTTTTTGGACCAAGAAGAGATATACCAAGAATTGGACTAACTTCTACAGACCCAAACTAGCTTGGGTACCAAAAATAATTGCATGAGAATTTTTCTTCTTGCAGATATGTCTTGAAGCCAGGGGGAGCAAATGGTACTTGGATAGCGACTGTTCAAGACATATGACAGGGGACAAGGAACTATTCTCTACATTGCAGAACAAGGATGGAGGTTCGGTTGTCTTTGGAGGTCAAGACAAAGGTAAAATCATTGGGATTGGAAACATTGGTAAGAATTCTGAAATTCTTATTGAAGATGCGCTTTTGGTGAAAGGTCTGAATCATAATTTGCTAAGCATAAGCCAATTGTGCAATAAGGGTTTCAAAGTTATTTTTGATGAAACTCACTGCATTGTCTTGAACAAAAACATAATGAGATCAAATTTCTTGGAAAAAGGAATAACAATGTCTATACTGTTGATATTGATAATGTTTCATGCGATGATCTCTGCTTGGTTGCGAATAATCATGAAAATGCATGGTTATGGCACCAAAGATTAGGTCATGCTAGTTTTGGAGTAATCTCTAAGATGTCTAGACATGACTTGGTGAATGGACTGCCAAAATTAAAATTTGAAAGTGATAGGATCTGTGAAGCTTGTACAAAAGGCAAGCAAACACGAATTTCCTTCAAAAATAAAAATATTGTTTCATCTGCTAGGCCTTTGGAACTGTTGCATCTTGATCTTTTTGGCCCTACTAGAACATCTAGCCTAGGTGGAAAATCCTATGGCTTTGTGATTGTTGATGACTTTTCCAGATTCACATGGGTGTTATTTTTAGCTAATAAAAGTGATGCCCTGATGGAGTTTCAAGTGTTTTACAGAAAAATCCAAAATGAAAAAGGTTACCTCATCACCACCATCCAGAGTGATCATGGTGGTGAATTTGAAAATCATGAATTCAACATTTTTTGTGAAGAGCAGGGGTACATACATAATTTTTCATCACCAAGGATGCCCTAGCAAAATGGGGTAGTGGAAAGGAAGAACAGAACATTAATAGACATGGCCCGGACCATGCTAAGTGAGAATTCCCTACCTAAGTATTTTTGGGTTGAGGCGGTGAGTACAGCTTGCTACATCATCAACATGGCAATGGTAAGGCCCATTCTTATGAAAACTCCATATAAGCTCTACAAGGGTAAGAAACCAAACATCTTTTATCTTAAACCCTTTGGATGCCCTTGCTATATTTTGGACAATGGTAAGTCCAAACTAGGTAAGTTTGATGAAAAGAGTGATAAAGGAATCTTCCTAGGTTATGCACTCAATTCTAGAGCTTACCGTTTATTTAATAAAAGGACTTTGGTTGTTGAAAAATGTCCTCATGTCATCTTTGACGAATCTGAATCAAAACTGACAGACCAAACTTCTTCTACCTTGGATGCAGATGAAGATCCTAATAACTTAATGAGTGTCAAGGCTAAGGATGAACCATTGAAAGCAACCTCAAGCAATAGTGAAAAAGATGAAGATCCTACACTCGAGACACTACAAGAACCACAAGTGCAGCATCCTGACCTACCTAGCTCTTCCACATTTTTAAAGGATCATCCAGCTGTGAACTTCATAGGCAATATGGAGGATGGGGTAAGAACTAGGTCCTCTCTAAGGCTAGTAGAAGAGGAAGACTTGATGGCCTTGCTGTCACAAGAAGAACCCGTGGACATTCTTGAAGCTCTTCAAAATGAATCCTGGATTCAGGCTATGCATGAAGAGCTGCACCAGTTTGAAAGAAACAAGGTGTGGACTCTCGTGCCGCGTCCTAAGAACCATCCCACTATTGGAACCCATTGGGTTTTCAGAAATAAGTTGAATGATGCAGGATTGGTTGTTAGGAATAAGGCCCAGCTCGTAGCCAAAGGGTATAGCCAGGAGATGAGAATTGATTTTGATGAGTATTTTGCACCTGTTGCCAGACTTGAAGCAGTCCGAATCCTACTGTCCTTTGCTTGCTCCATGAACTTTAATTTTTTTCAAATGGATGTTAAATCTACATTTCTCAACAGTTATATCAAGGAGGATGTGTTTGTAGAGCAGCCTCCAAGTTTTGAAGATTCCAAACATCCACGACATGTGTACAAGCTCCAAAAGGCCTTGTACGGACTAAAACAAGCACCAAGGGCATGGTATGAAAGGCTTACCTCATTTCTGGTTGAAAATGGGTTCAAGAGAGGTAAGGTTGATCAAACACTTTTCACAAGAAAATCAGGTAAGGATATTTTAGTAGTTCAAGTCTATGTGGATGACATTATTTTTGGAGCTACTAACAATGCCTTATGCGATGAGTTTGTAAAGATTATACAAGGAGAATTCGAGATGAGCATAATGGGGGAGTTGACTTTCTTTCTTGGATTGCAGGTGAAGCAAACTTCTGAGGGTATTTTCATAAGTCAAGCAAAATACACAATGGAATTGTTGAAGAAATATGGGATGGCAGAAGACAAACCTATATCAACTCCCATGGCCACCACCACAAAGCTGGATAAGGATGAAAATGGTAAAATAGTAGATTCCACACTATTTCGAGGTATGATCGGATCACTATTGTACCTTACAGCATGTCGCCCAGACATCCAATTCAGTGTATGCCTTTGTGCCCGTTTTCAGTCATGCCCCAAAGAATCTCATTTATCAGATGTTAAACGCATCTTTAGATATCTCATTGGCTCAGTTGACTTTGGCCTATGGTTTCCTAGCGGCAGTTCCTTTGATTTAATTACTTATACCAATGCAAATTATGCTGGGTGCATTGTAGATCGTAAAAGTACAAGTGGGTACTGTCAGTTTCTTGGCGGGTGCCTAGTTTATGGGCCTCCAAGAAACAACATTCAGTAGCTCTCTCAACAGCCGAGGCTGAATATGTAGCCGCCGGAAGTTGTGGAGCCCAAGTACTTTGGATCAAAAATCAACTGCTTGATTTAGATATTGAAATGTCATGTGTGCCAATTTTGTGTGATAATACTAGTGCAATCAATCTGTCTAAAAATCATGTTCAACACTCCAGGACCAAGCATATAGATATTCGTCATTGCTTCCTGAGAGATCATGTAGGAAAAGGGGTCTTTGAATTGAACTTCATTGACACACACAATCAGCTAGCCGATATTTTCACCAAACCCCTGAACCAGGATCAATTTAATAAGATAAGAAGAGAACTTGGGATGTGCAAGGGTGAGAGCATACATGCATAGGTTTTCATTTGAGGTATAGGATTGCATTTGTAGAAAAATCATGTGCATCAACGGTAGAAAACATGCATATTGCTTCTGTTTCCTTTTTTTTATGTATTTTTACTCACCTTGTATGCTTGGATGTAACTACTTATATTCAGCCCTTCTTGAATAATACTTCTATGGCCAAATATTCCTTGATTACAAACATCTGTGGACTCAGTGTTGCTGGTACTAAAGGTACTAACTAGGGCAAATCAGAACCCTTCCTCTTATACACATCTTCATCTCCATAAACTTCCCATGTCATGTTGGTGGCCCCACTCAGGCAGTCCGTTGCCTATCCCCCAAATAAAAAAAAGGAGAAAAACAAAAAAAAGAAGGAAAGAATCAAAAAAAAGGAAAAAATTGGGGATTTTGGTCCTAGCGGTCGACCGCCAGGCCCGCGCCGGTCGACCGCCGTCGGCGGACCAGCCCGACTTAAGGGTCAACTGACCCCTCTTATATGGGTCCTTCCTCTCTCTTTCTCTCTATCTTTCACTTCCATTCACTCTCCACCACCTTGCCCTAACCCTAGCACTCCCTATCTCCACCACCCAAGCCCCCACAACCCTCTCTTCCTCCACCCGCACATGACTCGGTCGTCCCGTCGTCTTTTCAGGACATCCTCCATACGATCGTTCATGCGTCTCTAGAGATCCATCTCTGCTTCCATAATGTGGAAAGGTCGATCCAAGCCCTAGCAGTGCCCTTGTGCTCCATCCACGTTCCCGGGGTTGAGATTGATTGTTCAAGGGTTTTCCGGTGGGTCTTTCAAGGTCGGGATGCCGCTCAGACGGAGTTCTCGACGTTCTGCCCAAGGGCAAGCTAGCCGTCAACGGCCAGAGACCCCAGCTCCTCTAGCTCAGCCAACTCCTCCTCTGCCTCGAGCACCTTTACTTCCACGTCCCATTATCGACCCTCGCTTGGTCGACTTCAACGAGGTGAATGAGCTCCTCCCGGTTGTGTGCGCTCTTTTTGAGGTTCAGGAAGGTTGGATGGATTTTGTTACCCGGTATAATAGATATTATCCTCGGTTGGTGCAGCAGTTCTACGGGTATTTAGTTGTGAGGAATGAACAGTTATATACCACGGTTGAGGGTTTGGAGCTTCATATCACTTCGGAGTTATTTTAGCAGTCCCTAGGAGTATCCGCCATGGGTGTAGATAGGGCATATGGTTTTGGTGAAGTTCCAGCAACATTTTCTATTATGACCAACTGTGAGTATGTGCATGGTGTGAGCAATTTGATCAAGCTGAATGCCAATCATTTTCCTCCACTGCAATGGGTCATGCACCACATGTTTACATCATTGATTTATCCCAAAGTGGGCGGTCGGGATGAGGTTACAGAAGTTCAGATATTCCTGTTCTATCATGTCATGAATGGAACTCAAATCAATATGGGTCGGCTCATGACAGATCTGATTAGCACCTATCGTACCTACCTCCAGCGCTCTCTTCCATATGCTTCACAGTTGACCGGTGTCTTCATTTATGTCGGGATTAATGTGGCAAATGAGCAGTTCATATATGTTAGGCAGGATGATGTATACAACAAGCATAAAATTTTCACAGATTTTGGCTACTACTTTGGTCCCAACGGCGAGCTTGTACGGCACATTCCAGTTTATGGGGAAGATGAAATCAGTGAGGAAGAAGAAGGGCCAGCATAGCTATAATGCCCCAGGTTTTCTGGATCCCTCTTTGTGGGTCCCGGATCTGGTTTTTCGGAGTGTCTGACTCCGCTGTGTCTAAAATTTTGTTTCGGACATCTTTCATGTTCGGATCGGCGCGATCCGGAGTTGTTTCGGAGGCCCGGAAGAGCTCCGCGGTTTTTCCGCGCGTGTTTTCCGATTACCGGTGTGTGTTTCGGTAATTCCTGCGGAACCCTGTAGCGGGTGAACCGAGTCGTTCACCAACCCGCGAGTGGTACCGTTGTGATTAGCGCGTCGCAAGGATCGAGGAGGTGTATTTTTTTATTTTTTGGGATTTTTTTGATTTTTCAGATTTTCCTATATAAACCCCCCACTCTCTCTCTTCCCCTCATTCTCTCTTCCTCACTCTCTCCCTTCTCACGCTCTCTCTTCTCTCCCTCTCTTCTCCGGCGGCCGACGGAGGCGGATGGGGGTGAGGTGGCGAGGCCCGTGGGATGAGGGACGGCGAGGACGGGTCGAGGAACGAGGTGGTGGCGCGTGGCGAGCCGGTTCGCGAGCCTGGAGGCACCGGCGGGGTTTTCGGAGGCGTTTCTTCGTGGATCGGCGTCCACGGTGCGCGAAATCTTCGGTGGAGGTAGGGAGATGGACCCCCAGCTCGTGCACTTCCTTCCCCGTGAGTTTTATAGGCCGTGGTGAGCCGAGCGGGTCGTTTGGGGCGTTTTGGGGAAAACCATGTTTTGGGGAGTGATCGCCCGATCTGGCATTTCATTGCTTTTTTGGCCGATCCAGGGGTTTAGATGTATGCCTAGGGGCTTGGGGATGGATTCCCCTTTGTTTTCCCATCACCCGGGGGTGATCGGGGCGTGGATCAGATTTTTGGGCGTTTTCCCGCCGTTCTCTATTTTCCGAACTGGTCGCGGTCTACCAGTAACCGCTTTCATTGGTCGCGGTCCTGGGAGAACCGCGTTTGCCCAAGAGCGTCGACAAGCGTCGCGGACGTGCGATAGACCATTTTCGTCTAGTAACGGTTGTGACCCGACCGTGACTATGTGGTCGCGGTCCTTGGGCGACCGTTACCATCAGGTTTGCACGTGGCTAGTTGCGATCGTGAGGTGACCGTGACTGCGTGGTCGCGGTCCTCGGTCGACCACTACTGTGTGGTCGCGGTCCCCAGTCGACCGTGACTATGGTCGCGGTCCTCAGGTGACCGTGACAACGTTGCGGTTCCCGTTTGTGTTGTTTTGACCTCCGGTCGACCCGGTTGTGACCCAGTGTCTGACTTTCAGCTTTCCAGGTGTGGGGTGCTCCTTGGCGCTGAGCTGATGTTCTGGTTGCGGTCTATCGAGATGGCTGCGTGAGCCGATGGAGGCTCTGTTTTGGTTGCTCCCTTGAGGAGGGTGTGCGACCTGGCAGTTGGCTGCGAAGTCGATGTGCGATTTGTCTGCCGACCATAGGATGGATCGGTAGTTCTTTCTCATGTCGAGGGTGTGTCCCCTCGGTGAGCGAGATTGTGGCAGCGGCGCCATGGTGGATTCTCGTGTTGTCTGAGGTGACGTCGAACTGTGCCCTTTGGTATATGCCTGCTATGTTGGCCAATGTGCTTGGCGCGAGGAGCAAGGTGTTGTGTGTGATTGTAAGTCTGGCTGTGTCCCTCAGGATTGGTGTTTTCATGAGGATCGAGGTTTTCTGTGCTGGGGCTCTGACAGTGTGTCAGTTAGTTCAGTGTTCTTCCCCTGTGACTTTGTGCTAGGTCCTGAATTTCGAGGATGAAATTCCTTCAAGGGGGGAGGGCTGTAATGCCCCGGGTTTTTCGGATCCCTCTTTGTGGGTCTTGGATCTGGTTTTTCAGAGTGTCTGACTCCGTTGTGTCCAAAATTTCATTTCAGACATCTTTCGTGTTTGGATCGGTGCGATCCGGAGTTGTTTCGGAGGCCCGGAAGAGCTCCACGGATTTTCCGCGCGTGTTTTCCGATTACCGGTGTGTTTCGGTAATTCCTGCGGAACCCTGTAGCGGGTGAACCGAGTCGTTCACCAACCCACGAGTGGTACCGTTGCGATCAGCGCGTCGCAAGGATCGAGGAGGTGTATTTTTCTATTTTTTAGATTTTTCCAATTTTTTAGATTTTCCTATATAAACCCCCCACTCTCTCTCTTCCCCTCATTCTCTCTTCCTCACTCTCTCCCTTCTCACGCTCTCTCTTCTCTCCCTCTCTTCTCCGGCGGCCAACGGAGGCGGATGGGGGTGAGGTGGCGAGGCCCGTGGGACGAGGGACGGCGAGGACGGGTCGAGGAACGAGGTGGTGGCGTGTGGCGAGCCAGTTCGCGGGCGTGGAGGCACCGGCGGGGTTTTCGGAGGCGTTTCTTCGTGGATCGGCGTCCACAGTGTGCGAAATCTTCGGTGGAGGTAGGGAGATGGACCCCCAGCTCGTGCACTTCCTTCCCCGTGAGTTTTGTAGGCCGTGGTGAGCCGAGCTGGTCGTTTGGGGCGTTTTGGGGAAAACCATGTTTTGGGGAGTGATCGCCCGATCTGGCATTTCGTTGCATTTTTGGCCGATCCAGGGGTTTAGATGTATGCCTAGGGGCTTGGGGATGGATTCCCTTTTGTTTTCCCATCACCTGGGGGTGATCAGGGCGTGGATCGAATTTTTGGGCGTTTTCCTGCCGTTCTCGGTTTTCCGAACTTGTCGCGGTCTACCAGTAACCGCTTTCATTGGTCGCGGTCCTGGGAGAACCGCGTTTGCCCAAGAGCGTCGGCAAGTGTCGCGGACGTGCGATAGACCATTTTCGTCTAGTCACGGTCGTGACTCGACCGTGACTATGTGGTCGCGGTCCTTGGGCAACCGTTACCATCGGGTTTACGCGTGGCTAGTTGCGGTCATGAGGTGACCATGACTGCGTGGTCGCGGTCCTCGGTCGACCACTACTGTGTGGTCGCGGTCCCCAGTTGACCGTGACTATGGTCGCAGTCCTCAGGTGACCGTGACTATGTTGCGGTTCCCGTTTGCGTTGTTTTGACCTCCGGTCGACCCGGTTGTGACCCAGTGGTTGACTTTAGGTCTTGTGAATGTCCTTGACACCCCGTGGAGTTCTGTGAACATGTCTTTGGGTGTCCGGAGATTCCATGTTACCTCGATTAGCATGCCCATAGGTGTGGTGGGTCTGGGTGACCTCACGTGTTCCGGGCTTTAGTGTTACACTCGATCGAGTCACCGTCTATCGGTGTGTATGCGGTGGGGTCTCCCCCGTATGTCGTGGGTTTCTTTGGAAGGCGATTCCCGTGTGGGCCATGTGTTTGGCTTTGGACTGTAAGTCCAGTTATCCGGCCTGGAGCTGGAGGTTTCCCACTTGCTCCGAGATGGGAAATCGACATGGCGGTTTGTGTGCTACCTTGGGAATCGTGCTTCTGTGTTTTTCGTGTGGCCCGTGTGGGTGGCTTTAGTCCTTTGCGTTCCCTTCCCGAGGGAGTGGTCTTGGCGGCTTGTGAGTTGTCTCGGTACTTGTGCTACCGTGGTTTTAGACCTAGAGATTGGACTAGATTGACGGCCTTGTGCTGTTGCGTACAACGGTCTTGACCCCGAGTCTTGTGACTCAAGGACCGTTGGGTGTAGTGCATCTAGAGGACTGCCCAGAGTCTAGTGGCTTAGCGCCACTTGAGTTTTCTTGACTCTTGCGCAGGGTGCGTGCGTGGCCGTGGACTGCGAGTCCTGTTTCTTCTCCGACTGTGGTCACCGTGCGATAGGGCCGGTACGTGGGGTGGTCCCCGTACGTCGTCGGATGCGGACGTTGTTTTCCATTGACTTGAGAGTCTACTCCTTCAGTGACCCTCCACTAGTCGTAGCCTAAACGTACACGATACCGATCGCACTAGGGAGTGGTGTACGGGCTTACCCTTAGAGACGGTTTGTGGATCGGTTTTCGTCGGGCCCCACGTCTTGCAGCCAAAGTTCGGCTGAGGGGAAAACCGGTCATAGGGCCAGACCAGGGACGCGCGGTCTGTGTGTGCACACGTGGTTGGGGGAGGTTGGACCCACGACGACGGGCGTGACCCCAGCTAGTCACTTGTTTGTGGTTACTTGTACGGTGTTCGTGCCTTTGGTAGGCGCTACCACGTCAGGCAGTTCACCTGCGGTGCGGTGTAAGACGTCAGGGTACGCTACCAACTGTGCTTCTAGTGGGAGGTACTCCTTTCGAGTACGGAGTGACAGACGGTCAGTTTCCGTGACTTTGACCTTCTGGTTCTCGGTCGTGTTGACCGTCAAGTTCGGTTGTTTCGCTGTGGCGCGTGTGTTGGTTTTCGCACCGTCAGACTAGTGCTAGTGGCTTTATCGAGGTTGCGTCTTGTTGTGCGGTACCTGCGATCGGATGGTCGGGGTTACACCTTGGACAACGTGTCCAGGTCGGCTGTGTCCGGGGGACAGGCCTCTACGACATGGTTGCCGTGTGTCTTTACTTCGGTAAGCGGTACTAGTGTAGTTCGATAGCCTCGTCTGCGAGATCGGGGTGTGTTTCCGGTACAGTAGGAGTAGTTGTAGTGTCGTGTTTCGACTGGCCATCGGGTTTACTGTTCCTGCTGTTGCGGTCGCTTTCATAGCCTTCCTTTCCGCTACCGCCGTTGTTTCCAGTTGGGGTTCCGCGAGATCCCTGCTGAGTCTCTGTTTTGGAGACTCATTCTCTGCTTTTCAGGTGTGGCGGTTCTTCCTCGAGGTTCGAGGGTGCGGAGCGGAGGTTCTCAGTTGCCAGCTTGCTGGGCTGAGTGTTCACTTGGCATGTGGTACGCTTTACTGCTTTAGACTGTACTTTTTGTTGGACTGGACTCTCTTGTAGCTGTAGTTATTTATTTCTGTTAGTTATTGTCCTACTTTATTTCCTATTTCTTTGTGCCTCCACACTCCTTTTAATCCTTCCGAGCCCTCCTGGCTCGTGGGCGGCGGTGCGAGTCTCGGGTTATCGGGCCTTCCCGGTAATCGGATTCTCGGGTCGTTACAACAGTAGCAAGGCGAAGGGGATATCCCCCCTCCAATTCCAGCTGAGGAGCAGCCTCCCCCACCATCTCCTTATCACCAGGATTTTGAGATGCCTCCTCCACCTCAGTTTCACCATGGGGAATCTTCCACTCAGGGGGCCGGACAGCGCCCTTCGGTGGACTACGAGGCTCTTGACGGGCGGCTTACTGGCTTAGAGACTCGTGTAGATATCCTTGGGGATCATCTCTCTACCCTTGGGGACACCATAGGCACTGCATTTGACACCATATCCGGGTGCATGGATACCTTCTCTACTACCTTGGACTCTCTCTCTACTTAGATGGCCACTCTCACCACCCACATGACTTTCTTCCAAGAGGATTTAGCTGAGTCTGGCCGATCCTTTAGCTTCATGCACCTCTCCCTTCTTGGCATGCGGCGCCAGGATGAGACTCATGATGAATCCATTGGTCATATTCTAGATCTTCTTCATACTCATGCACACCATCTTGGCGACATTCGTCGGCACCTTGGCCTTCCACCTACACCTCCCGCCGATCAGCCACCTCCTGAAGATGCTACATGAGGATTTGTTTTGCTTTCACCTCTAGCATGTTCTCTTTTGGTCCAGTGTTGCTTGAGTCCCTCTTTCATCTATCCTACCCCTTTTTGTTGTTGACAAAGGGGGAGAAGTAGTAGGGCAGGTTTATCTACTTATGTATGTCGTTGTGTGGTTGTGTTTGCTTGCTTGCATGTCACATGTGAGCGCTGTCGTAGTGTTAGTCTTTTGCTTAGTCTTTGGTATTAGAGTCGTGCATTCACTCTCGCACTAATGTACCTTGTAATGAAATGATGAATTGAAAGTACTGGTGTTTGAACTCAGATGGTTGGCATTTGTGTCTCATTTCATATTCTTGCTGGCAAACAAGTGGTTGGGTGGTATATGCTACTTTGTGTTGAACGGACTAGCATGTTGACCTTTCTAGCACTATGTCCAAATTGAATTTCCTTATGTTAGGGTGCTAGGCCCGGATACAGAGGGGGGGGGGTGAATGTATCCCTCTAGAGATAATGCCCAAATTAAAACTCTAAAGCTCAGATATGCGGAATAAAACTAATGAGCTCTCCAAGATGAGATGATAAGACAACACATGATCAAACAGTTGGACTGCCACAATGCAGTCACCTGATTACACCAGAAACGCAGGCAGAGCTAAACACACCAAACACACTTAGCAGAATATAAACCTCGAAATTTACTCCCAAGATAACACAACTAATCAAGCATGCACACCTGTGAATGGGAGGTAGAAGGCAAGGAACAAACGCACAAAGCACAACCACTGCACAGTAGATTTTTAGGTGGTTCGGTCACCAAGACCTACATCCACCCCTCACACCCAACCGGAGTGAGGCTTCACTAGCCAACGCTAGAAACCTGCAGACTCAGTCTACGACAGGGTGCTGCCACACAGCTTGACCAGGGGAACAACCTCCCCTCTTCCTCCCAACCGGAGGGACACCCCAAGTGACTCCCAGCCACTTGGAAACCAGAGGTCGAAGACCTCTCTTCCTCCAGACCAGGAAGGACCCCTGGACTTGCAACCCACAAGCCCAGAACCGGAGGACGAGCCTCCCTTCCTCTAACCAGAGGGAACCCACAAGTGACAACCTGTCACTTGCAACCCGGAGATCAGATCTCCCTTCTCCTGAACCAACAGGAGGAACCCAACCTCAGTCCAGAGGATCAGAAGAACAAAGGTAATCAGAAAAACAAAAGAAAAATAAGAAACACAAAATGAAAATAACTTCAGCAACCAGAAAGCTGGAAAATGAAATATAAACTGCAGCTCTCGCAGGAGCAACTGGATTGGATTTGATCCAAAGTCCAGTGAAAATAACGAAGCTTCTCTCTGCTCTTCTTCACGAGCTCTCTCTTTCTCTTTTTCTTCTGCTACTCTAACTCTCTATCTTCTTCTCTTTCACAGGCTCTCCCCATCTCTTCTTTTCTCTTCTTCTTCTGCTCTTTTGATCGTGGCTCTCTTCCTTCTACTTCTCTGCCTCTCTTCTTCTTCACTCTCAATCTCGATCAGCCCTCTTCTATATTCATCATGCTTCTACAGTGGATGAAGGCTTCTATATATATCACAGCAGCTTAGGGCGTGTGTTCTCCACAGCTCCCGCCCAATCTACTCTGCCACGTGTCAGCATCTCAGCTCCTTGGATCACGTGCCAGACACTTGCATGACAAATGAGGAGTTCAGTCGATTAACAAAATCAACTGAAGACAGTGTATAGACTTTATAACTCATACTGTAAAATGTAGTGTATAGACTTTATAACTCATACTGTAAAATGCAGTGTATAGACTTTATAACTCATACTGTAAAATGCAGTGTATATACTTTATAAGCAGCAAATGAATAAATATGTACACTGAGAGAGTGTATAGAGTTGAAGTTCTTCATGCGAGCTCAGTGTATGGACTTTCAGTTAAATGCATTAACATACCAAGGGAATGAGTGTATGGACTTAAGGCATCAGCTAACCAAGTGTGAAGAGTGTATACACTTGACTGCGTGCATGACAGACAATGTCTAGACTTGCTATTAACATGCATGAGAACCCAATGTACAGACATGCTGTCGCTTCAGCTGACGACCCCAGTGTATAGACTTGCTGAGGGAGAGACTGTACAGACTTGAAGCAAAGCAAGGCAATCGAGTGTGTAGACTTGACTGCTGCGAGCATAGGCTGTACATACTTAGTGTGAAGAACACAAGCCAAGTGCACTGTATGAACTTTATGCAAGAAAACAAGTGTGCATTGTATAGACTTGAGTGATGAGTGGACTTTCAATGAAGAGGTTGTACAGACATGATGAAATCACGATGTGTAGACTTGCCAAATATAACTGGTCTATGTACAGACTAGAACAAGGCTAAGTCTGTACAGACTTGAACAAACATAGTGTATAGACTTTGGCAAGGCAACGTTGGTAAAACTACCAATGTGCAGACTTTCAAAGCTGAACGTAGGTAAAGAACCCAATGTGCAGACTTGGAAGTGCAACATAGGAACAGATGCCAATGTACAGACTTTGGCAAGCAACGATGTACAGACTTGCATAGTTCCAGCTGAAGAATGTATAGACTTTACCTATTAAATGTGGCTGTACAGACTTGGAGAGTTGAAGCCAATGTACAGACTTGTTGATATCAAACCGATGTACAGACTTGCAGATGCGAAGCCAATGTACAGACTTTATGATATGAAGTCAATGTACAGACTTGCAGATGCGAAGCCGATGTACAGACTTTAAAGGCTGTGAACAACAAGGCATGCTGTACAGACTTACTCAATCAAACTGATGTATAGACTTTGAAGGATTTGAACGGGAGAATGTCTAGACTTTAAGAACCGAAGCTCACGTTGTACATACTTTGTTACCCAAACGATCAATATATGGACTTGAACTTCTGGAAACGAATGAATAGACTTTGCCACAGTCTAATGTATACACTTCCGGTGTGAATGAAATGATGTACATACTTGCTCAAATAGTCCGATGTATGGACTTGGAATTCCAACAGAAGGATGTATGGACTTTGATAAGAGAATGGCTGTACAGACTTCAGGTGAAGACCAATGTATAGACTTCCAATATGAAGACCAATGTACAGACTTCCAATATGAAGACCAATGTACAGACTTCGAATAAGAAGACCGATGTATGGACTTCGAATATGAAGACCAATGTATGGACTTCGATTGAGTGCAATGGCTGTACAGACTTGGAATGTTTGAGCCAATGTATAGACTTCTGCAGGGCTGCCAGTGTATGGACTTGTACAGTGCAGCGAGTGTATAGACTTTGAGGCCGAAGACAGTGTGTAGACTTGAGAAGCTCGAGGCCACTGTATAGACATGGGGTTCAGCTGAGAATGAATGGACTTTGACGGAGTGAGACAATGTTCAGACTTTGAAGTTACACTGTGGATGTATAGACTTGAATGAGCATGGAGTGTATAGACTTGAAAGTCTGAAGGCGATGTACAGACTTCAGTTGAAGTCAACCGAAGAGTGTATATACTTTATGAATGCATATGCCAAGACCAGTGTACAAACTTGATCAAATGTCTGGACTTTGCATGAACAGTCGATGTGTAGACTTCACATGTAGAGATTCTGAACGTGTGTGCTGGCAGTGTACAGACATTGATAGTCTAGGGGGGTCGACCCATCTAAGAAGGGGGGTCGACCCACTTCAGTCCTGACAATGCTGACAGAGTTTACACTTGAACAAATAATGCATGTGAAAGATTTATGCAGCAGATAACATGACTGAACATATAATGCAATGCTTCATGATCTGATGAACTGACTGAACAGCAAATTAACTGAACATATGAGAGACTGCATTATGATCAGAAAATGAGTGAATAACAGCATGATGACTCATACAGCAAGATGACTCACAGTGATTAACTCACAACAAAACCAATCATCAAAAGATTAACTCACATCAAAGCCAATCATCAAAACCACAGTGACATAACAATCTCCCCCTTTTTGATAATGGCAACGCTACACTGTGAGTAATTCTGATGACACAAACTATTCTCCCCCTTTGACGTCATCAAAAAGAAAATAGTTTGAGAAGTTAAAGCAAACCAGCATGCAATGATTGAATAAAATTCTTCCCCTTTGGCAAGAATCTCCCCCTTTGATATAATCAATATGAATGCAGATGCAGAAGGAGATACCAAAATGCAAGAGCTCCCCCTAAAAATATGAATGCAAGAACACAATTCTCCCCCTTTAAGAGTTTCTATGTAGCATGATGCATATGACATGGAAGCTCCCCCTCAATAAGTCGAATCTTATGAGATGGATAACAAGGAGAGGTTCATGTCAATGAATCAATGATATTGAGTAGAAGAGTTTCAAGTAGCAGATTTTCAAAGAAGCTCCAATCACAAGAAATTCAGTCAGATTTTCAAAGAGATATCAATCTCATAAATCCAAAACATAAGTTTTTAAAGTCTTCCATTATAAGGGCTTATGAATGAGCTTTATTGAACAGCATGGTTTAAATATGATGTATGTAGAGTTTATCAATAAAATTCTGTATTGATATCTAAAACCATGGTTTAATAAAAATGAACCAAGCCCTCATATTTATCTTGATTAATCTCCCTTTCTCTTACACAATCAAATTTAATGACTTCTTTCGGAATTACATGCACTAGTATTGAAATCAAGTAATTATGAATTCATATGATTTTATCTAGGGTTGTAGCAATTTGATTTTAGCATCAATATTCAGATATTTCAATTTGTTCAACAATTTTCTTGCTACAAAATTTTACGAGCACTCTTGTTCAGTGCACACATTGTAACTAGAGGATATACCTTGATCAAAGGCCAATATCTCTAAGCACTTAGTGTGACTAACTGTCATGCTATATATGAACAGAGATAGCATTTACACATCATGACACACTACAAATCATTTCTTGATGAGTGAGTTGTATTTCTCAGTGTGCATGCCATTGCTCTGCCTGATTTTCAATTATTCTTAATCAGAGTTAACTATGGTACCTCATGACACAGTCCTTTGGACATGTGTTTCTCAGTGACCAAGGTCATTGCTCTGCCAGATATTACCCTTTAGTCATTTCAGAAAAATTCATTTGCTTCAAATCAATAATAGTTTCATGTACTTAACCAATTAAAGTCATGTATTCAAAAGTACAGATTTCAGAAGTTTTCACAAGACACAGCATGAAACAGATGGTTAAGGTTTATTAAACATGCTTCAGATATTTTTAAGAGATTTTAAAGTCAACTCTTGAATACATTAAACTTAAACCACATGAGTTATTTCAGACATTCATAAGAATGTATAATAGAAGATTTCTAGTCCAAGAGTTTTCAGATTTATGATCGAGATAGCCCATTGAAATCTTCATGAAAAACTGATAGAATTCTGAAGCCAAATGATACCTATTGATAAGAGAGATTTTGAAGCCCAGTGTTTTCCGAATATGATCAAGGTTTGTCAGCAAAATAAATAAGAAAAGATATGCAATGAATTTTGACGAATGTATGCATTTGACAACCTATATGCAATGCATGGACTCCCCCTGACAACATGCATTCAATCACTCTTTTTGGCATTTTTCAATATCAGGAAATGCAATGCACTATATGATGCAAGAATATGCAATTTACTCAACATTGATTGCTATGCAAAGTCATGCAATTAACTCCCCCTGAAAACATGCAATGTTTGCCATGAGAAATTGAACATATGATTTTGATTCATGCACATTCAGACTGCCTATCAAGCAAAATGACCCATGGTACTAGGCGGAGCACTTGGTCTAAAAGACCACCTCTCACATAGTAAGAACTCCAGACAGATTTCCCTGACTTTTGGTAGCTTACCATTTGATATACCATAGAGGTCATGAATAATAATGCAAACCAACAGTCCTATATGCAATTCAGGTTTTCAATGAACTATGGAACATACAAATTTCAAACAACATTCATATGCAGTCCAGATTTTTCAGAATACAATTTGTTTTCAGAGTTTATGCATTTCAACAATTATCAAACAACTACAAATGACAGATATGCAAGATTACATCAAATCAGATATGTAATGAATTAAAAGAAAATAGGAAATGCAGAGAATTTACCTGAAAAGTTCAGAAGGGGTTTTCATTCTTGAGTGCCTTGGATTAATACCCCTTTTTATTCCATTCCAAGGCCCACCTGCAAAGCAAAGTTATTTTGCACAAACAAGTACCCAAGAAGTCTTGGGTCATGACATGACAGTATCACTTCTAGCAGATTTTCTCAGCACATTTTTAACTTGATGGTAAGGAGCAGCAGTTTTCAGATCTGATTTATGCACATTCTTGTTAGCATGAATTCTATGTGCATATGCATGATGATTTTTGTTAACAGAATAAACATTCTGTTTGCTAAAACGAGTTTGGTTTTGATATCCTGCCAGCCAACAGGTTACAGCCCTGTGACCTGACTTTTCACAGTTATAGTATGAAAAAATAGAATTTAGGTTCTTTTTATGCACATCATCATGAACATGAATTTTATGTGCATTAGCATGGAAATTTCTATTATTTGTATGACCAAATTATTTTCCATAATCAAAACATTCAAAATTTTTCTTTTTGAAGACAACTTTGTTCTTTCTGAGAGCATTTGTACTTGTAGGGAATTTAAACCTTCCATAGATGAAAATTTTCTCTTGAGCATGCCAACAGTCTTTGACTATGTGGCCATGCTTTCCACAGTGAGAGCAATTGAGAGGATTTCTTCTATAAGAACCTGACCAGCATTCAGAGGCCCTATGACCCCTTTTGTTGCAATTAAAACAAATGATGTGCTGGTTCTCTGAAATAGATATGTTTTTATTAAAAATATGTTGGTTTGCAGAGAATTTAGCATGATATGAATAAAAGGTTTTCTTACCACTAGCAAACCCGTAATGAGCAATTGAGTGTCCTAATTTGCCACAATTAGAACATGTGACACTCCTTTTCTGACCAGACACAGATTTTCTAGCATGCTTCTTGTCATCTTGTTCCATCACAAAGCAGTTACTCATAAAGTGTCCATGCTTACCATAATAATGACAGGAGCCATTTGATTTCTTTACAGCATGGCATTTATCTGATGAGTTTTCAGCATGCAAACTGTTCATTTGAATTTTTGTTGTTTTATGATTTTTATTTTGATTTCCTATTTTCTTAGCCTTGTACTGAGGTGGAGATGAGGTAGAAGGCGTTTCTTGTTCAGAAGATTTAACGAAAATAGTTTTCAGCTTGGATCCATCACCCTTTTTCGACTTTTCAATTTATTTTTGGGTTCTCTGAACAGTAGACTGAGAAACATGTGACTTTTGAGAAGTGTGAGAAGTAGAGCTAGCAACAAAAGATGTATGAATTTTATTTTCAAAATTCTTTTTATTTACAGGATTATAACCTAACCCCTCCTTCTGAAAATTGACTTTTACTCCCAGCAATTTGTTCAGATTATCCTGCCCACTAACAAATTTAGACAAGGAGTTTTTTAAATCCTGAATTTCATTTTCTTGAGAGGAAATGTGTAACTCATAACTGGAAATCTCTTGCTCACTGTAATTCATAGCTTCATTCAAAACTTTGTTAGCAGTTTTGGTGAGGGTGATTTCCGCAGCCCACCACAAAGGCAGCCCAACAAGACCCACAAGGTCCAACCAGGCGAGCCCGCCCGAGTGATAGCCCACAGGGCCCACTTAGGGAAGAAAAGCCCAATAAATAAGACTCGAGGAACTAACTCTCCCCGGTGGCCTTCTAGGCTCGGAGGGCCCGAGACAACGGTCAGGTCCCAAGGAAGGTCCGGCCTAAAGCCCTCTCCCCGTCCGAGAGAGATAGGCTCTAGCCGACCTATCCGACCCCACCTTCGCCGGGCCATGCCTATCGCTCGGACAAGAGCTAGCATCCCCGAGGCTCGGTAAGGCCGGTTGATTATCCGCATGTGCAGCCGTTCAGAGTCCCCCGCCAGCGGGAGAGTCAGGGGAGCCGCCGGACTCCAAGGGGATAACGTTCCCACGATCAGGCCATGAAAGCCCCCGTTAAAGACGTAACTCCCGCCGGGAACCCCTCAGCTTGCAGGACTCCTGAAGGCGGCACACTATTTAATCAAGGGATACCCTACGGAAGAAGGTAAGAGAAACAAGGCATTCACACACCCTAAGCCCCTGAGCACGATTCGCTTCACCCTCTGGTGGAGAGGATTCTCGCGCATCAGCTCTCTCCTCCCCCCATTATCGCTTCCACCATAGCTCTACTTACTTAGCCATCGGAGGG
Source organism: Amorphophallus konjac (assembly GCA_022559845.1). NCBI lineage: Eukaryota > Viridiplantae > Streptophyta > Magnoliopsida > Alismatales > Araceae > Amorphophallus > Amorphophallus konjac. The sequence goes on along the minus strand of CM040126.1, from coordinate 86,838,064 downwards.
TTTTCTCCCAGGGATATCCCCTGGGCCCTCAAATACGTTTCCCTCTCTTGCAGATTCATCTTCTGGTGATCCATAGCCCGCTCAGGACTCAGCGCGAGATCTCGCCTCTTCAAGTTTTATATTTCACAATTTCCTGCTCTAGATTGCTCAGTTTTTCAGGGTCTTCAACACAAGTAGTTTTTCCTCTTTCTAAGGTTAGAAGTCTCTCAGACATAGTGGAGTTCAGCATTTTTAATTTCTCATTTTCTTCCTTAAGCTTGTCATTCTGAACCAATTCATTTATTTGAAGCTGATCTTCTGAATTGACTTCATACTTTCTTCCATTTTCAATTTCCTTCATATCTTTTTGCTGTTTTTCAAGATCTTTCTGTAATTCTATGTTTATAGACTTTATGGTATTAAGTTTTTCAATCAGCCAATCATTCTTTCGTTTAAGTTTCTCTAATTGTTCTTCATTTTCTTTGGAAAATTTTCTGAGATAGTCATTCTCATTTTTCAGCTTGTTTAAATCAGATTTAACACATTCAAATTCTTTCAGCAAATCCTTGCTCTGAACAGAATCATGACTAGTTAGGCTAAGCTTCTTTTCAAGTTCTGAGACTTCTTTTACATGATCTTGATTTTCAATTTTTAGCAATGAAATTTATTTCTTCAGCATTTGAGTATCAGACATACTAGCATCAAGAACATTTTTCAGTTCAGCACAATTTCTACAAGGAGAACTTGAACTAACTAACCCAGTACCCTTCTTCAATTTTTTATACTTTTTTCTTAACAGTTCATGAGATTCAAGTAGCTCAGAATATGCATTTTCCCAATCATCTAAAGTATAGTTTTCAAAGGGATTTACCTCATCATCATCATCATCTTCATCTTGACTGCTGCCTTGATTATTTCTGTCAGCCATCATGCAGCTGTCCTCATTTCTTATCTGAGTTCGCTTCAGTATATCCAGAATGTCTTTAGCAGACCTGCAATCATGAAGGCAAGACCATAAGGCTCTGTCAGTAGCTGCTTTCATCAGATTAAAGGCTTTCTGATTTTCTCCATCCTTTGATCTGTGTCTGTCGGTCCATTTGGATACTTTCGTTGGTAATGTGTGAGGACCTTGTGAAATTAATTTCCACAGATCTGGATCAACAGATTTAACATAAGCACGTGAAGCACTGTGCCACTGACTGAAATCAGAACCACTAAAGACGGGTGGATGAGCTATTGAAAACAAATCAGATTAATGCAACAGGAATATTGATGCACTAAAAACAAATTAGCACCGAAGACTGCAAGATCGATCTGCAAGTCGCTGGACCTAAGCAGACACCGCTCTGATACCAATTGTTAGGGTGCTACGCCCGGATACAGAGGGGGGGGTGAATGTATCCCTCTAGAGATAATGCCCAAATTAAAACTCTAAAGCTCAGATATGCGGAATAAAACTAATGAGCTCTCCAAGATGAGATGATAAGACAACACATGATCAAACAGTTGGACTACCACAATGCAGTCACCTGATTACACCAGAAATGCAGGCAGAGCTAAACACACCAAACACACTTAGCAGAATATAAACCTTGAAATTTACTCCCAAGATAACACAACTAATCAAGCATGCACAACCTGTGAATGGGAGGTAGAAGGCAAGGAACAAACGCACAAAGCACAACCACTGCACAGTAGATTTTTAGGTGGTTCGGTTACCAAGACCTACATCCACCCCTCACTCCCAACCGGAGTGAGGCTTCACTAGCCAACGCTAGAAACCTGCAGACTCAGTCTGCGACAGGGTGCTGCCACACAGCTTGACCAGGGGAACAACCTCCCCTCTTCCTCCCAACCGGAGGGACACCCCAAGTGACTCCCAGCCACTTGGAAACCAGAGGTCGAAGACCTCTCTTCCTCCAGACCAGGAAGGACCCCTGGACTTGCAACCCACAAACCCAGAACCGGAGGACGAGCCTCCCTTCCTCTAACCAGAGGGAACCCACAAGTGACAACCTGTCACTTGCAACCCAGAGATCAGATCTCCCTTCTCCTGAACCAACAGGAGGAACCCGACCTCAGTCCAGAGGATCGGAAGAACAAAGGTAATCAGAAAAACAAAACAAAAATAAGAAACACAAAATGAAAATAACTTCAGCAACCAGAAAGCTGGAAAACGAAATATAAACTACAGCTCTCGTAGGAGCAACTGGATTGAATTTGATCCAAAGTCCAGTGAAAATAACGAAGCTTCTCTCTGCTCTTCTTCACAAGCTCTCTCTTTCTCTTTTTCTTCTGCTGCTCTCACTCTCTATCTTCTTCTCTTTCGTAGGCTCTCCCCATCTCTTCTTTTCTCTTCTTCTTCTGCTCTTTTGATCGTGGCTCTCTTCCTTCTACTTCTCTGCCTCTCTTCTTCTTCACTCTCAATCTCGATCAGCCCTCTTCTATATTCATCATGCTTCTACAGTGGACGAAGGTTTCTATATATATCACAGCAGCTTAGGGCGCATGTTCTCCACAGCTCCCACCCAATCTACTCTGCCACGTGTCAGCATCTCAGCTCCTTGGATCACGTGCCAGACACCTGCATGACAAATGAGGAGTTCAGTCGATTAACAAAATCAACTGAAGATAGTGTATAGACTTTATAACTCATACTGTAAAATGCAGTGTATAGACTTTATAACTCATACTGTAAAATGTAGTGTATAGACTTTATAACTCATACTGTAAAATGCAGTGTATAGACTTTATAAGCAGCAAATGAATAAGTATGTACACTGAGAGAGTGTATAGAGTTGAAGTTCTTCATGCGAGCTCAGTGTATGGACTTTCAATTAAATGCATTAACATACGAAGGGAATGAGTGTATGGACTTAAGGCATCAGTTAACCAAGTGTGAAGAGTGTATACACTTGACTGCGTGCATGACAGACAATGTCTAGACTTGCTATTAACATGCATGAGAACCCAATGTACAGATATGCTGTCGCTTCAACTGACGACCCCAGTGTATAGACTTGCTGAGGGAGAGACTATACAGACTTGAAGCAAAGCAAGATAATCGAGTGTGTAGACTTGACTGCTGCGAGTACATGCTGTACATACTTGGTGTGAAGAACACAAGCCAAGTGCAGTGTATGGACTTTATGCAAGAAAACAAGTGTGCATTGTATAGACTTGAGTGATGAGTGGACTTTCAATGAAGAGGCTGTACAGACATGATGAAATCATGATGTGTAGACTTGCCAAATATAATTGGTCTATGTACAGACTAGAACAAGGCTAAGTCTGTACAGACTTGAACAAACATAGTGTATAGACTTTGGCAAGGCAACGTTGGTAAAACTACCAATGTGCAGACTTTCAAAGCTGAACGTAGGTAAAGAACCCAATGTGCAGACTTGGAAGTGCAACGTAGGAACATATGCCAATGTACAGACTTTGGCAAGCAACGATGTACAGACTTGCACAGTTCCAGCTGAAGAATGTATAGACTTTACCTAGTAAATGTGGTTGTACAGACTTGGAGAGTTGAAGCCAATGTACAGACTTGTTGATATCAAACCGATGTAAAGACTTGCAGATGCGAAGCCGATGTACAGACTTTATGATATGAAGCCAATGTACAGACTTGCAGATGCAAAGCCGATGTACAGACTTTAAAGGCTGTGAACAACAAGGCATGCTGTACAGACTTACTCAATCAAACTGATGTATAGACTTTGAAGGATTTGAACGGGAGAATGTCTAGACTTTAAGAACCGAAGCTCACGTTGTACAGACTTTGTTACCCAAACAATCAATGTATGGACTTGAACTTCTGGAAACGAATGAATAGACTTTGCCATAGTCTAATGTATAGACTTCCGGTGTGAATGAAATGTTGTACATACTTGCTCAAACAGTCCGATGTATGGACTTGGAATTCCAACAGAAGGATGTATAGACTTTGATAAGAGAATGGCTGTACAGACTTCAGGTGAAGACCAATGTATAGACTTCCAATATGAAGACCAATGTACAGACTTCCAATATGAAGACTAATGTACATACTTCGAATAAGAAGACCGATGTATGGACTTCGAATATGAAGACCAATGTATGGACTTCGATTGAGTGCAATGGCTGTACAGACTTGGAATGTTTGAGCCAATGTATAGACTTCTGTAGGGCTGCCAGTGTATGGACTTGTACAGTGCAGCGAGTGTACAGACTTTGAGGCCGAAGATAGTGTGTAGACTTGAGAAGCTCGAGGCCACTGTATAGACATGGGGTTCAGCTGAGAATGAATGGACTTTGACGGAGTGAGACAATGTTCAGACTTTGAAGTTACACTGTGGATGTATAGACTTGAATGAGCATGGAGTGTATAGACTTGAAAGTCTGAAGGCGATGTACAGACTTCAGTTGAAGTCAACCGAAGAGTGTATATACTTTATGAATGCATATGCCAAGACCAGTGTACAAACATGATCAAATGTCTAGACTTTGCATGAATAGTCGATGTGTAGACTTCACATGTCGAGATTCTGAACGTGTGTGCTGGCAGTGTACAGACATTGATAGTCTAGGGGGGTCGACCCATCTAAGAAGGGGGATCGAACCACTTCAGTCCTGACAATGCTGACAGAGTTTACACTTGAACAAATAATGCATGTGAAAGATTTATGCAGCAGATAACATGACTGAACATATAATGCAATGCTTCATGATCTGATGAACTGACTGAACAGCAAATTAACTGAACATATGAGAGACTGCATTATGATCAGAAAATGACTGAATAACAGCATGATGACTCACACAGCAAGATGACTCACAGTGATTAACTCACAACAAAACCAATCATCAAAAGATTAACTCACATCAAAGCCAATCATCAAAACCACAGGGACACAACACCTTAAAACATGAACTTTGGTTTGAATGCCCTAGAGTTTTGTCATCATCAAAAAGGGGGAGATTGTTGTATATATATCTCGGTATTTTTGATGATAACAAAACTAAGGACATATGGTTGCTCACATGCTTGGAACTAATAAGCTAAGTTATTTCTATAAGCTTTCAAGGTCGGAACTCTTCATGTTTTTGCTTAAGGTTTTAGCATTCCAAATGGTTTTTTAAGAACTTGAATGAACTTGAAATAACTTTTAACCAGTCGTTCAATTCATGCCTCGATCATATGGATACACTTTTCTGGGCTAAACTCTTCATTTTTCAGGTTTTTGGCAGTCCGATCAACCTCCAGCATTACCCCGGTCGACCTGGAATAAGAGAATGGAATTTTCTACATGACGTCTCAGTGGAGGTCGACCGCCCCCTCAATCCCGGTCAACCAGATTTTCCCAGTGGCGGTCGACCGCCAGCCCCTATAGGTCGACCGCCAGCCCCAAGCTACCCAATATTGTTGACTTTTTGTCACTTCGAGGAAAGCCTTTCCACTTGGTATTGTTTAATCCCTAAGCACTCAAACCCTCCAGAAATTGTGGATCTGGTCTGGGGGGAGTCCATGGACCATTCAAAGCCTATAAAACTTATACCAGAAGGTTAAGAAAACCCTAATGCTCAAGGTGGATCAAAGAGGCTATCAAAGAGGAAGAGAAGGAAGCTAGCACTGTAGAGGTGAACAAAGATCCGAGAGGAGTTCTTCATCCTTCTTCATCCTTCTTCATCCATTCAAGTGAAGATCAATCTAAGGGATCAAGCTGCATCCAAAGCATTCTTCATCCACTAAGGGGGAGCAAATCAAGATTCTTCTCTTGTGTTCTAAATTCATATTTTCTCTTGAGCTGCATTTGTGGTTCTTGTAATCATTAAACTTTTCAGTGTGTGTGGATCTTCCTAGATCCGTGTGTGTGTGTTTGTGTGTTCAATCCGTTGTAGTTGTGTGTGTGTGTTAAGGTGTTCTTGCACCTTCGCGAAAGCTCTCTTTCCCAGTGTGTGTGCGTGTGCATCTGATCTTGTAACACTTTACAAGATAGTGTGTGGATCCTCACTGTCGGTGAGGGGTGGACCTAGGTTGTTGTTGTGGCATCCGAACCACCTTAAAATTGCTGTCTCATTGTGGTTTGCTCCTTATCTCCTATCCCCTTTCTGTGCACCCTTGTGGATCCAGTTATTCTGAAACCGTTAGATATAGAATATTTGTCCCCCCTTTCTCATAAATTTTTCTGTATATCAAAAGCTGGATTGGGACTGACAAGGTTACTCTCGCCAGAAAGATAACAGCTTGCGTGAGTGAATCTACAGATTTGTTGACTACGCCTAGTACCAAGGGTTATTGCAGTGTTGTTTTGATAAATCTAGTTTTTCCTGATCTTATTTTCCTGTGTCCTCACGTAATCATAAAATTGTTTTTATTTCGGCAAAGAATTTGTTATCACCTAATTCACCCCCCTCTTGGGTGCCATTTAATCTCGGGACTTCATGGACCGTGTGAACAGTATGGTCAACGTTGACCGTTTATCAAGGGGTGCCCGCCAGACTTGCGTAACTTTGGAAATCAGAGAATATCTTGACAACAGTGCAGAACTAGCGAAAGTGGTAGACAAAGAAATTGTAGATAACTAAAAAATGAACAACTTTTATGAAGACAGAAAGATGAAAAAATGATCAGAAGAGAGAGAAAATAGGGTGAGAACAGAGAAAAATGTTGGGACTTGAAAACGGTGGGAAACTAGCCAATGGCATAGAAGAATTAAATATAGGGCTTTAAAAACGGAACAACTTTAGTGAAGGGCACTTAATGAATAGAAGAGCAGAAGAGGATTAAAAAGGACCACTTTTTAAGACTACGTAGCAAAAGGGGCCGAATGCTTGAGGGAAGTTGACCTAAATGGGCCGTAAATCGACTTGGAAAGCTTGAAGTTGATAAGATATACTCCAGGGCTCTAAGAAATCATGATCTCCAAAGGTCAAAGGGAATGGAACAATGAAATGGGCTCGAAATCCATCCAAGAAAGGCTCCAAAACAATGGGTAATACAGGACATCAAAATGATGAATAAGAGAAATAACGTAATTTGCGGGTTAAAAACGGGTGTCAACAAATATGAGAGAGAAAATAAACTTAGCTTGCAGAAGTACAATGCAATAAAAGTTGTAATTTCTGAGATTCAAAAAAATCTTTCAAAGATTGAAAGTGATTTAAAGGACAAACAATCTGTCCTCGAGAAAATGGTTCAAGGAAAGTCTAATCTAGATGCTATCTTGGGTACCCAGGTAAACTTCAAAATAGAAGGGCTAGGATTCAATCCAATTGGGAAGAAGAAACTTGAGCTAAAAACTATTTCATTTAACCCTGAAAAAGGCAAAGTGATGAGGACATCTCACGGCACTCTCTCTGGCTTGGGTCAACTGCACCACCTTGAGGAGGAGTAGCTTTGATCTTCACATGTTTTACTCATTTTTGAGTCTTATCTTATGTATTTTCCTTTATTGAGTCATGTTGTTATGGTCTAATGCTCTTAATTGTGCTTAATTGGGACCTAGTACCTTAGTTTGGGCCCATAGATTGAGTCTAAGATGAGCTTGGTCTGTTGTCTGTTTGTCAAAGGCATTTTGGTCATGTAAAGAGTGGTTGCCTATAAATAGGCCCCTCTCTCTCTCATGTACACACTGTTGATGAAGATTTGAATAGAGAATCCCATGTGTTTTCACTCCTCCCCTCCCTCTTTTTTTCTCACTCTCTCTCTCTCCAAGAAGAGGGTGCCATCCCCTCTCTCTCCTCCCCTCCCTCTCGCTCCTCCACATCATCAACCCTCTCTTTCTCCCCCTCATTTACTCTTCAACAACCTCCACCACCCCTATTCACTCCACCCCAGCCCCAAGGGATAATCCTCCACTCCCCTCCCCACCCTCCAACCACCACCCACCCACTCCTCTTCCCCGAGCACCCATCCACCACCCCAAGGTAGAAGGAGAGTCACCCTAGGCCAAAATTCAAATCTCCCTCCCTACTGGCTGTGCCCTCTCATCTCCCCACCCCCCTCCCAGATCCGAGCGACCAACCCTTCATCCCCCATAGTCCCTTGGCCGACCCTCCTCCCTCTCCTATTCTACCCCCTCTCTTGTGCTCACCCAGCCACCACACTGCCATCTCTAGCAAATCCAGCATAGCTCGGCCCCACCACTACCCAGCAGCTCCCATCCCCGCCCCACAGCCATCACCCTCACCATCTACCTGCTAATCCATTACCCATTCTCACCTCCACACCCCATCCACCATCAAACCCAGTCCAAGGTCGCAGGCAGTAGAGTACCAACGGTTTGTAGAGACTATAATTTCATCACCACGAGGCTTCAGGTGGTGTACCATATATCGGTAGATTCCTCATCTAGTCAGCTTTGCAACCAAGGTTGTTTCATCTTCATCCGATCTCAGGGTGGTCCAGAGGAGCTATTATCGCCCGGTTGCGCATCCTATCCCTGGCAGACAACCAAAGATCCAGTGTAGAGGCTTCCCCGGCTGACCCCCTACGTTTCATGGTAAGATATTTGGCTGAGACGAGCTCCTGCAAGTTTTCTTCCAGTTCCAGAAGAAGGAGGCCATTCGCCCACCCGAGCACCCGGTTCCAGCCATCCTCGTCGGAGTGCGTAGATGGGTCCAGTCTACTCCAGGTTGGACTGACCCCCATTCTTCTATTCAGAGTTTTCTTCTCCGACCTCTGTTTGGGGCCTCGCTAGTTTCTGTTCGAAGCTGCTTCGACCACGTTCGCGCCAACACCAGTCTCACCCCCATCGGAGTTTGGAGGAGCCCGAGACAGCTTCTGCAACAGGTCTCTGTAGTTCTACATCAGACAAAGATAGTTCGACTAGTCCTGAACTCAGAGTTGCAGCAACCTACGTCATCCTCCAATCGACATCAGACTTCTACAATCTCTTCCTGGGTCAGTCCCGGACGTCTTGGCTTTAATCCCATCTTCAGAAGCATCCCTTGGAGTTGGTGATCACTCCGACACCATCCCCATGTGTTTTTGTTCCTGACAAAACCGAAATAGAGTGGTTCGTGAATTCTGACTTATAGCACCTCGGCCCGGCCTCCGGATGGACAACAGCTTCTGTGGCAGATTGCTACCTTGCCCCTGTTGTGCCCCTCGTGACTCAATGATGTTGTATTGTTTTGATGATAGCAAACAATATGAGTCATGTGAGGTTAGAACATATGGATGTTCTGCATGCAATCTATACATACATGGTTCAATGCATGTTTCATCTTTCAGTGTACATAGTCTGTGCATGAACAGTGCATTCTGCATTAGTGCAAGTCCACAAGTATGTACAACATGTGTTGCTGCACGTGACTAACTATATGCATATGTGCATCTTTTACTTTAAAGTCTGTACATTCTTTTTGATTCCATGCATACACAAAGTATGTACATTCTTCAGAAGTAAGTCGATGTGGGTACGTTGCTGCTGTCGAGACTATACATCGCTGCATGCTTTCAAGTTTGTACAATCCACATTGCTTCACTCGACCAAGTCAGTGCAAGCACTATTCATCCATTAGCTCAGTTCGCAGCTGAGTCTGTACAGCCGCAGTGAAATCTGTACAGCCCGTGCTCTTCATGTATACACATAGTCAGTGCATCGCCTTGCCTCTCGTATACACAAAAGTCACAAAGTTCGTGCATCATTTCATAAGTCTGTACAACCTCTGTTGATTCGAGCGTTTAAGTTCATACATCAGTCCATCAGAGTCTGTACATTATGAATTCATGCTTAAACTGTTGGCACAGCAAGTCGATGCATCATTTGTACATTACACACAAAGTCTGCACATTCCTCGGTGGCATATCTGTGCATCGTTTGTACATCGCACACAAAGTATGTACACTCGTTGGTGGCATGTCCGTGCATTCATCTTCAATGTGCATACTTTCCTATATGCATACGACATTACACACCATCAAGTCTATACATGCTTAGTTCAATTCTCGAACTAACTCGATGCGTCTTTCTATCTTTCCTTTCAGATTAATTCAAACTGATGACAAGTCTGATCTGACAGGACTGGTGGTCGAGGAACTTAAGAAAGGCACGTGATCCAAGAATGGAGGATGTGCCAGGATCATGACATGTGTATTGCAGCATGCTGAAATGCTACCACGTGGTCAAGGAGCTTGGGCGGGAATCATGGAGGACACACGCCCACCTATCTGCTGCTGCTATATAAAGAAGACTTCTCAATCTGAAGAAGTGATCGTGTAGCAGGGAGATAGAAATCAGATCAAGAAGTGTAGAAGCAGAGAGAGCCTGCACGATCTAGAGAGAAGAGAAAGAGAAGAAAAAGAGAAGAAGAGAAGGAGAGAGTTGAGAGAGAGGAGTCTGAGAGATTCACTTTGAATGTTTGTTTATCAGTCTCTCGGTTCAGATACAAGAACTGAAATTGCTCATTGTGAGCTACATTCCCTCTGGGGATTTCTTGTTTTTCATTTGTTTCTATCTTGTTTTCTGAAACCTTATTTTCAAGCTGTTAGTCAGCAGAGCTAAGCTGTATTGCTCAGCATTGCAGAGGAGGATTCCTCTGGTCAGCAAGCTGTGTTGCTCAGCCGGCGAGGTGGATACCTCGGACAGCAAGCTGTGTTGCTCAGCGGTTGTAGGTAAGCTGTGAGGCCCAGCGGTTGAAGCTGTGTATGAGCGGTTGAAGCCACATTCCGGTTTGGAGTGTGGGGTGGACGTAGATATCTGGTTTGAGATCGAACCACCTTACAAATTTCCTATCTACTGTGCGTTTGTCTTGTGAATCGTTATGCATATTTGTTATCTCTCTCATCAGTAGTAGATGCATGTTTAGGATCGTTTATGTTCAGATCTACTAGAGTTGGCTTTCTGTGATCGCTCTTGCTTATCTTTCTGCCGTCCAGCATCAATTTGTTTTATTTCCGCACTTGAAACTGCTACAGTCGATTTTATTGGGTGACTGATCTAATCACCCTCCTCTAGATCGTTCATAGACTTTCATTAATTGGTATCAGAGCCTAACTCTTTTTCAGGGACTAACATCCTAAAGAGGAACGGCCATGAACGCTAAGGGAATCACAGTAGAAGGACATTCAACCTCCAAGCCTCCATACTTCGATGGCTCTAACTACGCCTACTGGAAGAACAGAATGCAGGTCTTTCTGAGGGCGAAAGACTATGAGATCTGGAGGGTAGTGAGCAAGGGACCGTTCGAACTGCACGAGAATGAAGAGGTTTGGACGAGAGAGGAAATTAGAAAGTCTACTTTGAACTTGAGTGCCGTCAACTCTATTCAGTGCGCACTTCTTCCCACGGAATTCTCCAGAGTTTCATCGTGCAAAATCGCCAAGGAGATGTGGGACACACTGGAGGTTATCTACGAAGGGACATCACAGGTGAGAGAGACCAAGGCTAATATGTTGGTCTCTGAATATGAAGCATTCCGGATGAAACCTGGTGAGACCGTGACTGAGATGTATGCTCGTCTGACGATCATAACTAACGGTCTGAGGAATTTGGGAAAGAGCTATTCCGACTACGAGATTGTAAGGAAGATCTTGCGGTCTCTGACTCCTGTCTGGCACACAAAGGCGACAGTGATCAAGGAGTCAAGAGATCTTCAGACGATGAAAGTTGACGAGTTGATAGGTTCTCTAATGGCATATGAGATGAACCTTCCCAAAATTGAGGAGCTCGAGAATAAGAAGAAACCTATCGCGCTGAAGGCTAGTTCCAGCAGAACAAGCAGATCCAACCATAGTGAATCATCAAGCGAGCAGAACAGCCTATCTGGGTCAGAAATCGATGGAGACCAACTTGCTATGTTGACCAGAGAGTTCAGGCGATTCTTGAGAAAGGAAGGCAGAAATTTCGACCGAAGATAATTCAGCGGCCGACGATATAACAGGTATAGGTCTAACCCTGCTAAGAAACCTGATACTAATGTTTGCTATCATTGCAGAAAGGCCGGGCATATGAAGGCAGATTGTCCAGAGCTCCAGAAGCAGAAGGAGAAACTAAGGAAGAAAGGTGGAAAAGGAAAAGCCATGATTAGTACTTGGAGCGATGAGGACGAGGGCTCATTGAGCACCACCTCAGAGAGCGAGGATGAAAAAAAGCATGTCTGCCTGATGACCAAAAGTGACAAAGAAGAAGAAGGAGACTCCGATGAGGTATCCTCTCCCTTTGAGCACTATACAATTTCTGATTGGGAGGATGCCTACGGGGACTTGCTAGATAAAGTGGATGATATTAGAAAGGAGAACATGCATTTGAAGAAGAAAGTAAACTCACTTATGAATGATAAAACCATGTCTGATAAAATTTCCTGTCTGCAATCTGAAAATGATAGTTTAAAATTTTCATGTGCTGAATCTGATGATTTGAAGCATGCTTTAATAGATTCTAGAAAGGAAAATGAATGGTTAAAGAATGTCATTGATGATTTGAAGCTGAGAGTTCAAATGTTTGAAAATGAAGCAAAAATTTCAAATGAGAAATATGAAGCTGTTTTGTGTGTGAATTCTGAATTAAAGAAAACAGTTGAAAATTTAGAAAAATAAATTGTTGATAAAAGGAAAATTATAGAAAATATAACCCAAGGCACATATAATCTCAATGCTCTATTAGGGTCAAAGGTGAATTTCAGAAAAGAAGGTCTTGGATTCAACTCAACTGCCACGAAAAGCCTTGCCATGAAAACCATATCATTTGTGACAGAGAAAAAGAAGGGACCTCTTATAAAAATGGTTAATGAAAATTCTGTTTCTAAAAATGTTAATTCTAAAATGTCCATTGCCAAGGACAAAGGTAAATAGAAGGTTGGTGAGCCTAGCAGTTCCTACCCTTCACCCAAAAGTAAGTCTTAGGTTCGGGGTCAGCCTCCAAGCAAATCTAAACCCCAGGGCAAGGCCACCAAGTCTCCACCATCATCACCTGTCCAGAAGAAGACCCGACATAAACTTGTACAGAAGTCCAGTGGGTCAACAATGCAGGGGAGACCTAATGTTGCTTGGGGCCAGAAAAGCCATACTCACCAGTCCAAGGTACAGACCTACTACACCTATCCTCAGAAACAGGTACAACCATTCTATAGGTGTGGATGGAATCAAGTCCAGGGGAGATCTAGAAATCAACATTTTCTTACTCACTGGCATAAATTTTAGTTTGCCAACTGGATTGGTCAGCCTAGGACATGGGGTCCTAATAGACAAGTCTTCTTTGGTCAGCCTAGGACCACTGTGGGCCGCAACTATCTGAGTACCTACGGCCCTGAGCACTGGCACAAAAACAATCATGCTGCTAATAAAGATGGAGCCAGAACTCAACAAAAACCAAAGCACCAGAAGAAGAAGGTTCAATCAGTTGGTGTTGAGAAAAAGAAAGATGATGAACAAAATGTCAGGAATTCCACTAAGCCAACCATGTTTAGACAAATGTGGATTCCTAAACAAGTGTTGTCTTGCATAAATTGTTCTGTTTCTGCTTCGGAGCCCAAACAGGTTTTGGTTCCAAAATTCTCTACCTGATTGTGATTGCAGGTATGCCTGGCAGCCAGGAGCAATATGTGGTATCTTGATAGTGGCTGCTCCAGGCATATGACAGGAGACAAGACCAAATTTTGCATGTTGACTGAGAAGAATGGAGGTCTTGTCACCTTCGAAGGAAATACAAAGGGTAAAATCATCGGGTCAGGTAAGGTAGGTAAGTGTACTACCTGTTGCATTGAAGAAGTACTGCTGGTTGATGGTCTTGCATATAACTTACTTAGTATCAGCCAGCTCTGTAATAAAGGACACAAGGTAGTATTTGATTCTCATTTTTGCAAAATCTTTGAACCTGATTCCGATGTAGCTAAATTCTCAAGAAAAAGGGTGAATAACATTTATTTGGTAGATTTAGATGATTTAGCTCATTCTAATCTTTGCCTCACTGCAAATAAAGATGATTTAGCATTTTTGTGGCATCGTAGATTAGGCCATGCCAGCTATACTATTTTGCATAAATTGAATAAACATAGCATGGTTAGAGGACTCCCTGAAATCTCTTTCAAGAAGGAAAATAATGTGTGTGGTGCTTGTACACAGTCCAAGCAGACTAGAAAGTCATTTAAATCAAGAACTGAAAACATGTCCCTTAAACCTTATGAGCTGATACATATGGATTTGTTTGGACCCACACGATCAGTCAGCTTGTCAGGGAGGAGATATGGATATGTCCTAGTTGATGACTTCTCTAGGTATACTTGGGTCTTTTTCCTTACACATAAAAATGATGCGTTCATAGAATTTCAGGAGTTCTATTTGAAAATAAAATAGAAAAATGAAAATTCAATTGAAAATATTTTATCTGATCATGGAGGTGAATTTAAGAATTCATAATTTGATGAATTTTGCAGGGTCAATGGGATTACTCATCGGTTCTCCTCACCAAGGACACCAGAGCAAAATGGAGTGGTGGAGAGGAGGAACCGGACTCTTGTGGAGATGGCCTAAACACTCCTAGTTGAAGGTGGCCTACCAAGAAAATTTTGGGCAGAAGTAGTTAATACTGCATGTCATGTAATAAATAGAGCCATGGTAATGCCGTTCACTCAGAAAACACCCTATGAAATCCTCAAGGGTAAGAAACCTTCAATTGCTCACTTTAAGGTTTTTGGATGTAAATGTTTTATCCATGTTAATGATAAAAGAGATCTTGATAAGTTTGAACCTAAAAGTGATCCTAGCGTGCTCTTAGGATATTCTGAAACCACTAGAGCATATAGGGTGTACAATTCAAATTCTAAAACTGTTAAAGAATCTCCACATGTAGTCTTTGATGAGTCCCTGACTAAATGTGACAATGGTCTGTGCAGGAAAGAAGATGATGGAGAAATATTGAATGAAAGACAATCGGCAGACCAATCAGATCAAGAAGAAAAGCTAGAAGAGAATAATGCAGAAGAGCCTACTGTTCAGGGGGAGGTAAATGATGATCAAGGTAACCAAGTTATCAATATCAGATTTTTAAGAGATCATCCTGTAAGTAATGTCATTGGTAACGTAAATGAACCCCCTAAGACTAGAGGCTACTTTAGAGCTCAGCATGAATTAAATACATATGCATTGGTTTCTCATGTAGAACCCAAGTCCATTGACAATGCCTTAAAGGATGTGCATTGGATCAATGCCATGCACGAGGAGCTTAATCAGTTTGACAGGAACAAGGTGTGGCACCTAGTCCCACCTCCTAATCATGAGACTGTCATTGGAACTAAATGGGTTTTTAGAAATAAATCTGATGAGCTAGGTAATGTAGTAAAGAATAAAGCCAGACTTGTTGCTCAGGGGTACAACCAGGAATTTGGAATTGACTTTGAAGAGTCATTTGCCCCTGTAGCCAGGATAGAAGCTATCAGAATTTTGTTAGCTTATGCATGCTCCCTTGGAATAACTCTCCAGCAGATGGACGTAAAATCTGCCTTTCTCAATGGGGAAATTAAAGAGAATGTCTATGTCCATCAACGTCCTGGCTTTGAATGCTCAGATTTCCCTTCTTATGTATATAAGTTGAATAAAGCTCTCTATGGTTTGAAGCAAGCTCCTAGAGCTTGGTATGACAGGCTCAGCAAATTCCTTACCGAGAAGAAGTTCTCGAGAGGTGAGATTGACCAAACGTTGTTTACAAAGGTAAGTCACCCTGACATACTTATTGTTCAGATTTATGTGGATGACATTATTTTTGGTTCAACTAACCCAAAGATGTGTAAGGAATTTTCTGACTTAATGACACAAGAGTTTGAAATGAGCTCAATGGGTGAGCTGAAACTCTTTTTTGGATTGCAGGTGACTCAAACCAAAGATGGAACCTTTATCACCCAGTCCAAATATATTAGGGACCTCCTGAAGAAATACAAGCTCAAAAACCTCAAGGACATTGCAGCTCCAATGGGTACCTCCACAAGTCTTGATGAAGATACAAAAGGTAACCCAGTGGATCAAAAGAAATATAGAGGTATGATCGAATCCCTTTTGTACCTCACTGCATCTACGCCTGATATACAATTTACAGTTGTTTATGTGCTAGATTTCAGGCTAGTCCTAAGGAGTCTCATTTTAGTGCAGTGAAAAGGATCTTTAGGTATCTGTCAGGCACCCAAGAACTTGGTCTTTGGTATCCTGCTAGATGTGAGTTAGAGCTTATAGCTTACACTGATGCAGACTATGCTGGGTGTCGGATAGATAGGAAGAGCACTAGTGGATATTGCCAATTCCTAGGTGGTTGCCTAGTATCTTGGACCTCTAAAAAGTAACACACTATAGCACTCTCCACTGCAGAGGCAGAATATGTTGCTGCAGGGAATTATGCTGCCCAGGTACTATGGATTAAACATCAGCTCTTAGATTATCAGATAAATCTGGGATGCATTCCTCTTCTATGTGATAACACTAGTGCCATCTGCCTTACTAAAAATCCTGTTCACCACTCTAGGACTAAGCACATTGATATTAAACATCATTTTCTTAGAGATGCTGTGAGCAAAAGTGAAATTGAATTAGTCTTTGTTGAAACTGAAAAATAAGTTGCTGATATTTTTACAAAACCTCTTGGAAATGAAAGATTTAGATATCTAAGAAGAGAACTGGGGCTTTGTAAATTTCAGCAGGAAAATGACTAATTTTTCTCTTGGGATGTTTTTTAGAGTGCTTGAGTTTGCATGTTCTTGAACTTGTGAATAAGGTTGTTTGATGATAGAATAATCACTTGTGGACTGAGCACATAAGTTGCTGCACATCATGCACATATTATCTCTGAAGTCGATGCATAGTTGGGCATATAGTCTACGGATGGTTGTACATGTAGTCAATCAATTACCTTGTATAGACTTTATGTCGAAGCATGCTCTACACATAGTTAATTCACGTTTTCACCCGGGTGCATAAGCTTTCAGCATGGAGTTGATGCATCCAGTGTTTTAACAGCATAAAGGTCAATGCAAAGTCTGCACGTTGCATATCTTAGAAAATGCATTTTGTTGTCAGGGGGAGGATAGACTCATCAGAACTCATTTCAACCTTTACTCAGAATGAATAACTGTCTAGTAATTGGTTCATTGTTGTGAGCTGCAATTATTACAACCCATAAACTATAAGAATCACATGTGCTCATTGAATGAACCGAAGGTTTAACTTTAATAGACTGTAAAGATCAAAAGATTGTCTTCTGAAAATAAGGTGATAGAAAGCACTTATAGCTCTTAACCTTTATCTCATGATTATGATAGAACAAGTCTTCACAGTACCTGAGCATGACAAATTTAGTGATGGTTAAGGTTTAAAAACCAAATATTATGTATTGTTCTTAAACAAGTCTCTCCAAAAATTATAAGGGCAGCAATAATTAAGATCATCAAGGAAAAAGAAGTGAACAAAGTGGCAGAGCAATAAATGAGTTTCACTGAGAAACTGAGGTATCCAGCAAAGAAATGGAGAGTACCTTATGTCATGAAGTGACTCAGATTATCTATGTTCATTTGGTCAAATCTACAAGGGAGATTTCACTGAGTAACTAGGGGTATTGGCCTCTGATCAAGGTATACCTTTAACGTCAAAGGTGCAAACTATCCCTGTAGCTTTTGATCAGAAATAGATATAGTAGTTTATGCTTAGTAACTGGGGGTATTGGCCTCTAATCAAGGTATACACCTAATGTCAACGGCATAAATGATACTTGTCTGTTCAATAAGTTCAAGCTTCAGAAGCTAGTAAATGAAATTGCTGTAACCCTTTGAAAACAAACGTCATTGAGTGTCAATTGTTTAACCTCAATACAAATTCAGGTGACTTTCCTTGCTTGTCACTCTCTCTGAAGTAACTAAGGTATTGTCTCGACCTAGACTTTTATGGTTATGTGACTTAGGTTCCTTGCTATAACTAGAGTATATAACCCTAATTCAGAAAACCAGTGCTTTCTCCTTACCTTGTATAACTGATTAAACCTGAATGACATCAAGAAAGCCATTGCTCGATTCATATACTTTAAGGATTGCATCATAATTTGCTCACATTCTGAACCTTTACATAGAACGTTGTTCCTCTCTTTCCTCCTTATTTGCTGATGGCAAAGGGGGAGAATAATAGATGTTTGCATTAAGATTCATCATCAGAGGGAGAATAGATGTATGCATTAGGAGTCTTAATCAGTGCATAAGCCTGTGCATACATAACCTGTGTAGTTGCATGCATGACATGACCTCATGGCATTTATTCAGTGTGTTGCCATCATCAAAAAGGGGGAGATTGTTGTGCCCCACGTGACTCAATGATGTTGTATTGTTTTGATGATAACAAACACTATGAGTCATGTGAGGTTAGAACATATGGATGTTCTGCATGCAATCTATACATACATGGTTCAATGCATGTTTCATCTTTCAGTGTACATAGTCTGTGCATGAACAGTGCATTCTGCATTGGTGGAAGTCCACAAGTATGTACAACATGTGTTGCTGCACGCGACTAACTATATGCATATGTGCATCTTTTACTTTAAAGTCTGTACATTCTTTTTGATTCCATGCATACACAAAGTATGTACATTCTTCAGAAGTAAGTCGATGTGGGTACGTTGCATCTGTCGAGACTATACATCGCTGCATGCTTTCAAGTATGTACAATCCACGTTGCTTCACTCGACCAAGTCAGTGCAAGCACTATTCATCCATTAGCTCAGTTCACAGCTGAGTCTGTACAGCCGCATCGAAGTCTGTACAGCCCGTGCTCTTCATGTATACACATAGTCAGTGCATCGCCTTGCCTCTCGTATACACAAAATTCACAAAGTTCGTGCATCATTTCACAAGTCTGTACAACCTCTGCTGATTCGAGCGTTTAAGTTCATACATCAGTCCATCAGAGTCTGTACATTATGAATTCATGCTTAAATTGTTGGCACAGCAAGTCGATGCATTGTTTGTACATTGCACACAAAGTCTGCACATTCCTCGGTGGCATATCAGTGCATTGTTTGTACATCGCACACAAAGTATGTACACTAGTTGGTGTCATGTCCGTGCATTCATCTTCAATGTGCATACTTTCCTATATGCATACTGCATTACACACCATCAAGTCTGTACATGCTTAGTTCAATTCTCGAACTAACTCAGTGCATCTTTCTGTCTTTCCTTTCAGATTAATTCAAACTGATGACAAGTCTGATCTGACAGGACTGCTGGTCGAGGAACTTAAGAAAGGCACGTGATCCAAGAATGGAGGATGTGCCAGGATCGTGACACGTGTATTACAGCAGGCTGAAATGCTACCACGTGGTCAAGGTGTGGATAGGCATAAATCCCACACAAAATCACAAGAGAATAAATGATGTGAAAAAACAAGGGGGAGAATAATGATTAATGCATAAATAAGGGGAAGAAAAAGCTTGCACGTGGTGCAAAAATGGAGATGTGATCGCCAGAGGGGTTACCTCAATAATAATAAAAAGAGATCACGAATACCTGGTGAAGATTGGAACGCGGGATGATGTGAAGTTCCTTCCTCCTTCTTCAATCGGCCGGCCGATGAGAAGGGTTCTCCTTTTGATTACCTTGCAAAAAAGACAATGAGACAAAGCAAAACGAAAAGGGATCAGCCAATGCAAGTAGTATCAATCCCAAATAAAGAATATGATGTTGAAAAATGAAATCAACATGCGCACCTCTTTTTGTTTTTTTTAAACCCCCAGAGAAAAGCTAGGGAAGGAGATATGATACGATAATGATGATGAAAGGACTTAATGCAATAAGAAAGACTGACGGTGGGACGAAGGATGATATGCTCATAAACAAAATAAACGAAATAAAAGAACCCTGCTGTTTCTGATGACAGTAAAGGGAAACCGTGTGAAGAATATGTTGATGGGAAGAAGAGGAAGCAGTGGAAACGAGTGAACTCCTATGAAAAGGATGCAGAGGAACGACCGCACAGGAAGAAGAAAACTCTGCTCGTACAGAACCTGCAATCTTTTTTCCTCTGTATATGTGGGTGTTCAACCTTATGACGATCGATCCAGGCTTCCTTATATAAGATTCCAATCGGATGTGATCAAACAAGGGAAGATAAGAACGGGCAAGGAGTATCCAGGGAAAGGATTAACATCGAGCAAGAGGTTGAAACAAGGCAGGGAACTGTGAGGGAAAGATGGAAAAAGGCAGGACTCCGAAAGGTGAAACACGACCTTACGAAGGGCGTCAATTCTTGATTTGACGACCTACCCATACGGCGTTTCATAAAACACGACCCAAGCCAGGGCGTTTCTTCCTGGATTTAATTTTGGCAATTCCTTGTTTGAAAATCATGAGAACACGCCTAAGATCGAGGCGTTAAATTAAAACACGCCCTGAGGAAGGGCGTTTAACCAATAATTAAATTGATTTTGCATTTACTTTAAAACCGATAATACCAGGAATTGACGCCCTAACATTTAGTCGTCCTTTCTTTAGAAAACGCCCTAGACAAGGTCGCTATTTAGATAACGCCCCTCTTCAGGTCGCAAATCACAAAAAATGCAAAATAAACAAACCCACACACAAGAAAATAGAAAAACTTCATATTATGAATATATTGAAGTTCACTTTGGGGCGTCATCATAGTGACATGAGATTTGATCAACATAGCGTCATTTTTGGCGTGTCTACAGCTGCCCCGCCTTAGCGTCTACTTTGGAAGGGATTGAGACGAAAATGGAGTGAAAGTGCAACAAAATGGAATGAAGTGGAGCGAACTGATAAGTAGATGCCAAGGTGTGATGTGACACGCCTCAGACACTAGGTATTAGAAATTTTTCCAAGATTCTAAATGAAACAACTCCGAATGATTCCAAGGAAGCATCAATTTGCTGGACAAAGGAGTCTAAGTAAAATGTAAGGCAAAAGGGTGTGCGCGCGGGCACGATAGGGAAAGACCATTGGAGAGCGGTTACCAGCCAACGTGGATGTGCTACAACCAAGGTAGATTTGCAGAAAATAAAGAGAATTGAGATGGAGATCCAACAAAGGGACTTTTTCAAGGAATCAGCCTAAGCGGCTTCAGATAGAAAAAAGTACTCAATTGGGAATGGAATATCTCATGTCAACTCAATCAAGAACGAGTGACCTTCATTATCGCCATAATATGAAGATTTTCAGCATGAAACTCAAAGTCCTACATGATGCATGCTGAGCTAAAAGAAAAGATAAAACAAACTAAAAATAGAAAATAATCAAGGATAATATTGCTAAGCCATCTAGATTTGGTCAAGAATCCAAGTTTCTGAGCCAACACTAAGCCGAGGCCCGTTTGTCCGCGCATCAACTTGGAAAGTGGAACCATTGTCCCAAACCCTCAACGACTCAACG
Source organism: Amorphophallus konjac (assembly GCA_022559845.1). NCBI lineage: Eukaryota > Viridiplantae > Streptophyta > Magnoliopsida > Alismatales > Araceae > Amorphophallus > Amorphophallus konjac. Next base: position 86,816,743 of record CM040126.1, on the reverse strand, counting down.
GCCTATCCGTGTGATCAAGACTCTCCTGGAATCATCATCGTTTTTGATGAAGGGGAACTCAAATTCCAGATTCATTAGAACCACAAGGTCCTTGATGTGCTATAATAATGTAGATATCCTATAATAACAATGCTTACAATGAACAAATACAAAATGACAAGTGCGATGTGATTTCCATGAGCAACCCAGGCGCCTCTAATCCTGCAAACTTCTGCACTTTGAAAATTCATCAGTTTTCAAAATTCAAGATAATCCAACATAATTTTCCATTTAAATCATGATATGATCATAAGTGCTCAATTAAAAACAATTCAACGAAATAATAGCACTTAAGTTCATTAACACACATGAATATTTAAATTCATAAGCTCATAAAAACACGCCTGCACCGAATGGCGTCAAACCATGAAAAGCGCCTTAATATGTAGGCGTTAAAACATGAAACACGCCCTTCAGCAAGGCGTGAAACCCATCGAGAGGCCAAAGAGTAAACGACCTACTAAAGGGCGTTACACAAAACACGACCTTAGAAAGGTCGTCAGTTCAAAAATTGACGCCCTAACAAAAGGCGTTAATCAATCCAACGCTTCCGTTTCCAAATCGAAAGCAAAATCAAATCCTAATAGCCATTAACCTGCTAACTCCGAACAACCTTAAGCCCTCTTCAAATCTTTATAAAAGAAAGGCTGCTTTCCTCAACCTAAAGCAACTTTTTCTCTGAACCTCCGTAGCCGGCTCTGTTCTCTTTTCTCTGTTTGTTCTTCTCCCGCAGGCACTTGTCCGAGCTCCTTCTGCAAAGCCAAAAAACAATGGAGAGGATGATTAAGAGACCTAGGTCTTCCACCCCTAGGTTGACTGAAATCCAAGGGCACATCTGCAGCCGAGTTGCTCAACATCAGGTTAGTGAATTCCTCTGCTTTTCCCTCTGCTTATATCTTCTTTCTTTTCTTTTTATTGAATCCTTCTGTCAAACTACTTCTTACATATGCTCATGTCCGGCACTATTGGCACTGTCCATATTTTCTTTCCACAGGACTACTCAAATGTCCCTGGTGCTAGGAGATTTACAAAAGTGAAGTGGTTGCCCCTTATTCTCTCCAAGTTTTCTTCTGATACGAGAGTATACCTAGCAAGATGGCATCTTTTGGGCCTAGTAACCCATGCCAAGCACTATGACCAAATTCACTTAGATTGGGCTGCCATAGGAGCATTGATTGAACTTTGGCATCCTTCCACTCATACCTTTCTCTTCTCGACATTTGAAGCCACCATCCTATTGGAAGAGCTAGAGTTGATCTTAGGCTTGAAAAGAATGAAACAAGGAGAAGAAGAAAAGATGGCCATCATGCCAAGGCCAATCTCCTCTCATGAATTGCTAACCTCATTGATATCTAGCCCAAACATAGTGAACCAAATCAAGGTCACTAAAGGAATCAATCTCTTGAAGCTTGCCCCATGGGTGTACAAGAGAGCGGATCAAGCAAAGGAAGAGGAGGAGATAGAAAAGATAGCAAAGGCCCTCGTGGTGTGCTTAGCAGGCGCACTCTTGTTTCCCTCCACGGAGGACTTTCTAGAGGAGGCCCAATTGAGCGCGGTGATGAGCTTATGGGAAGAGGAAAGAACCGGACCGGCTATCCTAGCCTATCTCTATAGCGGGCTTACTTTGGCGGCGATGGGAAGGCCCATATACGGGTGCATGCTAGCACTCTCTAGTTGGGTTGATCTACACTTCAAATTCGATCCATGTGGCGAGGCCCAACAACCCTCAAGAATCTTTTCAAAAAGCCCACTCTCTTACATGACCGGTTCGTTAGGAATAAGCAATAGGGTGATGAACCGGATTCCTCAAGTGAAGAAGAGAGGGGATTGGAGAGAGCACCTAAAGGTAATGCCAAAGAACCTCTTTACATGTGCCCCGGGTGTACTCAAGATGCAGGAACTTCGTGCACGATTCTCTACCGGTACGGACCTTCGTCTCATTGGCGCTTCAGACTTCATACTATACAACTCTCACAGATGCCTTCCTCAAATTGGACTTCCAAGGCAACGTCTAGAAGACGTCTCTCATCTCCCTCCAATCAAATCAAGAGACCTAGGCAGCAATGAAGATGGAGAAGAGGCTATCACAATCCAAGCCCTATGGAAGATTAACAAACCTCATCAACCTGTAGAGAGTTTGGAGGAAGACAAAGATCAGTGGAAAAATTATGTAACAGCTTTGAGAAAGCTAAGACCCAAGGTGGCTCATTAATCATTGTAATCTCTCTTTTCAAGGTAATAAAAATGATTGTTTTCTGATTGTGCCTTACTGCTGTGCTTCAGATCAAATCCTTAAATAACCTATCGTTCTGTTGCGAATAACGCCTCAAGCAAAGGCGTGAATTCATAAAAGGACGCCTTCATGATAGGTCGCTTCCAATATTCTTGTTCACACATTTGACGCCTTCAAGAATAGGCGTTACTTAAATAATGAGGCGTTAATCGATTCAAATTCCCAAAATATATTCGTTGAAATTCCAAAAGTAACGCCCTCAGGAAAGTCACGTTTCAATCAGGTAACGCCTCTAGCTCAGGCGTGAGTAAAAATCATAATAATTACTTCGATCACATCAATCAACGCCCATTGAATGCGTCTGACAACGGTTATCATTCCCTATGCAAATAAAATTGACGCCTCGAGCAACGTCGTCTATATTATAAACACGCCCAGGTCATAGTCGTGACTTCCACAAAAAATGCCTCTTCTCAGGGCGTCTCTTCTTTTCGAATGCTAAAAAGGGCTTTCCCCCTTTCTTCTTCTTCCTCTGTTCCATTCTCTCTTCTCTGCAACCCTAACCGAAGCTCCCCCTCCCCTCTTCTCTTCCTCTATCTCTCTCTCTGTCCTTAGCCCTAACCCTAGCCATGGCCAGAGGCGGTTCAGTCAAACGGCAGAGGGTGGCCGCTCCCGAGGTGGTTGATCTGGGCGACGACGCCCACTGTGAGGAAGGGGCCATCGTGGCGGTTGAAGAAGACGCTCCAATGGCGGAGGCCGGCGACGAGGCCGGAGGAAACCAAGAAGCCCACGAGGAAGGCGAAGGAGAAGAAGACGGCGAAGGCGAAGGGGGTGAAGAGGAAGAAGGTGGCGAGGAAGGAAGCGGTGAAGAAGGAGAAGGAGAAGGAGATGAACCACCGCCCGCGGCGGCGATCCTCCCCCGTGCCGGCCAACTGCGGCGGCCACGGCAGCCAAGGCCTCGACCACAAAATCAGAAGCACAAGAAGGTAAGCCTCAAACCCTTTTCCAATTTTATTTATTTTAATTTCATTTTTTCCTGATTTTCCATAGCCCTCGGGTATAAACCCTGCAACCCAGAAAGAAGGCGCCCTCAGAGGCGTCACGATCTCAAAATACACGCCCAACCCAAGGGCGTTAAATATATTATTTTTATGAAAAAACAATTAACCCCATAAGAACACGCCCTAAAGCATGTCGCCCAATTAAATTTACATATTATGCTGTTAATTTTCGCATGCTGTTATTTTTATTCCATTTTCTGAAAAACTGGAAACCACGCCCCACACCAGGGCGTCAATTCTAAACAGACGACCAAACCAGCGGTCGCCCAATCATTAATTCTTTGACTAATTTAACGAACCCAAATTGAAAACGCCCTACTCAAGGGTGTGAATTGAAAAACCTTTAGGATTTTTAGAAATTAACCACAAACACACGCCCAACATAGAGGCGTTTCATAGATGAAAAACGACCTAGGGTAGGTCGTTATTTAGAAGCTCAAACAGAACCACGCCCCCCTTAAGGGCACTACTTCAACAAAAAATGATCTGAGGAAGGTCGTTACTTCCAATAACACCAACATTCATCCTGGGGCAATCAAAATGAAATAAGCATGAATAATCACAACAATTAAACCAACAATTCTTATTTTATGCATGCAGGGGCTGATGAGGACACGCATTTCATGGGTCATGGTTCGGGCAGCTTACTACGGCCTCCCCGAGTTCCAGAGAGAGAGGGTAGATGCGATGGGGTTCGGGGCCTTCCTCAGCATAGAGCTAGTTAGGCCAGACCTACCACTCATTCAGGTTCTACGGGAGAGATGGGATAGGACTAGCCGGGCATTCCTGATGCCTTGGGGACACATGATTCCTACCCTGGAGGACGTGGCCAGGATTACGGGGTTGAGGGTAGATGGAGAGGCTGTGAGCGGGATTACCTACCCAGACTACACCGAGCATGCCCAGAGATTGCTAGGGTTGGAGATGGTTTACGAGACCCCTAGCGAGTGCAGGACGATCTTCCGTACCGACCTCACCACAGTGATGGGTTTAGGGAATGCTAGGCACAGGTCAGGAGAGACCCTAGAGCAGTTTTCACAGAGGCTGATAGACGGGGCTAGTGCAGTGTACTGCCAGGACCCGACCGACAGGGAGAGAGCTGACCTAGACTTGAGGAGGTTCTTGCTACTGCTACTGGGGAGGCTGCTGCTCGGGACAAAGGGCGATGTCATTAACTGCCGGTTTCTAGGGATACTCGAGGACCTGGAGGTAGTTGGCAGCTACGCCTGGGGAGCGGCTCTGCTGGCGCACATGATGGCCGACCTATCCACGAGGACAGGGCGAGAGACGACTGTCAGTGGCTTCTCACCTTTTCTTCAGGTATGCATTTTTCATTTTTTTTCATTTTTTTCTTTTTTTTTATGTATATTTTTATATGCATGTGAATGCCTAACTAATGCAATGCATGGATGTAGGTTTGGAGTCACCTCTACATGCCGATGGGGCGCGTTGACCCACGGCCTGAGAACGAGGGAGCTTTCCCTCTAGCACGGCGCTGGGTGCCGATCGTGTTCGGCGCCCCGCTCGGCTACGAGTTGTGGGTTCTACGGAGAGAGCTCTGCGACTTCCCTCCCTCGCTGGTATGTATGAATGCTATGTATCTTTCTTTTGCTTTTTATTTTGAATTTATGATGATGACGATGAAATGATGATATGTATGTTTATGAATGCAGGTGCAGTGGAGACCCTATGAGGGGATGACAGACGAGGGCCAACCTTGGGTCGTAGCGGGCCGACCTCACTTTGAGCGTGAGCTTTGGGTTCACTGCTTGAGCGAGATCGAGCCGTTATGGCTTAGGTTGGTGATGAGGATGCTAGGCCTCCACCAGGAGTGGATTGAGGTAGGCGAGCCGCGTGGCATCGGGAAGAAGACTCGCGGTCGTACAAAGGCGACCGACTGGAGGGTACGATTCGAGGAGCAGCACGCCGACTGGCAGCGTGGCGGGACCAGAGTTACCTCTCGCGCGACTGACAGCTCCGAGTACCTCCGGCGCTACTGGGAGGTATACGCCGGCCGACCCCAGATGAGGGTCTTAGGGGTATGTATGAATGCACTTATTTCTAATGCAAATGCTTATGTGACTATCATGCGACTAACATGTGATGGATGCAGGATGCGCGGGACATAGCGGCGATAGATGCCCAGGCCCACCTACACAGCCTGGAGGACCAGCTAGCTGCCACACGGGCAGACCTAGAGACCCTGGTGAGTGTTTAAGTTATTTCTATATGCAAATGTTTTTTGTTTTTTGTTGAATTATTGATGATTAGCCATTGACGATCTCAATGAATGCAGCGTGCCCAGCAGGGAGCAGTGAGGAGAGACCCAGGGGAGGCCTCCAGCTCTAGAGGGCCCAGTGCAGAGGTGACTGCACTGGCAGAGCAGCTAGCGGGAGCAGTGGCACGAGCCGAGACAGCAGAGCGCGACCTCGCTTCACGGGTAAATTCCAAAACACCAATCCATTCAAATATTGATTATATAACTGTGCACTGATGAAATTTAAATATTGATTATATAATTGTGCACTGATGAAATTCATTTTACAGACTGAGGAGCTTCGAGCCGCTCTTACCTGCGTTGACGAGGGCTTCCGCGCGACGAGCGCACGGGTGAGTGGTTCAATTATACATTGCTTGAATTGCTAGATTATTGAATTTAATTGTGGAATTGATGACTTGTTTACCTGTTTGCAGGTGACACAGCTTCAGGCAGTACGTACCGAGTTGGCGATCCGCGATCAGCGGATCTCAAAACTTGAGAGGTCCCTGAGGCGACGAGAGGAGCTTCCTCAGGACGTGGCCGAGCTACGCGTGGCGCTTGAGCTGGAGAGACGGGAGCGTGCCCGGGAGCGCGAGGAGCGTGCTCGTGAGCGGGAGGAGCACCAGGCGGAGCGTGCCCGGTTCCAGGAGCAGGTGGCGGCACGTGAGCGAGAGCTGGCGGATTCGAGGACCCAGTTGATCCTTTCCCAGGAGCGGCTGTGAGTGTCCGAGGAGCGTCTCCAGCGAGGACGCGAGCGAGCGCGGGCTGCGGGGTACTCCTTCACCAGCTCCACCTTCGCGGCGGGTTCTTCCCTCCGAGAGAGGAGCGAGGCAGGGGGACACGTTCGGGTTCCGGCTTCTTCACGGGGGCCCATGCCTCCTCCACCAGTACCAGCTCGGGACGGTGAGGAGGAGGTTGAGAGTAGGAGAGAGGAGGGTGGAGGCGAGAGCTGAGAGACTTACTTGTACTCCTCCACCCTCACACATGTACATGATAGCCATGAGATATATATATATATATCGAGATTTTTGTTACCTGAGCACTTTGTGTGACTGTGGCCTCGTGTTTGTGTACTTTCCTCTTTCCACGTTCTTCGTGTTTACTTTACTGTGCCCTGTTTCTGCAACTGTAATCCACACTTTGAACAAACAGGTTAATTCATCTGTTCGACTTGGCCCCTTGCCCAATAAGCAAGGGGTGGCAATATTTTGACCTTAATGACGGGTCAAGGGGCCAAGCCTTTAATCAAGATAAGGCAAAATGAAATAGCTGATAACGGGAGATGCATCATGCAAGGCACACATATGCAAACCATAAATAAAAGATGCCCATGCAAAAGAATGCAAGCATACTTGGAGAATGCATTTTTTTCACTCATTTATTATTATTATTATTATTATTTTTGAAAAACGCGCCTTTGAATAGGTCGTTATTCACATAAAAGACGCCCTATAAGACGGCGTGAATTTGAAAAGTGAATTTGATTTTTGAAAAAGTGACGACCTGCGCAGGGACGTTATTTGGAAAGAGATGACTTAAACAAAGACGTTAATTAAATAAAAAGCGCCTTAGCCAAAGGCGTTAATTGAATTATTTCTGCAAAAAAAGGTTGTCAAGGCTATCAAAACCACAAGTCTTACACGGTCACCATCTAAAATTCATTAACCTTTCTTGAGTAATTAAAAGGGAGTTGACGTGCTCATAGTTGACCTGTATTCTAGATTTCGCACAGTGCAATTTCTTTAGTCCGTCTTTAACCATCCTGCCAGTTCGTGATTTTACCACATAGAAAGGATGGAAGAAAATATAAGGGAAGCCCATAGGGGATTCTGAGATGCTCAAGGTAAAGTTACCTCCCCTACCCTATGCCTGTTGGGGTTCGGTCTTTGGCGTAGGGAAATTGTTGCCTTTTTGCCCTTGTTATATTGCATGCATACGTCCAAGGTTTTCCTTGCGGGGACTTTGCCCTCTTGACATGCTTTTCTTTTCATAACTTGACTTTCACTTTGGAATTGATTTGCATTGATGAAAATAAACCTAATTGTACTTGGGCTTTTGTGGCATTTGTTCCCTTTTGGGCCCTGACTTCCACCTACTAGGGCGGCGGATAGGCTTGGCGCGTCTGCCTCGAGGTCTCCCTTCCTCCCTTATGTGCCGAAGAAGAAGAGAACGGGTATTGTCTTTCACTTTTAGTCAGGTTTATGACTTTCCGTCAGATTTTGCACTGCTTGATCTCAAGAATAAAGCGTGTAGTGTGTGTGGGAGTCAACCCCCTTTTAAGTTAGCAAGACTGATGAATGAATTCTGAATTTTGACCTTTCGGACATTGATCCTTCGTGTGCCATGGCACCAATTCTGTTCTCTTTTTGATTTTGAAGAATTTCTATTTTTGTTTGCTTTTTGGAGTTTCTATTTTTTTTATGGTTTTCGGAGATATTCCTTTTTGTTTGGATTTTTAAATCAAGGGTAGTATTTCTTAAGATACAAACCATTCCAAGGGTGAGTTAACTCTTCCCCTTCAGCATTAATTAGTTTATAAGCATTGCCAGGATAAACATCTTTTATGATAAACGGTCCTTCCCAATTGGGTTGGAGTTTTGAGCGAGGGCCACCCGGCTTTACAAAAATTCTCTTGATTACCATCTCACCGGTTTTAAATTTTCTCTCAATTACTTTCTTTTGATAAAAACGTGAAAGCCTGTTTTGGTAAACACGCGCATGCTCAGCGGCGACTAGACGCTTCTCATCGAGGAGTTCCAACTGGGCAAGGAGTGAATCACGACGTTCATCCATAGAAAATTCCTTATCCAATTGTACTCGTAGAGAGGGAATAAGAATCTCATAAGGGACTACCGCCTCCATTCCATAAGTAAGGGCGAAAGGGGTTTGCCCAGTGGGGGTGCGAATGGAAGTGCGATAGGCCCAAAGAGCTTCAACTAGCTTGTCTGGCCAGTCCGAAAATTTATTAGCCTCATAAGTTTTCTTAACAATTTTGATCAAAGTTTTATTAGTTGCCTCTGCCTGGCCATTGCCCTGCGGATAATAGGGAGAAGAATGATGCAATGCAATGTTATACCTGTTGCAGAGATCCTTTATTTCCTGAGAGATAAATTGAGGTCCATTTTCGGTGACGATGGTGCTCGGGATGCCGAACCTTGTGATGATGTTCTTCATTATGAATTTGCAGACTGTTGACGCTTTAATCTCCACGTAAACTTCTGTTTCCGCCCACTTGGTGAAGTACTCCGTTGCCGTGAGGATGAATGATTTTTGCTTGGTCAAGAGGTTCGAATCACCAAGAGGTCCAATGATATCAAAAGCCCACATGGAAAAAGGCCATGGGGAGGACGTAGGATGGAGTGAAGAAGCAGGAGAATGAATCTTGTCGGCGTGCAGTTGGCACTTAACACACCTTCGAACATAGATGGAACAATCCTCTTCTAGAGTGGGCCAATAGAATCCTAGCCTAAGGATCTTCTTAGCTAGCATCTGGCTATTCACATGACCACCACACACTCCAGAATGCGCCTCTTCCACAACTTTCCATGATTCATCATCATCGAGGCATCTTAATAAAACACCGGTGAGCCCTCTTCTGTAGAGCACACCTCCAACTAGAACATATCGTTGAGCCACTCTTCTAATTGCTTTCTTCTCTTCTGCAGTGGTTTCCTCGGGATAGGACTGATCATTGCAATACCTGGCAATCTCATAATACCAAGGTTTCTTTTCGTCAGCCAATACTTCTTGCCAATCCAAAAGCATGACTTCCTTACCTTTAAGAGATTCCTTCTGTTTAACCTTCTCGAGCACCTGATCCCTAATATCAAGGAATGCGCGATCCTTAATAGCTGGGGTGTCACATTGATGAATCAGGGGAACATGAAAATCACGCTCAGGAGGGAAAACTAAAGCGGAAGCTAAAGAAGCAAGAGCGTCAGCCAAGATGTTCTGACTACGCGGGACATGAACAAAGATTAATTTAGTGAAGAGTTTGGCATAAGCTGAAGCGAGTTCCTGGTAGGGCTTGAGCTTAGGATTGATAGTGCGGCACTTGACAAGCACCTGGCGCAGAATAAGCTGACTATCACCCACAATCCTCAAATGGGTGACACCATATCGATGAGCGATTTGAAGACCGGCCAAAAGAGCTTCATACTCAGCTATGTTATTGGTGACGGGGAAAGTGAGCCGAGCAGCAAATGGGATGGTGACCCCTTCTGGTGTTAAAAGAACCATGCCGATCCCTCTTCCTTGAGAATTAAGAGCTCCATCAAAATGTAACGTCCACATAGGATCGTGGGGTTGATTAATGGACATTAATTCTTCATCTGGGAACTCCGAATTGACAGGATCAAAACGGGGGAGAGGGTGATGAGCAAGGTGTTCGGCAATGGCGTAGCCTTTGATAGCTTTCTGTTGAATGTAAGTGATATCAAACTGAGAGAGGAAGCTCTGCCAGCGTGCTAATCGATCAGTGAGGATAGATTTTTCAAGGAGGAATTTAATCGGATTCATGCGAGCAATGAGGTGAACCTCATGAGCTAAGAAATAATGTTTTAACTTCTGAACTACCCAAACCAAAGCTGCACAAGTCTTCTCCATGGCTGAGTACCTCTGCTCACAGGGGTTAAGAAGCTTAGACAAGTAGTATGCTGCCCTCTCCTTACTTTCTTCATCCACTTGAGCTAAGACAGCACATACGGAGTCATCCAGGACCGAAACATAGAGAATAAGCGGTTTGCCTAGAATTGGCGGCCTCAGGACAGGAGGATTGGCCAGATAATCCTTCAATCCGTCAAAGGCTGCCTGACACTTGTCATCCCAATTAAACTTGACTCCCGGCTTAGTAAGCTCGTAGAACGGCCTACATCTTTGTGAATGCTGGGAGACGAAGCGGCGAATAAATTGCAACCTCCCGATTAATCCTCGAACTTCCTTCAAATTCTTGGGAGGAGGCATATCTCTAATGGCCTTTGCCTTGTTGGGATCAACTTCAATTCCCCTCTTGCTAACAATGAAACCAAGCAATTTTTCTGAAGAAATGCCAAATACGCACTTTTTGGGGTTCATTTTCAAATGATATTCTCGTGACCTTTGTAAAACCTTAGCCAGAACCCCAGGATGCTCAATCCTTGTCCTTGATTTTACAACCAGGTCATCCACATACACCTCAATATAAATATGAATCATGTCATGAAAAATCGCCATCATAGCCCTCTGGTAGGTGGCTCCAGCATTCTTAAGTCCAAAGGGCATGACCACATAGCAATAAGTCCCCCATGGTGTAGTGAATGATGTTTTCTCTTGATCCTCTTCAGACAGACGAATTTGATTATAACCTGAAAAGCCATCCATAAATGAGAGAGTCTCAAATCCTGCCGTATTATCAATTAGAACGTCAATATGAGGGAGGGGGAAGTCATCTTTAGGACACGCTCGGTTGAGGTCCCGGAAGTCTATGCAAATCCGAACTTTTCCATCTTTCTTCATAACCGGGACAATGTTAGCCACCCAATTGGGGTAGAGGACAACTCTAACAAATCTAGCCTTGTGAAGCTTGTCGACCTCTTCTTTCATCTTTAAAGCCATGTTAGGGTGGAAACGCCTCAACCGTTGTTTGACCGGGACAGACCCTGGCTTAAGTGTAAGGCTGTGTTCAACAAGCGCAGGGTCTAATCCAGGCATATCTTCATAACTCCACGCAAACGTGTCCTTGTACTCTTGAAGAACCAAAATGAGCGCCTCCTCTTCGGAAGGCGGCAAATTCTTGCTTATGAGGATAATCCTAGGGTCTTCCTCGGTACCCAAATTAATTTCTTTGGTAGGTTCTTCTACGGAGGCTGATGGTTCGTCGAATCTTCTCATACCACTAGCAAAAGCATCAGCCTCGTCCTCATATTCTTCGTAACTTTCATCCCCCTCTTCAATAGGGTCTTCATCATTCATAATTTCATAAACACCCAAACCCTCATAGGAAGCAACAGCATCTTCAAATTCTAACTCTGGCAGGATAATCGGATCTTCCACAAACTCAGGGATTGCTAAACAAGCCTGACATCTAATAGCTAACTCCAACAAAAATCTACGAGGCCCTTAGATTTCTTATGTGAATCTACCCCATGAATTTTATTAGAAGAAGAGGAAGAAGAGGAGGAGCGACTAGCCTGATCAGAAGGGGGTGAAAAAGTGGGTACAGGAGGTGATACAGAGGAAGATCCCTCGCCGGAGGGGGAAAAGAGATCTATCAAGGAATCTTGAAAGAGCGGCCCCTGGGTTGGGACGCACTCGGGAGAGAAATAGGAGGTCTCCTCAACAGAGATGGAGGATTGGAAAGTTGGAAAATTGACGTTTTTTTTTCTTTTTTTTCTTTTTTATCTTTTTCTTTATTTTTATTTTCTTTTTCAAGGAGAAAGCAGTGTGATGGGAGAATAGCAGGAGGAGTGGAATTTGCAAGATTAGAGAAAGATTTAATCAATGATGGCCCTTGGGGGGGCGAGATGGAGATTTTGGAAAATTGCTCGAGGAGCGAAGGAGGAATCGTGAGAGAAACCTGGATTGAATTTGGAGCAAAGCTGATTGTAATCGGAGGTGGTCTTGGCACACGACCAAACCAATGAGAATGTAGAGAAGCAAGCACAGATGGATGTAGCGAAGTGAGAGAAAAGAGGCCGGCCCACAGCCTATCCACAATAAAACCTTCTTCAAAGGGGACATCTGGCTCCCCAGTATCCGTATAGTCACTCAGCAGCTGCCTCTTGTCTGTGATCACTGCTGGCATTTCAATCAATTCCTGTATGAGCGGCGGCCATTCCGGATCTGTCGGCATGAAGAGGCGGCTTAAAGAAATAGTAATGTCATTCATGTCGAACCACCTGTACCAGTCACATTCTGGATCACCCATTTTCCTTCTCTTGTCCGGCATTAAAGACTCCAGGGCTTTGTAGGTAGCCAGTGGTGCAATGTGACGGGCAAACTGTCTGGCGTGAACATCTTGATAGTCAAGCAATGAAGTAACTATGGTAGTCTGCTCATTATTCTGAATGCCGCCAGTAACAAAATGTGTCTTCAGTGTCCAGGAGAGTGGCTGGCGATCAGTCTTCAAAGTAGAAGTCATAAATGCCCATGGCTCTTCTTCATTTTTGCTCGGCCCTTTATAGCCTAAACCGCCTCGTACAAACAATTTTTGCGGCTTAATGGGCCTAATCCTGCCCTGACAATTGGCACCCAGGCCTTTGCCATCCTGATACCCCATTTTTAACAGAATGTTCCAGCCAGGGGTATTAATCATGTTCTTTTTCTTCTTCCCCTTAGAAGGCAGGGGTGTCATAGCAACCGTGGTAATAGTTTCAGATGGCATTGGCCGTGGACGGGGGACGTCCAGCACAGACAACAGTGGCTTATTGACAGGCCAAATAGAAGGGACTGACGAAGCCGCATGAATATCTTCCTCTGGCAGAATCGGCATGCTGGTCACCTTGATAATACGGCCCTTGTGTGGGAATTTGAGACACTGGTGATTTGTAGAGGGCACCGCATCAAGTTGCTGGATATATGGGCGGCCAAGAATGCCATTAAATGTTGGATCCATGTCCAAGATGTGAAAATCTGCTGTGATGGTGGCAGGACCCAAGCTAACTTTCAATGTGATCATGCCTAGAGGAGGCTTCTTTGTGTTGTCATATGCAGTGACTGTTATGGTGGACGGCCGAATCTGGCTTTCTGGTATGCCACATAACTTCAAGGTGCTTGGTGGCAAAACATTGATGGATGCCCCAGTATCTACCAGACATTGCTTAACAGCCACCTTATTGATGTCGACTGTGATGCATAAGGTATATTTCCTTGCTGAGATTGGTGCCAGTTCATGCTCATAAAAAGTAATTGCCGGCTGACTGCTAGCAGGTGTTAACACTGTGACTATCTGCTCAACTGGAATGTCTTCATTAACCATTACCTTCCACAGATATTCCTTTAGAGCCAGCTGATGAGTGGTGGACCGTTTGATCAATTCCAGGATCGAAATTCTTGCCGGAGTCCAGTCCAAATGTTTTAACAAATCATATTCAGTGCCCGGTACAGACCCTTGTTCTTGTTCTTGCTCTCGCGGCCCCTGCACGGGCTCTAGCTCTCTTTGCGGAAAAATACGGTGGAAAATCCGTCCGCTGCGGAGCGGCGCCACGCCTTGTAGTGCCTCTGTCGGGGCAAGTGTGGGAGGAGGATTAGAAGAAGAAGAAGAGGGAATGCCGTTGGCAGTGTTCAACAACAGGGGTGCCCCCGTAGGAGGCGTGGGAGTAATGTTTAGCAAAGATGCCCCCGTGGGAGGCGTAGGAGAGTGACTTGATGAAGATGCCCCGTCAGGGGGCGTGGAAGTAGAAAGGGATACTCGAATGGGAGGAACATTGGCGGGTGGTCTAACAAGAAGAGATCTGGGTATGAGAGGTGGGGGAACTGATGGCGGAGGAACCCTTGCCGGTGTAGGAGTGGTAGAGGGTGTAGCGGGTGCTAGCGGTGAGCGAAGTAGGAGTGGCCTGGACGGCGGAGGTATAGAGTTGGTGGTGGAAGGTGGGGTTTGTCGTGCGGTAGGTTGTGGAGGTGGCAAATGGGTAAGAAGAGAGCGGGCGGGCAAGGCCGTAGAACTGGTGGAGGTAGATGGGTTGACGGGGCGTAGAAGAGGACGTCTCGATAGGAGAGTAGAAGAAGAAGGAAGGGTGCGCAAAAGGCGCGGAGGTTGATTTTGATTCGGCTCATGATGAAATGCCCCGACAGAGACGTTTTCTTCATGCCATCCCTGTCCTCTCTGCACTTCGTAGAGGGACGTGACGGGGTTCACATGCTGATTAGGGGCGTGCTCCGGCAATGGATTACGGACAATTCCCATATCCTGCTGGTGTGCTGGAGTTTGCTGTGGTTGAACTTGTTGTGGAGCGGATTGCTGAGGTTGTTGATTTTGCTGTTGCCGAGAAGCCCTTCTTTCTTTCATAGCGGCTATGAATTGCCTCATCTCATCCCAATTGATGTCACCCTGGTCATTTAGATCGTAAATGTAATCTCTAAAGTGGAAACAACGATCAAGGTTGTGACCAGGGCTGCGATGAAAAGCACAATAACGGGATGTGTCAACATTAGCGGGCCACACGGTTCTTTCCCTTGGCAAGGCGAGCAAGTTGGCGGCCATCAGAGCATTAAAAATATCGGGGAGACTTTCGGGAAGTGGAGGATAGTGGTCCCTTTTGGGGCCAAGTGGTGGTCTCCGTTGTTGTTGGCCGTAGTTGGCAGGTGGGGGCATTTGATGGTATTGTGGTGGAGCTGGAGGGTCTACGCGGGGGGCTTGGTTTTGCGGCGGAGCGAAGGAGTGTTGAGGTGTGAATTGGGGTTGTGGAGTAGGGTTAAAATGAGAGTTCTGTCGTGGAGGCGGTGGTGGACGTGGGTTAGCTTGATGGTGGGGGTTGCCAACTGCGCCGACTTGCTCATTTGTGATGGTGCCCTCAGTTGTGGGCCCGCTGTTAACATTGGTGGTTTTCTTAAACAGCCGAGGCTTCGGCTCGAACATGCCCATAATGGGCGAATCCTTCATCTGTGTCTGGATGTAACGAGCCCTCTCATAGAGCTCTTCCATAGTAGTCAGCCGGTTCATGGACAAAATATGGCGGAATTGAGGAGTTGCATTAGAAATAATCATCTTTACTTGCTCCTGTTCCGACAAGGTGTCTTTCAGCTTCTCGGCCATCGACCGCCATCTGTCAGCAAATATGATGAAGTCCTCCTCAAACTTCATTTTCTCCGCAACTAAATCTTTAACGGACAGAGAGGGTCCAACACGGTCTCTATACTTTTTCAAGAATTTCCTTTGGACAACATCGAAGTCACTGGCATCAGCTGGCTCCAAGGAATAAAACCATTCGAGGGCTGGCCCCTCCAGAGATCTTCTGAATAAATAGGCCAGAGAAGCCTTGTTGCCTTGCCAGAAGGAGGTCTCGTACATAAAATCCTTCGAATGAATAACCGGATTGCCAGTTCCATTGTACCGCCGAAAGTTCGGCATCTCAGACGGAGGAAGATGGAAAATTGGCAGAGTGGGGAGCGAGATTTCTGGTGCATTCTTGGCCGCAGTGACTTTCTTAAGCTATTCTTCCATGTGGGCCATCTTCTGAAGTAGCAAAGCATTAGAGTCGGACTCAACTGGGGCCTGAACAAAAGAATGTGGTATAGGCGACCGTAGAATCTGAGGAGGTTGGGGGAATTGGTGCCTAACCGCAGAATAACTCGCCTGCTGGGCCGGTATGGCTGTGACAGGCGTTGGCGGACGAGAGGGGGGTTTATGCAAGACCGCTGGGTCGTTAACGGGGTGATGGCCACTCTCGGCCGAAGGGGGGTTGGAAGACGAAGAGGGAACAGACTCCCCTTTCAAGGCGGCCTGGACAGCTTGCCGTTGGGAGTCATCCAACTGAGATAGTGCATTAATTAAGTCCGTGACATTGAAGGATGGGGAAGGGTTCCCTGAAGTGTTGGAGGGCAAAGTCTGAGAAGAGGGCACAACCTCTTGAGGAGTGGTATCAACCACATGGATTTGAGGATGATGAGACTGAGGGTGAGGGTAATTTCCCTCATAATAGATGGAATCCTGGAGAGGGGTCTCATATTGACCAAAAACGTTCTCGTCCTCATCATCATAAGAACACCCATAGCCTGCCATGTTGATGATTATACCTGAATGGAGTTTCATATTTTTAAGAGGAGAAACAATTTTATAAAGGCACTATCAAACAAACCACCACTCGATCCAAACAAGTCAAATTAACCCAAGCAAGTGTATGCAACCAAGTTGAGATGAACGCAAGGTTTTAGTGTTCCGCTTGAGATTAGAGTAGATTGAATTATTGAATAGTTCACTTATGTTTGCAATGTGAAACCTAGTTGATCCAAGTGTAACCTCTGGGTCAACTAGATTCTTTCTCTCTCCTCACCAACGATAGGTTCTCTAAACTCCGGGTACTTCGAGGGTACAACCAGCCCGGCGTCCGTGAGGGAATCCACGGGTGCGGGGACTTATGGAGGTCTTGGAAAAGGGATTTCCAGTCCAAAGAGATGGAATGCTCAATGGAGGGTCGTCCCGATTCCAAGAGAGGTGTGTGGAATCCTAGTGTAGAGAGAGGAGGTCTCCCAACCAAATGCCACAATATGCAAAGTAATATGATCAAATCAAAGCAATATAGGCAAGCAATATGACAACCAAACAAACTATCACAGACAGCAGCAGGAAGCAAGGTTCTGTAAAACGCAGGAAAGAGACGACCTGGGGCAGGTCGCTATCAACCAAAGCAACGACAGGGTCACTGTCGTGAATCACTGCGAGAGGCTATGAGCCAGCAGCGAGTAACAGAAACACGCCTCTGGTAGAGGCGCAAAATCTGGAAGGGACGCCTCTATGTGAGGGCGTCAAATCTGAGGAAGCGCCTTGAGGTGAGGCGCTATGTAATAAAAGAACGCCCTGGGGCAGGGCGTGAATTCACAGGCAGTGATTAAAGCAGTAAGATGATGTAAGGGCAGACGTAACATAAAAAGAATACGCCCTGAATGAAGGCGTTAGAAAATGATAACACGCCCTGGAGGTGGGCGTTAATTCTCAGACAGTATAATGAACGGAAACAAAGCAGCAGATATGCTAAAAGACGCCCTGGAAAGAGGCGTTAATAAACTAAAACACGCCCTTGTGAAGGGCGTTAAACCAAAAAGCACCCTCGTGGAAGGCGTTAATTCAGAGGAATATGCAAATGCAACCTGGCTGATCCCGGAGTGTGCAGAGTGCACAGTGGAGGGTGCCCGAGGGGCACAAAGGAAAGGGTACTGAGGGTACCAAGGGGAAAGGGCACACGAGGGTGCCAAGGGGAAAGGGCACACGAGGGTGCCAATGGAGATGGTAATCAAAAGGAAAACAGTGGAAGTCCCACCGTGATTGCCAATTTATGGATGGGCATAAATCCCACACAAAATCACAAGAGAATAAATGATGTGAAAAAAACAAGGGGGAGAATAATGATTAATGCATAAATAAGGGGAAGAAAAAGCTTGCACGTGGTGCAAAAATGGAGATGTGATCGCCAGAGGGGTTACCTCAATAATAATAAAAAGAGATCGTGAATACCTGGTGAAGATTGGAATGCGGGATGATGTGAAGTTCCTTCCTCCTTCTTCAATCGGCCGGCCGATGAGAAGGGTTCTCCTTTTGATTACCTTGCAAAAAAGATAATGAAACAAAGCAAAACGAAAAGGGATCAGCCAATGCAAGTAGTATCAATCCCAAATAAAGAATATGATGTTGAAAAATGAAATCAACATGCGCACCTCTTTTTGTTTTTTTTTTAAACCCCCAGAGAAAAGCTAGGGAAGGAGATATGATACGATAATGATGATGATAGGACTTCATGCAATAAGAAAGACTGACGGTGGGACGAAGGATGATATGCTCATAAACAAAATAAACAAAATAAAAGAACCCTGCTGTCCCTGATGACAGTAAAGGGAAACCGTGTGAAGAATATGTTGATGGGAAGAAGAGGAAGCAGTGGAAACGAGTGAACTCCTATGAAAAGGATGCAGAGGAACGACCGCACAGGAAGAAGAAAGAAAACTCTGCTCGTACAGAACCTGTAATCTTTTTTCCTCTGTATATGTGGGTGTTCAACCTTATGATGATCGATCCAGGCTTCCTTATATAAGATTCCAATCGGATGTGATCAAACAAGGGAAGATAAGAACGGGCAAGGAGTATCCAGGGAAAGGATTAACATCGAGCAAGAGGTTAAAACAAGGCAGGGAACTATGAGGGAAAGATGGAAAA
This sequence comes from Amorphophallus konjac, assembly GCA_022559845.1. Taxonomy (NCBI): domain Eukaryota; kingdom Viridiplantae; phylum Streptophyta; class Magnoliopsida; order Alismatales; family Araceae; genus Amorphophallus; species Amorphophallus konjac. Next base: position 86,798,309 of record CM040126.1, on the reverse strand, counting down.
AGGCAGGACTCCGAAAGGTGAAACACGACCTTGCGAAGGGCGTCAATTCTTGATTTGACGACCTACCCATACGGCGTTTCATAAAACATGACCCAAGCCAGGGCGTTTCTTCCTGGATTTAATTTTGGCAATTCTTTGTTTGAAAATCTTGAGAACACGCCTAAGATCGAGGCGTTAAATTAAAACACGCCCTGAGGAAGGGCGTTTAACCAATAATTAAATTGATTTTGCATTTACTTTAAAACCGGATAATACCAGGAATTGACGCCCTAACATTTAGTCGTCCTTTCTTTAGAAAACGCCCTAGACAAGGTCGCTATTTAGATAACGCCCCTCTTCAGGTCGCAAATCACAAAAAATGCAAAATAAACAAACCCACACACAAGAAAATAGAAAAACTTCATATTATGAATATATTGAAGTTCACTTTGGGGCGTCATCATAGTGACATGAGATTTGATCAACATAGCGTCATTTTTGGCGTGTCTACACAAGGCGCTTGGGCGGGAATTGTGGAGGACACACGCCTACCTATCTGCTGCTGCTATATAAAGAAGACTTCCCCACATGAAGAAGTGATCGTGTAGCAGGGAGATAGAAATCAGATCAAGAAGTGTAGAAGCAGAGAGAGCCTGCACGATCCAGAGAGAAGAGAAAGAGAAAAAAAAAGAGAAGAAGAGAAGGAGAGAGTTGAGAGAGAGGAGTCTGAGAGATTCACTTTGAATGTTTGTTTATCAGTCTCTCGGTTCAGATACAAGAACTGAAATTGCTCATTGTGAGCTACATTCCCTCTGGGGTTTTCTTGTTTTTCGTTTGTTTCTATCTTGTTTTCTGAAACCTTATTTTCAAGCTATTAGTCAGCAGAGCTAAGTTGTATTGCTCAGCGTTGCAGAGGAGGATTCCTCTGGTCAGCAAGCTGTGTTGCTCAGCAACTGAGGTGGATATCTCAGACAGCAAGCTGTGTTGCTCAGCGGTTGTAGGCAGGCTGTGAGGCCCAGCGGTTGAAGCTGTGTATCAACGGTTGAAGCCACATTCCGGTTTGGAGTGTGGGGTGGACGTACATCTCTGGTTTGAGATCGAACCACCTTAAAAATTTTCTGTCTACTGTGCGTTTGTCTTGTGAATTGTTGTGCATCTTGGTTATCTCTCTCATCAGCAATAGATGCATGTTTAGGATCGTTTATGTTCAGATCTGCTAGAGTTGGCTTTCTGTGATCGCTCTTGCTTATCTTTCTGCCATCCAGCATCAGTTTGTTTTATTTCCGCACTTGAAACTGGTACAGTCGATTTTATTGGGTGACTGATCTATTCACCCCCCTCTAGATCGTTCATAGACTCTCATCAGCCCCTAGTCAACTCAGCACCGGCCCCGCCCCCTGTAGCACAAGGAGGCACCCACAGAAACCCCGACTTCCATTCTCTGCCCCTGCAGGTCAACCCGAGATAGAATCGATCTCTTTGGCTTTTCCCCCCACCCCTTCGCCTGGCCGGTTGACCGCCCCTCCCTACATGGAGGTAGTTGTGGCTGTAACCTAATTAACCCCCGCCCTGAGAACCCCCTCCTGCGTGAGGTGTAGTGCTGTAATAATATTATTTTCAGGACCATCGACTATGGACCAATATTTCGATTTGTATCCCATGTCCGAGGATAGGAAAGTCCGACTTGCCAAGATGCAACTCACCAAATTAGCCAAGACCCATTGGTTGAACGTGGGGGGGTTAAGGATAGTTAGGAGGGAAGCTCCCATCACCACATGGGGGGCCATGAAAGAACAACTCAAACTCAAATATGTCCCCCCCTCCTACCATCAAAACCTCCTAGATGAGTGGCCGGCCCTAACACAAGAAGGGAAGACCGTCGTAGAGTACATTGAAAAATTTGATTACTGCCTTCTTAAGTGCGGAGTCCAAGCGGACCCCGTGCTCACACTATCTCGCTTTAGGAATGGGCTTCAATTCCACATAAAGAAGGAGCTCTTCTTACGTCAAGTGACCACTCTAGAGCAAGTCTACCAAATAGCCTGAGATTCTGAGAAATTCTCAAGATATACCCAAATGGTTTCCCCTCGGGGAATGGACCCAAAATCCATGACACCTCGGACCAACATCCCACCACCTCAATGAGGCCTCCTACCCACTCCCATGGGAACTCCTCCCACCCAGGCAACCGCTCCTTGTGGCACCTTTCCCCCTCACCCCACAAATGGTCCTCCCAACCCCACTCCCAATAGACCCAATCCAGGACCCACTCCCCCTCACACTAGAGCTACCCCTAACCACAGAAGCGGGCAGTAATGCTTTAGGTGCCTTGGGTATGGACACTTCGCCAATCAATGCCCCACCAAGGGAGCATCTAGTTTCCTGATGAGACTCATCCCCTAGCCCAAGTTGGGGTTGAAGAAGAGGTTGAAGTTTATGAGGCATCTCCCGATTGGGAGGAGGAGTATGAAATCCACTACAATGAGTCCAATCAAGAACAACCTCCTCCATCCACCGACCCTCACCTTGGAGTGGTTAGATGCACCCTCACTCAAACACAAGAGCATGATTGGAGGAGAAACACCATCTTCCATACCTACATCCGGATAGGGAACCATGCTAGGAAAGTCATCTGGGACAATGGGAGTAGTGTGAATGTGGTGTCCCCCGACACCGTCATACTTTTGGGCCTTACCATCTCCCCACACCCACACCCATATCGGGTAGCTTGGATTGATGTCATATCTGTACCTGTTAGCACTCGTTGCCTTATCCCCATCACTTTTCAATCCTACCAAGGCCAAGTATGGTGTGATATTATACCAATGGAAGTAGGGAGCATACTCCTAGGGCGGCCTTGGATCTATGATGTAGATGCCACCTTCCTTAGAAGGATGAACACTTGCATTTTCACCCATGAGGGGAAGAGAATCCAACTCAACCCCTTGCCACCCCGCTCCCTCCCCAAGAAGGCATCTCCCTCCCTTAGGGGATTCCCTACCCCTCCCTCTATTCCAAACCCACCCGCCTCATCACCAAACCCCTCCACATCGAATCCTAGCCCTAGTTTGACCCTTGGGACTACTAGGAGCATACACCTCATCACTAGGCAAGAGTTTGAGAAAGAAGTCAACCAAGGGGGACAAGTGTGGGCAACTGTCATATGTCTTGGGGAATCCACCCTAATCGACCCACACCTAAGAGAAATACAACAACTCCTTAAGGACTTCCATGATGTGTTCCCTGATGTGCATCCGGATAAGCTACCACCCATGCGTGATGTGCAACATGCCATCGACTTTGTGCTCGGAGCCACCTTACCCAACCTTCCCCACTACCTCCTCAACCCCACCGAGCATGCCGAACTTAGGAGGAAAATTGAGGAGCTCATTAAGAATGGCTTCCTCCGCATTAGAAAAAGTCCATGTGCTGTCCCAGCCCTCCTCACACCAAAAAGGATGAAACTCGGCGCATGTGCGTGGATAGCCGAGCCATTACAAAATCACGGTCAAGTATAGGTTTCTCATCCCTCGGCTAGATGACATGCTAGACATGCTTGCGAGAGCCACCATCTTCTCCAAGATCGATCTCAAGTGTGGCTATCACCAAGTTCGCATTAGGCCTGGGGACGAGTGGAAGACCACCTTTAAAACCAAGGACGACCTCTAAGAATGGCTTGTCATGCCCTTCGGCCTTTCCAATGCACCCAGCACATTCATGCGCCTCATGACCGTGGTCCTCCGGCCCTTCATTGGCATCTTTCTTGTTGTCTACTTTGATGACATTATCATATATAGACAGTCCAAGGAAGCCCACTTTGATCACCACAAACAAGTTTGCACTGTTCTAAGGAAGGAGAGTCTCTTCGCCAACCCCGGGAAGTGTCATTTTTTGACCAATCAACTAGCCTTCCTAGGATTTATTGTCTCATCCCAAGGGGTATCCATGGACCCCGAGAAGGTCCAAGCCATTCTTGAGTGGCCCGAGCCCAAGACCCTCCATGAGGCCCGAAGCTTTCACCGGCTAGCCACCTTTTATAGGAGATTCATCCATGGGTTTAGCACTATCATAGCTCCCATCACGGATTGCCTTAAGAAAGGCACCTTTGTATGGACTAGGGCGGCCTCCAAAGCATTCCTAGAGCTCAAGGAAAAGATGACCCAAGCCACGGTCCTTTGTCTACTCGACTTCTCTAAAGTCTTCGAGGTCACTTGTGACGCATCCGGGGAAGGGATTGAAGGCATTCTTAGCCAGGAGGTTACCCTGTGGTCTATTTTAGTGAGAAGCTTTGTGAGGCTAGGACTAGGTACTCCACTTATGACAAGGAGCTATACGTCGTGGTCCAATCCCTTCGGAATTGGAGGCACTATCTCCTACCAAAGGAGTTTGTGATCTTCTCGGGCCACGAGGCCTTCAAGTATCTCAACACCCAACAAAAGCTCAATGTCTGTCATGCCCGCTGGGTGGAATACATTCAGGCCTATACCTTTGTCCTAAAGTAGAAGATGGGTAGTGAGAATCGCGCCGCCAATGCACTGAGTAGGTGGGTGGCCTTACTTCTACCGTCCAAGTGGAAGTCACGGGGTTTGATTGAATCAAAGAGGAATACCCAAGTTGCTCCAATTTTGGGACTCACTACAGCACCCTCTTCACCCAACCCCATAAGGAACACTAGGGATTCATACTCCAAGGGGGGTATCTTTTCAAGGGAACTAGGCTATGCATATCCTGGACTTCACTTCGAGACTTCTTGGTTTGTGAGATACACAGTGGTGGCCTAGCAGGTCACTTTAGGGTCCAAATGACCATAGGGTTAGCGGAGAGGCAATTCTATTGGCCCAGTCTCAAGAAGGATGTGGCCAACATTGTGGGTCAATGTCACATTTGTGCCTCGGCCAACCATGTGAGGCAAAACACTGGGCTTTACACACCCCTTCCCATCCCAGATCGACCCTGGGAGGATTTGAGCAAGGATTTTATCCTTTGCCTACCTAGGACCTTGCGCAAAGATGACTCCATTTTTGTAGTCATTGATAGGTTCTCCAAGATGGCCCACTTTATCCCATGTTTCGAAACCTCGGATGCTTCTAGGGTTGCCCGCTTGTTCTTTGATGAGGTGGTCCACCTCCATGGACTACCTAAGACCATTGTGACCGACCGGGATGTGAAATTCACAAGTTACTTTTGGAAAACCCTATGGCATCTAATGGGAACCCTCCTCAAATTCTCCACTCCCTATCACCCCAGACTGATGGCCAAACTGAGGTCGTCAACCGAAGTATTGGGAACTTGCTCCGATGCCTAGTCAGGGAACACCCTGGTAATTGGGATCTCCTCTTACCTCAGGACAAGTTTGCCTATAATGATTCCATCAATAGGTCCATAGGCAAGAGTCCATTCGAGGTCGTGCATGGTTATAGGCCTAGAAAACCCTCAGATCTTATTCCCCTTCTCCCGCATGCTAGAGTATCAGTCTCAGCCGATTCCTTCGCACAACAAATCAAAGAGTTGCATAGTGACATCCACAAGCATATAGGGAAGAGCAATGAGGCTTACAAAAGGTAGGTAGATGCTCGACGGTGCCATTGCGAGTTCCAAGTGGGAGATTCAATGTTGGTGAGGACGGAGCGGCTCCTTCCGGGGCCAGCCTCGAAGTTGAGGGCATGAGGGTCGAGACCCTTTAGAGTTTAGAGACGACTAGGTAGTAATGCTTATGAGCTGGACCTACCTGAGGGTTTTGGGATACACCCTACCTTCAATGTGGCAGACCTGGTGATGGGGCATCAAAGGCGATTTCATTACACGGGTGAAGTGTATTTGTGTGTTATGGCTTGTATAAGATTGTAATTGTGTAATTTCTTTCTTTTGGGCTCCTTGTAAGGCTTATATCAAGCCAATGGGCCATTTGTTATGTCAAGTCCAAGGCTAGGTTGCCATTAGTAGAGTCCATTAAGAGTGTTACTTCATATTGGGTCATTAGGTGTCTAATGGGTCACTAATGCACTTAAGGCCCAAATTGGGTTACACTCCCTCATGGGCCAACTAAGTGGGAAGGGTCCAAGTCTAGCATGGGCTTGTGGATGTTTCATGGCCCATGAGGAGGCCCTTGGCCCATGAAGGGGGGCGCCCCCTCTTTTGGCTCCATTAGGCTAGGTTGTTTAATTTTCTTTCTTTCCTCCCTTTATTTGACCACATGTGGTAGAATTAGGAATGGGATTCCTTTAAATATTGTATTTCTTGTGGTTGGTCATACCTCATCCCAGCCCTTCAATCCAAACCCCTATATCCAAGGGTTGAGATTGAATTTGGTTGGCATCCTATATAAGGTTGTATTTTTCATATTGAAGGAATTAATGAAGAGAAAATTGGCATTTGCCCCCAAGTGAGATTTGCACCCCTCCCCTCTCTCTACCTAGTTCCTCCACCCCCTCTCCCCTTTCTAGAGTGTAATCCCTTCCCCCTTGATCCCCTCCAGCATCTGAAGCAACTCCGGTGATCGCCGCCGCCATCGTCTCGCCGCCGACGCGTCGTCGCCAACGGTTTCGGTGTTCTGTCCACCAAGGATAGAACATTCTTCTCCGAATTCCTGCTATCACTCCCTTCCTCTTCTGAAGCTCAAAATTTCAGGGTTGGTTCCCCTATAGAACCCTTATCCCCACAAAACAAATCACGTCAAAATTCATCCTTTAGCTATTTTTTAATTTTCGTCCAAGTCCAAGTTCCAGATCTGTCCTGGTTCTGTTTACTGTTCATCAGCTCTGAGTTTACCCCATTAGAACCACCTTTTGATTTTTTTTGGGTCGTCCAAATTTACTGGGATCTCTGTCCACATCCCTCTACCACCAGGAATTTTCTAAATTTTTGGTTCACCCTTCAAGTATTTTTAAAGTTTCGTCCAAGTTCCCAAGAACAGTCTGCCCACAGTTTCCCAGATCCGACCCAGGTCTAGTAAAGAAATTCCAGAAAATGCATTTCTTCTCCAATCAAAAAAAAAAAATAGTCCCAGATTCCTCTCTCAGAGACCTTCAACTTTGCTGAATAAATTATTTCAAGATTCGGAAGTCTTCTCCCCGGTCAACATCGATCTTCATGGAAGTCAGAACCTGCCCCTGCAGTTCTGGCCAGATTCCAGCAAGCTTGTAAAATACATGATCAGAAATACAGATCTGATTATTTTTTTTGAAAACCCCTACGTCGAAGTACTCTGAGTCAGCTTTCCAACGGCGCTAACCTTGTCACATTCCGACGACGGGGCTGATCGCAGCAGCAGTTTTCTCCGAGTCGCGCGCCTGCAAACAGAATTTTCAGATTCGTGGCCGAGTTCCCCGCGAGCGTCGTCCGAGGGCCGCCCGGCGTCCGGCGGTCGTTCCAGCAGCTCGCCATCCCAAGGGAACGCTTTCCAGGTGTCTCCACCACAGAGGAGTCATCAGGCCCCACACGACCCCTCCGGTCAATACGTGGGCCCCCACTAGCACGAGTACGCGTGAAGCCGAAGCATCACACGGAACCGCCCGTCAACCCGAAACTGGTCCTCCCGGGCCCACTTGTGACGCCCTTTACCTCCCTGCGTGGAGTGGGCTTAGTTGCATTGCTGTAACCATAATGTATTAAGTTCCCGGGGGTACGAGTTCCGGCCGGGTCCCATCTTCGCCACGCCGAGAGCGTAGAGGTATCGCCTTCACCCTTACACTTGGCATTAGCTCAATTCTTTATATGCTTTATATGCCGCTGCTAGAGAGCATGTGTAGGGATACCTAGCCCGCTTTCAATTTATAATATCACTGCTGAGAGAGAGAGCGAAGCCGTCCCGTGACCCGATCCGGGCGCAAAAGAGAGCCGACCACCCTAGCTCATTGCCGGTTTCTCAACCGCGCACATCCGACGCTTCCCTCGTTAAGGGACGATCGCGAGCTTGTCGTGCCCGTGGTCCCGTCCCGCATCAATTTGATATCAGAGCAGGTTGAGTCTAAGGTGTCTGCATTCAAAAAAAAAAAGAGTGTCATGTAGTCATTAGTCGGTCTAAGTCGTGTTTAGGATCATCATATTTTTAAAACAACAAAAAGAGTCATTTTTGGGTCGCATACATCCCTTTACTCGGTATAAAAAAAGGTGTTGTCCGACCGTTAGGTTACGCCTATCGGGAAGGCCGCACACTTGTGCGAGTGACCTTCGGGTCGATTGTCTCCGCCCCGTACCGAGTCTTGGTTTACGTCTAGGGTCCTTAGTGTGCATTAGTTAGTGCATTCCAACTTTGCATTACTTAGTGTCGTGTCTAGTGTTTTGGTCCGAGTGTCGGCATGGCCATCCACTAGTTTCCCCGTGTCCCATGGAGTCCCAAACTCCCGGATGGTGGCGATACTATCTCAAATGGAAGGACCACCCGAACCACCCCACGAGGCCCGAAACCCGGGATTTCTACGGGTCCGATGACCCGAGTGTCTATCTAGAATGGGAAGCCATTATGGATGATTACTTCGAGGTGTACATCATGTACGGGCCCATGCAAGTCGATGTTGCCAAAAGGTGACTTTTTGGTGAAGCCGCTGCAACTTGGAGGGACATCAAATATTGGAGGGAGGATAGGAATCTAAGGCCCATCGAGTCATGGTGGGAAATGAAGAGAGTGCTTAGGAGGGCCTACGTTCCCCGCCCACCTACCTCCAACCACGGAGGTCATTCCACTCACCAACCCCACCAACTCACCCACAATCAAGTGGGCCACACCTCTACCCAATCCCACCCCTTCACCGCCGTCCAAGCCCACCAAAGTGACCCCAATCTAGTGGCCCGCCCATGCACCACCAACCAACCTCCCCTTGGCACTCCCATCCCAACCCACTCAAGCACCTCCAACCGAGTGGAAGTCCCGCTTATAACCGAGCCTAGGCCCACACCCGAGCCGAGAGTTAAGGAGCTAGTCCACCCCAAGGTCCCTCCTCCAACCCGCTCCTTAGAGGAAATAAAGAAAATGATTTCGGATTGGTGGGAAAGGACACAAGCTACTCCACCACCCATGGATGCTCCATTGTTATCTACCTCCGGTCTTCATTCGAAACCATCAAAGTGGGAACTACCAAAGCCCGAGCCACCCGTGTTTCTTACGGGAACACTTTACATAGCCGAGCCACTTCTTAGATGGCTCAAGGATGGCTTGGTCCCACATCCCTTCCCGTCCATGGACCCCACCTTACCTTTAGTGCCAGTCAACTCATTCCGTACCACCTTTCGATCTCATCACCATGTTGACACATTGGACGATCTTGTCATGGGATTGGATTCACAATGGGAGTTGACGCACCTTTTGGCCCGAGGCTTTGACCAACCCACTAGTCTTAGCCTCACTCATCCGGCCTTAGGGTCTATTACCTCCGAGTGCACCGTGGGTTGTATCACCACGGAGGTCCTCTTACTCCTTCCCTTACCGGACGAGCCTGAATTCATACCCTTTTGTCCAAGGGAGGAAGTTTATTTTCTTCACATGACCATCGTCCCGTTCACTATGGAGGATGAAGGTGACCATTCACACCTTCAAGAATTTCACGATTGGGACCGTGTCATGGAGGAACCCATCTCCCGGGGTCATACCTTCTTTGACCCTTTTGACCCCTCCACTAGTGAAGCTCCCGAGCTATCACATTCTCTCCACCTCTTCCAAAGAGTTCACTATTCCACCCATACCCCTCGGCCTAGTCGACACGCCGTCTCTACATCTAGGGATGATGACGAGGGTAGTTTTGGATCTCCTAGTCCTTCCCCACCCAAATCCCATAGGTCGCCAATGCATGATTGGTACATCTTAGGGTGTCTAGGAGTCATCCATTCCGTCAAGCATCGAGTACATCTAGTGTATGCATGGCACATATTCGGGTGTCCTGGTCCGCCGTCACCCATGTACGGGTCGGACTAACAGTGTGCTTTTTCTTTGTGTGGTTTTGTTTTGAGTGATTTGTTTGCGTGGTTTGCATTTGTGTGTATTGCATGGTGAGTCTGCATGTGTCTTGTGCAAGCTCGTTGTCGGTCTCTTACGAGTAAGAGGCGAGTGGACTCACTTGATGAGTATGGGATCGGTTTTACTTCTATATCCGGATCAGTCACATATAGGGACTCAGCGGTGATTCCTAGTGAGTCTTCGAGCTGTTTCCTCCCTTTTGAGAGTGCCCCTTCGGAGTGACCACCTTTAGCCATAGTAGTGCGCATATCGAGTATATATGGAATGAGCAGGTGCCGATCATTTGGAGTGGAGCATACCCACGTTACTTGGCACGGTGACAGATCCGCCGGAGTACCAGAGCAGCCATACCCCTACTCGACGGGGTCGAGTTCCTCCCACCCGGGGAGAATTGATGGGGCATCAAAGGCGATTTCATTACACGGGTGAAGTGTATTTGTGTGTTATGGCTTGTATAAGATTGTAATTGTGTAATTTCTTTCTTTTGGGCTCCTTGTAAGGCTTATATCAAGCCAATGGGCCATTTGTTATGTCAAGTCCAAGGCTAGGTTGCCATTAGTAGAGTCCATTAAGAGTGTTACTTCATATTGGGTCATTAGGTGTCTAATGGGTCACTAATGCACTTAAGGCCCAAATTGGGTTACACTCCCTCATGGGCCAACTAAGTGGGAAGGGTCCAAGTCTAGCATGGGCTTGTGGATGTTTCATGGCCCATGAGGAGGCCCTTGGCCCATGAAGGGGGGCGCCCCCTCTTTTGGCTCCATTAGGCTAGGTTGTTTAATTTTCTTTCTTTCCTCCCTTTATTTGACCACATGTGGTAGAATTAGGAATGGGATTCCTTTATATATTGTATTTCTTGTGGTTGGTCATACCTCATCCCAGCCCTTCAATCCAAACCCCTAGATCCAAGGGTTGAGATTGAATTTGGTTGGCATCCTATATAAGGTTGTATTTTTCATATTGAAGGAATTAATGAAGAGAAAATTGGCATTTGCCCCCAAGTGAGATTTGCACCCCTCCCCTCTCTCTACCTGGTTCCTCCACCCCCTCTCCCCTTTCTAGAGTGTAATCCCTTCCCCCTTGATCCCCTCCAGCATCTGAAGCAACTCCGGTGATCGCCGCCGCCATCGTCTCGCCGCCGACGCGTCGTCGCCAACGGTTTCGGTGTTCTGTCCACCCAGGACAGAACATTCTTCTCCGAATTCCTGCTATCACTCCCTTCGTCTTCTGAAGCTCAAAATTTCAGGGTTGGTTCCCCTCTAGAACCCTTATCCCCACAAAAAAAATCACATCAAAATTCATCCTTTAGCTATTTTTTGATTTTCGTCCAAGTCCAAGTTCCAGATCTGTCCTGGTTCTGTTTACTGTTCATCAGCTCTGAGTTTACCCCATTAGAACTACCTTTTGATTTTTTTTGGGTCGCCCAAATTTACTGGGATCTCTGTCCACATCCCTCTACCACCAGGAATTTTCTTAATTTTTGATTCACCCTCCAAGTATTTTTAAAATTTCATCCAAGTTCCCAAGAACAATCTGCCCACAGTTTCCCAGATCCGACCCAGGTCTAGTAAAGAAATTCCAGAAAATCCATTTCTTCTCCAATCAAAAAACCAAAAATAGTCCCGGATTCCTCTCTCAGAGACCTTCAACTTTGCGGAAGAAATTATTTCAAGATTCGGAAGTCTTCTCCCCGGTCAACGTCGATCTTCAGGGAAGTCAGAACCTGCCCCTGCAGTTCTGGCCAGATTCCAGTAAGCTTGTAAAATACATGATCAGAAATACAGATCTGATTATTTTTTTTGAAGACCCTACGTCGAAGTACTCTGAGTCAGCTTTCCAACGGCGCTAACCTCGTCACATTCCGATGACGGGGCTGATCGCAGCAGCAGTTTTCTCCGAGTCGCGCGCCTGCAAACAGAATTTTCAGATTCGTGGCCGAGTTCCCCGCGAGCGTCGTCCGAGGGCCGCCCGGCGTCCGGCGGTCGTTATAGCAGCTCGCCATCCCAAGGGAACGCTTTCCAGGTGTCTCCACCACAGAGGAGTCATCAGGCCCCACACGACCCCTCCGGTCAATACGTGGGCCCCCACTAGCACGAGTACGCGTGAAGCCGAAGCATCACACGGAACCGCCCGTCAACCCGAAACTGGTCCTCCCGGGCCCACTTGTGACGCCCTTTACCTCCCTGCGTGGAGTGGACTTAGTTGCATTGCTGTAACCATAATGTATTAAGTTCCCGGGGGTACGAGTTCCGGCCGGGTCCCATCTTCGCCACGCCGAGAGCGTGGAGGTATCGCCTTCACCCTTACACTTGGCATTAGCTCAATTCTTTATATGCTTTATATGCCGCTGCTAGAGAGCATGTGTAGGGATACTAGCCCGCTTTCAATTTATAATATCACTGCTGCGAGAGAGAGCGAAGCCGTCCCGTGACCCGATCCGGGCGCAAAAGAGAGCCGACCACCCTAGCTCATTGCCGGTTTCTCAACCGCGCACATCCGACGCTTCCCTCGTTAAGGGACGATCGCGAGCTTGTCGTGTCCGTGGTCCCGTCCCGCATCACCTGGTACCCTACAAGGGCCCCGCGGTGGGACCCAGTGAGGAGCTTGAGCCTTTACCCTACCTTGAGAGAGATACCCACAGTGGGACTCCACCTACTAGCTTGAGAGGCCGACGTGAGCAGGTGGAGGCAATACTGGATGAGCAAAGTACCATTATCAGTAACAGGGTACACCAGCGTTACCTGGTGAGGTGGAAGGACCGTCCCCCGATAGAAGATACTTGGGTGAGTTGGGAAGACTTACTACACCTTGACCCAGACATTTTGGAGCACCACCACAGCCAGGTAGACCCATACTCGATGGGGTCGAGTTCTCCCCACCCCGAGAGATTTGATGAGGATATCTCACGGCACTCTCCCTGGCTCGGGTCGACTGCATCACCTTGAAGAGGACTAGCTTTGATCTTCACATGTTTTACTCATTTTTGAGTCTTATCTTATGTATTTTCCTTTATTGAGTCATGTTGTTATGGTCTAATTCTCTTAATTGTGCTTAATTGGGCCCTAGTACCTTAGTTTGGGCCTATAGGATTGAGTCTAGGATGAGCTTGTTCTTATGTCTATTTGTCAAGGGCATTTTGGTCATGTAAAGAGTGGTTGCCTATAAATAGGCCCCTCTCTCTCTCATGTACACACCTTTGATGAAGATTTGAATAGAGAATCCCTTGTGTTTTCACTCCTCCCCGCTCTCTTTTTTTCTCACTATCTCTCTCTCTCCAAGAAGAGGGTGCCCTCCCCTCTCTCTCTCCTCCACATCATAAACCTCTCTCTCTCCCCCTCATTTTCTCTTCCACAACCCCCACCACCCCTATTCACTCCACCCCAGCCCCAAGGGAGAATCCTCCACTCCCCTCCCCACCCTCCAACTACCACCCACCCACTCCTCTTCCCCAAGCACCCATCCATTTTTCCAAGGCTGATGGAGAGTCACCCTAGGCCAAAATTCAAATCTCCCTCCCCGCTGGCGATGCCCTCTCATCTCCCCACCCCTCTCCCAGATCTGGGCGACCAGCCCCTCATCCCCCATAGTCCCTTGGCTGACCCTCCTCCCTCTCCCATTCTACCCCCTCTTGTGCTCACCAAGCCACCACACTGCCATCTCCAGCAAATCCAGCATAGCTCCGCCCCACCACTGCCCATCAGCTTCCCAAGGATACCTCTAGCAGCTCCCATCCCCTCTCCACAGCCATCAGCCTCCCCATCCACTTGCTAATCCATGACCCATTCCCACCTCCACACCCCATCCACCATCAGACCCAGTCCAGGGTAGCAGGTAGTAGAGTACCAACAGTTTGTAGAGACGGTCATTTCCTCACCATGAGGCTTCGGTGGTGTACTATATACGGGTGGATTCCTCGTCTAGTCAGCTTTCCAACCAAGTTGGTTTTGTCTTCATCCGATCTCAGGGTGGTCCAGAGGAGATGTTCTCGCCCGGCTACGCATCTTGTCCCCGGTAGACAACTAGAGATCCATTGTAGATGCTTCCCCGGCCGACCCCTTGCGTTTCCTACTGAGATATTTGACTGAGATGAGCTCCTGCAAGTCCCCTTCCAGCTCCAGGAAGAAGGAGGCCATTCGCCCGCCCGAGCACCCGATTCCAGCCATCCTCGTTGGAGTGCGCAGACGGGTCCTATCTACTCTAGGTTGGACTGACCCCCATTCTTCTATTCAGAGTATTCTTCTCTGACCTTTGTTTGGGGCCTCTCTAGTTTCTGTTTGAAGCTGCTTCGACCACGTTCGCGCCAACGCCAGTCTCACCCCCATCGGAGTTCGGAGGAGCCCGAGACAGCTTCTGCAACATGCCTCTGTAGTTTTGCATCTGATAAAGACAGTTCAGACCAGTCCTGAACTCAGAGCTGCAGCGACCCGCGTCGTCCTCCAATCGGCATCAAACTTCTACAGTCTTTTCCTGGGTCAGTCCCGGACGTCCCGACTCTGATCCCATCACTAGAAGCGTCCCATGGAGTTCGTGATCGCTCCGACCCCATCCCCATGTCCTTCTGTTCTGGACAGAACCAAAATAGAGTGGTTCATGAATCCTGACTTGTAGCACCTCGGCTTGACCTCCGGAAGGACACCAGCTTCTGTGACAGATTGCTACCTTGCCCCCTCTGATGCGCCTCGAACCGATAGCAACGGAACGTGTCGTTTGCTCGGAACGTGGCAGTTAAACAGTCGTGAACGATCAAGAGTAATGGCATGAGACCAAATAATTTGGAACAACGAGAAAAATTTTATTTCAAATATAAGTCTCTTACAATTTCAATTCCAAAACTTGAAGACTCAACTACATCACAATGAAAGAAGAGGAGATGACGCACTAATAGACTTAGACAAGATAACTAAATAAGAGACATCATGCTAGACTCAAGAAAGATAAAAGACTCGGGTTCACTAATTTCCAGTGGTCGCTTGCACATTTGTCCCTCCCGTGTGAGTCTCGGTCTCGCTAGCCACCTGATTACCTGAAAAATGTTGGAATAAACTAGGTGAGCGAACGCTCAGTATGAATTATATCTCAAGAACAAGCAATTGGTTAAAATAATTACATTTTCACATGTAAATGCAAGTAAGACTATGCATGTAGATTTAACCAAGCAAGTGAAACAAAACTAGTAGAAGATTAACGACGGTATGCAAAACTTCCGAGCGATCAAGAGATATTCATGAGAGAATTTATAGATTATTGGCTATTTCACGTAAATACTTTGCCCGTTTCGGGCCACGCTAGTAAAGTCACGCAAGTCAAGTCACGCACGCAAGTCACGAGAGAAAGAGAGAGTGTGGAATGGCAAAGATCCAACGAGTCATGCTGTAGCAACCCTGATAAATGAATATTGAAATAAAATTAAAAACATATATATTACAGAAGTAATATAGATAATAAGAATAGGGTTAGGTAAACAAAATAAAACAAATTAAAAATAACGCCTCTGAGTAAGGCGTTAATTTAAAAAGAAACGCCTCTACATACGGCGTGACTAAAGAAAGGACGCCCACGCATGTGGTCGTCAACTCTCACGCGACCAAATAGGCAAGTAAAATAAACGCCCATGTCTTAGGCGTGTTTCAAAAACAAGGAACGCCCTTATACAAGACGCTTCTTAAGAAACGACCTGAACAAGGTCGTTAATTTAAGAATCAACGCCCTGACCAAAGGCGTTAATTCAGTTCGTGAACCGTTCGAACCCAGAACTTATCCAGGGAAAGATTAACCTAATCTAGTAAGTGTCTATTAGAGTAAGGACTCTATTAGGGATATACTACCCTCAATCAAACACTACCTTTGTTAGGACTCCAAAATCCTATAAATATACCTGATCGATCCAACCCTAAAACCATTTGATCGGCTGCGGCTATTACGGTAAAGAACTGAACGTTCTTTCTTTCTATTTTACTGTCAAAAGAAGAGTTACTAACTCTTCATCTCTTTCTCTTCTTACAGATCGAAGAGAGCACCTGCGTACGTGAAGAACAAAGGTAATGTTCTTCTTTCTTTTATCTTCAGCCAAAACATGATGAAGTGAGGATTGATACATCTTCATGTTTCTCTGTAGGAAATTCAGTCGAAGAACAAGGGTTCTTCAAAACAAACGATTCTTCCTGCTGCTGCTGCTGCGGTTATATAGTTGCAGTAGAAAGGGTTCTCCTCAATTACTTCACAAGTACTCTTCCAGATCATCAATTAAGGTAGGATCTTCTCAAGTCTTGTAGCCCAAACTAAATTTATATAATACAAGAAGCATCATGCATATCATGTATTAGTTTTATTATAGTTTCTCGGACGTTGCTGGTATATTTTACAAGAAACGCCCCTGTCAAGGGCGCTATTTTACAAGATACGACCCTCACAAGGTCGTTAATTCAAAATTATACGCCTTATATATAGGCGTTAATTTCATGAACAACCGCATGTAATTAATAATTGATCCTGTTTAAAATTCGATAAATATGAAATATCGATTCTAATATCTTGCATGACTCTACCTGTAAACTCCTACTAATTGTCTTGTCATGACCATGTCTCCTGTCACTTGAAATTTTATTTCCTGAAATATTGTAAATTTCTTGAATTCACGACTTGGACAAAGTCGTTTTTTTATATGTTAACGCCCCAGAACAGGGCGTGATTCTGAAAGCTAACGCCCCTTCCTAGGGCGTTTCTCTGTTAAAATCCTGAAATATATTTATTCTGTAAAATAGAATTAAACAGTAACGCCCCTTCCGAGGGCGTGTTTTCTATAAATCCTGAAAATTATTTATATTCTGACAGATATGTAAATAATAAGACGCCTTCTGGTGAAGTCGTCAACTCTTGAAGAAACGCCCCTGTCCAGGGCGTGTTGTAGATAAATTACTGAATTATTAAAAATTCTGCAAAACTGAAACGTATGTAAACGCCCTTCTGTTAGGCGTTAATTACTTGAGAAACGACTTGACCTAAGTCGTTATTTTACTGTAAACTGATTTTCATCCGTTTTTGTTAACCGATCGTTTCATATGCTATAATATATATATATATCGGCACTATTCTCCACTCCGTGAGTATAGTCCCACGTTTCATGTTGATTTATCGATCACACTCAACTCTCATTGACATACAAGCTCTCCATTGGACATTCCGTTCCTTTGGACTAGCGAGTTAGTCATAGAGACCTCCGTAAGACTCCTCGTAGCCTTGGATTCCCTCAAGGCCGACTGAGCTGGTTGTACCCTAAAAACCCATTACACGATCCTTGCCATGTCAATCTAAAGAAACATGGTATACCGGCCCTTATGTTTATACAAAGAGTATATCATAAGAAATTCTTAATGGGATGATGATATCATGCCATATCATGTCGTTCTTGTAAACCCCAATTCTATGATAAGAATGAGGGTATCTTGCTTGATATAATGTTCATGTGGACCTCAATTCTATAAAAAGAATGTCCATATCGATTTGTCATGGTACCTAAGTTAAGGGAACCATATTCTACCTAGTTTTATCGATATCGTGATTATACCGTTATTATCGCCAATCTATGTCCTTTGTCATATTTTTGGACTCTATTCTATCAAAGTTGTCATACATGTCTACAAGCTTGAATATTGAAACTCTATATTGGCTATATAAACAAGAGTGGATGTCAAAAATACATGATAAATGCATGCGCATATAGGGCCCGATCTGGTCCTGGGAGGAGCACCCGAAAGTACTTGTGCCCATGGGAGTTAAAATGATAAGGTATCTGGCATTATACCGAGTACTTGACTTGCTTGATTGGACATTCCACACACATCTTGAACTTGAATCGTACTTGACTTGACATGAAATGCGTGGCCCGAAAATGGGTAATTTACTTGCTTGATACATGATAGCCAAAGTTCTTGACATGACTTGTTAAACGTACTTGCTTGAATATCTTGAATACACTTGTTATCTTGTTGGAAGTTCATGATTAAGTTCATCTTATTTCTTTGATATTACATTCTCTCTATCTTGTCGTTTTATGCGAGCATGCATAGCTTTATTGCATTCATGAAAGATGTAATTACTTAAACCCCTTGCTAGTACTTGAGATATAATTTCCTACTGAGCGTTTGCTCATTCCGTTTGTCCCTTTGTACTTTTCAGGTAAGTCCGACGACGATGGAAGTCAATCGGATGGGAATGATTAAGAGTGAAAGTGATAGAGCTTCTACAAGTGTCGTCTAGTCTTTTCTATAGTTTCTTGAGTCAAATATGTATTCTTTTCCTTTTTATTAAACAGAGTATTGGATTTGTAATAGTCTATCCATTATGAAATAAAGGATTGGGTTATCTTGCTATTTTGTGCATCTCTATCTTTGTGTCGAATACACGACCACTCTGATTGACATGATTGATATAGACACGTCGCGCATCTCCGGGTATCTTCCGCGCTCGGGGCGTGACAGTCTTTGTTGTATCAGAGCCTAAGGTATTCAATTCCTAGGAAAAACCCAAGTCCAAGGATAAGTTGAACTTTTAAACCAGTGAGATTGGGTAGAACCAAGGGTTAGATTTAACATAGTGTACGAGTCTTTAAATACGATCACATACTAATATAGTTATTGTAATTGTAGGATAATGGCTGCCGAACGTGCTCAATGGCGCAACATGCAGTGTACCCTTCAAGGGATGACCCAAGTGCTACAACAGGTAGCACAAGGTGGTGCTCCACGAGCTGGAAGCTTACACCAAGCCTTTAAGAACATGAATCCCCCCAAGTTTATGGGATCGACCGATCCGGACGATGCCGAGCATTGGGTTCGGGAAACCGAACGCATATTCCGTGTCATGCAATGCACGGACCAGGACAAAGTGCTATTAGCTACATTCCAGTTAGAGAAAGATGCTAGATGCTGGTGGGAGTCTATTGAAGCAACCATCGATCCTACTCAAGTAACATGGGCAGAATTCGTGGAATACTTCAATGCTAAATATTTCTCGGACCGAGTCCAAGAAAAGAAGGCTGCCGAATTCGCTGCATTAAAGCAACGATCCTTATCATTAGCAGATTATGAAGCTCAGTTCTCCAGGTTATCTAGATATGCTAAGCATCTTATTAGCACGGAGAAGATGAAAGCCCGTAGATTTCTTAATGGGCTTAGGCCCCACTATATTACTCAATTGGCGCCTATGGACATCCAAATTTATTCTGAAATAGTGCGCCGAGCTCAATTACTTGAAGATGCCACGGAACTATCTGATAGGATCCGTGGAAAAGACAAGAAGGAACAAGTCACGGGTTCGGGTTCTTTCAAACCCAACTTTAAGAAGAGGCCCAATAATGGAGGTTCTTCCTCTCAAGATCAGAAATTCAAGAAGACCAAGCCTTTCTCTATCACCACTACCCCTTCGAATACAGTCTGCAAGCATTGTGACAAGGCTGGTCACAAGACAGAAGAATGCTGGAGGAAATTAGGAGCTTGTCTCCGTTGTGGAAGCCGTGAGCATCGGATTCCCGAGTGTCCATTAATGAACGACCAAGCCGGCGATAGTAAACGCCCGGTGACAAAGAATGCTCGTCTTCATGCAATACAGGAGACCGAACCTGAAGAAGAAGGCGGATTAGTGGAAGGTACATTAAAAATTTGTTCCAAATATGCACATGTCTTATTTGATACGGGTGCATCGCATTCTATCGTTTCTAAGAAGTTTGCTGACCCGTTACCTCTAGAATCGGAATGGATGAAAATAGTGTTGTCTACTCCTCTCGGAAACGAGACGGATATCACGCATCATTACCAAAACTGTGAGGTGTTGGTTCGAGGAAAGAATTTTCCTATTGATCTTATCTGCTTAGATCTAAAAGAATATGATGTTATACTAGGAGCAGATTGGTTATCTAAGTACCAGGCAACGGTTGATTGCCGTAATAGCAAGATTGTTTTCAAAGAATTTCCAGAACTGACTTATACTAGTCCTAAGAGTCGAAGCAAATCCCCTCTTATTTCGGCTCTTCGAGCAAGCAAGCTCGTTAGGAAGGGATGTGTATCCTTCCTTGCTTTTGTCACTGTGAAAGAAGCTAAGGAAACCAAGATAGAAGACGTTCAGGTAGTGCGAGAATTCCCAGACGTATTTCCAGAAGATTTGCCGGGATTACCCCCTCAAAGAGAAGTGGCCTTCACCATTGACTTAGTCCCTGGTGCTGGTCCTGTTTCAAAGGCACCATATAGAATGTCCCCTGCTGAACTCAAGGAGTTGAAGGAGCAGTTGATGGAACTAATCCGAAAAGGGTTTATTAGACCAAGTACTTTCCCGTGGGGAGCACCAGTCTTATTTGTAAAGAAGAAGGATGGATCCATGAGATTGTGTATCGACTATCGACAGTTGAATCATCTTACTATCAAGAACAAGTATCCACTGCCGAGAATCGATGAATTATTTGATCAGATTTCAGGATCCAAATATTTTTCCAAGACTGATCTCAGGTCGGGATATCATCAGTTAAGAATCAAGGATGATGACATTCACAAGACCGCATTCAGAAGTAGGTATGGCCATTATGAATTTGTTGTTATGCCGTTTGGACTAACAAATGCCCCTGCTGCCTTTATGCAGTTAATGAATAGCATATTCAGGCCTTACTTGGATCAATTCATAGTAGTCTTCATTGATGATATATTGATATATTCCAAGACTAAGGAAGAACATGAAGAGCATTTGAGGATTGCATTGCAAGTCTTGAGGACAAATCAATTATATGCTAAACTCAGCAAATGCGAGTTCTGGCTTGAAGAAGTGGCTTTTCTCGGACATGTCATATCAAAGGATGGATTATCTGTAGATCCGTCAAAGGTTGAAGCTGTAAGAAACTGGTAAAGACCTACTAATGCAAGCGAGATCAGAAGTTTCTTAGGTCTTGCAGGCTATTATCGGCGATTCATCAAAGATTTCTCTAAGATCGCCGTACCACTTACAAAATTAACTCGTAAGGAGATCCGATATGAATGGAGTGAGGAATGTGAAAGAAGTTTCCAAACTCTCAAAGATCATCTCACTACAGCTCCGGTGTTAGCTCTACCGATAGAAGGAGAGAAATTCGAGGTCTACACAGATGCTTCTGGCATTGGCCTCGGATGTGTCCTAATGCAACAAGGAAAGGTCATAGCATACTCTTCACGTCAATTGAAGAAGCATGAGGAGAATTACCCCGTCCATGACTTAGAACTGGCCGCGGTGGTATTTGCCCTAAAGATATGGAGACACTACTTATATGGAGTGCAGTTTACTGTATACTCTGATCACAAAAGTCTCAAATATCTATTTTCACAAAAGGAGCTAAACATGAGACAAAGACGCTGGCTAGAATATCTCAAGGACTTCGACTTCAATATTCAATACCATCCCGGAAAGGGTAATCATGTTGCTGATGCCCTTAGTCGAAAGCCGAGAGCAATGATAGCCAATTGTATGATACAAGAATGGAGGTTACTTGAACAATTCTCCGAGCTCAATATAAGCTTGGACACGGAATCCAAATTTGTTACATTATCTCATGTAAGCATACAGTCAGACTTATTATCTGAGATACAAACACTTCAGGATGATGATCCTATATTAGTGGAAATCAAAGGCAGATTAGAAGGACAATCTGATTTCCAACTAACTTCTGATGGAAGATTATTGTTCAAAGATAGAACTTGTATACTCGACTGTCCGGAATTAAAGAAGAAGATCTTAGATGAAGCTCACCGATCAAGGTACACTATTCATCCTGGATCAACCAAAATGTATCAAGATGTAAAGAGGAACTTTTGGTGGCCCAATATGAAAAGAGAAATAGCGGACTATGTAGCACGCTGTCTCACATGACAACAGGTCAAGGCAGAACACCAAAAGCCTGCTGGAAAACTACACCCTCTAGATATTCCTAAGTGGAAGTGGGAGGATATTGGTATGGACTTCATCATGGGTTTGTCTAAATCTAAAGGAGGACATGATGGAATCTGGGTTATCATTGACCGATTAACTAAATCGGCGCATTTCTTGCCAATAAAAAGCCGATGGTCAATTGATGTGCTAGCTGCACTGTACATCAAGGAAATAGTCAGGATACATGGAATTCCTGTCTCAATCGTGTCTGACAGAGATCCCCGTTTTACTTCTCATTTTTGGAAGGGATTACAACATTCATTGGGAACAAGGCTTAACTTTAGTACAGCTTTCCACCCACAAATGGATGGTCAGACCGAGAGAGCTAATCAAGTTGTTGAAGATATGCTTAGAGCATGCATCACTGACTTTGGCGGAAGCTGGCATGATCACTTGCCATTAATTGAATTTGCATATAACAACAGCTACCAAGCTAGTATCCAAATGGCACCTTTCGAAGCCTTATACGGAAGGAGTTGCAGATCACCCATATGCTGGAACGAAGTTGGAGAAAAACAACTGCTAGGTCCAGACATGGTAAGGGATACAACTGAGAAGATACAAGTAATCAGAGAAAGATTGCAAGTTGCTCAGACGAGACAAAAAGCTTATGCTGATACAAGAAGGAGAGATCTTGAATTCCAAATCGGAGATCATGTATTTCTCAAGATATCACCTGGACGTGGCATACGAAGATTTGGTGTTAAGGGCAAGCTTACGCCAAGATTCATCGGACCATTTGAGGTACTTGAAAGAGTTGGTGAGGTTGCTTATCGCATCGCGTTACCTCCTCAAGTGTCCGACGTACATAATGTGTTTCACATATCTATGTTGAAGAAGTATGTGCACGATCCATCTCATATTATTGAACATGGAGATCTGGTGATCCAGAAAGATCTCACCTATGAACAGAAGCCTATGAAGATCTTAGATCGAGAAATACGAGCTCTAAGGAATAAGGTTATTCCCATGCTCAAGGTGCAATGGAATAAGAATCCTGAACACGAAGCGACATGGGAGACCGAGGAATCTATGAAGAAACGATTTCCCGAGTTATTCTAAGAGGTATATGTTCTACACTCTCCACGTGTATAATTATATATATATTGAATTTGGGGACCAAATTCTTTTTAAGTGGGGGAGGGTGTAGCAACCCTGATAAATGAATATTGAAATAAAATTAAAAACATATATATTACAGAAGTAATATAGATAATAGGAATAGGGTTAGGTAGATAAAATAAAATAAATTAAAAATAACACCTCTGAGTAAGGCGTTAATTTAAAAAGAAACGTCTCTACATACGGCGTGACTAAAGAAAGGACGCCCACGCATGTGGTCGTCAACTCTCACGCGACCAAATAGGCAAGTAAAATAAACGCCCATGTCTTAGGCGTGTTTCAAAAACAAGGAACGCCCTTATACAAGACGCTTCTTAAGAAACGACCTAAACAAGGTCGTTAATTTAAGAATCAACGCCCTGACCAAAGGCGTTAATTCAGTTCGTGAACCGTTCGAACCCAGAACTTATCCAGGGAAAGATTAACCTAATCTAGTAAGTGTCTATTAGAGTAAGGACTCTATTAGGGATATACTGCCCTCAATCAAACACTACCTTTGTTAGGACTCCAAAATCCTATAAATATACCTGATCGATCCAACCCTAAAACCATTTGATCGGCTGCGGCTATTACGGTAAAGAACTGAACGTTCTTTCTTTCTATTTTACTGTCAAAAGAAGAGTTACTAACTCTTCATCTCTTTCTCTTCTTATAGATCGAAGAGAGCACCTGCGTACGTGAAGAACAAAGGTAATGTTCTTCTTTCTTTTATCTTCAGCCAAAACATGATGAAGTGAGGATTGATACATCTTCATGTTTCTCTGTAGGAAATTCAGTCGAAGAACAAGGGTTCTTCAAAACAAACGATTCTTCCTGCTGCTGCTGCGGTTATATAGTTGCAGTAGAAAGGGTTCTCCTCAATTACTTCACAAGTACTCTTCCAGATCATCAATTAAGGTAGGATCTTCTCAAGTCTTGTAGCCCAAACTAAATTTATATAATACAAGAAGCATCATGCATATCATGTATTAGTTTTATTATAGTTTCTCGGACGTTGCTGGTATATTTTACAAGAAACGCCCCTGTCAAGGGCGCTATTTTACAAGATACGACCCTCACAAGGTCGTTAATTCAAAATTATACGCCTTATATATAGGCGTTAATTTCATGAACAACCGCATGTAATTAATAATTGATCCTGTTTAAAATTTGATAAATATGAAATATCGATTCTAATATCTTGCATGACTCTACCTGTAAATTCCTACTAATTGTCTTGTCATGACCATGTCTCTTGTCACTTGAAATT
The DNA here is from genome assembly GCA_022559845.1 of Amorphophallus konjac. Lineage (NCBI taxonomy): Eukaryota > Viridiplantae > Streptophyta > Magnoliopsida > Alismatales > Araceae > Amorphophallus > Amorphophallus konjac. Next base: position 86,774,070 of record CM040126.1, on the reverse strand, counting down.
TTATTTCCTGAAATATTGTAAATTTCTTGAATTCACGACTTGGACAAAGTCGTGTTTTATATGTTAACGCCCCAGAACAGGGCGTGATTCTGAAAGCTAACGCCCCTTCCTAGGGCGTTTCTCTGTTAAAATCCTGAAATATATTTATTCTGTAAAATAGAATTAAACAGTAACGCCCCTTCCGAGGGCGTGTTTTCTATAAATCCTGAAAATTATTTATGTTCTGACATATATGTAAATAATAAGACGCCTTCTGGTGAAGTCGTCAACTCTTGAAGAAACGCCCCTGTCCAGGGCGTGTTGTAGATAAATTACTGAATTATTAAAAATTCTGCAAAACTGAAACGTATGTAAACGCCCTTCTGTTAGGCGTTAATTACTTGAGAAACGACTTGACCTAAGTCGTTATTTTACTGTAAACTGATTTTCATCCGTTTTTGTTAACCGATCGTTTCATATGCTATAATATATATATATATCGGCACTATTCTCCACTCCGTGAGTATAGTCCCACGTTTCATGTTGATTTATCGATCACACTCAACTCTCATTGACATACAAGCTCTCCATTGGACATTCCGTTCCTTTGGACTAGCGAGTTAGTCATAGAGACCTCCGTAAGACTCCTCGTAGCCTTGGATTCCCTCAAGGCCGACTGAGCTGGTTGTACCCTAAAAACCCATTACACGATCCTTGCCATGTCAATCTAAAGAAACATGGTATACCGGCCCTTATGTTTATACAAAGAGTATATCATAAGAAATTCTTAATGGGATGATGATATCATGCCATATCATGTCGTTCTTGTAAACCCCAATTCTATGATAAGAATGAGGGTATCTTGTTTGATATAATGTTCATGTGGACCTCAATTCTATAAAAAGAATGTCCATATCGATTTGTCATGGTACCTAAGTTAAGGGAACCATATTCTACCTAGTTTTATCGATATCGTGATTATACCGTTATTATCGCCAATCTATGTCCTTTGTCATATTTTTGGACTCTATTCTATCAAAGTTGTCATACATGTCTACAAGTTTGAATATTGAAACTCTATATTGGCTATATAAACAAGAGTGGATGTCAAAAATACATGATAAATGCCTACGCATATAGGGCCCGATCTGGTCCTAGGAGGAGCACCCGAAAGTACTTGTGCCCATGGGAGTTAAAATGATAAGGTATCTGGCATTATACCGAGTACTTGACTTGCTTGATTGGACATTCCACACACATCTTGAACTTGAATCGTACTTGACTTGACATGAAATGTGTGGCCCGAAAATGGGTAATTTACTTGCTTGATACATGATAGCCAAAGTTCTTGACATGACTTGTTAAACGTACTTGCTTGAATATCTTGAATACACTTGTTATCTTGTTGGAAGTTCATGATTAAGTTCATCTTATTTCTTTGATATTACATTCTCTCTATCTTGTCGTTTTATGCGAGCATGCATAGCTTTATTGCATTCATGAAAGATGTAATTACTTAAACCCCTTGCTAGTACTTGAGATATAATTTCCTACTGAGCGTTCGCTCATTCCGTTTGTCCCTTTGTACTTTTCAGGTAAGTCCGACGACGATGGAAGTCAATCGGATGGGAATGATCAAGAGTGAAAGTGATAGAGCTTCTACAAGTGTCGTCTAGTCTTTTCTATAGTTTCTTGAGTCAAATATGTATTCTTTTCCTTTTTATTAAACAGAGTATTGGATTTGTAATAGTCTATCCATTATGAAATAAAGGATTGGGTTATCTTGCTATTTTGCGCATCTCTGTCTTTGTGTCGAATACACGACCACTCTGATTGACATGATTGATATAGACACGTCGCGCATCTCCGGGTATCTTCCGCGCTCGGGGCGTGACACATGCACTTCGGTGCAATGCTAGACACCGCGATCATTAAAAACTCCCATGGGCACTAGTACTTTCAGGTACTCCCCCCAGGACCAGATCGGGCCCTATATGCACAGTATTTAAAGATAGATTTAGACATCTACGATAGTTCATAGCCAATAAGGAGTTCCAAGATCAAGCTTTAATAGAATGATAAGGTAAGATTTCCATGGAATTCTAGGGCAAGGCCCTTGAGCAAGGACAGACTTGCGATAAAATCTACGTGAAGCATAGAAACCATGACATGTCGATAAACTGGGTGGACATCATGATATCAAGAATAAGCACTTATATAGCATCGCTTGTTCTTTGTACATGATAAGGTAGATAGAATTAGTGTCCATAAGTATGGCACATAATTCTTTAAGAAACATTAATGGCATGGTTTCCCATTCCATAAATTTAAGAATATTCTCATGACATCATGATTGATATATGGATGTCATAAGGGCCGATTTACCATGTTTCTTTAGAGTGACATGGAAATCAAGTAGTGTCATGGGTTTTAATGGTACAACCTGCTCGGCTGCCTTGAGGGAATCCAAGGCTAGCGGAGTCTTACGGAGGTCTCTATGATAAAATCACCGGTCCAAAGGAACGGAATATCCCATGGAGGGTTCATCTATCACCGAGAAATAGTGGGTAAATGATAATACAACGTGAAATATGGGACTATATTCACGGAATGGAATATAGTGCCGAAATATAACCAACTAACAGTGGGTTATAGAAATCCATGAAAAACAGGAAACAGGAAATTGACGCCTTAGATCATGTCTTCATTTCATGAAATGGTACCCTTGTCAGGGTCGTCAGATCAATAATCAATGACTGTACGATCAGTCGTGACATCCAATTTTTATATATATTAAAATTTGTAAAATTTCTCAATTTTCAAATATTATCTAAATGACGACTTATCTTAAGGCTTCAATTCAATAATTAGCGCCCTAGTCAGGGGCGTCATATTTCAAATAAAAGGGCAGGGTATATGTCGTCATTTCATTATCAAAACTTCACAGTTTATCACTAATTGATGCCCATGTATAGGGGCGTTCATTCAAATGACGACCTAATCCGGGTCACTAATTCTTTGTCATACGATTTGCACCAGGCAAGTACAATCACAGACACATGGATTTTGGAGTATTTCTAATCAAGAAACTAGAGACATGGTCATATAAAGAAAAATAGCAGGAATTTTCTAGTATGATCATGCATTAGTTTACATGTGAGGGTTCATTGTTATTAAATTTCTAAAAATGTGTATTTATTAATTAACCAACGAACTGATGACTATTTACACAGTCGTTAAATCAAATAGCGCCCTAGACTGGGTCGCTATTTACTGAAATTTAGCAAAATAAAATAGAAACCCGAGAAATCGTCAGGCTACGAACTATATGCATGGTATTTCTTAATTTTTCATGTTTGGGCTTCGTTACTTGAGAACACCTACCTTGGTTGAGTGTTTTGGTTGACAGATGATGAAGAACAGTGATTAAATATACAATATCCGATACTCTATTCTTAACAGAGAACTTGGCAGAAGGGTAACAGCAACAGCACTACGCAGCAAACTTCACGGCAGCTTCAGGGATGAATGAAGAAGAATAGCCACCGCACAGCGACGTCCGCGGTGGAGGAAGTAGAGGATGAAGAAGATGCTTCAGTGACTTTGCGTCTTTGCAACGGCTGCCGCAAGAAAAAGTAGTGGGAGGAAGAAGATGTCGTCGGTACAACACCTGTTCGTGTAGAAGGGAAGAAGAGGAGAAGTAATCAAGCCCTCTTCTTCTCGTTGATGCGAGACTTGTTGGTGAACAGTGGTGATAGCAAGGAAGTAGCAACCCTCCCACGGTCAGAGGAAGAACACCGGAGGAAGAGGTAGTAGGATGCCTTTGGCAATTAGTGTTAACGTGAGTTCGATGGAAGGGGTTGGTATTTATAGGAGAAGGAATCCTAATGGGTTATAGGAGTTTGATTAGACTTAGGATTTTCTTTGTAGAATCCTGCTTAAACTGAGATATCCACGTATTGATCCCTTTCCTTAATCAAAACTTACCCAGATAACATCCTTGTTTGAACCAAACACCAACGGTTCGGTTTGGAAATGACGCCTAAGGTTGGGGCGTTATTTTAAAATGACACCTGTGTACGGGGTCTTTAATTTATAATATATCGCCCGTCAAGGGGGCGTTATTTACTATTATCCTCTCTTACCCTATTAACGTATGAAAATGGCACCCATTTAAAGGGGCATCATTTCTATAACTAGCGCCTAATATAGAGGCGTCAATTTATAAATTAACATCCACTTGAACGGTCTTTAATTAACTGACGACCTGATAGGAGGCGAAATTTGTTTTTGGCTCATTTGTCATATGGTTTTGATGTGTATATGGGTGGCATAAATGGGTTGTATTGTTAAGGCTCCTTTACATAAGATATATGTGTGGGTTATTCTGGGCCAAGGCTCATGTATTCGAAAATTATATATCCTTGCCATTCCATATGGCCCATTATATATATATATATATAGATATATAGATATATATATATATATATATATATATATATATATATATATATATGTTTATATACTTCTAGAAACCTATTATGTACCCATGTATGTTTTCATACTAAACCCCTTTGTCAGTTACTAAGCTCATATGCATGACCTATATCTATTGGTAGTTTACAAGTATATACGTATATAAGGCCTCATGGCTAAGTTCATATGCAAGGTCCTTACGACTATCAGGTTTACCATTAGTGTTTTAGATTTGAATAATTTGATGTGGCTGGTCACAATATATATTAAAGTCATATAGGGGTTTCATTTCTTATAATTTCCTTCACTTTTATTTCCTTCTTAATCATTGTCTTGGGTATCAGAGACAAGTTCGATCCTAGGTAAAATATTTACTTCCATTTCAAAAAGATAATTTTAACTAGCCTTTTATTTATTGTAGGAACAATAAACCCAAATTCTTATTTATTCAACCTGATTAACTATTCATAAGAATATGTAGATATCATCATGTATAGGTTATTTTTCCTTTCGAACCGTAAATATATATATATTTATATTATCTTATTCCTGTTTAGCCTTCAAAATTGTCGGGCGTTACACCCCTAGTCGTCTCAGCACCTGCCCCACAACCTGCAGCACCAGGAGGCACCCACAGCAACCCCGGCTTCCATTCTTTGCCCCTGCAGGTCAACCCGAGAAAGAACCGGTCTCTTCGACTTTTCCCCCCACCCCTTCACCTGGTCGGCTGACCGCCCCTCCCTGCGTGGAGGTAGTTTTGGCTGTAACCTAATTAACCCCCACCCGGTGAACCCCCTCCTGCACGAGGTGTTATGCTGTAATAATATTATTTTCAGGTCCAGCGTCACCGACGCAGCGTGTGGGAGCGTACCCACGCTTCCCCGCTCACCCATGTCTCCGGCCGGGATCGGTGTCTTCACACTGATCAGGTGAGCGACTGGTTCTCCCTAGGCTGGTTGATTTCTTTGCTTGCCTAGTATTGCTTTGAATGCCCGTCGGACGGTGAGACGAGAGCCCAGACTCACACACCACTCTTTGTGTGCCCACCGCGGACCGTGAGTGAGAGCCTCCCAAACCCATGCCCCGGCATGCCAGCCTCCCACGAAGTTGGGAATTCCAGACCCTTAGGGGTTAGCCTAAGCTAGCTAAGTTCCCTAGAATGATTGGGTCCCACCTCGGACCCTCGCCATCATCCCCTGGTTACCGTCAGGAGATCGTATGCACCGTGTGAGTGAGCCGCTAGCGTGAGTCCATTGATTATCCTTGTATGCTTGTGGGTCTAGGTCCTAGGCTCATCAGGTCATCTACCATCATCCCTGGGCTGTGCCACATCAAGTGGAATCGGAGCGGTCATAGGCTTGTTCCCACAAGCCTAGTCTTGGGCATCTTCACACTAGGTCGCTCTTAGGTGCACACGCACACCCGTGCATAGCGCACCCCACATTGCATGACCAATCGTAGAGGAACCCATTATCAATCCGACCCATCCACTTCCAATCCCCCAATGAATCCCAATTCCCAAGGGAATCCCGCGCCCAACAAGCACGAGCTCCTTGATCACATTAGATTCCTCGTGGAGGGGATGACCAATGTCTTAGGGCGACTTGATGACATAACGGCCGGGCTTGAGCAACTTGAGGAAAATAGGCTCGCCCCAAGGGTGTATGATAGAAGGGCACCTCCCCCACATGATGAACCAACCATAGGAGAGCTCAACCATGACCGTCTGCCCGAGCCGAAAAGGGACCCACCACCGCAAAGAAATGAGAGACACCCCTGGGATAACCCAGATGACCACCTTGTGAGACTTGTGAAAGTTGATGCCCCCACCTTTGATGGGTCCCAGCACCCGAGCATCTACTTAGATTGGGAGGCGACTATGGACCAATATTTCGATTGGTATCCCATGTCCGAGGATAGGAAAATCTGACTTGCCAAGATGCAACTCACCAAATTAGCCAAGACCCATTGGTTGAACGTGGAGGGGTTAAGGATAGTTAGGAAGGAAGCTCCCATCACCACATGGGGGGCCATGAAAGAGCAACTCAAACTTAAATATGTCCCTCCCTCCTACCATCAAAACCTCCTAGATGAGTGACAGCCCCTAACCCAAGAAGGGAAGAATGTCATGGAGTACATTGAAAAATTTGATTACTACCTTCTTAAGTGTGGAGTCCAAGTGGACCCCGCGGTCACACTATCCCGCTTTAGAAATGGGCATCAATTCCACATAAAGAAGGAGCTCTTCATGCATCAAGTGACCACTCTAGAGCAAGCCTACAAAATAGCCTAGGATTCCGAGAAATTCTCAAGATATACCCGAATGGTTTCCCCTCGGGGAATAGACCCCAAATCCATGACACCTCGGACCAACATCCGACCACCTCAACGGGGCCTCCTTCCCACTCCCATGGGAACTCCTCCCACTCGGGCAACCCCTCCTAGTGGCACCTTTCCCCCTCGCCCAAAAATGGTCCCCCCAACCCCACTCCCAATAGACCCAATCTGGGACCTGCTCCCCCTCACACTAGAGCTACCCCTAACCACCAATGCGGGCATCAATGCTTTAGGTGCCTTGGGTATGGACACTTCGCCAATCAATGTCCCACCAAGGGAGCATCTAGTTTGCTAATTGATGAGACTCATCCCCTACCCCAAGTTGGGGTTGAAGAAGAGGTTGAGCTTTATGAGGCCTCTCCTGATTGGGAGGAGGAGTATGAAATCCACTACAATGAGTCCAATCAAGAACAACCTCCTCCATCCATCAACCCTCACCTTGGAGTGGTAGCGTGCACCCTCACTCAAACCCAAGAGCATGATTGGAAGAGAAACACCATCTTCCATACCTACATCCGGATAGGGAACCATGCTAGGAAAGTCATCTTGGACAATGGGAGTAGTGTGAATGTGGTGTCCCCTGACACCGTCAAACTTTTGGTGCTTACCATCTTCCCACACCCACACCCATATCGGGTAGCTTGGATTGATGCCACATCTGTACCCATTAGCACTCGCTGCCTTGTCCCCATCACTTTTCAATCTTACCAAGGCCATGTATGGTGTGACATTCTACCAATGGATGTGAGGAGAATACTCCTAGGGTGGCCTTGGATCTCTGATGTAGATGCCACCTTCCTTGGAAGGACGAACACTTGCATTTTCACCCATGCGGAGAAAAGAATCCAACTCAACCCCTCACAACCCCGCTCCCTCCCCAAGAAGGAATCTCCCTCCCTTGAGGGATTCCATACCCCTCCCCCTATTCCAAACCCACCTACCTCATCACCAAACCCCTCCCCATCGAATCCTAGCCCTAGTTTGACCCTTGGGACTACTAGGAGCATACACCTCATCACTCGGCAAGAGTTTGAGGAAGAAGTCAACCAAGGGGGACAAGTGTGTACCATTGTCATATGTCTTGAGGAATCCACCCTAATCGACCCACACCCAATAGAAATCCAACAACTCCTTAAGGACTTCCATTATGTGTTCCCCGATGAGCTTCCAGATAAGCTACCACCCATGCGCGATGTGCAACATGCCATCGACTTTGTGCCCGGAGCCACCTTACCCAACCTTCCCCACTACTACCTCAACCTCACCGAGTATGCCGAACTTAGGAGGCAAATTGAGGAGCTCATTGAGAAGGGCTTCCTCCGTATTAGCAAAAGCCCATGTGCCGTTCTGGCCCTCCTCACACCAAAAAAGGACGGAACTTGACGCATGTGCGTGGATAGCCGAGCCATCAACAAAATCATGTTCAAGTATAGGTTTTCCATCCCCCTGCTAGATGACATGCTAGACATGCTTGCGGGAGCCACCATCTTCTCCAAGATCGATCTCAAGAGTGGCTATCACCAACTTCAAATTAGGCCCCGCGACGAGTGGAAGATCGCCTTTAAAACCAAGGACGGCCTCTATGAATGGCTTGTCATGCCCTTCGGCCTTTCCAATGCACCCATCACATTCATGCACCTCATGACCGAGGTCCTTTGGCCCTTCATTGGCATCTTCCTTGTCGTCTACTTTGATGACATTCTCATATATAACCAGTCCAAGGAAGCCCATCTAGATCACCTCAAATAAGTTTGCACCGTTCTAAGGAAGGAGAGTCTCTTCGCCAACCCCAGGAAGTATCATTTTTTGACCAATCAACTAGCCTTAGTAGGATTCATTGTCTCAGCCCAAGGGGTATCCATGGATCCCGAGAAGGTCCAAGCCATTCTTGAGTGGCTCAAGCCCAAGCCCCTCCATGAGGCCCGAAGCTTTCACGAGCTGGCCACCTTTTATAGGAGATTCATCTGTGGATTTAGCACTATCACTGCTCCCATCATGGATTGCCTTAAGAAAGGCACCTTTGTATGGACTAGGGTGGCCTACAAAGCATTCCTAGAGTTCAAGGAAAAGATGACCCAAGCCACAGTCCTTTGTCTACCCGACTTCTCTAAAGTCTTTGAGGTCATTTGTGATGCATCCGGGGTAGGGATTGGAGGCATTCTTAGCCAGGAGGGTCACCCCGTGGCCTGTTTTAGTGAGAAGCTTTATGAGGCTAGGACTAGGTACTCCACTTATGACAAGGAGGTATACGCCGTGGTCCAATCCATTCGGAATTGGAGGCACTATCTCCTACCAAAGGAGTTTGTGATCTTCTCGGACCACGAGGCCTTGAAGTACCTCAACACCAAACAAAAGCTCAATGCCCGTCATTCCCACTGGGTAGAATATATTCAGACCTATACCTTTGTCCTAAAGTACAAGATAGGTAGTGAGAATCGCGCCGCCGATGCACTGTGTAGGCGGGTGGCCTTACTTTCCACCGTCCAAGTGGAAGTCACGGGGTTTGAGTGAATCAAAGAGGAATACCCAAGTTGCCCCAATTTTGGGACCAACTACAACACCCTCTCCACCCAACCCCATAAGGAACACGAGGGAGTCATACTCCAAGGGGGGTATCTTTTCAAGGGAACTAGGCCATGCATACCCCGGACTTCACTTCGAGACTTCTAGGTTTGGGAGCTACACAGTGGTGGCCTAGCATGTCACTTTTGGGTCCAAAAGATCATAGAGTTAGCGGAGAGGTAAATCTATTGGCCCAGTCTCAAGAAGGATGTGGCCAACATTGTGAGTCAATGTCGCATTTGAGCCTCGGCCAAGCAGGCGAGGTAAAACACTGGGATTTACACACCTCTTCCCATCCCGGATAGACCCTGGGAGGATTTGAGCATGGATTTTAACCTTGGCCTACCTAAGACCTTGCGCAAACATGACTCCATTTTTGTAGTCGTTGATAGGTTCTCCAAGGTGGCGCACTTTATCCCATGTTCCAAAACCTCGGATGCTTCTAGGGTTGCCCGCTTGTTCTTTGATGAGGTGGTCTACCTCAATGGACTACCTAAGACCATTATGACCCACCGGGATGTGAAATTCATGAGTTACTTTTGGAGAACCCTATGGCATCTAATGGGAACCCTCCTCAAATTATCCACTGCCTATCACCCTCAAACTGATGGCCAAACTGAGGTCATCAACTGAAGTCTTGGGAACTTGCTCCATTGCCTAGTCGGGGACCACCCCGGGAATTAGGATCTCCTCTTACCTCAGGCCAAGTTTGCCTATAATTATTCCGTCAATAGGTCCATAGGCAAGAGTCCATTCGAGGTCATGTATGGTTATAGGCCTAGAAAACCCTCAGATCTTATTCCCCTTCCCCCGCATGCTAGAGTGTCAGTCTCAGCCGTGTCCTTTGCATAGCATATCAAAGAGTTACATAATGGCATCGGCAAGTTTATAGGGAAGAGCAATGAGGCTTACAAAAGGTAGGCAGATGCTCGACGGCGCCATTGTGAGTTCCAAGTGGGAGACTCAGTGATGGTGAGGATGGTGCGGCTCCTTCCGGGGCCAGACTCCAAGTTGAGGGCACGAGGGTCGGGACCCTTTCGAGTTTAGAGATGACTAGGCAGTAATGCTAATGAGCTGGACCTACCTGAGGGTTTTTGGGTACACCCTACCTTCAATGTGGCAGACCTGGTACCCTACAAGGGACCCGTGGTGGGACCCAGTGAAGAGCTTGAGCCTTTACCCTCCCTTCAGAGAAATACCCACGGTGGGACTCCACCTACTAGCTTGAGAGGCCGATGTGAGCAGGTAGAGGCAATACTAGATGAGCAAAGTACCATTGCCAGCAACAGGGTACACCAGCGTTACCTGGTGAGGTGGAAGGACCGTCCCCCGACAGAGGATACTTTGGTGAGCCGGGAAGACTTTCTACGCCTTGACCTAGTCATTTTGGAGCACTACCACAGCCAGGCGGACCCATACTCGACAGGGTCAAGTTCTCCCCACCCCGGGGGATTTGATGAGGACATCTCACGGCACTCTCTCTAGCTCGGGTCGGCTGCACCACCTTGAGGAAGACAAGCTTTGATCTTCACATATTTTACTCATTTTTGAGTCTTATCTTATATATTTTCCTTTATTGAGTCATGTTGTTATGGTCTAATTCTCTTAATTGTGCTTAATTGGGCGCTAGTACCATAGTTTGGGCCCATAGGATTGACTCTAGGATGAGCTTGGTCTTTTGTCTATTTGTCAAGGGCATTTTGGTCATGTAAAGAGTGGTTGCCTATAAATAGGCCCCCTCTCTCTCATGTACACACCTTTGATGAAGATTTGAATAGAGAATCCCTTGTGTTTTAACTCCTTCCCTCTCTCTCTCTCCAAGAAGAGGGTGCCCTCCCCTCTCTCTCCTTCCCTCCCTCTCTCGCCTCCACATCATCAACCTCTCTCTCCCCCTCATTTACTCTTTCACAACCCCCACCACCCCTATTCATTCCATCCCAGCCCCAAGGGAGAATCCTCCACTCCCTTCCCCACCCTCCAACCACCACCCACCCACTCCTCTTCCCCAAGCACCCATCCACCTCCCCAAGGCAGAAGGAGAGTCACCCTAGGCCAAAATTTAAATCTCCCTCCCTTCTGGCTGTGCCCTCTCATCTCCCCACCCCCTCCTAGATTTGGGTGACCAGCCCCTCATCCCCCATAGTCCCTTGGCTAACCCTCCTCCCTCTCCCATTCCACCCCCTCTCTTGTGCTCACCCAACCACCACACTACCATCTCCAACAAATCCAGCATAGCTCCGCCCCACCACTGCCCATCAGCTTCCCAGGGAGACCTCCAGCAGCTCCCATCCCCACCCACAGCCATCAGCCTCCCCATCCACCAGCTAATCAATCACCCATTACCACCTCCACACCCCATCCACAATCAGACCCAGTCTAGGGTCGCAGGCAGCAGAGTACCAATGGTTTGCAGCGACTATAATTTCATCACCACGAGGCTTCAGGTAGTGTACTATATACCGATGGATTCCTCGTCCAGTCCGCTTTGCAACCAAGGTGGTTTCATCTTTATCCAATCTCAGGGTGGTCCAGAGGAGCTGTTCTCGCCTGGCTGCACATCCTATCCCTAGAAGACAACCAGAGATCCAGTGTAGAGGCTTCCTCGGCCGACCCCCTACGTTTCCTAGTGAGATATTTAACTAAGACGAGCTCCTGCAAGTCCCCTTTCAGCTCCAGGAAGAAGAAGGCCATTCGTCTCCACGAGCACTCGGTTCCACCCATCCTCGTCGGAGTGCACAGACGGGTCCTGTCTGCTCTAGGTTGGACCGACCCTCATTCTTCTATTCAGAGTTTTCTAATCCGACCTTTGTTTGGGGCCTCATCAGTTTCTATTCGAAGCTACTTTAACTACAGTCGCGTCAACACCAGTCTCACCCCCATCGGAGTTTGGAGGAGCCCGAGACAGCTTCTGCAACAGGCCTCTGCAGTTCTGCATTTGATAAAGATAGTTCGGACTAGTCCTGAACTCAGAGCTGCAGCGACCCGCTTCATCCTCCAATCGGCGTCAAACTTCTACAGTCTCTTCCTGGGTCAATCTCTAACGTCCCGGCTCTGGTCCCATCACCAGAAGCATCTCGTGGAGTTTGTGATCACTTCGACACCATCCCCCTGTCCTGCTGTTCCTGACAGAACCGAAATAAAGTGGTTCATGAATCCCGACTTACAGCACCTCCGCTTGGCCTCCGGACGGACACCGACTTCTGTGGTAGATTTCTACCTTACCCCTAGTCGACTCAGCACCAACCCCGCCCCCTGTAACACTAGGAGGCACCCTCAGTAACCCCGGCTTCCATTCTCTGCCCCTACAGGTCAACCCGGGACAGAACCGATCTCTTTGGCTTTTCCCCCCACCCCTTCGCCTGGCCGGCTGACCGCCCCTCCCTACGTGGAGGTAGTTTTAGATGTAACCCTCGCCCCGAGAACCCCCTCCTGCACGAGGTGTAGTGCTGTAATAATATTATTTTCAGGTCCAGCGCCACCGACGCAGCGTGCGGGCATGTACCCACGCTTCCCCGCTCGCCCACGTCTCCGGCCGGGATCGGTGTCTTCACACCGATTTGGTGAGCGACTGGTTCTCCCTTGGCTGGTTGATTTCTTTGCTTGCCTAGTATTGCTTTGAATGCCCTTCGGACGGTGAGACGAGAGCCCTAACTCGCACACCACTCTTTGTGTGCCCACCGTGGACCGTGAATGAGGGCCTCCCAAACCCACGCCCGGCGTGCCAGCCTCCCACGAAGTTGGGAATCCCAGACCTTTAGTGGTCAGCCTAAGCCAACTAAGTCCCCTAGAAAGATTGGGTCCCACCTCGGGCCCTCGCCATCATCCCTCGGTTACCATTGGGAGATCGTATGTGCCGTGTGAGTGAGCCGCTAGCGTGAGTCCGTTGATTGTCCTTGTATGCTTGCGGGTCTAGGTCCTAGGCTCATCAGGTCATCTACCGTCATCCCAGGGCTGTGCTACATCAGAAAGGGAAGTTGATAGTGGAAGAACCAATCAAGAAGGATGTCCCTAGAACCAAAACCATCAAAATACAGAACAATCAGGGTAAGGGGCAAAACATCAAAGATAAAAGGAACAACAACTTAAGTCAACTTGGGAGTAGCCAGCAGTCTCCTTACCAGAAATGGGTTAAGTCCCCAAGTCAACATACCTTTGTTCAACCGCGGTGGGCTAAGCACCCATGTCAACAGAATCATGCCCAGCCAATATATAAACCCAGACAGAACCTAGTCTGGCCTACCTACAAAAAACAGAACAAAACAAGAAAAAATCAAAACTATCAACCAAACTCTAGAAGATATGCTTAGTTTTTTCCTTCCAGCCGTAGGCCAAATAGGAACCAATTTAGGCCACAATGGAACCGCCACACTAGTTTCTACTTAAATGGGAAAAAGAACAACTAGTTTAATGATAGGTGGAATAATAAAAGAAATTTTAACTTCCAATCAAACATGGGTGTCCACCAGAACAAATTCAAAAAATTTAGAAGACAAGTTTCAACCACAAACTATTCCACATTTCATGCATTCTGTAAAACCTGTCTGCCATACATGCAATAGACCTGGACATACCAGTCCTCATTGCTCTTTTAATCAAAAGAAATAATCTATTAAGCAAATATCGATTCCCAAGTCTTTGTTGCATATTTTCAATAATGACTGTAGACCTAGAGTTGCTTGGGTTCTAAAACTCTCTACTTGATCTATTCTGTACAGGAATGCCTAGCAGCTGAGCACAACCGTTTGTTTCTGGACAGTGACTGCTCCAGGCATATGATAGGAGACATGAAGAAATTCAGCCAACTGATCAAGAGAGAGGGAGGGCAAGTAAGGTTCAGAGGAAAAGACAAAGGTAAGATCATTGGCACAGGAACCATTGGTAAGAATTCTTCCAATCTTATTAAGAATGTCATGTTATTAGAAGGCCTTGAGCATAATCTACGTAGTATAAGTCAACTCTGTGACGAAAGCCACAAGGTGCTGTTTGATGCCAATGAGTGCAAGATTTTTGAACAGAATTCTGATTCTGTAAAGTTTGTTGGTCATAGGATAAATAATGTCTACATGGTAGACCTTGATAGTTCCTTTTCTGAAAACCTCTGTTTATCTGCCAGTCAGTCCAGTGATGCATGGCTGTGGCATAAGAGATTAAGGCATGTTAGCGATAGTGTGCTACATAAATTGGTAAAGCATGATACGGTAAAAGGATTGGCTAAATTGTCTTTCAAAATGAACAATAAAATTTATGAAGCATGCTCCCTAGGAAAGTAAACCAGAAAATCTTTCAAACCTAGAAATGAGCCATTGTCATCCATGCCACTTGAATTCCTGCATATGGATTTGTTTGGGCCGACTAGAACTACCAGCGTAAATGGAAAGAGATTTGGTTATGTTATTGTTAATGATTTCACTCGATTTACATGGATTTTCTTCCTAGCTTATAAAAATAAAGCATTTACTGAATTTTAGAGCCTTTTTTAAAAAATAAAGCAGGAAAGAAAATTCACAATTTCTACTATTTTATCTGACCATGGAGGAGAGTTTGACAACTCTTCATTTACTGATTTCTATAGTCAAGAAGGTATGATCCACAGATTCTGTTCTCCCAGGACCCCAGAATAGAACGACATTGTAGAAAGAAGGAACTGGACAATTGTGAAAATTGCCTGAACAATGCTGGTCGAAACTCAACTGCCAAGGAAGTTCTGGATAGAGATAGCAAAGACTGCATGCTACATCATAAACAGGGCCATGGTAAAGCCAAAGCGTAAGAAAACCCCTTATGAGATGTTAAAAGGTAAGAAACCCAACTTAGACTTTTTCAAACCTTTTGGGTCAAAATGTTATACTCATAACAATGATAACTCTGACCTTGACAAATTTGAGGCTAAGAGTGACATTGGAATATTTTTAGGGTATTCTGGAACATCTAGAGCATATAGGGTTTTCAATGTGAAAAATCAAACTGTGGAAGAAACTCCACTTGTAGTGTTTGCTGAAACATCTGATAAATCTGGCAACAATGTTGATGACAGGGAAATAGAAGATGATGATGGAGAATTCCTGGAGTCCAGGGAAGAGCCAGGGCAAAATTGTCAACAAGAAGCTGAAGAACAGGAAACATGTCAGTCGATAGGAAATGCAAATCAGTCGACCATGCCAGTTGAGTCATTTGTCAGCATTACAACTTTAAAGGATCATCCTCCTCAGAACATAATTGGAAATCTCCATAACCCACCTAGGACTAGATCTTATCACACATATCAATCTGTAATTGGAACTAGATGGGTCTTTAGGAATAAATTAAATGACGATGATGTCATAACCAAAAATAAAGTTAGGTTAGTAGCTAACGGGTATAATTAAGAGCTAGGGATTGACTTCAAAGAATCTTATGCTCCTGTGGCGAGGTTAGAAGCCATCAGAATTTTATTATCTTTTGCATGCTCACTTGGGATAAAACTTCAACAGATGGATGTTAAAAGTGCATTTCTGAATAGTTTAATAAAGGAGGAAGTGTATGTAGAACAACCCCCTAGTTTCGAGCATACTGATTTACGCAACCATGTTTACAAGTTGAACAAGGCATTGTATGGATTGATGCGGGCCCCCAGAGCCTGGTATGACAGACTCAATGCCCACCTAACAAGTAGGGGCTACATCAAAGGTAAAGTCGACCAAACTCTCTTTGCCAAGGTTTTGAATGGTCATATCATTGTAGTGTAGATATATGTAGATGACTTAGTGTTTGGTTCGACTGATCTCAACTTCTCGGATGAGGTCGTGTTCTGGAGGAGTGATATCTTAGAGATTATGGGTCCCAGTTGGTAGCTGCGAGCGGCTAGTAATGCTAGCCGTGTGATCGGCTACGACAGGATTGGTATTATCAAGAGGCCCAGTTGAGTCCAGAAGTTTCAGAATGACGTGGAAGAGGACTCAATGATGGTTAGAATGTATGAGGTTTGCGGACCCGTGTGCATTGGTCATGGTGTCGTCAACCAGGTTGCTGTGATAGCAAGTGGCACTTGGTTGCCTCGGAGTCGTGTGCCGTGAATTGCTCAGGTTGTGTGTCCCGTGGCTCTGTGGTAAGAGCGAAATCGGGATTGGTAGGCATCCATTACGAGTAATTAAGATGAGATAGGATTTGATGAGATAGGACGATGGACGATGCCTGTGTATGGGGGTCTTTGAAGAGATGTTGGCGTTGGATGGTGGTCTTTGGTCTGGTAACCAGCATGGGAAGGTTTCCCTGTAAGTCTGAGTCTAGTGAGGTGAGGACTGGAGATTCTGGGATTCTTGTCAATTGGTTTCGCCGTGCTCCCCTGAGAGGGTAGAGTTGGCATGAGGATAGGTCTGGATGGGGCGTCCGAGTAAGGCTCGGCTCGAGATCGGATGTGGTGTTGGTCTGTGAGAGAGTCAACGGATGGCCTGACGAGATTTGGAATGTGCCCTTAGGATCTGGGGAAGGACCAGGAAAGAAGGAAGAAGCTGAGTAAGTCAAGGGTTTCCCATTGACGAGTGTTTGGTGACCGGCAAATGGTCTTTCACTGACAGAATACGCTATTAGTTGCGCATCGAGAATGGCGAGAGCTGTGTGCGAGTGAGGCCTTTGGTGCCCGTTCCCGTGACGTACTTTTTCCAGATGGGATCTGGGCTTTGTCGAAGTTTATGTTCTGACAGAGTTGGTCCCGTGCTGTTATGAGTGTTTGGCTTGCTAGGTGTGAGATGGTCCTTGGCGTGGAGCCGACGGATTTGTGATGGTCAGCTGGTAGAGAGGTTGATGTTTGTTTGGTTCGCCAACCATGGGATGGATTGGTGGTTGTCTCTCGTAACGAGGACTGTGTCTCCTCAGTGAGCTAGTTGCTGGCAGCGATGCCATGATTGGATTTCATTGTGACTGAGGCGATGCCAGACTTATGCATTCGTATTATGCCTGCTCCAATGATTGATGTGCGCTGTGTGCGAAGTGAGGTGTTGTTCATGATCAAGGTTTGGCTGTGTCCCTCAGGATCGGTGCTTTCATGAGAATCGAGGTTTTCTATGCTGGGGCTCTGATAGTGTTGTTAGTTGGTTAAGGTGTTCTCCCCCTGTGACTTGGTGCCAAGTCCTGAATTTTGAGGAAGAAATTTATTTAAGGGGGGAGGGCTGTAATGTCTCGGGTTTTTTGGATATTTTTTGGATGTTGATCTGTGGGTTTCGGATCACTTTCGGGGGTCCTAGAGAGCATTTTGTGGTTTATGCATGTTTTTCCATGACGAGCCTTCAGAACCCTGTACAGGGTGAACCGTTGCGTTCTCCGACTCCGGGACGTTACCAGCACGTTGTGCATTTTTAGAGGATAGTGGGGAGCATTTTTCCCTGTTTTTTAGAATTTCTAGAATTTCTATTCAAACCAACCTTTTTCTCTCTCTCCCCATCTCTCATTTCTCTCCCCCTCCCTCTCTCTTCTCACACCTTCTCCACTCTCCCCCTCTCTTCTCTAGGCGGCCGATGGAGGTAGACGAGGGCGGGGTGGGGATGCTCGTGGGGTAAGGAGCGATGTGCGCGAGACAAGGATCGCGATGGTGGAGGTAGTTCGTGGGATCACGTGCCGACGAGGGTTTAAACAACATTTTCTTGGCGGATCGACGTCCTCGGCATGTGGAATCTTCGATGGAGGTAGGGGGATGGATCCTTGGCCCATGTAGTTTATTTCCCACGAGTTTGGTAGCCCGAGGCGAGCTGAGAGGGTTTCTTTCTCTGCCAGGATAAAAATGTGTGATTTTGGGGTGTGTGCCAAATTTAGAGTTTTGATTGCATTTTTGGAGTTTAAATGGATCCTCTCGATGCTAGAGATGTTGGAGAATGCTTTCCCCTTGTTTTTCCCTTTACATGGGTGTGAATGGGGAGTGGAATGAGGTTTTTGCGGAGTTCATCATTTTCTGGTTCGAAGTGAAGTAGCGGTCGTACCAGAGACTGCCACTAGAAATGGCGGCCCTCTGGGGACCGCCACTAGTTCCGTTGTGTCGGTTCGAAGTAGCGACCTTGCGATTGATCGCTAATTGATAGTAGCGGTCAGGCCAGGACCGCCACTTCGTAGGTCCGGATATGACGGTCAGGTGTCTGACCGTTTCTTTTGATTTGTGGCCATGGAGATGTTCGCCATTTGCAAGTTGCGGCCCGAGGATGGCCGCCTTATTCCAAGTGTCCCTGGTAATTAGCGGTCCAGTGAAGACCGCCACTTCGAGGTAGCGGTCTCAGGGAAGACCGCCAATTGGGCTTGCGGCCCTGACCGGACCACCAATTGATGTGACAGTCCAGGGAGGATCGCCACATGGTTTTCCGTGTTAGTGTGTTCCGGTTACGTTGTATTGACCCTCGGTCGACCCGGTTGTGACCCAGTGGTCGACCTTCGGTCTCGTTGATGTCCCGGACACCCCATGAGTTTTGTGTCCGTGCTTTGGGGGTGTCTGGAGGTATCGTGTTACCTCGATTAGCGTACCTATGAGTCTAAGGGTCCGGGTAATCCTTTTTGTTCTGGGCTTCTATGCTTTCGCAAGATCGAGTGGTCGTGAGTCAGTATGAGTGCGGTGGGCTATTCCCGCATGTCATTGGCTTTCCGGTAAGCATTTTCTAAGTGGGCCGTGAGTTTGGCCCTTTGACTGTGAGTCCAGTCACCTAGCTTGGGGCAGGAGATTTCTCGCTTTTCCCTTGGACAGGGGATCGACTCAGCGGCTTGTGAGCTACCTTGGGAATCATGCTATCGTGCTTTTAAACCTAGGGATTAGGCTAGATTGACAGCATTGTGCCGTCACATGTAGTGGTCTTCACCCGAGCCGTGTGACTCACAGACTGTTGGATTTATTAGGTCTAGTGGGATGTCTAGAGTCTGGTGGCCTCGAGCCACCTGGTACTCCGCGTTACCCGCGATGGGTGTGTGTGTGTGACTTTCCATGTTCATGTTTAGTGACCTCCCCACTAGTCGTAACCTTCTTACAGTACGTGTGTGCTGACCCACCAGGGAGTGGTAGAGCGGCTTACTCGAGAGAGATGATTTTTAGGTTGGTTACCGTAGGGCCCCTACGTACAGTCTGAGTCCGGGCTTGGGGGAAGAACCAGCTAGAGGATCTGACCTAGGGCGCATGGTCTATGTGTGCAGAAGTGGTTGATGGCGTCAGAGCCACGCTGACGAGTGCGACCCCAGCTAGTCCTTGTTCTGTGTTCTAGTTTCTGTGCGGTGTCTCAGTCTCCGCCTGGTGCATCGTAGGGAGACACCTGACGCTGCGGAGTAAGTCATCAATGGATGCATCCGGCCTTGCTTCTAGTGGGCAGTGCTCCCGTCACATGACGTGAGTTCTCGTGACTCGAGTTTCCATTTTCGTCTGCGAGTCATGGTTTTGCATGTAGTTCAGGGAGTTTTCCCGATGCCGAGGTCTAGGATTTCTGATGGACGTTACCGAGTGTCTTTTTCCTAGATAGTGTAGGGTTTACGACGGTGAGGTTGTTATTGTGTCTACCCAGACTGCATGGCCTTGGGTTGGGCCTTTGTCTGTGATACGGGCCTCCACGACGGGGTTGTCATGATGTGTTTTCTGGCAGTGTAACCAGAGGTTTTCTCGTTAGTTCGGTGGTCCCCAGACTCTGAGCTCTGGGCATGTTTTCAGGTACAGTAGGAGTAGCTGTAGTGCCATGTTTTTACCAGCCACCGATTTGCTGTTCCTGCTGTTGTTACTGCTTTCTGCTATCGCAGTTGTTTACGGTTGGGGTTCTGTGGGAGCCCTACTAAGCCAGTGATAGGAGGCTCACCCCTATTTTTCAGGTGTGGCGGTTCTTCCTCGAGATTCGGGGGTGCTGTGCGGAGGTTTCTAGTTGCCAACTCGTCGGGCCGAGTGTTCACTCGGTGTGGGGTACACTTCTCTGCCTTAGACTGTACTTTTGTTAGACTGGACCCTGTTGTAGTTGTTTATTTATTTCTGTTAATTGATGAATTATTCTACTTTATTTCCTATTTCTTTATACCTTCACACTCCTTTTAGCCCTTCCGAGCCCTCTGGCTCGAGGGCGGGGCGCCAAGATTCGAATGGTATGGAGTTATTCCTGATATCTGGATCTTGGGTCATTACACAAACTGTCCCTTTAACACTTTAGACCCTTTGGCTCATGGGCGGCGGTCCAGGAACCAAGAATATCAGGGTCTTTCTCGGTATTCATATCTTGGGTCGCTACAACTCCCCGCCCTCCCCTCCTCTCCCGTCTCCTCCTGTCCCCTACCTATCACCCACCCTCCCCTTCTCTCCTATCTCCTACATACCCCCCACCCTCCCATCCATGGCCCCCTCTCCCCACCTCTCCTGTCCCCTCCCCTCCCCCGCCGAACCACTCGCCTCCCACACCGGACCCCTCTCCTCCCCCACCCTGTAAGGATTCAGTCAGCCTGGTTCGGGTAATGTAGCGGATATTGAATTTTTTTTACTCGAACCAGGGCCCTTTTGGAATCCTAGAACCGTGCTCTAATCGATGCAATAAAACTCCCAACCCTAAAACAGGTTTTAGATCTTTACCTTGCACAGAACGACGCTATCTGTAGTGCCCGATGCAGATTTCCATGATCGCAGAGCTGCACAGGTGTACGGCCTCTAGAGCTGATCCACACGGATCCTCGCGTAGTGATGGCATCCTCCCATCCTTCCCCCGCAAACACAAGTCGTGGATCCCCCAAAATCCCTTCTTCTTCCCTAAGCTTTTCCCCTTTGAGAGAGAGGAAGAGCAACTAGGGAGAGAGAGAGAGCCAGAGGGAGGAGAGGGAAGGAGAGAAGAGGAGCTTTCTTTCTTTCTCTCTTTCTTTGAATGCTTGGCTAAAAAAGAAGAAGAAGGCCTTCCTACGTAGGATGCATATATATAAGGGTTGGGCTCTTTCTAAAAGAGCTCCTAAGAACTAATATTATATATATACCTTTCATATTATTGTACATATATATTAAACCCTTCTTATATTTCTTGTAAGGTTTCGACCAGAATGCACAGCGGAAATCATCGAAACCTTAGATTGCATATCGTTGCCGATTTTTTAAAATCGAACAAGATCGGTAATCCCATGATGTGAAGAACGATTCTTTACCTTTACGGGGTTGAGAATCTCCCAAAATCTCGAAGACGAACGAGAGGAAGATCCTAGAGTCGTGAGCCGTTCAAGCGCCTATTGACACCTAAAATATACAAAGCAATCAAAAGTGCGGCCTTTGTGCCATCCCTGGGGGTTTTGAGAATCAGAATAGAAGAGGTCCACTACCCCTGACACTCTGTCCGGCTGAATCCATCTCTGGCTAGGCCGCTGTCCAGCATGGCTATCATTCAGATAGTCAGGCTGATAAAGACTATGACAAACTCTAAGCAATCATCTGCCTGCTGAAGAGGATCCTCAGACAATTCGGATGCTCACAAAATGGGATTCACATTGCCTCACACATGTTCGTGAATGCAAGGTGTTAAGCAAGCCTCAGGTAGAACAAATATCTATTCTAAGAAGTCCATAGGACCAATGAAGAAAAGCCCATTAGATGAGCCCCTGTCCGGTGCCGAATGCTGGCAAATGGGCCAAGCCCAACACAAGATGAGACGCGCCGAGGTGCTGGATGCAGGTGTTGAGTCTTGTTGAATCTTTACATGTTTTGATGATGACAACTCTATAAGTCTTAGTGGTGTTCAAAAATATGTCTATGTGAAAAATTAACAAAAATATTTTTCTGTGAAAGTGAACAAAGAACATTTTCTTATGAAGAATGAACCTTCATTTCACTTCGGGTATTTTTCAGGGACTGTATTCGTGTTGGTTGGCACATCATCTTGTTTGTGTATAACACCTCGTGTTGTACTGTTTGTCTTCGTGTCGCTTTTCGTTTTAGTACTGTTTGTGTTTTCATTATGCCGTGTCGTCCTCTAGTTCCTCGTGTTGTTTCTCTGCTTCCACTATTTCTTCTCGTGTTGATGAAGACATGTCTAACTCACGACTTCGTGTCATGGTTGCTAGAACTCGTGACGGATTCTGATTTTTGTCTTCGTGTTGTTTTCAACCCGTGTCAATTTCTGTTTCTGTCTTCGTGTCGTGGTCAGCCCGTGTCGTTTTCACCTCGTGTTGTTCTCATGACTTCGTGTCGTTTTCCCTTTCATGTCTTCGTGTCGTGTTTTCTAGACTTCGTGTCTTTCTTGTGCTGAAACCACACTTCGTGTTGGTTTCTGTTCTCGACTTCGTGTCGTTATACTTCTTGTCATTTTGACTTCGTGTCAAATCACTGTTCTGTCTTCGTGTTGTTTACAACTCCGTGTCAATTCTTGTATTGCATCTTCATGTTGTTTTCAACTCCATGTCAATTCTTGTACTTCATCTTGGTGTTGTTTTTTCAACTCGTGTCGGTTACTGTTTCGACTTCGTGTTGGTTTCAACCCGTGTCGATTACTGTTTCGACTTCGTGTTGTTTTCAACCCGTGTCGATTACTGTTTCATCTTCGTGTTGTCTTCACCTCGTGTCGTTTTTCATCTCTTCATGTCGTTTTTGTTCCATTGCGTGCAGGACATCGCAGCACCTCGTGTTGCTTCCTGTTTCACTTTCGTGCCATTTGTCTTGTTGTGTCTTCGTGTCGTTTTTATTCTTCCTAGTCCTCGTGTCTCTCTTGTGTTTAAACCATACTTAGTGTTGGTTTCTGTTCTTGTCTTCGTGTCTTCGCGTTGTTTTTCTGTCTACCTCGTAACGTTCTCTTAGTAATGTTCATTGTGTCACCACTGTATCTCGTGTCGTTCTCTGTTTAGTGTACCTTTTTGTCGTGTCCACTAACCTCATGCAGTTCTAGTTCTTATGGCACTCAATATTAATGGTTCTTATCTCGTTGCAGGTCCGAGGAAGAACATTCATCAGTGTCTGGGTGCACATGATCCGATACTGAGGAACAAATACAAAAAGGGCACGTGGCAGGAAGGTTCTGGATCGAGCGTGGGAGGCACACGCGTTTAGTGCCCTATCCATCTGCTGCCGCTATAAATAGAAACCTTCGCCCACCGATGAAGTGTGATTAGAGCCAAGAAAGAAAAGGCAGTGTTACAGAGAGCTCGATCTAGCAGAAGAAGAAAAATTAAGAGAGAGAGAGATAGTGCTCGTGTGAAAGAGGAAGAGAGTTTAAGAGAAAGAAAAGAGAGATAGAGAGTGAGCGAGAGAGCTCGTGGAGAAGAAGAAAGAAGCTTACCTGAAGATCTGTCTTCACTGGACCGTGGATCAGATCCAGGCCAGTCAGCTCTGTTAGGAGCCAAATTGTGCATTTCGTGTTTCAGCTTCTGTTTGTTGAAGTTATTTTCGTTTATTGTTTTTCCTTTGTTTTCTGGTTTGCTGTGATGTCCGATCCTCTGGTCTGAGGTCGGGTTCCCTCCGGTTTGGAGGAAGGGAGATCTGATCTCCAGTTGCAAGTAGCTGGGAGCTACTTGTGGGTTCCCTCCGGTTGGGAGGAAGAGGGGAGGTTGTTCCCCTGGTCAAGCTGTGTGGCAGCAACTGTTTGCAGACTGAGTCTGCTTGGTTCTAGCGTTTGCTAGTGAAGCCTCACTCCGGTTGGGAGTGAGGGGTGGATGTAGGTCTGAAGGACCGAACCACAAAAATCTATTGAGCAGTGGCTTGATTGTCTGGTTTGCTTCCGCTAGATGCTTGAATAGGTGCGCTCAATGTGTTTGTATTTGAGTTGAATAGAATTGGTTCTATTCTGTTTCTTTATCTAGCATCCGGTTTTTAAATTTGGCCATTATTCGTAGAAGGATTCATTCACCCCCCCTCTATATCCGGGCCAAGCACCCTAACAGTTGGTATCAGAGCGGGTGTCTGCATATAAGGTCCAGCGACCTGCAGATTCGTTCTTGCGGTCTTAGGTGCTTATTTACCTTTAGTGCATCAATATTCATGTTGCATTGAATATATCTGCTATTTGCTTCAATGGCTTGTCCACCTGTCTTCAGTGGTTTTGATTTCAACCAGTGGCACAGTGCTTTACGTGCTTATGTTAAATCCGTTGACCCAGACCTGTGGAAAGTGATTTCACATGGTCCTCATGAACTACCAAAGAAAAGGTCCAAATGGACTGACAGTCACGAATCAATGTATGAGGAGAATCAGACAGCTATAAATCTGATGAAAGCAGCCACTGACAAAGCTTTTCACTCATGTTTCCTTGATTGCAGATCTGCAAGGGATATGTTGGAAATGATGAAGAGAAACGGGAAAGGAAATCAAACAGGCTGCATGATGGCCAACAGAAGCGATCAAGGCAGCAATCAAACTGAAGAAGATGATGATGATGAGGTAAATCTCTTCGAGAACTTCTCTCTAGAAGATTGGGGGAATGCATATGCTGAACTATTTGAATCTCATGAACTGTTAAGAAAACAGTATAAAAAGTTGAAGAAGAGTACTCGGGTAGATAGTTCTAGCTCTCCATGTAAAAATTGTTCAAGTACGAAGCAATCACATGATGCATGTCTGTCTGATAATCATATGCATAAAAACCAGAATGCAGAACAGAAGATGGAACTTGAATGTGTTTACTCTGAACTGAACAATCTAAAATCTGAGGATGACTCTCTCAGAAAGTTCTCTGAAGAACAATTAGAGAAACTTAAACGAGAGAATGAGTTGCTGATTGAAAATTTTAATGCCATAAAATCTGTGAACATAGAATTACAGAAAGATTTTGAAAAACAACAAAAGGAATTGAGGGAGTTTGAAGCTAGGAGAGAAACCATGGTTAACTCAGAAGATCAGCTTCTAATAAATGAGTTAATTCAAAATGATAAACTTAAAGAAGAAGTTGAAAATTTAAAACTGTTAAACAGTGCCATGTCTGAAAGACTTCTCACATTGGAAAAAGGAAAAGCTATCTGTACAAACGAGACTGAAGAGGTAGATGAGCTGAGAAAGGAAATTGAAGAATACAAAACAGCTAACAAGGTTTTGAAGGAAGCTGTCAATTGTAGTGAACAAGAGATCGCTAGTTATGAAATACACATTGCATCTCTTGAAAATGAAATTCAGGATTTGAAAGCTTCCTTGTCTAAATTTGTTGATGGGCAGAAAAACCTAGACAAGCTGCTAGGTGTAAAAGTCAATGTCAAAAAGGAAGGGTTGGGCTACAATAATCTAAATAAGAAGGCCTTGCAGAACAAAGTTATGACATCCTTTGTAAATACTTCAAATGTAGCCACTACATCAAAAGACAAACAGCCCATTGTTCAGAAAATACTGGGAACAAAGATTAACTTTAACAAGGAAGGACTGGGTTACAGTCCAGTCATGAGGAAGGTTGATGGAGCCAACCTGAAAACTGTCTTTGTCAAATCCTCTGAACAGGAAAAGCCTTCTATCTCATCTTCACCTCAGTACAAGGCTAAGAAAACAGAAAAATAAAATAAAAATCATAAAACATCAAAAATTCAAAGGAACAATCTGCATGCTAAGAACTCATCAGATAAATGCCATGTTTTAAAGAAATCAAGTGGCTCATGTCATTATTGTGGTAAGTATGGACATCTTATGAGTAACTGTTTTGTGATGGAAAAAGATGACAACAAGCATGCTAGAAAATCTGTGTCTGGTCAGAAAAGGAATGTCACATGTTCTAATTGTGATAAAGTAGGACACACTACTGCTCATTATTGGTTTGCAAGTAGTAAGAAAAAATCATGTTCATATCATACAAAAAACTTTGCAAATCAGCATGTCTTTAACAAGAACCAGCACATTATATGTTTTAATTGCAACAAAATTGGTCACAAGGTCTCTGAATGCTGGTCAGGTTCTTTTAAAAGAAATTCTATCTCATGCTTTGAATGTGGAAAGTATGGCCATAGGGCCATTGATTGTTGGCATGCTCAAATGAAAATTTTCAGTTCTGGAAAGTATAGATTCCCTGCTAGTACAAATGCTCTTAGAAAAAACAAAGTGGTTTTCAAAAAGAAAAACTTTGAATGTGTTGATTATGGAAAACAGTTTGGTCATGCAAATAACAGAAATTTCCATGCTAATGCACATACAAATTCATGCTCATAATAATGTGCATAAACCAGATCTGAAAATTACTGCTCCTTGCTATCAAGTTAAAAATGTGCTAAGAAAACCTGCTAGGAGTGATAATGTCATGTCAGGACCCAAGACTTCCTGGGTACCTGTTTGTGCAAAATAAACTTTGTTTTGCAGGTGTGCCTTGGGACTGGAATAAAAGGGGAAATGATCCAAGGCACTCAAGAATGAAAACCCCATTCTCACAATTTTCAGGTAATCTCTCTACATGTCCCATTTTGAAACTTACTGCATATCTGGTCTGATGTAATCTTGCATATCTTGCTCTTAGTTTCATCTAGTGCATGCATATTGAATCTGTTCTTACATATTCATTCATCATCTGCAAGGTGCATTATGTTCTGAACATGCACTCTGAAAATACTGAAAATCTGAACTGAATGTGAATGCTATTTGAAAATCTGTATGTTGCATAATTCATGAAAAATCTGAATTGCTTATAGGACCTTTGAGTGTACCCTGTTATTCATGACCTCCATGGTATATCAAATGGTAAGCTACCAAAGGCAGGGAAATCTGTCCGGAGGTCCTTACTATGTGTGAGGTGGTCTTTTAGACCAAATGCTCCGCTTAGTACCATGAGTCATTCTGCTGATCAGGGGAGCTTGCTTGTGCATAACTCAATCTCATATGTTTAACCTTCATGGCAATCACTGCATTCAATAATTAATTAATACCTCCAAGAGTCGTGAGTGAGATGTCCTTGAGTGGGCTGAAAAGGAGCTTGACAGGTCATTTGGTTTCTGAAGTATTTTTGTCAGCCGATGCAGTTCATGTGGTTTTAAGATCAGTCATCTCAAGAGGTTGCAGTCTGTTGCCCAAGAGTTTCTCTGGATGTGAGACGGAACTACTTCAAAAATACTATATTTGGATATGTCCTTAGTGCCTAATGTCTTGAGTGATCTCTCACTTGTTGGCTTGCTGATAGGAGTGCTGCCCATCTCATCTCATCTCTCTCTATTCGATCAGCCACCTCCTTATCTCTCACCTATCACTCTTGGTTCAGATTCTCTCTCGAAGAAATTGTGGGTTCAGTCTTCTTGCTCTTATCAGATATGATCTGTATACCTTAAACCACCCAATATCTAGTGTAACAATTTACACCTGTTAATAAAGAACTTCAATGTTTGGGGGTTATATTTGGTCCTTGATCCTTCTAAGTTATCTTCTCAAGTGTTGGTCAACATATTATAAAACTTCCTGTTAAATGAGAAAAACTTATTGAGGATCTCGACTTAACTGAAACTTATGTAAAGAGAGCTCTGAGATAAAATTGTGTTAAGTAAGATTTCTATTTTTTGTCTAAAATCATGAGAAGTGCCTTCAGGGAATACGCCATTCTTTGTGGCAGAGCAATGGCTTTTGTGGAGAAATAGACACTCTTGATCAAAGAAGTCCAGAGCTTCTGTCATGATACAACTAGCTATCTCTGTATAGAAATGTTAAAATAAAAAAAAAGGGGAAAGTCCTCAAAGAAAAAAATATCATTGGCATAAAGGTAGTCCGTCCTGAGTAACCAGGGTTTCTGGTGTCTGATAAACATGTCTCCTTGTGTAAAAAGGGACTATTCTACCTTGTGTTCAACAAATTGGTTGACCCTGTATGCCTTCTCATCCATTAAATGAAGAAATGAAATCTGCTTGACTTTGATGTGTTATTTCGTTGCTTGACAAACATAAGGAGCAATTTAATCGTGACTCTCTCTAGTTTAAGCACCTTTAACAGCTAATTTTGTGATTATGCTGATTTAATATCTTGAGTTAACTGACCTTGGTTTTTGGAAGAATATAACCCGTCCACATATTGAAGGGCTAACTTTAACATGCTGTAGCTGCGTTACATCAGGACTAAGGGTATTTTGGGTATTTACAGAAAAAGTTGATAAGAGTAAAAAGCTACCCGACAAAACCCTTCTTGTTTCACACGTCTTCCACCTCAAACCCTTATTTCCCCTTGCCGCTTCCTATTCATCCTCGTGCTGCTCCACCTTGAGCGTCTTCTTCAAACCCATCTCCATCTCTTCCCGCTTCCTATTTCTCTCTTAGTCTAGCTTCACTTCCAATAGCAGCCTGCAAGAGAGAGTTGATACTCTGGAAGTTTCAGCAAATGGATCAGCAAAGGTCAGCAGCTCCGGGTGAAAGAAAGAGGAAGGGAAAAGAAATAGTTGAAGAGCCTTCATCTAAGCAACAGAGATGTCTTGAGCCAGAACCTGCTGCGAAAGTCTCTTCAGAACAAGGTACCAGGATTTCTCAGTCTACCGTGTTCTTAGAAAGTGGGAAAATCATTCCTCCTAGAATAATAGATTTCGGAGATGATACCTTGGTCTCGAAGTTTCCAGAACTGTTGAAAATCTTTGAGTTTCAGGAGTGGAGAAATTTCTTAGAAAATCACCGTGTCTATTACCCTAGGCCGGTAATGGAATTTTACAATAACTTGTCCTTGAGCCGAGACAAGTCTGCCTTATTATCATCTGTTAAAGGGGTCGAGTTAACTGTTACATGTGAGTCCCTCCACAAAGCCCTCGGTGTTCCAGATAAAGGGGAGGTAGAGGGAAGCTTTCGATACAGTCTCCATGAAGCTTTCTCAGTCATTACTGGTAAACCCAGTAATATTCATGATAAGGGGCAGTTAAAGCTAAAAGCTTATCAGACATCGTCATTTCCTCCTCTTCACAAGCTCCTTCAGAACGTCATTGCTTCCATTATCACCCCACAGACTGGGGCTAGAGGAAGAATTACAGACACACAGAGATTTCTACTGTTTTGTCTGATTCAAAATGTGAAGATATGTCTGCCAGAGATCATTTTTACTGTCATGAAGGGATGCATTGGATCCAAGAGACATCTTCCCTATGCCGCCCATCTGACAGACATCTTCAAGCATTCTGAGATTTGCTTGGATGGAGAGGCCGCATCAGAAGTTAAGGCCCGAAACATTTTTAATATGAATTTTGTTTCAGTGTTTTTGGGCTTA
The DNA here is from genome assembly GCA_022559845.1 of Amorphophallus konjac. Lineage (NCBI taxonomy): Eukaryota > Viridiplantae > Streptophyta > Magnoliopsida > Alismatales > Araceae > Amorphophallus > Amorphophallus konjac. The sequence goes on along the minus strand of CM040126.1, from coordinate 86,744,660 downwards.
GAGGACTCTTCTATGGTGGGGCAAGTTAAGGTCCAAAAGGCCAGGGAATCACAAACTCAGGGGGAGCATTTGGAAGAATTTCAAGTCTTAGCCCAAACTAATGAGCAATTAGTTTCTGAGATTGCTCATCAGGAAACACCAGCTGAACAACCAGAGTCCACCTTGCCAGCTGCACCCACTGAAGTACCCTTCTCCTTTTAGAGGCTAGTTGAGGCTGCATCTGAGGACATCAGATTGTCTGACGAAAGTATTCAGACAGATCTAGATGCAACTATTGCTGGGCTATTTGATTCTTTTGGGAAGACATCTGAAGAGGTAATAGTGCCTGAAGAACAGCCAGCTAAAGAGCAAGACAGTATTGATCAAGATCTTGATGTTTTTGTTAATGAAATTTTAAGAGAAACTGTTGAGCGAAGCTTAGAAGAAGCTACCATCTTGGTCGTATCTGAAAGCCTTGAGCAGGCCTTTGTTGGCAGCCCTGCAGATCAGGAACTCATGGAAGATAGAGAAAAGGTTCCTGTCATAGAACTAGATACAGAATCTTCAAGTGAAGAAGAGGAACCTGAAGATGTATTCCCTCAGAAAGAAACTCAAGCTGAAGATGAAGTTCAGGTCCCAGCTGAGAGCAGTCAAATGCCCGTACAAGAGGAAACAGCTGAGAGAACTGAACCTGACAGTGAATTTTTTGGTACACCTCTAGGTCCACCTAGACTTCTATCTGCACAGGCCCCCAACATTGAATCTGCTCGGGCGCCCAACATTGAAGAGCTTCTCATAAACCTGACTCAGCAGATGCAGAAACAAGATAAGAAATTAGATGACCTGCTCACATATGTCACCCTCAACATAAATCAGGTACATTCCAGGCTACTGAAGCTCGAGATATCTCTCCTCACTGAATGGAAACGATTCCTTCTCAACAAAAAGGCTTCAGATGATGCCAACAGATCCCTGATGCAAGGGTTGCAGGAGGTGTGTTCAAAGATAGCTAAAGCACTGAGTGAGTTGCAAGATGTTCAAATCTCCTCCTTCAAAATGTCTTCCACCATTATAGATCACTGCTATGAGATCAGAACATCTTTAGAACTTTTGAAGAAGTCATCCAGTGCCCTGGGTCCAGGTATTCAACAGGTCTATGATAAATTGGCCACCTTCTTAACAGAAATGACACTTCTGACTGACAGATATGAAACTGTCAATGTTCGCCAAGACGACATCATTTCTGAAGTGGCACAGGTCAGAAGCTCTGTGATATATTGGCTAGCTGAACTTTCAAATGACCTAAAGGAATTTCAGTCTACCTTGGGTTCAGCACCTGGTCACGCTTCTTCCAGTAGAACTCCACCTCAAGAACATTCTTCTGCTTCTCCAAGGGGGAGACCACCTCATGGCAGGCCGCGTGGCCCTTCTAGCAGACAAGCCAGATACTTTTCTTGAACAGACTATGCTCTGTATCTTGTTGACCATTTTGAGGCTGTCTCTCTCACACTCTTGGACTTATTAATTAAAACGCATATTTGCATTGTTGCATTCTTATTGTTTCATTCTTTTTGATGATGTCAAAGGGGGAGAAATCAAGAAAATGTTTAATGTTTGTTATTCATTGAGAATGGCTATTTAGTGCTTTTCCGTCTCTGCAAAGACTCAAGACTCATAGTGTTGCCATCCATCAAAAAGGGGGAGATTGTTGAGTCTTGTTGAATCTTTACATGTTTTGATGATGACAACTCTATAAGTCTTAGTGGTGTTCAAAAATATGTCTATGTGAAAAATTAACAAAAATATTTTTCTGTGAAAGTGAACAAAGAACATTTTCTTATGAAGAATGAACCTTCATTTCACTTCGGGTATTTTTCAGGGACTGTATTCGTGTTGGTTGGCACTTCGTCTTGTTTGTGTATAACACCTCGTGTTGTACTGTTTGTCTTCGTGTCGCTTTTCGTTTTAGTACTGTTTGTGTTTTCATTATGCCGTGTCGTCCTCTAGTTCCTCGTGTTGTTTCTCTGCTTCCACTATTTCTTCTCGTGTTGATGAAGACATGTCTAACTCACGACTTCGTGTCATGGTTGCTAGAACTTGTGACGGATTCTGATTTTTGTCTTCGTGTTGTTTTCAACCCGTGTCAATTTTTGTTTCTATCTTCGTGTCGTGGTCAGCCCGTGTCGTTTTCACCTCGTGCTGTTCTCATGACTTCGTGTCGTTTTCCCTTTCATGTCTTCGTGTCGTGTTTTCTAGACTTCGTGTCTTTCTTGTGCTGAAACCACACTTCGTGTTGGTTTCTATTCTCGACTTCGTGTCGTTTTACTTCTTGTCATTTTGACTTCGTGTCAAATCACTGTTCTGTCTTGGTGTTGTTTACAACTCCGTGTCAATTCTTGTATTTCATCTTGGTGTTGTTTTCAACTCCATGTCAATTCTTGTACTTCATCTTGGTGTTGTTTTTTCAACTCGTGTCGGTTACTGTTTCGACTTCGTGTTGGTTTCAACCCGTGTCGATTACTGTTTCGACTTCGTGTTGTTTTCAACCCGTGTTGATTACTGTTTCATCTTCGTGTTGTCTTCACCTCGTGTCGTTTTTCATCTCTTCATGTCGTTTTTGTTCCATTGCGTGCAGGACATCGCAGCACCTCGTGTTGCTTCCTGTTTCACTTTCGTGTCATTTGTCTTGTTGTGTCTTCGTGTCGTTTTTATTCTTCCTAGTCCTCGTGTCTCTCTTGTGTTTAAACCATACTTAGTGTTGGTTTCTGTTCTTGTCTTCGTGTCTTCGCGTTGTTTTTCTGTCTACCTCGTAACGTTCTCTTAGTAATGTTCATTGTGTCACCACTGTATCTCGTGTCGTTCTCTGTTTAGTGTACCTTTTTGTCGTGTCCACTAACCTCATGTAGTTCTAGTTCTTATGGCACTCAATATTAATGGTTCTTATCTCGTTGCAGGTCCGAGGAAGAACATTCATCAGTGTCTGGGTGCACATGATCCGATACTGAAGGAACAAATACAAAAAGGGCACGTGGCAGGAAGGTTCTGGATCGAGCGTGGGAGGCACACGCGTTTAGTGCCCTATCCATCTGCTGCCGCTATAAATAGAAACCTTCGCCCACCGATGAAGTGTGATTAGAGCCAAGAAAGAAAAGGCAGTGTTACAGAGAGCTCGATCCAGCAGAAGAAGAAAAATTGAGAGAGAGAGAGATAGTGCTCGTGTGAAAGAGGAAGAGAGTTTAAGAGAAATAAAAGAGAGATAGAGAGTGAGCGAGAGAGCTCGTGGAGAAGAAGAAAGAAGCTTACCTGAAGATCTGTCTTCACTGGACCGTGGATCAGATCCAGGCCAGTCAGCTCTGTTAGGAGCCAAATTGTGCATTTCGTGTTTCAGCTTCTGTTTGCTGAAGTTATTTTCGTTTATTGTTTTTCCTTTGTTTTCTGGTTTGCTGTGCTGTCCGATCTTCTGGTCTGAGGTCGGGTTCCCTCCGGTTTGGAGGAAGGGAGATCTGATCTCCAGTTGCAAGTAGCTGGGAGCTACTTATGGGTTCCCTCCGGTTGGGAGGAAGAGGGGAGGTTGTTCCCCTGGTCAAGCTGTGTGGCAGCAACTGTTTGCAGACTGAGTCTGTTTGGTTCTAGCGTTTGCTAGTGAAGCCTCACTCCGGTTGGGAGTGAGGGGTGGATGTAGGTCTGAAGGACCGAACCACCTAAAAATCTATTGAGCAGTGGCTTGATTGTCTGGTTTGCTTCCGCTAGATGCTTGAATAGGTGGGCTCAATGTGTTTGTATTTGAGTTGAATAGAATTGGTTCTATTCTGTTTCTTTATCTAGCATCCGGTTTTTAAATTTGGCCATTATTCGTAGAAGGATTCATTCACCCCCCCTCTGTATCCGGGCCAAGCACCCTAACAGCAGGCACGCCGAGATGCTCCATGTTGGGCGCGCCGAGGAGCTCGTGCCGGAAGCGGGAGGCCACCCCTCTATAAAATATGTTGCCTTCGACAAGCTGAAAAGAGAGAAAAAAGTAGAAGAGGAGAACAAAAGAGGGAGGCAGAAGAAGAAGGCAATCGAAGCAGAAGAAGCCACTGAAAGAAAGAGAGCCCGAGAGCCCGCTCAGTAATCTAAAGAGAGAAAAGAGTTACAGAAGCCCGGGAAGAAGATTCAAGGTGGGGTAGTCTGTCAGATGCCCTAGGGGGCTATGTTACCCCCTTCCCCATCTTCTATTTGAGTCTATTTTTACCTTTCTTGCGGTCTGTTTCTGAATGTTGTTATTTCAAGGGCATCGAATGCCAGTATAACTATATGTCAAGGGGCATCGTCTGTATTTAGACTTTCTTTTTTTTAGTCTGATTCTCCCTTCTATGCTGAATGTATATGTGTTCTCCGCAATGAAACGAAGTTATCTCTTTTTCTCTTTGCCTCGCTGAAATCTGCTGTAGTCGATAGTCGACGTGAATGTATCTGGTTCTGCTGTGTGCTTGCCCCTCAGATTGAACGGGTGATTTCTACTGCATCGCTTTTATAGTTTCAACCCCGCAATAGAGATGAGAGCCTGAGACAGTCCATCTCATGGCTTCTCATTCGTAAAAATGGCGAGGGATATGTTCGCATAAAAGTCTACATGAGTCGATCGATGCCCTGGCTCTCAGTGAGGCTCTTGAGTGAAATTTTTCCTTTCTTCGGAATGATTCCCTTCCTCTCAAGCCACCTATAAACCCCGTGAAGAAAACCTCTCAAAGCCTTAGGTAGAACATCTAAAAATCCCTGAATAGAACCCCTTTGAATCCTCAAGAAGTCCTCAAAATCCTCAGGTCATTACCCCCTTTAAACTCTCTAAAACCCTGATTCTTGAAGCCTCCCGGCGCGGCCCACTCTCGGGGCGAGTCTCGTGCCAAGTGCCACCCGCGCCAATTGGGATTTTCCCCATCACGCTGAGACACATCCTACCCACCGCGCCGAGACGCATTTGCGTCGATGCCCTCGGGAGCCTTGAGCCCTTTGATCCTTCGGTGCAAAATCCTATCACTCCGAGGAGAAACAATAGCCTTCACTCAACCTTCCTTTATGAGAGCTAAATCAACAGGGTTAACCCCCCTACATTCTATAACCCCGTTGGCCTAAGGAGTTCTGCCACTGCATGCTCTTCTATGGCCTCTCCAAGGAGATATTAATAAACACCACGATGAGATTGTCCCATCGGATTGTGATCCTTTTGGATCTCGGGCTACGCTCATTTCTCCTTTGGCTTCCATCCCGGCACTCCATAGATGGATGACCTATACTCCCCGTTTGGCACCGTCCAAAACAAGGGGAGATGCTGTCAAAATTCATTCGCGGTCTTTACTTTATTGTATCATGTGAAGTTTTTATTAAACCGATGAATCAACCCCACTTGGTGTGGCAAAACCCTGAGAAAGGCTATCTTACGGCTCTTTGCTCACTATAAGAGGGGAACATAATTATTATGGTTACACGGTCTCTCTGGACCCCATGTGGATGTGTCTATCCCCACCTCTAGCTTACTTGAACATCACCGTTGATGGGCCCATGAAAGCATTACTGAATCTAAGAGATCCCCTCAATAGAATCCATCAAAACCCATAATCTCACAAAGCCCTCAAAATACCTAAAACCTAAAACCTAAAGAAACCCTTCTTGTCAGCGCCATAGCCTCCCAACGCAGCCCTCTCTCGGCGCGAGTTTCGCGCCGGGTGATTGGTGTGCCGAGACAGTGGTCACGCCGGGCACACACGGTGCCGATGCCCCCCTTTTGCTCACTGTCAAGCCAAGGCATACTGCACCGAGACCCATCGCGCCGGTTTGCCTTCGCGCCGATCCCTATTCGCGCCGGGTCATCTCAACACCAACTACCATTTAAACACCCAACTTCCCAGCAACCTTAACGAGTCTTAAACTCAATCTAAACTCAATGTCCTAACCTCATCAGCCTCCCTGCCAACCTTCATCATATCATGGGGAATCATGCTTCTCTACCCAAGTCTAAGGGAGCTAAATCGACGGGGTTTTACCCCCCCTCACATTATACCGTTTGACCGCAATGTTTCTGCTAACCCTGTTGACCCTTGGAGTCCTGCCAGTGCATGTTCTCCAATGGTTTCTTAATGGGATATTAACAAATACCCTGATAGAAGACATTGTCCCATTACATTCAGATCCTCCTAGATCTCGGGTTACGCCCATCATTCTTTTGGCTTCCATCTCGGCACTCCGTGGATGGATGACCTATATTCCCACTTGGCATAGACTAAGATAAGGGGATATGCTACCGGATTTGTTCCGTACATTATTATCATACCTTGCATCGCATGATTATCCATACATATTTCACGTCCTGCAAATGAAGTCAGCATCATAGTCTTATCTTGTCTTGCCCCTTGGGCATCCTCTCTTGGCAATTAATCAAGGGTTGTCCTCTTTCTTAGAGGACGTAATTAACGTCATAACCTTCATGGTATGACGGACTCCGAGTCCTGACACGAACATCATAATCGACTGACCAAGTCAGATCGAGCGCATAATAAATTGTCACTCCGGTGACTAGCATGCCTAATAAATAAATAAATCCATACAACTAAAAAATCAAATTAATGATAATAAAATCCATTCCCACAGCGTCCGGCCTCTAGACGTATCCACATGAGTAGTGGAAGCAGACGAGATCTCCTCTACGATCTCCACGTGCCGACCCGATCTCAACACCACCATCCACCGTGGAGGAAGGAGAGAGAGGAAGAGGTCGCACCTTGGAGAGAGAGGAGAGAGGGCATCTAGGGTTCAACCTTGTAGCTTTGCCAGGGTTTCTCCCAACAGCGTATATTTATAGACCTCTGGCGTTTTTCACAAAAACCCAATAATAGTCTATAAAGTCCACCCATCCCGGCTTGTCCAATACTCTATTTTGTGTGACCCTCTAGGCCCAATAGTCTATTTGATTTTTCAGCCCATTAAGTAAAGAACTCCTTCTTAACTTAATTAATTCTATCCATTAACTCTTAAAGGAATCAGCAGGCTTTCCGATCATGAAAAGCACCAAGCAATGTCTCGTGATCCCAAATGACATTGGGGATAAGAAACCCACTTAGGAACCTTTCCATCTACAGATTCCACATAGTTATAGATCCTCATTCATCCAATGTTCCACCAGGACTAGGGTATGGTCAAACTGTCAAACCCTATTGAGTCCCGACTCAACTGAATCCTGTACTCCAAACAGGTTCATTAGAAAAACTCCTTTTTCATAATGAACTCCCATACCCTGGCCAGGGATTTTCCCGAGTACAGATCCGTAGGGCATTCTATCTCATATATCATACTGAGAGTGAATGATCCCATGTTGTCAAACGAATTGCCTTCGCACGAGTTCCACTAAGTCCGAATAACTAACTGTTACAGATGTCTATAAGTCAGTAATCACATACTCAGAATCCCTTATACAAGACATCTTTAGTGACTCAGGTCTAAGATCCTACTGTGCTACTGTGACATAAAATACTCTGATTGATAGTCAGTATGATTACCATTCAAGGATTCTAGATCGGGTCAGTTTAGTGTACTCATTCCACTAATGGGCACCCACACACGTATTTCAGTGTCACCACACTAATGACTATGAGAACAATCATACTCATCATATGAGTAAGTATCATGTATACTAGTCTATCCAGATCTTCAATGTCCCTTCTTGAAGATCTTATGACTAGGAACATCTAGACCATGTGCATCTGGATGACTGATCTCATTATCATAATCTCATTATGATCCAGCCATCATAATACATGTTCAGGGACTTCATCACATTCGAATCATTAACACAAATTAAATGCAATGAATAAATACTATTAATATAAATTTGAATAAGATATTACAAGAAATGATGTCATCACATCTCATGTGATTGGCTTGTAGGGCATACATTTCTATCAATCTCCCACTTGCACTAAAACCAATCACCCACATGCTTGATCCCCATCAGCCCTAGGTGATGCTCAAACACACTTTGAGTCAACGGCTTAGTTAGTGGATCTGTAATGTTATCACTAGAAGATACTCTATCAATTGCAACATCTCCTCTAGATATAATCTCTCTGATCAGGTGGTAATGCCACAGAATATGCTTCGATTTTTGATGAGACCTCGCCTCCTTTGCTTGCGCAATTGCCCCATTATTATCACATAATAAGGGGAACGGATCAGAGATGCTCGGGACAACTCCAAGCTCTTCGATGAACTTCTTCATCCAAACCGCTTCTTTGGCCACCTCATCAGCATCAATGTACTCAGCTTCGGTCATAGAATCAGCAGTGATTTCTTGTTTGGAACTTTTTCAACTCAATGCCCCACCATTCAGGGTAAACACATACCCCAAAGTTGACTTGCTGTCATCTTTATCGGACTAAAAACGTGAGTTAGTGTAACCTTGAAGTTTCAAGTCCTCTCCTCCATAAACAAGAAACATATCCTTAGTCCTTCGAAAGTACTTAAGGATACACTTCACAGCTATCCAGTGTTGCTCACCTGGATCCACCTGAAACCTGCTCGTAACACTTAGAGCATATGCAACATCAGGCCTTGTACATAACATGGCGTACATGATGGACCCTATGGCAGAAGCATAAGGTACCCTACTCATGTGCCCCCTCTCTTCAGGAGTTTTAGGGCACATTTCCTTAGAGAGGTAAATTCCATGTCTCATCGGTACGAGACCTCTTTTGGAGTTCTCCATGCCAAACTTATTGACAATGGAATCTATGTACATAGATTGGGACAAGTCTAGCATCCTATTTGATCTATCTCTATAGATCCTGATCCCCAATACATAGGATGCTTCACCCAGATCCTTCATGGAGAAGTGTTTAGACAGCTAGACTTTAACTGATGACAACATTCCTACCTCATTCTCAATGAGTAGTATGTCATTAGCATATAGGACCCAGAAGGTAATTACACTGCCACATGTTTTCTTGTACACACACGGCTCATCTTCGTTCTTAACGAAGTCATAAGACTTGATGGCTTCATCAAATCTTAAATTCCAACTGCGGGAAGCTTGCTTTAATCCATAAATGGATCTTAGCAACCTACATACCTTGTCTGGGTGCTCCTTGGATATGAATCCCTCAAGCTGTATCATATACACCTCTTCCTCAAGATGTCCATTGAGGAAAGTAGTCTTCACATCCCAACCTACCCTTGTAGGTATCAACCATTCCATCTACTCCAATTTTTCTTTTAAAAATCCACTTGCATCCGATGAGCACTATACCCTCAGGTGGATCTACCAAGTTCCAAACTTGGTTGGAGTACATGGAGTCCATCTCCGATTTCATGGCCTCTTGCCATCTCCAGAAGTCAATACCACTTATTGCCTCCTCATAGGTCTTAGGATCATCATCCTCATCATAGTGTGCATTGTCCCCACCATCAGAGATATGTCCCACATATCTTTTTGGTTGGACAGGTACATGGCCATACCTACGCACAGTTAGTGTGCCATCCTGAACTGGTTCCTCAGACGATACAGCTCCAGTTTGTGATTCTAGAACCTCTTCTAGTTCTACCAAGCTCCCATTATTTCCTTCAAGGATATACTCATCCTCTAGGAACACAGCTCACTTAGGTACAAACACTCTTTGATCGCTAGGCTAGTATAAATAATATCCATAAGTTTCCTTAGGATATCCCACAAACCTGCATCTTTCAGTCTTGGATGCCAGTTTGTCAGGATTATGTTTCTTAACATGGGCAGGGCAAACCCAGATCTTAACATTCTTAAGGTTTAGTTTCTTTCCTTTCCATATCTCATATGGAGTGGAAGACACTGATTTAGAAGGAACTTTGTTTAGTAAGTGAACATCAGTGTCTAGGGCATAGCCCCAGAGCGACAAGGGCAATCCAGCAAAGCACATCATAGATCGTACCATATCTAATAAGGTACGATTCCTCTTTTCAGCCACACCATTCAGCTGATGTGTATAAGGAGGAGTCCACTGGGATAATATACCATTATCCTTTAAGTATTGTGTGAATTTTGTGCTCAAGTATTCCCCTCCTCGATCAGATCGAAGAGTTTTTATACTCTTTCCTGTTTGTTTCTCCACTTCATTCTTGAACTCCACAAATTGCTCAAAGGCTTCGGATTTGTACTTCATCAAGTACACATATCCGTACCTAGAGAAATCATCAGTGAAAGTAATGAAGTATGAGTAGCCCCCTTTAACATGGGTGGACATGGGTCCACATACATCATAATGTACGAGTTCTAATAACTCGCCAGCTCTCTCACCATATCCAGTAAATGGAGAGTTCATCATTTTTCCCATGAGGCAAGATTCACATGTTGCAAATGATTCATAATCAAATGGATCAACATATTCATCTTTGCACAACCTTTTCAATCTTTCCTCGCTAATATGACCAAGCTTACAATGCCAAAGGCATGCTTGATTTACATCATTCCTCTTCCTTTTAAGAGGTCCATCCACACACAAAACTGGAGTATCCACATCTAGTAAAAGTAAACCATTAAATAAGCTCCCACTGGCAAACAATTCACCATTTAATAATAAAGAACATGTTTGATTCCCAAAGCTCACAATAAATCCACATGTATTCAAGCATGAAATGGAAATAATGTTCTTAATTATGGAAAAAAATCATATTATCAGTCTGTCAGTTCCAATGTAGCTCCTGAAACAAGCTTGAGGTTCACTCTTCCGACCGCAAGTGTAGCAACTCTTGCTCCATTTTCCAGTCGTAGATCAACCTCGCCTTTGTTCAATCGCCTGCTACTTGTCAGGATTTGGAAATCATTGCAGATGTGAGATGCACATCCAATATCTAATACCCATGATGTGGATCTATATGACAAGTTTAGGTCAATCATGAACATACCTGAAACTTCTCTAAGCTTCTGCTTTGCTTTCCTTGCAAGGTACAACTTGCAGTTCCTCTTCCAATGGCCATCCTTATGGCAATGGAAGCAATGGCCCTGGTCCTTGCTAGCCTCTTCTTTCTTGGTAGCCTTTACCTGCTTACCCTTCTTCTTTGCCTTGCCTTTCTTAAAGTCATGCTGAAATTTCCTCTTCTTGTTGGTCTTAATAACAAGCATCACAGGAGTTTTCACGTTGTTCATGGTGCTCTCAGCAGTCTTCAATATGTTTAGAAGCTCTGCCAGAGAGCATTCTATTTTGTTCATGTTGAAATTGACAATGAACTGGAAAAAAGAACTAGGGAGAGATTGGAGAATCAAATCGACACAAAGATCTTTATTCATGTCGAAACCCAATTCTGCCAACCTTTTGATCCACTCAATCATCTTGAGGACATGTGTCTACACAGATGTTCCCTCAGACATTCTTGCCCCGAACAGACTCTTAGATATCTCATATCTTTCCGTTCGACTTTGAGCTCCAAAGAGCTCCTCGAGGTGAAACAGAATGGATCTGACATCCATCTTTTCATACTGCCTCTGTAACTCATTTTTCATGGAGGCAAGCATATATCATTGGGCAAGCGTGGCATCATCCTTATGCTTCTCATAAGCAATGATCTCTCCCTCTTCAGCATCATCGGTAGGAAGAGGAGGTACATGCCGATCAAGAACATAGGCTGTCTTCTCAGCAGTGAGAACAATTCTCAAGTTCCTGAGCTAGTCACTATAGTTTGGGCTAGAAAGCCTGTTGGCATCAAGTATGCCGTGTAACGGGTGGTTCACCATAGAAATCTACAAGAGAAGATTTGTAATAATTAGATAACATGCATATATTCATTAATTAAGATATGGTCTTTAATCCTAATTTTAGAACTCCCACTAATTTTTGACGAATTTGCACTATCCTCATAGTGCAAAGATGGGATATTCCAGCTATATCCTAGTGGGACAAGAATCATATTAACATTATGGTAGTGGCCTTGTGGCATCACAACAAACCACTCCATACTTAATAGGTAAGCAACTCTTGCCAATTGCAACTCCTTACAACTCCTCGTATATTCAGCCTCCAGACTACTTGTGACCTTGTGGCAGCACAACAAATCACAAAGTCTGATTAGGTTAGACCCGTTGTTACGTTATGAGAGTGGGTTCAAGACATGACCCTTGTGGCAGCACAATAAAGTCATGCCGGCACCCATCCCAAAGTTCGGCCCAAGCCTTAGTCTAAGACTCTACCCCCTTACTGTGAGGGCCTTGTGGCAGCACAACAAACCCACACAGTCTAAGAGCAGCTCACTTAGACCATAACAACGGAAGGCTATGTGGGTCATTCTTAATGCCTCACGTTTACAACCTAATATGAGATCGAGAGATTTTGATTAAATTTTGGTCTCATCAATATAGGTGCTACATACATATAAGAATTTGGAGTATCGTATATACTCTAAATATATACATATGTAATAAGTAGCACATTCACATATATCATATATATATGCAATAAAATCAATGGATGGTCATGGACCTTAAGCACCTAAAATACATTACCAGAGCCAGTTGGTAATGCACATAATCATGGTAAATAGAAAAACATGGAGCATCCAATGCTCCCACTAGATGTGAAGAATCTCCCGAGGCCCTCGCATCCGGTCTCCTTCTTTGTCTCCATCCGCTTCTCATTATTACAAGTAAATTTGTAATTCGGCATGCAGGCCCACAAATATATATCAGATAATAATAAGAAACCTTGAACCAGTCAAGGGGAGTACAATATAAGAGGGAGATAGAATGTACAACCCAGATTAATAAGAGAGAGAAGGAGGCACGCAGGCCCCAACAATCACATCACATTAAAACCATTCACCATAAAGAGCATCATCACATGATATCTAAGTCCACATACAAGACACATCGCATGCATCTAGTAGTAATTATCACATAATTACAACGAGATATAATGATAATTTCAAAATATAATAATTAATTTTAAAATCACACATATTAACATTCAACTAAACGATTTAGTTAAAACAAATAAGTCTAAACAACTTTAGACCACCATTATTCACATTCACTGCATGGGCTCAATAAGAATTTTCAGTTAATTAACCTCATAAGAATCACATTCTTATAGTAATTAACTTTAATTAATTAGATAATAGGAAATACTTAAAACCCTTTTAAAATTTCCATTAACTAATTAACCAGGGGCCAAATAATGAAAAATAAATTAAAAAGTTACTAAAACTATTTTAGAAGCCATTAAAATATTTTATTAGAATTTTCCTAGCATTTTTCTAGAATTTCTACACATTTTAAACTATTTAAAATAGGTAAAATTCCAAAAAAAATGTTAACGGGTTTTGGAGTGGGCCGGATCCTTCACGGTCCAGATCCGGACCCGGCAAGAGACCCGGGACGGGGTATCCTCCCCCGCCCGAAAGGGCTACAGCTAGGGTTTTACCCTAGCCGCCGCCGTCGCCGCCGTAGCCCTAGCAGGCCCGGGAGGCGTCCTCTCGGCGCCGCCCATCCATCCCAGCCCCGGCAGGCCACCCCGCCGTCATTGCAGTGTAGTCCACTAGTTGCCACCAACCTCGCGACGAGGAGAGGCCCTCATCAGCCGGATAGCGCCGCAATGCCTCCTCCACCGCCTCCCACGCTGTCGGACGGCCGCAGCTCGCCGTGGAGGACCGTCACCAGTCCCTGCCAGCCCCGATGGGCACTAGTAAGGAAGGTATTCCGGCCAGAAAAGGCCCCCTCCCCATGCCACGAACGGCGATCGTGACGACAAGGGCATGCTCGATCCGGCCTCGCCGGTAGGTAAATCAGCGCATCTAGATATGCATTTTGATCCTCTCTATGCAGGAAACAATTCTATGGCATCAATCGGCCATTGCTCATCTCATGAGCGACCCAATCGAGCGATGAACATTAAGCCCCATGCAAGAATGGGAACGATGAAAAATAAGATAATATGTCGATTTTGATCAAACTAGCAACCTGGCTCTGATACCACTGTAAGGTTCCAACCAGAATGCGCAACGGAAATCATCGAAACCTTAGATTGCATATCATTGCCAGTTTTTTAAAATCGAACAAGATCGGTGATCCCACGATGTGAAGAATGATTCTTTACCTTTGTTGGGTTGAGAATCTCCCAAAATCTCAAAGATGAACGAGAGGAAGATCCCGGAGTCGCGTGCCATTCAAGCGTCCGGCCTCTAGACGTATCCACACGAGTAGTGGAAGCAGACGGGATCTCCTCCACGATCTTTATGCGCCGACCTGATCTCAACACCACCATCCACCCTGGAGGAAGGTGAGAGAGGAAGGGGTCGCACCTTGGAGAGAGAGGAGAGAGGGCGCCCAGGGTTCAACCTTGTAGCTTGGCAAGGGTTTCTCCCAACAGCGTATATTTATAGACCTCTAGCGTTTTTCACAAAAACCCAATAATAGTCTATAAAGTCCACCCATCCTGGTCTGTCCAATACTCTATTGTGTGTGACCCTCTAGACCCAATAGTCTGTTTAATTTTTCAGCCCATTAAGTAAAGAACTCCTTCTTAACTTAATTAATTCTATCCATTAACTCTTAATGGAATCAGCGGGCTTTCCGATCACGAAAATCACCAAGCAACGTCTCGTGATCCCAAATGACATTGGGGATAAGCAACCCACTGAGGAACCTTTCCGTTTAAAGATTCCACACAGTCATAGATCCTCATTCATCCAATGCCCCACCAGGACTAGGGTATTGTCAAACTGTCAAACCCTATTGAGTCCTGACTCAACTGAATCATGTACTCAAAACAAGTTCATTAGAAAAACTCCTTTTTCATAATTAACTCCCACACCCTGTCCAGGGATTTTCCCGAGTACATATCCATAGGGCATTCTCTCTTATATATCATACTGAGAGTGAACGATCCCATGTTGTCAAACGAATTACCTTCACACGAGTTCCACTAAGTCCGAATAACTAACTGTACAAGACCACTTTGTTGTGTCCCTGAGGTTATTTGAGTCATTCTGTGGTCACTTGGGTCATTCGACATCATTCTATAGTCATATGAGTTCTGTGGTATTCTTGGTTTTGATAATTGCTAAACACTATTAGTCATTGATATCTTCCACTCTCATGTGATTGACATATGTGCTGTTGTGTTCATGACAGATATGCAAATGAATGGACAAGTGAAAGCTCAATGTTGCGCCCTCGCACGCGGATCGACTTACGCGGTAAGGTCGCGGGGATCGACCTGCCCGGTCAGGTCGCGGTGGTCAAGGGGGTAGCGCCCCTTGCGGGGGTTTCCGAGGGCGGAGCCCCCGGAACAAAAATTTGATTGAAGACTCAATAATAAAATCTTCAAGACTGTCAAGGGCGATGCCACAAACATGCACGGGCTACTATTGGAGTTGAACGACGGAGTTCAAGACTTAACGGACCGACCCGGGCAAGCCCGGGTTCTGCCCAGCTGGCGGTCGACTGCCAGCACAGGGGCGGTTGACCGCCCCAGCCAGGGATCACCAGTCTACATGTGTTTCAGCTGGCGGTCGATCGCCAGCCCATAGCGGTCGACCGAAAATTCCAAGGGCCATTCGTCTACAGCATTTCTCAGTAGCGGTCGACCGCCAGGAGCTGCAGGTCGACCGCCAGCCCCGATGCAGCCTTGTTTGACTTCGAATTACACCTCGTGGCCAACCCCTTTCCATGGATTTATTTAATCAAACCTTACCTAATCTTCCATGATTTATGTATCTGGTCTGGAGGGTGTCTATGGACCATTCAAGGTCTATAAAACTAACACTTGAGGGGTTAGAAACCCTAATGCTTCAAGGTTTCAAGAGAGATCAAGGGAGGCCATTTTCGAGGTACTGTAGCACCTCCGTGAACAGTGTTTCGGGAAGGAGTTCTTCATCCATTCCAAGGCATTCAAGTCCAGATTAGAAGCCATCTCAACCTCCAAGGAAGAAGAAGCAATCAAGGGGTTCAAAGGTGATCTAAACTGCATCCTTCTTCCGCTTCATCAACTCAAGAGGATCAAAAGGAAGATCAAAGCTACATCCAACACTCTCTCCATCAACTCAAGGTGATTCAAGTTCATATCTCAATCCAGCAACCTCCAAAGAAGAGTAGAAGCAAGAAAGGCTAATAAGGGAGATCAAAGGAGGCTGCAAGGGTGTGTTCAAGGGAGAGAAGTTCGAGTACTGTAGCTGTGAACAGTACTCCGGGAAGAAGTTCTTCATCATATCTCCAAGTGATTCAAGCTACTTCAAGAGGAGATCAACTCCAAGCCAAGTGAAGCATCAGATTCAAGCTCCAGCAAACTCAGACAAGATCTTCTCTCTTTGAACATATTTCATATCTTGTTTGAGTGTTTTCATATCTTGTTCTTTTCCATTTCATTCAAACATTTGGAACTAAAAATTGTCCCTACCGGTGATTAGTAGGAAGGCAATCGGAGGTTGTCCGATCTGCGGTGTTGACGTCCCTACCAGTGGTTAGTAGGAAGGCAATCGGTGGTTCTCCGATTTACGGTTTGGTGTGCTGCACTAGTGAAGCCTCACCGGATTTGGTGAGGGGTGGACGTAGGACTGGGGATTCAGTCCGAACCACCTTAAAATCCTTTGTGTTGTGGTTTGATTGTGCGATTGATATGTGTTAGATGCATGCTTAGGTTCAATATCTATATTGCGTAATCATCTTGCCAAGCAAATCATTTGTGTTCTTCGTCAAGCTAGTTATATTCCGCTGCTTATTTCATCATCTAGCTTTAAAGAGGGTTGCATTGCGAAAAGAGGGGCAGATCTATTCACCCTTCCCCTCTAGATCCGTTGTCCACTACACAACACACTTTACAGAAGTCTATAAGTCAGTAATAAAATACTCAGCATCCCTTATGCAAGACATCTTTAATGACTTAGGTCTAAGATTTAACTGTGCTACTGTGACATAGAATACCCTGATTGACAGTCAGTATGATTACCATTTAGGGATTCTAGATCGGGTCAGTTCAGTGTACTCATTCCACTAATGAGCACCTACACACGTACTTCAATGTCACCACACTGATGACTATGAGAACAATCATAGTCATCATATGAGTAAGTATCATGTGTGCTAGTCTATCCGGGTCTTCAGTGTCCCTTCTTGAAGATCCTATGACTAGGAACATCTAGAACATGTGCATCTGGATGACTGATCTTATTATCATAATCTCATTATGATCCAGCTATCATCGCACATGTTCAGGGACTTCATCACATTCGAATCATTAACATAATTTAAATGCAATAAATAAATGTCATTAATATAAATATGAATAATATATTAGAAGAAATGATGTCATCACAACTCATGTGATTGGCTTGTAGGGCATACATTTCTATCATTTCTTTCCAAAAAGAATGTAAGGCTGTTAACAAATACATTTATATAATAATACCCCGTAACCTAAGAACCCATTGTGTGTGATCCTCTAGGCCCATTGTCACTCTAGTTTAAGGCCCATTAACTTCTAATTCCTAATTAGAAGTAAATTAAACTTATTATTCGCTTCTACTAGAGCCGAATAATAGTTTAATTTATTCCGAACCTCTAATCACACTAGGTCAAGCAAATCCGGGTGATCTTAGAGAACGTTGGGTTCAAACCACCCTGTTTGGTACCTATATGTCTACAGTTGACGCACCGCTATAATCCCTCGCTCCTTCTATGAGTCTGGTTGGATCGAAAGTATGGTAACTATCAAACCCCATGATCGTGCCATTCGACCATGACCTCCTTAAAGTGTATGACGTCCGTTCTAAATGAACTCACACGACCCTGGCCAGGGATTTAATGGAGCGTCAGTGTCATGACCCATTAACTGTCTGATATATACCCGATAGTGAGCGATCCCCTCTTGACCATTGATGATCTTCACACGTATCCTAAAATTTTTAATAACTTGACAATTCATGACTTATGGTTAAAGTCACTTAGCCAACTCATTAAACCATTCCAGTCCTCATGTAAGATCCGATCAATATCTCATATCAAAGGGCCAATGATGCTACTGAGACAATTGGAGCTTCAGTTGACATTAGGTGTAATCAACCATCTGAAGATCCAATAGCGGATCAGTTCAGTGAACATCCTCCCAGGACGTACACCTACACATATGTGTTGGTGCCCCGCATAAGTGGCCATACGACTACTCACACATACATCATGTGTACTGGTTTAATAGGTAATCAAAGTCCCCGAGTGATTACCCTCCAACCAGGAACAATTTTAAGGTATGTGTCCATGTAAAGTCAGTCTCATGATCGAGATCCCATCTTGAGTTGACTTTACAACCACATATCCTAGAGACATCGTAAAGTAATATACAATCACACATTTACACTCAAATACTACTTCGTTAATAATGAACAAGATTGTACAACTATCGGGCCCACCCGACCCGAGATTGGCTTGTAGTACACCCAATACTAGCAATCTCCCACTTCAACTATAGCCAATTGCCCACAACTTTGAGGTCCATCTTATCTCGATGGCGCTCAAACACAATCTATGTCAAATGCTTAGTCAGTGGATCTACTATGTTATCTTCTGACGGTACACACTCTACCATCACATCTCTACGATCAATAATCTCTCGAATAAGGTGGAAGCGCCTCAGAATGTGTTTCGACCTTTGGTGAGACCTTGGTTCTTTCGCTTGGGAGATAGCCCCAATATTATCACAAAATAATGGGATGGGAGTTGATATCTCAGGAACTACGTCAAATTCCAAGATGAATTTCTTCATCCAGATGACTTCCTTAGCAGCTTCAACCGCAGCAATATATTCTGCCTCTGTCATCGAGTCTACAGTCGTATCTTGCTTGGAGCTTCTCCAATTGACTATCCCTCCATTCAACATGAAAATAAATCCAGACATGGATTTGTAGTCATTTGGATCTGATTGGAAACTAGAGTCTTTGAAAGCTCTAAATTTTAGGTCCTCTCCTCCATAAAGCAAAAAAAGATCCTTAGTCCTCCGTAAGTACTTAAGGATGCACTTTATTGCCTTCCAGTACTCTTCGCTTGGATTTGCTTGATATCTACTGACAATGCTCAAAGCATTGACAACATCAGGCCGTGTACATAGCATTACGTACATGATTGACCCTATGGCCGAAGCATAGGGTACGTTATTCATGTGTGCCATCTCCTCAGATGTTTTAGGGCTCATCCCCTTAGATAGACAAATTCTGCGTCTCATGGGAATGAGACCTCTCTTGGAATTTTACATCCTAAACCTTTTGAGGATAATATCTATGTACATGGATTGGGATTACCCTAGAATCCTATTATATCTATCTCGATAGATCCTTATGCCTAGCACATAGGATGGTTCTCCCAAATCTTTCATGGAGAAGGTCTTGCACAACCAAGACTTAGTTGATGTCAACATCCCTACATCATTCCCAATGAGTAAGATGTCATCAACATATAGGACCAAAAAGGTCACAAGGCTCCCACTGACCTTCTTATAAACATAGGGTTCATCTTCATTCCGAATGAAGTTGAAAGATTTGACAGCCTCATCAAATCTCAAGTTTCAGCTCCGAGATGCTTGCTTCAATCCATAAATAGATGTCTGAAGTTTGCATACCTTATTAGGATGAAGCTTAGAAGTGAATCTTTCAGGTTGTACCATGTACACCTCTTTTGACAGATTTCTATTAAGACAAGTTATCTTCACATCTATTTGTCAAATCTCATAATCTAGGTATGCAGCAATGGCAAGGAGGATTCTGATTGACTTAACCATGGCCACTGGCAAAAATGTCTCGTCATAGTTAATACCTTATCTTTGACGATACCCCTTCGCCAGTAATCTGGCCGTGTATGTGTCAATATATTCATCTACACCGATCTTCCTTTTGAATATCCACTTTCAACCGATAGAGACTTTCTCTTTGGGTACATCAACCAAGTTCCAAATTTTGTTGGTGTACATGGACTAGATCTCTGAATCCATTGCCTCTTGCCATTTCTCAGAGTCTGCACTATGGATCGCCTCCTATTATGATTGAGGATCTTCATCCTCATTGATGCATACCTTAGAGGACCTTTCTGAAAAATGTCCAACATATCTCTCAGGTTCTCTTGGTAGTCTACCAGATCTCCGTAGTGACTGTGTTTCATTCTGAGTAGGATCAACTGATACAGTCTAATCCAATGAGACGGTGTCTTCAGGTTGTGGTTCTTGAACCTCGTCCAATTCTATCTCGCTCCCACTATTTTTTTTGGAGTAGATATTCTCTTTCTAGAAATACAACTCTCTTAGCCACTAAGACCCTTTGCTCAGAGGGGTGATAGAAATAATATCCACATGCCTCCTTTGGATATCCAACAAACTTACACTTATCGGTTCTTGACTCAAGCTTTTCACAATCGTTCCTCTTTACATGGGCAGGACACCCCCAAATTTTAATGTGATTAAAATTTGGTTTCATGTTCTTCCATATCTCATATGGTATATAAGGAACATATTTACTTCAGATCATATTCAGTAAATAGGCTGCAGTCTCTAAGGCATAGCCCCAGAGAGACAGGGGTAGTCCTGACATGGACATCATGGATCGGACCATTTCTAACAAGGTCATGTTTCTCCTCTCGGGTACACCATTGTGCTGTAGTGTATACGCTAGAGTCCACTTAGAAACAATTCTATTATCCTTAAGATAAAAAGTGAATTCATGGCTAAGGTATTCTCCTCCTCGATCTGATCGAAGAGCCTTAACACTCTTACCAGTCTATTTCTCTACTTCATTCTTGTATTCCTTAAACTTCTTAAAGGCTTACGATTTATGCCTCATTAAATACACATAGCCATATCTCGAGAAGTCATCAATAAAAGAGATGAAATAGAGGTGACCCCCTTTTGCTTCTATGGACATGGGTCCACACACATCCGAGTGTATGAGCTCGAGAATGTCAACAGCCCTCTCACCATGTCCACTAAATGGAGCCTTGGTCATCTTCCCCATGAGACAAGACTCACAGGTATCAAATGACTTGTATTCGAATGAGTTCATATACCCATTTGAGTGTAGGTGAGAGACTCGCTTTTCACCTACATGACCAAGCCTACAATACCAGAGATATACAGGATTCACTTCATTGGCATTTGAAATCTGCATAACATTATAGCATGTATCTAACACATAAAGATCATTGACTAATGAACCATTGACTATCACCAAACCATTATTCATTATAGAGCACCCAGTGCTATTAAAAGCTAATATATATCCAATGTTATACAAGCTAGAGATTGAAATAATATTCTTAATGATATTAGAAACATAATAATAGTCATTCAGCTCCAGAATGACCCTTGAAGGTAAACTGAGACGTGCAGTCCCGATTGCTTTGGCAGCAACTAAAGCTTCATTGCCCATCCTCAGCTCAATCTCCTTTTTGCCCAGCCACCTTCAATTTGCCAACACCTGCAAAGAATTACAGATATGAGATGCACATCCAGTATCCAATACCCATGATATGGATTTTATATATGACAATTTAAGGTCTATGATAAAAATACCTTCGTTTAGAATTGCCTTGTAATTCCTTTTCAAATGCCCTATTTCCCCACTCGAGAACACTTGTCTTCTTTTTCATTCTTTTTGCCCTTCCCTTTGTTACCTTTGGTGACTTCCTTACCCTTGGACTTCTTCTTTCCCTTCCCTTTGGTGGATATCTGGGTGGCCTTCCTTTTCTTGTTGGCCCGGTCATCAACCATTACAGAAGATGATTTATCTTACTTTATAGTTCCTTCAGCACTTTTCAACATGTTGAGCAGCTCAGGGAGAGTTGCATCAATCCTATTCATGTTGAAGTTTATGATGAAAGAACAAAAAGAATCGGATAATGACTGGAGAATAAGATCAATGCACAGTTCAAGATCCAACTTGAACCCCAGTGCATTTAGTCTCTCAATCCATTCCATCATTTTCAGTACATGAGCCTATACTGAAGCACCCTCTGACATCTGGGTCCTGAAAAGTTTCTTGGAGATATCATACTTCTAAATCCTACCCTGTTACTCGAAGAGCTGGCGTAGGTTAAGAAGTATGGTTCTGCAATCAGTCTTTTCAAATTACCTCTGCAGCTCAGGAGCCATAGAGGCCAGCATATAGCACTGGGCAAGGGAAGAATCTTCTAACCATTTGGCATAAGTCATTAAATCGCCCTCGTGGACTTCAGGAGCTAGCTCAGAATGAACTATGTCCAACACGCAGGCTTTTTTTTTCGGTTGTAAGGACTATGCATAAATTACGCAGTCAATATGAGAAGTTCGATCTGATCAGTCTATTGGCATCCAAGATGCCACGGAGGGGGTTGGACGACAACATCGTAATCTGGATAAGAAATAAAAGACAACTTAGCATATGTTCAAATTCTAACTTAGATGTGGTTTTCTATCTTAGTTAGTCCCACTATTTTTTGATCGAACTATATAACCCTTAGCATATAGAACGGGAGATCAACGGGATCATCCTAGTGGGTCGGAATCCCAACGGGGCTGAAGTATGACCTTATGGAAAGCACAGCAAGCAATACACCATCTCAAGGGCAGTCAACAAGCACTTGCATCCAATGCAATATCCGATATTCGGCCCCCGAGAAGTCATCCCCTTGTGGAAAGCACAACAAAGGATACTCTCGGTTAGATCTTACCACCATTACTACATAGCAATGAGTACATGACCTGACCCTTGTGGAAAGCACAACAAGGTCAAGTTCAATTCCTCACCCCATTGAGGCCTAACCTTGGAGTTGCATCCTTTCCGCAAACCCATGGACCTTGTGGAAAGCACAACAAATCCATGAGATGAAGATATTCATTCACCCCATAATGGTGGAGAGCCACGACGACTCCTAGAGCCACGCTTACTAGATCTAAAGTAAAATTGTGAGGGAAATTGATTTTATCTTGATCGCACCCTAGGTGGTAATCTAAATATATCCAATATATTTACCGTACCTAGTAGTTTGCACAAAGTAAATGCATCCAATGCAAAAATTAAATCACAAGTGATCATGGACCCTATGTCTAATGCTACTAAGACATCTAGGTCGCTTCCGAAACAGCTGGATCGTCCTAGTTGGGTGTGCTCCACGCCTTCAAACTCCGATATCGCATCAATTACAACTTTTACATGGCACGCATGTCGAAAAAATTTAAATTGCATGCTAATTAAATTCCAAAAGCCCTTAGGGTGAGTACAACCAGTGCAGGGAGATAGAAGTACATAGGAATTTCACCAGAGAGAGAAGGGAGGCTCACAGGCCCCAAATATTAACATTAGCTATGTCTATGATCACTTGCCAACCCATACATTCAAATCAATCAAGGGTTATTTTTGAAAATAAGCCTTACATTTAGATTGAAAAGTGGGATGTGCAAACAAAAATAGGCTGGCTTCATTTAAATTTTAAAAATTCAAGTTGGATTAACTAAAATTAAAACACATAAGCAAGCCAATTCAAGGTAACATTAAGCAAAGCATATATAGAACCATCATATATAGCAGGGGCATACATATTTGAATCTAATTCAAATAATTTGGATAATTGAGATAATTATTAAAATTAAAATTTAATTATCTAATAATCAAATTTAAAAATAAATTTAAATAACTTAATTATTTAAATTAAAATTAAAATCAATTATCCAATAATTTCATTTGAAAGTAAATTTAAATAATGAAATTATCCTAAATTATTATTTTTATAAAATTTAAAACTTGAATTTAATAATTATCTAATAATTAAAAATTAAAAAATTTAAATTTTCTAAAATTATATTTAATAAAATTTAAATTTTGAATTTAATAATTCTCTAATAATTAAAATTTTAAAATATTGAATTTCTCATGATCATTTTCAATTATTACACTTTTATCTCAAATTAAGTAATAATTATCCCAACTCATTAAATTCAAAAGTTAAATAAAATTCAAGATTTGAATTTTCTATTGAGAAATGATAATTAACATTTGAGATAAAAATTTAGATTAATTTAATGCGCCCATATATATATTCATATATCATATGACATAATAAATTAAATAGAAGTAAAATTTTTCTTAAAAAAATAAAAAAAATTTACTGTCAACCCGCATGGGCGCGGCCGCCCGCATACGGGCGCCTGCCACGGGATGCTGGTGGCGCGCGCGAGCGCATGCGGGCAGCGCCCGCCCTCCTGGCGGGCGTCGACTGCGGCACCCGCCAACGTGGCGGGCCTGCGACCCCCCATGCGACGCCGGGCGACAGCGCGCATCCGCCCACGCGCGGTGGAGGGCGGGCACATAGGGAGCACTGTGCCCTATGCGCCCACGGCATTTTTTTTTTGCCAGGAACCATGAATGTCCAGCATCTTGTTCCCTTCCACTTTCGCAAACAACGATGCCCAGCATGCATGTTGAAATACGATTTTAATAATTGAAGATCATGAAAATTACCCCTAAATATGATTCCATGTGGAGAAATTACATCGATTAGAGTGCAACCTGGCTCTGATACCACTATAAGGATTCGGTCAGCCTAGTGCGGGTAACGCAGCGGATAATGAAAATTTTCTACCCGAACCTAGGCCCTTTTGTAATCCTAGGACTGTGCTCTAATCGATGCAATAAAACTCCTAACCCCAAAACGGGTTGTAGATCTTTACCTTGTGCGGAATGACGCTGTCCGCAGTGCCCGATGCAGATTTCCACAATCGCAGTGCCGCACAGGTGTACGGCCTCTAGAGTTGATCCACACGGATCCTCGTGCAGTGACGGTATCCTCCCGTCCTTCCTCCACGCACACAAGTCGCGGATCCTCCAAAATCCCTTCTTCTTCCCTAAGCTTTTCCCCTTTGAGAGAGAGGAAGAGCAACTATGGAGAGAGAGAGAGCAAGAGGGAGGAGAGGGGAGGAGAGAAGAGGAGCTTTCTTTCTTTCTTTGAATGCTTGGCTAAAAAAGAAGAAGAAGGCCTTCCTACGTAAGATGCATATATATAACGGTTGGGCTCTTTCTAAAAGAGCTCCTAAAAACCAATATTATATATATCCTATCATATTATTGTACATATATATTAAGCCCTTCTTATATTCATTTCCAAAAAGAATTTAAGGCTTTTAACATATACATTTGTACAATAATACCCCGTCACCCGAGAACCCATTATGTGTGATCCTCTAGGACCATAGTCACTCTAGTTTAAGGCCCATTAACTTCTAATTCCTAATTAGAAGTAAATTAAACTTATTATTCACTTCTACTAGAGGAATTAGAAGTAAATTAAACTTATTATTCACTTCTACTAGAGCCGAATAATAGTTTAATTTATTCCGAACCTTTGATCATATTTGGTCAAGCAAATCCACGTGATCCGAGAAGACGCCGAGTTCAAACTACCTTATCTGGTACCTGTATGTCTACAGTTGCCGCATCGCTATAATCCCTCGCTCCTTCTATGAGTCTCGTTCGATCGAAGGTATGGTAACTATCAAACCCTATGATCGTGCCATTCGACCATGACCTCCTTAAAGTGTATGACGTCCGTTCTAAATGAACTCACACGACCATGGCCAGTGATTTAATGGAGCGTTAGTGTCATGACCCATTAACTGTCTGATATATACCCGATAGTGAGCGATCCCCTCTTGACCATTGATGATCTTCACACGTATTCTGAAATGGTTAATAACTTGGCAATTCATGACTTATGGTTAAAGCCACTTAGCTAACTCATTAAACCATTCTAGTCCTCGTGTACGATCTGATCAATGTCTCAGGTCAAAGGACTAATGATGCTACTGAGACAATTAGATCTTCAGTTCACATTAGGTATAATCAACCATCTGAAGATCTAATACTGAATCAGTTCAGTGTACATCCTCCCAGGACGTACATCTACACATATGTATTGGTGCCCCGCACTAGTGACCATGAGACTGCTCACACACACATCATGTGTACTGGTTTAATAGGTAATCAAAGTCCCTGAGTGATTACCCTCCAACTAGGAACAATTTTAAGGTATGTGTCCATGTAAAGTCAATCTCATGATCGAGATCACATCTCGAGTTGACTTTACAACCACATATCCTAGGGACATCGTAAAGTAATATACAATCACACATTTACGCTCAAATATCACTTCGTTAATAATGTACGAGATTGTACAACTATCGGGCCCACCCGACCCGAGATTGGCTTGTAGGAGACCCAATACTAACACACACCCCCACCCCATATTTGATCTCTCCCTCTCTTACTGGCCATCCAATAAAGGAATTATGTGGTCATATGGCCTTCAAGGTGGAAGACCTTGTGGCTCAGAGAAAATAGAAGCATATTGTTGAAGTAAAGATCACAGAAGCTCACAAGCCAAATCCTCCCTTAATCCACTAAGGAAAAAACCCAACAAGTGTTCCTTAGATATCCCAAACACTTTATTATTGAGATGCTCAAACTGGCATATATAGTCTGCTACCGAACTTGTCTGCCTTAGTTTACTCAATAGACCATGGGAATCAATTGGAGAAACAAAGCCAAATCTAGTCTCAAGTCCCTTCAAAAATTCTACCCAAGAAACCGTAGGATGAGTCTGTAGGAGGACACCCCTCCCCTCCTGGCCATGCCCCTCCCTCTCCTGAACCCCCCTCCCCTCCTCTCCCATCCCCCACCTACCCCCCCACACCTTCGATCCCCTCCCCTCCGTGGCCCCCTCCCCTTCCCCACAGAACCCCCCCTCCCACATCGGACCCCCTCTCCTCGCCCACCCCCCATATTTGATCTCTCCCTCTCTCACTAATACACACACACACACACGCCGGACGGCAGAAGGCCACCCAACCCCCTCCCTCTCCCTTCTCTATCTCATCTAATAAACAATAAATTTAAACACATACACGTAATAACAATAATAAATAATAAATTAAAAAAATAAACTTAAATCAAATTAAATAAATTAAAATCAAACAATATATTTTTAAAAAAATATTTTAGTCACCGTTTATTGATAGAAATGTCGCCAGAAAGAAAGAATGAAGCATGTTGCCATCCCCGACGTTAATAGCCCTGCACAAAAATTTGATTAATGTGAGAGATTGAGAGAGAGAGGGTGAATGAATGGGAGTGGGGCCTTGCCCCTCTCTGTGTGCGTGTGTGCGACAGTGAGAGAGAGAGTAAGAGAGGGAGATAGAGGGAGGGAGAGGGAGACTGTTACGCCCCGAGATATGCAGCAGAACTAAGTCGGGAACCCGAATAGTTGGTAAATAAGCCTCAAGCAAGAATGACAATCAGAGCACTA
This sequence comes from Amorphophallus konjac, assembly GCA_022559845.1. Classification (NCBI taxonomy): domain Eukaryota; kingdom Viridiplantae; phylum Streptophyta; class Magnoliopsida; order Alismatales; family Araceae; genus Amorphophallus; species Amorphophallus konjac. The sequence continues at coordinate 86,717,389 of CM040126.1, read as the reverse complement.
AACATTCACACACATAAGAGTGAACACCATCATATATACTCAAAATGTCAACTTTATTGAATCATAATCAAAGGTTTTCAAAAGACACTTGACTCTTTTAACTCTAGACTCAAGAAAACAAAAGATGACATAACATGATCAACTTCACCGCCTATTATAGTGAAGCTACTAGATTACATTATGACTCATGACACTTGTACTATCTACAGCTTCTATCTTGGCTTTAATCACTCTCGGACTTGCCACTTGAATAGTCTGAATCTGACCCGCTAGAATTTTCTGAAAAAGATTGAAAAAAGTAGGGAATGAGCGCACTTGCCCTCTAGGTATCTTCGTATCAACATGAAGGCATAATTTAAGTAATTAACATTTTTACTCTAGAAGGTAAGATAAATGAATGCGGTAAAACATGCGAATAAAACCATGGTAACAACAAAGTATCAAGATAAGTGTAGATATATGAGAAGATATGAGAACATGATCAAGCAAGAATGTAACGTGACATTTCAATAATGAGAATGTACTATCATGTAATGAGAATGTACTTTTTATAACCTTAAAAGGCTATGCACTAGAAAGTCATGTAACAAGCAAGTATAATTTCATGAGATTGCCTCGTGGATTTCACCTGTTTATAAAAAAAGTACTCCCAGTGCTATGTGACGCCAGTATTAATCATACCCCATGGTTTATGACATGTTTCTGGCCATCTGCTGAGGGTGGGGGCTAGTGTGGAGCCCTTGGACACTGTCAATGCCCGCTCTTACATATTCAAGTTACAAATCAAGCTACTTCCACGAAAAATTTAAATGTAGGCCGATAATGTCAAGTTCAACAATAGTTTTATGATAACAAAACTAAGGCAAGAATGTACCAAAATGAAACTATGAGATCAAGGATGAATTAATTGGTCATTATGCCATGGAGGAATTCTGACATATTTTTTAACAGCTTCATATTTTTCTGAGTTCACTCTACTTTCATTCAAGCTTTCTTCGATTCTTATTTTGAGTTCATTGAGCTGATTTTGACTTTCTTGGTTTTCTCCCTTGAGCTTATCATTTTCTTTTCTTAGTGAGGTCATTTCTTCTAGTTGCTCTTTTAGTTTCTGATTTTCCTCATAGACCTGGGTTTGTTCTTCAACATTAGTATTAAATTTTCTTTTCAGAACCCTATGCTCTTTACTAAGAGAATTGAACTTATCTAATAACTCAGCATAAGCATCTTCCCAGTCATCAATCGTAAAATTTTCAAAAACATTAGTTACCTCCTCTTCACTGTTTTCCATAAGGCAAATTCCTTCTTCATGCTCCTCTCAGGAAGTATCTTCAGGATCTTCTTCCTCCTTGCTCCATGTGCATACCATCGCTTGCGGCTTCTTCTTCTTCTGCACTTTTGTGTTCTTCTTCTGGAAGTAGGGAACCTTCTTCTGAAGATCTGGGCATTCGCCTTTCATGTGTCCCTGTTTGTTACAATGATAACAGGTCAGTCTCTTAGGATTTCTATCCCTATAATTGGTAGATTCAACATTCTTGTTAAAGGAGTATGGCTTTTTCCTCCTAAAGGTCTTCCCCTTTCTCCTTAAAAATTTACTGAACTGACGTGTGAGCATTGCCTGCTCCTTCTGGTCGAGATCTGAGAAGCCATCAGACTCACCGCTACTTCTGCTACTGCTACTGCTACTCTTGTTGCGAGATGCCTTGAGTGCTACATTCTTAGCCTTCCTATCACTTCCTTCACCACCTCCTTTGAAATTCATCTCATAGGTCATGAGGGATCCTATGAGTTCATTCACTGTCAAGGTCGTTAGATCTTTTGACTCTTCAATCACGATGGCCTTAGTGTGCCATGCTGGGGATAAGGATCTAAGAATTTTCCTGACTATGTCTGCCTCAACTAGATCCATCCCTAGCCCCTTGAGTGTGTTCGTGATGAGGGACAACCTGGCATACATCTTGGTAATATTCTCCTCCGCATTCATCCTAAACAGTTCATACTTAGAGGTGTAGAGGTTTACCTTCGAGGCTTTCACTTGAGCTGTACCTTCGTAGATTAATTACAGCTCATCCCACATTCGCTTGGCAGTCTTGTAGGCAGATATACGGGCATATTCCTCTGGGTGAACAGCACACTGGATGATGTTCAGCGCCGTCCAGTTGAGTGAAGATAGCTTGACATGGTCATCTGTCCACGCATCCTCGTTCGGTGGCAGATCATATGGGCCAACCGTGATTACCCTCCACAGCTTGTGGCTCTGTGCTATGATAAACACTTCCATCCTATTCTTCCAAAACAGATAATTATTACCATCAAAAAATGGAGGGCGACTAATGGATTGACCTTCAGCCATGAAGCTTCTAGGACCATTAGCATTTCCCTGACCGTTCGCCCACATGATGCGAACCAGCTCTGATACCAAATGTTAGCGCAGCAAGAGTGATATAGAAGGGGGGGATGAATAGATCACTCCCTATTTAAACAACTTCAGCGGAAAATCACTCCTTCGAAAATCACCCTACCGAATATAGCTAAACAAATTAGCCAATGTAGTGAGAAACTAAGACAGAGTAATAAAATGCGATTAGAATAGGCCGTCCACACACAAGCACATTGCCAAGCAGATAGAGAGCATCAACGATTGCAGCAAACCACAGAGGAGACAAGAGATTTTAAGGTGGTTCGATTGTAATCCACAATCTACATCCACCCCTCACTCCAACTAGAGTAAGGATTCCACTAGCCAATGCTAGAAACCTGCAGACTCAGTCTGCGAACAAAGTGCTGCCACACAGCTTGAATAACCAAGGGAAACAAATCCCTCAACCAAACTCTGCTACCCACAGAACTTGAAACCTGTTCCAGCTACCAGCTAGAACAGAACCGGAGATAGCTCTCCCTTCCTCCAACCTGGAGGGAACCTGCTAATGACAACCCGTCACTAGCAGAACTAGAGATCTACGATCTCTCTTCCTCTTCAGCCCAGAGGGAAACCGGAGTAACACTCCTTTCCTCCAAACACTGGAGGGTAACAACTCGAGATCAGATATATGAAGAAATAAAAGGAAAAATAGAAATGCAAACAAGAAACAACGAAGAACACAAATCATTTCAGAAAACTCAAATAGAAAATGTAGCTTCCGAAGAAGCAAATAGACTCTTCTCTCTCACTCAGACTTTTCTCTCACAGGACTGCTCTGTAATCTTTTCTCTCTATCTTTTTTCTGGAACGTGGAGGCTCTCTCTCTTTTCTTCTTCTGCTCAGGAATTCTGCTCTTAGGCTTTTTTCTCCAGTTCGCTCCATCTCTTCGCAGAGGGCACCTTTTATATGGCTTTCAACCTGAGTTTCAGGCCTTCACACGAGGGAGTCTCGTTCCCTCCCTTTCCAGAGCCTTCTCGGATCACGTGCCAAGTATCATCCTTGGTTCACGTGCCCAATCATTGACCTGTATCACCTGCAGGCTGAGAAAAAGGACTGTGATTAGTTAGTTTAGTCAGATACGGATGTATAGACTTTAGGATATCAGATTAAGTAAGTGTGAACACTGAAGGAGTGTATAGACTTGTGAGACTTCTAGCAAACTCAGTGTATAGACTTGTTGAAGAATGCATTAGCACAAACTGTGAAGTGTATGGACTTCTGTAAAGTGTATGAGGCCCTTCGAGTGTATAGAATTAGGGATGCCAAATAGGCAAGTGTGTCACAGTGTGAGAGTGTATAGAGTTGAGGTTCTTCAGCGAGCTTAGTGTATGGACTTGTAAGTGTTCATGCGATCTCAATGTGTAGACTTCATTCAGTAGACAAGACAATGGATGTATGGACTTGTAAGAGAACAATGCTTGAAGGCATCGAATGTGTAGACATTGAATCAGCAATTTAAGCAAGTGTTTCAAATGAGAGAGTGTATCGACTTGCAGGCTAACAATCGAGTGTATAGGGTTGAAAGCCTAACAATCGAGTGTATAGACTTGTAGGTTAACTGAGTGTACAGACTTCAATCAATATGCATCAGACGACTCTATATGGACTTGAAGACCCTTATCCAAGGTATAGACTTCAAGTGAAAGCCCAATGTGCAGACTTGAGCTATGCAAGCTACAGTGTCGATGTATGGACTTTGTGAATGTTTAGACTTGAATGCTCGACCAGTGTACAGACTTGCCGAATGGCTCAGCAATGTATAGACTTGGCGAACCATGGTCCAATATATAGACTTGAAGCCTTAAGATGCAGCATGAGACGCTGGCAGAGATGGATGCTGTACATACTTGCTAAATGAAATGCTTCGTGAGACACAGCAAGAGACGGTCAACGAGACGCTGACTCTGTACAGACATAAGCTAAAGCAAGACAGTCGATGTATAGACTTGATGCAGAAGCATTCAAGTGATGTGTTGACATTGACCAGATGAGACGCTGCAAGAGACAGACCAATGAATAGACTTGATAGTGATCTCTGCAGCGAATGTATAGACTTTGCAAACTGAGACGCAAAGTGAGACGATGAAAGACACTGTGGATGTTCAGACTTTGGCAAGTGTGAGCGAGACAATGCAGACGCTGTACAAACTTTGAAGTTACACTGTTGATGTATAGACTTGAATGAGCATGGAGTGTATAGACTTGAAGGTCTGAAGGCGATGTACAGACTTGGAGATCTGAAGCTGATGTACAGACTTGCTGATGCGAAGCCAATGTATAGACTTTCTGATGCGAAGCCAATGTACAGACATTGAAGGCAATGAACGATAAGGCATGCTGTACAGACTTACTCAATCAAACCGATGTAGACTTTGAATGAAATCAACGGAAGAATGTATAGACATGGCCCCTTTCCTGATGTATAGACTTTCAGATAAACAGGCTACGGTCCTGTTGTATGGACTTGGATAGACAGGCCAATGAATGGACAGAGTAAGATGATTAATGTACTGAGGCGTCGACTCATCAGCAAGGAGGGGTCGACGCGCCACTATTCAGACTCTGTAGACATAGTGTATATAGAACCAGGTAGAGCATATTATCTGACACTCATATGTACTGCACTCATTTACATGGTGAAACATGAATTAATCTAGAGATAGAAGATTGATTTATAGTGTGAGACATCATCAAAACCGTAGGGATGCAACACCACTGATCTTCCCTTCCCCCTAGCTCACTCCTCCTAGCCTTCACACGAAAGTGCCCCTAGATGAGACTCAAGAAGCGGGTGTTGAAGAGATTCGCACGCCGAATGGCCGGAGAGGAAGACCGTGCGCCGCCGCTGGTGAACCCACCGGGGGAGGAGGTGTCGCCACCGGTCGTCGTCGAGGAAGAAGGAGATTCCACAGCCGCCGGAGCGCTAGAGCAAGAGTCAATGCCACAAGATTGCAAGGAAGAAGCAGCGGCAACCAAGGGAACGTCCGGGAGAACCTCGTCGTCTGAGGTAGGCCGCGGACGAAAAAAAAATCCATCAATTTTTGAATTTTTGATTGATGCATGGAGTTTAGATGGGAATAGAGGGGTCACACCAACCCCTAAAAATGATTATGAGGGCCCTAGGGCCATTTCCATCGATGGGGGGTTGGGAGGAATGCTGTCCATTGTGATGAGGAAGAAACGGTCCTAATAGGGACCGCAAAGGGGGCCAGGATGGTCTATCTGTGACCGCTAGATATGAACTGACTTACGGAGGGCAGAAACGGTCTGAACTAGACCGCCAGGGAACAACAATGGTCTCCAAAAGACTGTAACGTAAGAACCGACTTACGAAGGATGAGACGGTCCGAACTGGACTGCTAGAGAACAAAATGGTCTCCAACAGACTGCTAATTAGACAAACATGGTCAGAGGATGACCATTTAAACTCAGCTTAGCGAAGACGTTTATTGGAAAATAAAAGCGATCTGATGGGGACCGTTGGGGATTTCAAACAATCAACCGAAGACCATTAAAGGGACAGAAACGACCCTATGATGGCCGCCACCTTAATAGGCTGCATTTATTTATTTTTTTTATTTTTATTATATATATATATGCAATGGATGATTTATGAAAATGAATGACTGACCTAGAATGTTGAATGTATGTAGGGAAAACGTCGGACATGGATCTTATGGCTCCAGGTCCAGGCAGTGTACCTGGCGCTGTCGGACTTCCAGAGGGAGTGACTGGCTGCCATGGGGTTTGCTGAGTTCTTGGGCATGAAGGTGGTGAACACTGCCCTTCTTTACGCGTTGCACGACCGGTGGGACCCAGTCAGCCGGGCATTCATGTTCCCATGGGGTCACATGATCCCTCCACTAGAGGATGTGGTGTGCATTACCGGGCTGTGGGTACACGGTGCGTCGGTGAGCGAGAGGACTTTGACAGACTATCGAGAGTTGGCCCAGAGACTGCTGGGATTGGAGCTTCTGAGGCCGGAGCTCCACTCTACGATCCTACCGAGAGAAAGGCTGCAAGAGAGCCTGGGCTTGAGAGGAGTTGGGATCGTAGTTAGGGAGCTGCCAGAGCAGCACTTGGGGCGGCTGACAGACAAAGCACGAGAGAGGGTGGCAGCTGGACCATGCAGAGGTAGCAGAGGAAGCACACCTCTGTGTAGAGATGGAGTGATCCCCTATTGGGATGGTGGAGGTAGAGCGCCTCCGCGCCAAGGTGGCAGAGTTGAGGAGCAGCCTAGAGCAGTCCCGGCTACGGGTGGCCGAGTTGATAGGTGTAGTGGGGACGTACCAGCAGTCCCTCTAGGCGATGAGCCAGAGGTCGAAGCATAGCAGGACTCAGAGTGGCGCATCCAGCAGAACCTACAGAGATTACTTCACGGGTTCCTCCGACCATCGGAGGAACGAGGAGGAGGAGCATCACCGCCGCTAACGACAGGAGGAGAGCACCTCCATGGCACCACCAGGGAAGCGTCATGAGGGCTCAAGAGAGAGCAGTTGTCCTGGGGAGGGACAGCCCTGATGTACTTCATGAGATGTATGCATATACGACTTTAGTGGAATGGCATGATTTTTTTTTACTCTTTCTGATGAATGCGTGCATACTGACACTAACTAACTAACTTAACAATGAGTCCTACGACTGACAGCGTGAGGGTACAAAAGAGAGCGAGAGAGAAGGAGAAGGGGAGAGAAACTTAGGCGTGGCGGGATTTGAGAAAGAAAACTAAGACAGCAGAGAGAAACGGTCTCGGCAAGGTCGCTTAACGAGCTTAGCGGTTCCAAGATAGGGTGCTAAAGACTAAATGAGCCACAATTGGATGGGTGATGAAGATGGTCCATTCAAGATCGCAAAGCAGGAAAGACAGTCCCATTAAGACAGCTTTTAAAATGAAGACGGTCTAGCCGAGACCGTTAACCACACAGAGAGATAAGAATGTCAGCGGAGATGGAAACGGTCGAAGGACGACCGCTAAGGATGAATAGCGGTCGCTCGATAGACCGCAAGGGTGGAAAGACTATTAACTCCGGCCGGGACTCTCTCAGAGAGTCCCAACCCGTGGATGAACCTATCCAATCGTGCTAAGAGCGATCCTAACCTTGATTGAGCCTATCCTAACTCGATCCTAGTGGTTGAAGGCTAAGAACTTGGGCTCTATAAGTAGGGGGACTCTTAAATTCGTAACTCACACCAAACCCCTCTTTCTAGCCTTGAAAATCTTAGTGCAACCACCTAAATCAATATGAAAAGGGCTTTTGAGGCTAGCACAATGGGGGAGAGCTCCTACAATGGGCCACAACCAGCTAGGAAGGAGCGTGAGGTGCTACAACGGCTGGCTTCCATTCCTAATCACTTGAGCACCAATCCCTTGCGAGAGGTAGGCTTTATTAATTACTTTTCAAATTTGTTGAAATTGTTTTCCAAATCTTTATATTGCTCCTCTCTTTCTTCTCTTTTTTCTTTCTTTCTTTCCATAGCTTCTTCCTAGCCCTAGGCGTTACTCCAACCTAAAATGGGTGGCTCCTATGGTCCGTGAATTTCCACTAGATGTGATCTCTATACTAAAGCCTGGCACCTCCATCCATTACTTGTCTTGGCTAAAAATTATCACAAACTCTCACTTGATTGGCATAGTATTTTAGCTCTAGTGGAGATATGGCATCCTCAGACCCACACATTTGTCTTCCCCACATTTGAAGCTACCATCCTTTTAGAGGAGATTGAGACATTACTTGCCCTTCCTAAGACCAAGGTAGGGGACGAGGACTTAGTGTGCCACACGGTTGCCCCCATAGAGCCCTCCCTTATCCTAGGGGAATTCCTACCCAACTCCAAGGATGTTAGGACCATGATTAGTTCCCAACACATCCACTTGCTTCTCATGTCCCAGTGGGTTACTGCTCACTGTAAGAACAAATGTGGATGGAATGAGGCTATAGCCAAAGCAGCTTCTATTTGCCTGTGTGGGGCCATACTTTTCCATACCACTGACCATCTTCTAGACATATCCATCCTGAGCATTATTAGTGGGTTATGGCAAGGGTTGTCCATTTCACAAGCCATCCTTTCTTACTTATATGAGGGCCTTACTTCAGCTTCGCTTGGTGGGCCTCTCTTTAGGTCTATGATCTTGCTTGAGTGTTGGATGAGGGTTAGGTTGAAGTTCCTAACAAAGTAGGACATTCCTTCTCTCAGTCGAATCTTTGGGAGCACCCACTTTTCTTCATTGGAGGCGCATTCGGGTTTCCTCAACAAGTTGAGTGCAGGACTATAGACAGGAAGACCAGAGATGAATGGCGGATCTACCTCAACACTCTGGATCGGTTCGTGATGCGTCCAGCTTTCCATGTTGGCACTACCCTCAGGCTTCCTAGGAGGCTTGGGTTGGACTTGAGGCTCGTGGGGAACACCACGTTGGTGATGTACAGCCCCCACAGGTGCTTTCTACAGGTTGGGTTCCCGCGCACCATGGTTCCGGCATTACCCCATCTACCCGTGCTTCAGGTAAGGCGACTCGGGATGGAGGAGAATGAGCAGGCAGTCAGGAGCGCGCTGATCATGTGGGAGATCAGCAAGACACGCATCCTACCAGTAGAGGTGACCGAGATCCAAGAGGAGTACCAGCTTTATTTGAGAGAGTTACGCGAGATCCGACCTCGCATGGATGCCAGACTGAGGATTGAGTGATTTTAGCACGATGTATAGGGATTGATAGCTTGAATTTGATGTTCTTGAGATTGAATAAATAAATAAAAGAATTTGATTGCATTAGCTATCAATTTGCCTCTCTTTTCTTCTCGTATGTGTGATTTCATATGGCTCTCAGAAATAGAGACAGCTAAGGTTAGGACCGCCACAGGAACAAGATGGTCATAATATGACAGCTACAATGAGAGAAACGGTTTCCAATAGGCCACCAATAGATAGATGCCTGGGCGGGTCAGTGAGCTCATGGTTAACAGTTCTCCGGAGAGAAAAGCGGTCTATCGAGGAACCGCTATATAAGAAGACGGTCAGTGTCTGACCGCTAAGATTGGGAGAAACGGTCCCTTTTAGACCGCAAATGAATGGAGATCAGGAAGGGCTCATGCATTTGGGCTCTGGGAAAAGGGCGGCCTATCCAATGACCACTGAAGGAAGAGACGGTCAGAAGATGACCGCTAAATAAATATAAATGGTACTCAGAGGACCGCAAGAAATCTAGACATGGGCTTTGTGGCTTGAACCTTACGGACCTATCTCTGCACACACTAAACAACAAAAGCAGGTTAGATCTGTTTTAGACTCAACCCGTTGCCGACGGTAAGCCTGATGTGAGACCAATTCTTGAAGTTTTGGTCAAGGGGTCAAGCCCTATCAAATAGGCCAAAATGACATAAAATGAAAATGCAATGCATGCCATGAAATGTAGAAAAGGTTTTTTTTTAAAATATTTGACTTTTTCTTTGAATTTTAAAAATATTTGAATTGTCTGAGTTTTGAAAATATTTGATTTTTTTACTTTTGAAAATATTTATTTTTTTAATTTTAAAAATATTTGATTTTTCTTTTCTTCTTCTTTTCTTCTTTTTTTTCTTTTTTTCTTCCTTTTTTTCTTTTATTCTTTCTTCAAGCAAAATCAAACATAAGCAACGAGGACCTTAACCCATGTCATCAGGAATCTTCTAAAGCACAGTGTGCACTCAAGATGACAACCCCTTGGCTAGGGGTCCAGTTCGCATGACGATGCCTCTCCCAGGGCCATACCCAGGGTAGGATCTAGTCTTTAGGGAGAAAATGAAAGAAAAATTGGGGACAAGCCTTGTATTGAGATGAGAGATATCAGGACTCGACTTCCTTCCAGAGCACTACCCCTCAAAGAGTAGGTCTATTGCGCCGGGGCTTTGTGTCTTTGATTTCATAATTTTGCATTGATTTTGATACACTCATGATGCTGCACAACCCTTCACCGTTTTATGCAAATCTCGACTCTTGCCTTAGCAGAAGCAGGCCCAGTTACTAGGATCAGGGGTATTTTTCATGGTGTTTTCTTTTTTTTTTCCTTCCCTTTTTTTTGATTTTGCTTCTTTATTTTTTTTTGGGAGACTGGCCCTATTTAAAACCGCTCTCGTATTGGGGATTGGCTAGGTTGGTTATTCCATCCATCAATCTCTTGCCCTTACGTTCGGCCGAAGAAAGAAAAGCAAGGACCTTCTCCTCCCCCGAGCATGGCCGAAGGAGAAACGATGTTTTGCAAAAAAGGAAGATCCTGACCAAGGGTGTCGTGTAGTGTGTGGTTGCTGTGCTAAAGAATCTTGTCTAGTGATTAAGGGAAAGACGCCTTGCCACCCGGTTGTCGTTAGCCAGACTCTTTAAAGATAAAAATGCATCGACCATATAGTCAGTAGTTTAAAAGATGTCGATTAAAAGATATAGCCCATTCCACGCGTGAGACAATTCTTCACCCTTGGCGTTAATTAGACGATATGCGTTCCTAGGATAAACTTCCTTAACAACGAACGTACTCTCCCAGTTGGATTGCAGCTTAGACCTAGGACCACCTGATCTGATAAATTTGCATTTCAAAACCATGTTATCCACTTGGAATTTACATTCAATGACCTTCTTTTGAAAATGACGCGAGACTCACTTTTGATAGATTGAGACATGATTGGCCACATTAAGCCTCTTCTCGTCTAAGAGTTCCAGCTGGACTAGTAACGCCTCTCTACGCTTATCGAGATTAAGTTCCTTATCAAGTTGCACTCTTAGGGAAGGGATCAAAATCTCATATGGAAGTATCGCCTCCATACCATAAGTGAGAGCAAAAGGAGTTTGCCCCATGGGAGTACGGACGGAGGTGCGATAGGCCCATAGCGCTTCTACTAGCCGCTCAGGACAATCAGAGAATTTGTGCGACTTGCATGTTTTCTTTATAATTTTAAGAAGAGTTTTATTAGTGGCCTGAGTTTGGCCATTGTCTTGAGGGTAATATGGAGATGAATGATGCAGTGTAATATTAAACTTCTTACATAGGTCTTAGAGTTCTTGTGACATGAACTGGGGTCCGTTGTCAGTGACGATGTCGCTTGGCACTCCAAACCGCGAGATGATGTTCTTCAAGATGAAGCGGCAAACCGTGGAAGCTTTAATTTCTACATATGCTTCAGCTTCGGCCCACTTGGTGAAATACTCAGTGGCGGTAATAATGAAGGACTTCTACTTGATCTGAGAGTTGGGATCACCCAGCGGGCCTACAATATCAAAAGCCCACATGGAGAATGGCCAATGAGCAGAAAGAGGACGGAGGGATGAAGCAGGAGCATGAATCTTGTCAGCATGAAGTTGGCACTGAATACACCTACGAACATAGGTGGAACAATATTCTTCTAAGGTTGGCCAGTAATAGTGTCACGTCCCGAACCGATAGCAGCGGAACGTGTCGTTTGCTTGGAACGTGGCAGTTAAACAGTCGAGTCGATCAAAGCATAGACATTCCACAAAACACAATTGAACGAAGTAATAATTTTATTTCAAATATAAGTTCATTCCAAATTGGACCCAAAAAAAGAAAAGACTCGATAAAGGAAAATTACAATGAGACATAAGACGCAAGATAACCAGACTAGACGGTTCTTCTAGATGTCAGAGTTCTCTTCACTCTTGCCCTTGCCCATCATGTTTGGTCTCGTCATCACTAAGGTCATTACCTAAAAAATATTGAAAAACGCAGGGTGAGGCAATGCTCAGTAGGACTTAATATCTCAAGCTCCAAGCAAGCTTTAAGTGAATTACATGTTAACATGCTCATGCAAGTCATGCAAGGTATACGAAATCAAGAGTTATAACGGCGCGAGGTAAAAACAAGAACTATAAGAATAATCAAGAGATATGAGATCAATTAGATAAACATATCACGAACTATTGTGGCAAGATAACGAGTACTAACATTAAGGTAGTTCAAGAACATTCACGATGAACAATATAGAAGTAAGTCAATCACTTCTACTAGCACTATATAGAGTTTGCCAAGACACTAAGGGGAAGTCACGATAATATGATAGCCCCTCTAATAAGGTAATTCAAGATCTTATCATGATGAACAATAAGTTGTGAAAGGGTGTACTATGATAGCAATTGCTCCTGATCATCACTATCACGTGAGCTTTTGCACATCTAGCACTGCATAGGATTGGCCAATACGCTAAGAGGAAATCACGAAGATATGACCGCCCCTCATGGAAATAAGTTACAGACAACTATAGGTGGTGAATGCCAGCACTCGATTATCGTATACCGGTAAACGTTTGGACTTCGCCCTGCCCAATAGGGTCAGATCAGGACCCGTAGCATTTAAAATGTCATTTTATTGGGACCTATAGCCCCTGACATTTTTTCTAGACCAATTCCATATTAATGGCCAAGAATGTTAAGGATCAAACATGTACGAACAATAGGGTAGATTTCATTGAACAGAGATTTAAGATAGACCTGGACAAGTCTAGTACGATGGCACACAAAAATCGAGACAATTCAAGAAATCTGGGAGATTGGCGTCTCGTCAGAGCACCGTATATTTAGGAAGTCGGGCCCACAGTGGTGGTCACTCATTCTCTGAACAAAGCATTGAAGAATTGGTGCCTCCACAATACGGTTGCTTTTACACTAAGCGCCCGCCAATAAGGTCACCCCTTCAACATGCTCACGACAGAAAACGGCGATAACCAATGTAGTCGCTAATCAAATTAGCACCTTATAAGTCAGATAGAGACAGATCTCTCACAGAAATGCCATAACAGCGTTCTATGAGGGCGGGGTGTCATGTTTTCTTTAGAGTGACATGACTAACAAGGTTCCAGGGTTCTTGTGGTACAACCAGCTCAGTCGGCCTTGAGGGAATCCAAGGCTACGAGGGGACTTACGGAGGTCCCAATGACTAATTTGCCAGTCCGAAGGAACGGGATGTCCAACGGAGGGCTCGTATGTCACCGAGAGTTGAGGGTGTATCGGGAAACCAACGTGAAATGTGGGACTGCGTCTACGGACTGAGACATAGTGCCAATATGATCCACGGTACACATCAAATCTCGAGAAAAATAGAATAAATCGTGTCCATGCATGTAGGTGTCAATTCATATCTTAATTTCTATTTAATCTAATAATTTAGAAAATAACATCTTTTTAAAAGGATGGATACTATTTTTAGAACTAATTACATGGTAATTAAGAGAAATTTATAAGGATCACGACTATATATATTGTAATTTTTACCAACTTTGATCATAAGATATGAATTTTCTAATATTTAAACATGATATGTAGTTTTTAAGTTAATCATGATGAATAATAATATTTTTCAAATAAAAGAAAATTGTCAAAACTAAATATATGATAATTAAGAGAAAATTTTAATGATTCTAAAAATATATATTTTATAATTTATTATTACATAATTTCATAGATATAGATTTTAAAGATATAGTGAAAAGTTATATATATATATATATATATAAGAACGAACGGTGGTTGCTGTTGACGCTATTTAAATAACGAAAATGTCAACTTCTTTAAACCTCCCGTTTCTCGACGTAACCACGTCGGAATCGCGCATTCTATATACCGAAATGAAGGGCTCGAAAAACTCTACCTAACCGGACGTTCAAAATAATTTTCACTTGAGAGGCGGGGGATCTTGAGATAGGAGGATCGAAAAATGGAGCTACCACCCTCACTACCTCGGTCTCCACCCTAATAACACGCCCATAAAATTTCATGACAAAAGAACACTATGGCGCCCACGAAAAGGCCATCAACATAAAAACCTACTAATACTGTGCTACAGAGAAAACCATGAATTTGATGTGTAAATTTTTATACTTCATTTGTTTCATAAATTTAATTTCTAACTAGTTAATATATCATATAAGTACATGATAATTTAGAGAAAATCGTGGAGACTCTAATAATATGAAATTTGTGATTTTTGGGCATATGGTTTCATGTATAACCTTTTTTTAAAGCATGTTGTATTAAATATGATAACCATACAAATCACGGTTAAACATAAATCATGCAGACATTGAACATGACTAACTTCTAATGCATGCTATTAGGGATTTGCGTTTGGGAGATTGCCTACCTTTTGACGTTTACACGGTCGAAGAGGTTGCAGGGAGATGAAGTAGCAAAGAACAACTGCAGCAGCACTGCTACAGCAGCAAGAAGAAAATGGGAAGAAGCTTTCCCACGCACAGCAACAACATCACAACCACTGCAGCGCCGCACGACACCCACGCGAACAGGGGAAATAAAAGGAAGACAAGAATGCAGTCACGCTCCTTCTTCACGCGCGGAAGATGATCACGAATGGGAAACAGGAGGAAGAAGAGTTTGGCCTCTTTGCTACAGCAACGACAGCGAATGGATGAAGAGGAAGAAGAAACACGGCCGCCCACGTTCGATCAGCAAAGAATGAGAAGACACGGCCTTCTCACGGTTGCATCGAGGCAGTAGCTGAGGAAGAAAAAGTTCGACGCATGCAAGGTTCCCACGCACGAAACGGTAGCAGCGGCAATAGTCTCTGCACGTTCGATGCATGGGTTGATTTATAGGAAATAGGGGGCCTAACGAGGTCGAGTGGTTAATGGGGTATGGTTTTAAAACCTTCCTTTCGTTGCTCATAACCTTCCAAAGTGTGAGCCGCCTGCTATGTTTTCCTTGTAAAAACCGTAAAGGCCACCCCTTCGTTGGCTTGCTCAAATGGGCATGTGGGCCATCCTGTGCACGGGTTGAGTTAGTGTTGGTGTTCGAAAGGGTCGTGGGTTTTTTGTTAACAAGGCCCATGCACACGGTGCATACACGGTGGGTTTGGGTTGTCAACTTTGGGTTTATATGGGTTCACATTTATGGTATGTTAGCTGCCCATCTATTGAACTATTTTATTAAAGTCCATGTATACATAAATATATATATCGTTAAGCCCCTTTTGTTATATATGCTAAAGTTATAATAAGCTTTAACTAAATTATCTAATAGGACTCTTCATATATATAAGAATCTTATTTCTTATTATTAGATTTTTACCGCTGGCTCGGGTATCATAGTCGGGTTCGATCCTACGAGAGTCTTATATATATATATATATATATATGTGTGTGTGTGTGTGTGTGTGTGTGTGTGTGTGTGTGTGTGTGTGTGTGTGTGTGTGTGTGTGTGTGTGTGTGTGTGTGTGTGTATAATAATATTTTTGGAATGAGATTCCTTCTAAATACTTGAATTGTATTTCCAATTTAATAGATAAAAATATATATTCATTTTCCATCAATTATTTATTTATACCTTTATTAACATTTTGGCCCATTAACTATTTTTGCTAATTACCACTTTTCCTTTATCAAAAAAAAATTTCCATAATTTTTCTATGACTAATATTTATAGTTGTTTTCATTTGTTCTATATTTAAATTTCCGGGGTGCTACAAATAATCATGCCTAAGAATTTTCCTCGCTAAGGCCTGACCATTGGCATGCCCTCCACACTCACTTGAATGGGCCGCTTCAACAACCTTCGAAGCCTCATCATCGTCTAAACATCTATGTTGGTCCCGGGGTAAGCGAGCGGACATGAAGGGGGGTTGAATTATCCCCCACACTAGATGGCTAATTAAAAACGTACGCAGCGGAATTAACAACTGTAATCGAGATTGAATAGATTAACTAAGCAAGATAAACTAGTTCTCTCAATCTCGCCGCACTTACTCGAACATACAAGTAATTTAGATGATTAAGCACACATCCACAAAGGCAAGCCATAAGACACGGGATTTTTAAGGTGGTTCGGGACCACGACGGGCTCCCTACGTCCACCCCTCATCAAACCGGTAAGGCTTCACTCGGGGATAAATCCCCAAAATGGAGGCGATGTTCCAAACACACACGGGACGATGCCCACACACACACACACGGAGACACAGTCTCCAACACGATTCGACCACGGATCAAACACACACACACACGTGCTGTAACACGTATCCCAATAAATCCACAACCGTACGCAGATGGTTTAAGACACGACCGTACACCAACGGTCCACAGACACGATTTCTCAGTTCAAAAAAATAAAGCAGGTATGCTAGACATGCTCAAACTAAAATATGACTCAAGAAAAACATCAGAGATAGACAGATAAAGATCTAGAAATTATCCCCCTTTGCAAACTTCTAAAATCTCCAAATCGATGTCGACCGTTGCTCGTGATTTTGACATCATCGGGTTCCTCTCTTCATTCTGCTCCTCTTTCTCTTCTTTCTCAAGCTTCAAAAACCCATGGATGTAGATCAAATCTTCCCTTGAAGTGCTCCTCCTTCATTTCTCCCTTTTCTTCCCCTACAAGATAGAAAACAATGAGCACAATAGGTTTTTCTTGTCAAATTCGGAGGTCACATATGTATATATATAAAAGAAATCAAAAGACCCATATACCCCTCACAAAATGTGTTAAAAACACCCTAATATATCTATCAATAACCTAGGGGCATTGGGGTAAAATTTTAGCCTATTTGGAAGTGATTTCGTTGGGTTTCAGTGGCCCACGGAATGGACGCGTGGAGCTGCGAAACTAGATGGGACGTCCCATCTAACAAGTAGGACGTCCTACTTGCAGACAATGTTCTGATTTTGCCTAGAACACTGAATGGGTCGACCCATTCAGTGAGGGGGTCGACCCATTCAACTTGAAACTTTATAAAATGATTTTTAATGATGATTCAATGATCTTAACATGCAACCCAATGAATTCAAACATTCAATTGTGAATTTATATGATGAAAAACAAGTTAAATCAATTGATTCGCTTATGAAATAAAGATCATGAAAAATCCATGAAGATGACACATGAAATCACAAACTAAGCCCAATATTTTCAATCCAAAGTTCAAGACCAATTAGCCATTCACTCAACCATATTTAAACATGGTCCATGTAAGAATTGCATGAAGTATAATCATGAAATCACATACAAAATACATCTATGATATGCACGAGGGATTCAAACATTTAGCTTGCTCATCAATCCTTAGAGAAAGTCCAGTTTTCTCTAATCAAAAATCAAGAGCAAGTATCCATGCATATAACCAAAGTGAAATCATCATTCAACCAAATGTGAAAATCAAGTAATCAAGTTCCACCAATAATATGCAAGGGACTCATTCAATGCTATAGAACCATTTGAAACCCTAGTTTTTCTCAACCAAATATCAACTTCATAATCCACACATCTAAACATGTTTGAGCCTTAAAAACCATTGAAGAACTCAACTTTCCTTAGCCAAAGGTCAAGATCATGCAGCCATAGATTTATGCAGTTTGAATGAACATCATGAAGCCAAATTCCATAATCATTACCAAAAATATGCATTAAGCTCAATTTGAAAGCTCATTCACAAATGCACTAGAAAATCTTAATTTTGAAAGCTCGTTCAAGACTTCACTTATTTTTTAGATCAAGTGAGATATGCATCAATGATAGCATGAAGCAAGTCTTTGTTGTGACTCCTATGTGTTGATGGTGTTGACATGTAACTTTACTTCATATGGCAACACATTGTTTTGATGAATTGGTAACACTGTTTATGTTTTGATGAAATCACTTTATCAGATTGTCTGTGTGTTATATGCATTTTATCTTGTCTTCACACTAAACACACACTCAAAGTCTCAAAGTCTATACATCGCTGTTGGGCATCAAAGTCTGCACCTTAGCATCAGGTACATCGCTGTTGGGCATCAAAGTCTGCACATGAGCATCAGGCAGCAAGTGTGTACAACGCCCCGTGTAGGCACGACAAGTCCATACACTGGTTGTACATTGCACAAACATGCGAAGTCACCAAGTGTGTACATTGCATAGCATGCAGGCGTCAAAGTCCATACATCCACAGTGCATTGGCCAAGTCTATACACTGTCCGTCTCATTTAGAGTCTAAGGTGAAGTCTGCACATTGAGCGTCTCAATGAGCGTCTCACGCAAGTCCACACATTGGCCTTCAGGCTTGAAAGTATGTACATCGGTCTTTCAGCAAGTCTGAACATCGTCCGTCTTTGTTAGCGTCTCAGGCATTAGGCAAAGTCTGTACAGAGCCCAGCGTCTCATTCAGCGTCTCATTTAGCGTCTCATTGCATGGGTTAAGTCTGTACAGCATTCAGTGTCTAGAGTCTCATGAAGTCTGTACATCAGACTGTTACAGAAAGTCTGTACATCAGACTGTTACAGAAAGTCTGTACATTGGATGGTGTCAGGCGAAGTCTGTACAATGACCGTCTTTCTTAGCGTCTTGATCTTCCAAGTCTATACAGGCTTCTATTTTCCAAAGTCTATACATCACCCAGTGACTGCAAAGTCTATGTAGAGCTCAAGAGGTGTTCGAAGTCTATACATTGGCCTCCATGACTCAAGTCCATACATTGGACTGTTTGGTCAAGTCTGTACAGTCATTTGTTGATAAGTCTTCACATCGTGAAGTCTATACAATCAACTCCTTCACATATTGCAAGTCTGTACATTGCATTCATCAGCAGTGAAGTCTATACATCGCTTGTCTTCATTCGAGTCTCATGAAGTATGTACATCGTGCATCAGTTCTGAAGTCCATACATCATCTGTCTTCAATTGAGTCTCACTGAAGTCTACACACTGCATCTTCTCACTGATGTCTACACATTGCATTGATCTTCACTTAGTTTATACATTGACAGTCTTCATATCACCTAAGTCTGTACAGCGGTTGCTTCATACAACAAGTCTGTACATAGCTTTCACTTATATGAAGTCTATACAACGCAGTTCTTATGATAAGTCTATACAGAGTGTTATTTAAGTTGATCATCCGATACTTTGTCTGACAGGGACTCTCTACTGAGATTGCTGACATGGCTCGTGATCCCAGGAGGACGAGGTGACCAGATGCTGACACGTGGATGGAATTGCCTCGAATCTGGAGAATTCCTTGGGCGGGAAAACGTGGAAGCCACGCGCCCTTATCCACCTACTGCTGTTATATATATCAGTCTTCATCTTCCGTAAAGGCTGATCGAAGTTGGCGAAGTCTATACATCCAGTCTGAAACAGCAACCACCGAGATCCACTGTGAGAGAAGAAAAGCAGAGAAGAAGAAAAGGAGAGAAGAAGAAAGAGAGAGAAGATGAGTTGAGAGAGCTATCGTGAGAGTTTGTGAATCAGTCTCTTGGTCCAGTTACCAGAGCTGATATTGCTCAACTTTGAGCTACAGTCATTTTGGTTTTTATTCCATTCGATTGTGTGTTTTGTTTATTTTCAGTCTTGCTATTTTCTCTTTGATTACTCTTGTTGTATCAAGCTGTTAGTCAGCGGTTTCAAGCTGTGAGGCAGCGGGTTGCAGAGGTGTTCCTCTGGTCGGCTAAGCTGTAGTGCCCAGCAGAGCAAGCTGTGATGCTCAGCTGTTGCAGAGGATGCTCCTCTGGTCGGGATAAGCTGTAAGCCCCAGCCGTTGTTGGCAAGCTGTAAAGCCCAGCAGATTGAAGCTGTGTATCAGCAGTAATCCACATTCGAGTTGAATGTGGGGTGGACGTAGGTCGGATTGACCGAACCACCTAAAAGCCTTGTGCCTCTCGTGTGTTTGATTGCTTGTTCAGCAGATCTTGTGTGTTTCATTCGGTGCATTGGCTGTGTTCGTCTAGTGTTCTTCTAATTCCGCATTTGATTCTAGGCCTAATTTTTAAATAGCCAGTTGATCTATTCACCCCCCCTCTAGATCCACATCCTGTGGTGATAGAGCCTTCCATCTAACTTCAACACCTGGTATCAGAGCTAGACTCTTCTATCGGGACTTACCGCCCGAAGAGGATAAGCACAGATGGACGGAAGAGGGATGATAGCTGAAGGACACTCCACATCCAAGCCCCCATACTTCGATGGAACCAACTACGCATACTGGAAGCACCGTATGCAGGTATTCTTGAGGGCTAAAGATTATGAAATTTGGAAGGTGGTTAGCAAGGGACCTTTCGAGCTGTCCCAAATGAAGATGTATGGACCAAGGAAGAAATTAGAAGGTCCACACTCAACTGGAGAGCAATCAATGCAATCCAGTGCTCTCTGCATCCCACCGAGTTTTCACGAATATCTGCCTGCTCCTCAGAGAAGGAAATGTGGGATGCACTTGAAGTCATCTATGAGGGGACTTCACAAGTCAGAGAGACTAAGACTAATCTACTGGTTTCAGAATACGAAGCTTTCAAGATGAAGCCTAATGAGACGATCAAGGATATGTATGCTCGACTGACTATTATCACAAATGGTCTCAGAGGCTTCAGGAAAAAATATTCTGAGTATGATGTAGTCAGGAAGATCTTGCGATCCTTGACTCCAATTTGGCACACCAAGGCCACAGTTATGGAAGAGTCAAGAGATCTGCACAATACTAAGGCAGATGAGCTGATCGGATCTCTAATGGCTTATGAGATGAATATGCCGAAGATAGAGGAGGCTGACAGAAAGAGGAAGCCTATAGCTCTGAAGGCTGGTGGTAGCAGATCCAGTCGATCCAGCCCCAACGGATCATCAACTGAAGAGAGCTTGTCTGAAGAAGAAGTGGCAAATGCTGATATTGCCATGATTACTAGGGAATTCCGGAGATTTCTCAAGAAGGAAGGAAGAAGATTCAGCCGAAGAAATTCCAACAGTGGCCGCCGAGACACAAGGTATAAATCAAACCCTGTAAAGAAAGCTGAAACTAATGTTTGCTATCAGTGTAAGAAGGCGGGTCACTTTAAAGCTGAATGTCCGACAAATCAGAACCTCAAGGACAAGTCCAAGAAGAAGAACACAAAAGGAAAAGCTATGGTGAGTACCTGGAGTGATGAGGACGAGGGATCCTTGAGCGTCACTTCGGACAGTGAAGTTGAAGCTGAGAAGCCAATCTGTCTCATGGCAACTAGCTCAGAAGATAGAGAGGAAGAATCTGATGAGGTATCCTCTCGCTATGAAAATTTTACTATTACTGATTGGATGGTTGCTTATGATGAACTTACTGATAGAGTAGATGAGGTCAGAAAAGAAAATAGGCATCTACGAAGAAAAATTAAAATCATGCAAAATTACCTGCTTAGAAACTGAGAACAGTAATTTGAAACTCACATGTTCTGAATTTGAAGAAATCAATAAAGAACTGAAAATTTCTAAGGAAGAAAATGTGAGATTAGATAATGAAATTGATGCATGGAAACTGAAAATTCAGAATTATGAAAATGAGATAAAGATTGTTTCTGAAAAATATGAAGCTGTCCTCAATGTGAATAATGAGTTGAAAAAATCTATTGATGAAGTTCAGAAAGATAATGAGGATAAGCTAAAAACAATTGAGAAAATGACCCAAGGATTTGAAAATTTAGATGCATTATTGGGGTCAAGGGTAAATTTCAGAAGAGAGGGCCTAGGATTCAACTCTAGTGCAACTAAAAGCTTTGGAATGAAAACTATTTCCTTTGTTGCACAAAAGGAGAAAGGACCTCTGATCAACATGAATTCTAATAATGCTATATAGACAAATTTGAATCTGAAAAAGCTAAATACAGAGGAGAAGGGCAAACAGAAAGTAGGTGAGCCTAGTAGAATTGGGACTTCCAAACCTAGCTCTAGTGCTCAACCCAATGTTAGGGGTCAGCCTGTTCAGGTAAACAAACCCCATGTCAATGCCAAAAAGTCTTCACCACCATCATCACAGAAAAGGACCCAACCAAAAGCTATGAATAGGTCAGCAGGGTCAAGGGTGCAGGGAAGATAAAATATTTTTAGAAGTCAGCCCAACAAATTCAATCCACCTAGAGTTCAGTCCTACTACCCCACACAGCCAATCTATCCTAATGGGCGTGGGTGGACTAGAACTCAAGGGATGTATACAGGGTATGTTCATCAACCTACACACTTTTACAGACCCTATGTCAGAAATTGGGAAAATGGGTATGGTAGTCGGATGCCTAGGAATTACCAACATTTCCACAGCCAGCCCAGGAACTACCATGGCCAAAACTTTATGAATGCAACCTGGCCGAAGCATTGGCACAATAACAACAATTCTGTGAATAACTCTGTTGGTGCATATAAGAAGAAAGTCAACAAGAAAAAGTAAAACAAAAAGAAATCTGGAAAATCCACTGAACAGAACTGCTTCAAACAAATGTGGATTCCCAAAACCATACTTTCTTTCTTTACTTGCACTTCATCTGCATTGGAGCCCAATCAGACTTGGGTTCCAAACTCTTTGCCCTAATTGTGTGTGCAGGTATGCCTGGCAGCCAAGAGCAACTTGTGGTACTTGGATAGTGGCTGCTCCAGGCATATGACAGGAGATAAGGCCAAGTTTTGCATGCTAACTGAAAAGCTAGGAGGCCTTGTCACCTTTGGAAGCAACACAAAGAGTAGGATCATTGGATCAGGTAAGGTAGGTAAATGTTCTACCTGCTGCATTGATGATGTTATGCTGGTTGAAGGGTTAGCTTACAATTTACTTAGTATCAGCCAGTTGTGTGATAAGGGTCATAAGGTTTTATTTGATTCTCAATGCTGCAAGGTTTTTGAACCTGATTCAGACATTATAAAATTCTCTGGAAAAAGAATAAATAACACATACATGATAGATCTAGATGATATTCAGCATTCTAACCTATGTCTTACTGCCAATAGAGAAGATTTAGCATTTTTATGGCATCGTAGGTTAGGTCATGCTAGTTATACCATTTTGCATAAACTAAACAAGCATAGCATGGTTAGAGGACTTCCTGAAGTTTCCTTCAAGAAAGAAAATAAAGTTTGTGATGCATGCACTCAATCAAAGATAACTAGAAAGTCATTTAAGTCTAGAACTGAAAATCTGTCTTTCAAACCCTATGAGCTGATACACATGGATCTTTTTGGGCCAACCAGATCTGTCAGCTTATCAGGAAGGAGGCTTGGGTTTGTCATGGTAGATGACTTTTCTAGGTATACTTGGGTTTATTTCTTATCTAATAAGAGTGATGCCTTCTCAGAATTTCAGGAGTTCTATGTTAAAATAAATCAAAAAATTGAAAACATTTTGACTGATCATGGAGGTGAGTTTGAAAACTCACAGTTTGATGAACTCTGCAGGTCAAATGGAATCAACCATAGGTACTCCTCACCAAGGACACCTGAGCATAATGGGGTTGTGGAGAGAAGGAACAGAACCCTAGTGGAGATGGGTCGTACACTTCTTGTTGAAGGTGGTCTACCAAGGAAATTTTGGGCTGAAGCAATGAACACTGCCTGTTATGTAATTAACAGAGTCATGGTAAGACCTTCTACCCATCAAATACCATATGAGATCCTAAAGGGTAAGAAACCTTTTATTGCTCATTTCAAGGTTTTTGGTTGCAAATGTTTTATTCATATAAATGATAAAAGAGACCTTGATAAATTTGAACCTAAAGGTGAACCAGCAATCTTTCTTGGTTATTCTGAAAACACCCGAGCATATAGAGTGTACAAACTGAACTCTAAAACTGTTGAAGAATCTCCACACATAGTTTTTGATGAATCCTTGGTAAATTCTAACGTTGGTCAATGCAGGAATGAAGACAATGGTGAAATCTTGAAGGAAGGAGATCCTGCAGACAAATCCGAGGATGAAGAAGGACATACAGAACTTAATGAAGAGGAGCCTACAGTTCAGGGGGAGGTAAATCAAACACATGACAATTCAATTGTTAACATTAGATATCTTAAAGATCATCCTGTAGATAATGTAATTGGAAATTTGCATGACCCCCCTAGGACTAGAGGCCACCTGAGAATTCAACATGAATTAAATGCATATGCTCTTGTCTCTCAAATTGAACCCAAGTCCATTGACTGTGCCCTCAAGGATATGCATTGGATTAATGCCATGCATGAGAAGCTTAATCAGTTCGACAGGAACAAGGTGTGGCACTTAGTCCCACCTCCTGATCATGGAACAGTCATAGGGACTAGGTGGGTCTTCAGGAATAAATCTGATGAATTAGGGAATATTGTTAAAAATAAAGCCAGACTTGTTGCTCAGGGGTACAACCAAGAGTTTGGTATTGACTTTGAAGAGTCATTTGCCCCTGTAGCCAGATTAGAAGCTGTTAGAATTTTATTAGCTTATGCATGTTCCCTAGGTATAATCCTCCAGCAGATGGATGTAAAATCTGCATTCTTGAATGGGGAAATTAATGAAGATGTCTATGTTAGACAGCCCCCTGGATTTGAATATCTAGATTTCCCTAATCATGTTTACAAATTAAATAAAGCTCTCTATGGTCTTAAGCAAGCTCCCAGAGCTTGGTACGACAGGTTGAGCAAGTTTCTCACTGATCAAAATTTCATTAGAGGAGTAGTTGATCAGACCTTGTTTACAAAGGTGAGTCATTCTGAAATTCTTATTGTACAGATTTATGTGGATGATATCATTTTTGGGTCAACTAACCCCAAATTGTGTGAGGAATTTTCTGAAACAATGACTAATGAGTTTGAAATGAGCTTAATGGGTGAGTTCAAATTATTTCTTGGATTGCAGGTTACACAAACAAAGGATGGAATGTTTATCACTCAGTCCAAGTACACAAGGGATCTACTCAAGAAATACAAGATGGATAACCTTAAAGAGATAGCTTCTCCAATGGGTACTTCTACAAGCTTGGATGAAGACACTAAAGGTAACCCATTTGACCAGAAGTTATACAGAGGTATGATCGGATCCCTTATCTACTTAACAGCATCTAGGCCTGATATTCAATTCGCTGTAGGATTATGTGCTAGGTTTCAGGCCAGTCCTAAAGAAAATCATTTTAAAGCAGTGAAAAGGATTTTTAGATATCTGCTAGGCACCCAAGAGCTAGGATTATGGTATCCTGCTAGGTGTGAGTTAGAGCTTCTAGCTTACACTGATACTGATTATGCTGGGTGTCGAGTAGATAGAAAAAGCACTAGTGGCTACTGTCAATTCCTTGGTGGCTGTCTAGTATCTTGAGCATCTAAGAAGCAACACACTGTAGCTTTGTCTACAGCTGAAGCTGAATATGTTGCAACAGATAATTGTGCTGCCCAAGTACTTTGGATTAAGCACCAACTATGATTATCAGATAAAATTGGAATGTATTCCAATTCTATGTGATAATACTAGTGCCATATGCCTTGCTAAAAATCATGTTCATCATTCTAGGAGTAAGCACATAGAAATAAAACATCATTTTCTAAGAGATGCTGTGAACAAAAAGGAAATTGAACTGGACTTCATTGAAACTGACAAACAAGTTGCTGATATCTTTACTAAGCCACTTGGAAATGAAAATTTTAAATTTTTTAGAAGAGAACTTGGCTTGTGTAAATTTCAGCATAATGAATGAACTCTTTGTTGACTTGAATAAAACTTTTGAGCTGCTTTGAATAAACTTCTGATTTGGACTTGCTGTTGATAGATTGAATAAACATTGTGCAACAGACTTATGATAATGCATGACTCTCATATTTTTTATTGCACTCATGATCATCATTGCATATATATGTCTAGATGCATGATATGTCTATATTTCTGCATGGGTCATACTGCACGATAAGATAGTCTGATTAAGCATGAACTTCAAAAATCATCTGATCTGTCATCTTTTGCAAAAATTGCCTGCATATAGACAGGGGGAGTCTTGTCAGAATTTCAAGGTGAATTGCTGCGTCGACGCTGCTATAATGTGGCGTTGACGCAGTGAACAAGATCTGTGAATATCTCTGTCTCATTATTCTGAAGAGTTGATGCTGCAATAGCATGGAGTCGACGCACTGACACTATCTCAGTGTCTTATACTGTTGTCTCTTCAACTAATGCGTAGACACATTGACCTCCCAACGTCGACGCTGTCTATTCAATCCTTGACTCTGAATGATTGAGTCTGACAGTATGGCAATCTCTTAGTCAGTTCTAATATTAAACAATAGAAAATAGATTTCTTCTTTCATAAGAACTTTAATTGCTTAAAGACTGACTTAATGGTTTAAAATTTATAATCTTTAGAGTTGAAAGACTACAATCAGTAAATAAGGATGCTGAAAATTGATAAAGCTCTCAACCGTAGCTTAGTTCATGTAAGACAAAGCTACTTATATCTGAAATCTGAAAACTCATCTGAAATCATGTTAGAGAAGCTAAGTTTGTGTATTGTCCTCAAACAAGTCATTCTGAAACAAATAAAGGGCAGCTAAGAAAGATACTGAAAATTATTAAAAATCATTTGAGAAATAGCATTGACAGAGCAATGACTAGTAAATCACTGAGAAACTGAGTGATCCATCAAAGAAGTGGACACCACTCATGTCATGAAGTGTATCAGCTATCTCTGTATAAAATGATCAAAACAGTAGGTTGTTTTCACTGAGTACCCGGGGGTAACTGGCGTCTAATAAACGTGTACCCTCACACAAAAAGGTGTCAATCAATTCTATTGAATTTGATCATAGGCAAGATGGTCCATCATGTTGAGTATCTAGGGGTATTGGCGTCTGATAAACGTATACCCTTACGCAAAAAGACTTTTGGTACCTGAATGCCCTAAATGAAACAATATTAAAAATGTTGTTCCTTAAAAGAAATTTCATGGATGTCAATTGTTTAATTTCAATACATGACCTGGTTTCTCTTAACACATTTTACTGAGTCTATTAAAGTAAGATATTCTGAAACTGAATCTCTCATGTAAATATGACTCTGGTTTATTATTTTATCATGCACATCTACCTTAACCAATGAATGTAGTGCATGAACTCTTTTCTTTTTATAACCTTTAAACCAGAATTCCAATTTCTAAGCCGTTTCTCCGTTCATATGACTGAAGGTTCTGTGCTTTACTTGCTTAATTTCTGAACTACTTGCCAAGAATGCCAGTCAGCTGAACTTTCTTTCTCTACGATTGCATTCACTTTCCCTCCTATTTGTTGATGGCAAAGGAGGAGAATATTGTCTGAATTATTCATTTCTTAAGTTTAGGGGGATGGTATGGCAAAGGGGGAAATTTTGTTAGCAGGGAGTTGCTTACATTTTGTAGCATGCAGCATGTCATTCATAGCATCTACATGCATCTACATAACAATCTGAATAACAAATCATGTCTTTCATCAAAAATGCATCTGTATGACAGGATGTTGCTACTCTACATGATAGGGGGTTGCCATCATCAAAAAGGGGGAGATTGTTGTGACTCCTATGTGTTGATGGTGTTGACATGTAACTTTACTTCATATGGCAACACATTGTTTTGATGAATTGGCAATACTATTTATGTTTTGATGAAATCACTTTATCAGATTGTCTGTGTGTTATATGCATTTTATCTTGTCTTCACACTGAACACACACTCAAAGTCTCAAAGTCTATACATCGCTGTTGGGCATCAAAGTCGGCACCTTAGCATCAGGTACATCGCTGTTGGGCATCAAAGTCTGCACATGAGCATCAGGCAGCAAGTGTGTACAACGCCCCGTGTAGGCATGACAAGTCCATACACTGGTTGTACATTGCACAAACATGCGAAGTCACCAAGTGTGTACATTGCATAGCATGCAGGCGTCAAAGTCCATACATCCACACTGCATTGGCCAAGTCTATACACTGTCCGTCTCATTTAGAGTCTAAGGTGAAGTCTGCACATTGAGCGTCTCAATGAGCGTCTCACGCAAGTCCACACATTGGCCTTCAGGCTTGAAAGTCTATACATCGGTCTTTCAGCAAGTCTGAACATCGTTCGTCTTTGTTAGCATCTCAGGCATTAGGCAAAGTCTGTACAGAGTCCAGCGTCTCATTCAGCGTCTCATTTAGCGTCTCATTGCATGGGTTAAGTCTGTACAGCATTCAGTGTCTAGAGTCTCATGAAGTCTGTACATCAGACTGTTACAGAAAGTCTGTACATCAGACTGTTACAGAAAGTCTGTACATTGGACGGTGTCAGGCGAAGTCTGTACAATGACCGTCTTTCTTAGCGTCTTGATCTTCCAAGTCTATACATGCTTCTGTTTTGCAAAGTCTATACATCACCCAGTGACTGCAAAGTCTATGCAGAGCTCAAGAGGTGTTCGAAGTTTATACATTGGCCTCCATTACTCAAGTCCATACATTGGACTGTTTGGTCAAGTCTGTACAGTCATTTGTTGATAAGTCTTCACACCGTGAAGTCTATACAATCAACTCCTTCACATATTACAAGTCTGTACATTGCATTCATCAGCAGTGAAGTCTATACATCGCTTGTCTTCATTCGAGTCTCATGAAGTATGTACATGGTGCATCAGTTCTGAAGTCCATACATCGTCTGTCTTCAATTGAGTCTCACTGAAGTCTACACACTGCATCTTCTCACTGATGTCTACACATTGCATTGATCTTCACTTAGTCTATACATTGATAGTCTTCATATCACCTAAGTCTGTACAGCGGTTGCTTCATACAGCAAGTCTGTACATAGCTTTCACTTATATGAAGTCTATACAACGCAGTTCTTCTGATAAGTCTATACAGAGTGTTATTTAATCTGATCATCCGATACTCTGTCTGACAGGGACTCTCTACTGAGATTGCTGACATGGCTCGTGATCCCAGGAGGACGAGGTGACCAGATGCTGACACGTGGATGGAATTGCCTCGAATCTGGAGAATTCCTTGGGCGGGAAAACGTGGAAGCCACGCGCCCTTATCCACCTGCTGCTGTTATATATATCAGTCTTCATCTTCCATAAAGGCTGATCGAAGTTGGCGAAGTCTATACATCCAGTCTGAAACAGCAGCCACCGAGATCCACTGTGAGAGAAGAAAAGCAGAGAAGAAGAAAAGGAGAGAAGAAGAAAGAGAGAGAAGATGAGTTGAGAGAGCTATCGTGAGAGTTTGTGAATCAGTCTCTTGGTCCAGTTACCAGAGCTGATATTTCTCAACTTTGAGCTACAGTCGTTTTGGTTTTTATTCCATTCGATTGTGTGTTTTGTTTATTTTCAGTCTTGCTATTTTCTCTTTGATTACTCTTGTTCTATCAAGCTGTTAGTCAGCGGTTTCAAGCTGTGAGGCAGCGGGTTGCAGAGGTGTTCCTCTGGTCGGCTAAGCTGTAGTGCCCAGCAGAGCAAGCTGTGATGCTCAACTGTTGCAGAGGATGCTCCTCTGGTCGGGATAAGCTGTAAGCCCCAGCCGTTGTTGGCAAGCTGTAAGCCCAGCAGATTGAAGCTGTGTATCAGTAGTAATCCACATTCGAGTTGAATGTGGGGTGGACGTAGGTCGGATTGACCGAACCACCTAAAAGCCTTGTGCCTCTCGTGTGTTTGATTGCTTGTTCAGCAGATCTTGTGTGTTTCATTCGGTGCATTGGCTGTGTTCGTCTAGTGTTCTTCTAATTCCGCATTTGATTCTAGGCCTAATTTTTAAATAGCCAGTTGATCTATTCACCCCCCCCCCTCTAGATCCACATCCTGTGGTGATAGAGCCTTCCATCTAACTTCAACAGTCTTTTCATGAAACATGTGAAATTCGGAAACATATGAATCATAGCCATGATCATGAATGCATAATCATACAGAAATTTTGGTTATCAATAAAACCATATACATAAATTTTAGTTATCATCAAAACAAACCATATGCAAGGTACACAACAATCTCCCCCTTTTTGATGATGACAAACTTTTTGAATGACATGACAAACTTTATGATATATGATGACACAAGTCACCCCAAGGATCCTTCTCTTCATTTCTCTAACATAAATCTTTCTCCCCCTTTGACATTATCAAAAAGTGGGAGGAAGGCAATAAAGTTCAAATTTCAGCATGACAAACAAACATTTGTTGACCAATGTCATATACACAAATACTCAACCATTCCACACTAGTATGAGCATTAAGGCATTAACATTAATCACGATAGTCCCATACAAAAAGCACCTAAAGCACATGCTTCATACTACTAAAACAAGATTCACATAAAGATAGCCACACCTCTCAAAGATCACAACATGAAACATTTCCACACAACATAGCAAAGGTGTGATAAGATTCAAGCATATGAAAAGCCTAGCAAGATAGTATCTTAAAATGTAGCTATGTGCACAAGTGACTCACACATTTCCAATCCAGATTCATCATGAGTTCACGTATCAAAACAGTTCGAGCAAGGCACACATGAGTTCCATGATTAGTCCAAGAATTCAAGTTCAGTCCAAGATAAGCTAGATTCATTCACCTCACATAGATTTTAAGAGCCAGTTGAAAGCCATGTCAACCCATAAACTATGTATAGGAACCACAATCATTTCATCAAGATATGAGCATCCTGCAACCCAGCACAGTGCATGAATCTCATTCAACTCAAATAGGTCAATGCTCATGTGAAGGATAGGTCGATGCATATGTAGAAGACATCAAAGACAGGTCAGTGCATATGAACAACCAAAACAACTAAGGCCGACACATATGAACAGTCAAAGTCTATGCATATGAAGTACAGGTCTAAGCACTTGAAGAACACAAGTCCAAGCATATGAAGAAATAGGCCGACTCCACAGAACACTATTGCATCTCGAATGTTATCCACCAAGCATTTCATACCTACAAAACAAGATATCAACATTGAACTCCAAAATGATCAATGAGCATTTTAACAATGCTTGCACACAATATATTGTTATCATCAAAACCATCACCAAGGACAAAGAGGGAGCGTAGCGAACCCAACAATCTCTCCATTTTTGATGATGACAATATATTGTGGCAATCCAAAACTCTCTCCCCCTTTGGCATTATCAAAAAGTGGGGGACTAGAAATGAAAATAGACAAAAATATGAAGTAAAGGCGCACAAACCCAGCAATAACCTACCATAAAAGGAAGGTGTGTGGACCATCAACATTAAGTAAGAATTTGGAATTTGATGAGCAATGTGCAAACAGTTTGAAATATGTTCAAATGCTCGATTTGTAAATTATATGTAAATGTATGACCGAACTACGCACAAACTGTATGACCAAACTGAACACTATGCAAATGTTTTACTGAAAAGCACATTATTCTCCCCCTGTGTCATTAACAAAAATTGACTGACAACGGGGTTATTTAAGCTGATATGTACATGTATGATCTAAAGATGCATCAATATGAAATGATGTATGGTATGAACAAAAAGGATCAAGCAATCAAGCACTCAAGCATGCATAATAAAATATATACTCAATCAAGTCCCTTCGGGACAGGTGTAAGAATTATGCAATTGATTGTTGAACATGATGAACATGTGCAATACTAAGAAGGTCATGCTTACATAAAGAAGGTACTGCATTAACTGTGAAATACGACTGATTCATAAAGAACATTGACACATTCAAACCCAATGTGTATATGTGAAAGATTGAGCAATGAATTCTAAAGTAATATGGATAATCAGATTTTCCAACTAGCACTAAAAAGAGCCGTTCCTCCATACACTTCCATACATAATGCTCGAATATTTGTAGCTACATATAACCCCAAATTTTTGATTAAACACAAAAAAGGTGACTAACCTTTTGACATGAGTTATACCCTTTGTCTCAGGGGCATTTCCCGGTTACTCAGTTTCATCACTTATCTTAATTATGGATTTTGTCACTTTTCGGCGCGAGTTGTATCCTTTGTCTCAGGGACACTTCCAACTACTTGGTGGTGAATCACACTTATTCTACATGTGGATTTATTTCTCCTTTCGACACGAGTTTCCTCCTTTGTTTCAGGAGGGATTCCCGGTTACTCGGATCCACGTTCCACTTATTCAACTTTTTGGTGGGGCAACCAGCTTTTTCCTCACAAGATATGTGATTTCCATGCAGAGATTCAAGAGTCCTCTAAAGTGTTGAGAGGAATAATTGAAATCCTTATAAAATTGAATCATTAATCTCAAAAAGGTGCAAAGTGTGTGGGTGGTTGTACTGAATGTAAAAGATGAATTAGCTACATCACAGTTATGTCTCCCCCTAAGTGTATGCACAGTTATGAGCAAAACCTCCCCCCGAATATATGCCATGTAGCAAACATGTTTAAATCAATACAATTTTATCTAGCAAGGGAGAAAGGTCATAGGATGTAATCAAGGAAGGGTGATATGATATATACACTCAAACATCCATCAAGGTAAAGTTTTCACACAAGTTGATTGCCTTTACGTGGCTGAGAACGTAGGTCCGAAGACCACCATCAAGCATTGGGAAGGCTTCCAGTTAGACAAAATCCAACCTTCCATAATCACTATTTGATATACCGGATAATCATGGCATTCGAGCACACAAAAATGTCAAGTATATGCATGTAAATTGAATTATGATTGAAAATTAATCCTATCTACAAATATGCAAAGGTATGCATGATATGAGTATGAAAATAAGTATGTAAACCGTGTATGTACATGTGAACTGCTATTTACAATACAGTGATTGAAAGGATGAAGAATTCTATGTTCAAACTCAAGCATTCAAAATCTGAATTGTTATTTGCAGAATATGAGTAAAGGGTGAAAGACTTTGTGTGCAGTGTAAAGCATTTAAAAACTAAAGTTATTCACAGGATGTCTAGAGAAAAGTGTTCAAGGCATCTAATCATCAGAATCACCAAATCTCATTCCCTCAATAATTGCCAAGGTCAACAAAACATGAATGCAATTGTTTAAGTTCAATCATTTTTCTCTAAAACTCAATTTTTCCCTTTTAAACTTTTCAAGGTGAATCTAAGCAGAATGAATTTCAAAACCTAACCATTTTTCTTTATAACTACCAAAGTCAATAGAGAGTAATGTAAAATTCAAATGAATGTCTGATTTGACTTTATTTACAAATATGCAAACTAATAAAATAGTCAATATGAAAATAGATTTGCAATTTGAAGCATAATGATTTTCTCAAGATTCAAACTCTTACCTGAGTTGAATAATCCAAAAACAACCAATATATCAAATTCATTACCAGAAAAGCTAATCATTTCTCTTGCCTTGAAGTACTTTTATTTATCAACAAATTCTTCCTCCTCAAGGCATCCCTACAAAACAAATTGCTCATTTTAGAGATTTGGGTACCCAAGCCATCTTGGGTCCCGAGGGGTTAGTGTTAACACGAACAAATGAATTCATATATCTCCTAGCAAATCGATCATCACCAAATCTCATTGTGGAACAATCATCCATAGAATGACCATTCTCACCACAATAATAATAATACGAAAATTTTCTTTTCATGGACCATTTTTCATCATTTTCATTGAAAAGTAATTATTCATCATATGTCCAAATTCACCACAATAATGATAGGAAAAGTTTCTTTCGATAGACCACTCATCATCACTTTTCTTTTAAAACAGTCTTCAAAAACATGACCATGTAAACCATAGTAGAAGCAATGAATGTTAAGGTTCTTCACTATAAGTTTCTAATGATTTTTGAAACCATCAACCGTATTCATTCTTGATTTCAATGCTTCATCATCATCATGCTTCATCAAACGGCAATCATACATTTCATGGTTAAATTTCCCACAATAAAAGTATGAAACATTTATTCTTTTCCTAAGTGCATGAACATGTTTAACAATTGAGGGTTCTGCATACATATAAGAATGATCATTGGCATTTTTCTGTTTCAAATTTTCTTTATCACACAAAAGTAAGGACTCATTCAAACTCATGATTTCATTTTCCAAAGATGAAATGTGCAATTCAGTACTAATTAATTCTTCCTCATATGACGTAATTTTCTCATTCAATAAAGAATTAATAGTTTTGTGACTTTCAATTTCTTGTTCAAGAATATGCAGTTTGTCACAATCATCATCAATAACATTTTCCTTTTTCAAATTTTTCAAGACTTTTCAATCTACTTTCAAGTAGGGAAATCTGAATTAGCAAAGCACTGTTTTCGTTTTGGAGTTTTTCAAATGAGTTTCCATTTATGGAAGTGTGTTCAAGTTCGTTCTTTTGAAAACTCACTTTTTCATTAGGCATTAGATTCATTGTTTCATTTGAGTCGATAGACTTAGACAGATCATTCTTCAGATTTCTCAACTCCTCTTCCAATTCAACAGTTTTATCATTCATGTTCTTGAAACTTTCTATCTCATGTTTTAGCTCATTTAGCCTTTCAGATTTGTCAAAATTTAGAGTAGCTTTCCCTTTTTCAAGAAAGAGCAGTTTTTCAGATATAGTAGTATTCAACTCTTTCAGATTCTCATTATCTTTAACTAGTTGTTGAAGTTCTAAAATTTTTGCCAATAAAGATTTATTTTCAGTTCTGAGATTAGCAATTATCTCTTTGTGTCCTTCAACATCTAACATGTGAGACTCAATTAATTTTTCAAGCTCAGTGCATTTTCCACATGAAGAATTATCAAGTTTCTTCTTCAGTTTTCTGTTTTCAGATTTTGTTGTTTTATATCTAACAAGCAATTCATCATAAGCATTAACCAATTCATTAAAACTAAGTTCGTCTCCACTATCAGAATCGGAGTTTACCTTAGAACTTTCCTCACTTTGACAATTACTCTCGTTGTTTTCCACGAGGCACTCACTATTCTGGCTTCCTTCTTGGGCTTCACTTAGCTCATCCAAGATCTCTTTGGCTGACCTACAAGATGAGACAAAAGTAAATTGATTAGTGTCCACTGCAGCCTTAAGAGCATTTAAAACAAACAAACTATCAGAATCCTTTTTCTTATCCTCATCGGTCCACCTTGACTCATCTTTTGGTAGAACATGGACCATGAGTGATTAAATTCATGAGCTTCGGATTAATACTTGAAATCCAAATGCAAAGTTTTTCAAGCCATGATATATAATCAAAACCATCAAAGATAGGAACCAAATTCACATTACCCATCATAATAAGATCTTTTCTCCTAGACCGTAAGGTCCGCTAAATAAAAATCAGAGACTGGGCACTGATACCACTTGTTGGTCCCGGGGTAGGCGAGCGGATAAGAAGGGGGGTTGAATTGTCTCCCATACTAGATGGCTAATTAAAAACCTATGCAGCGGAATTAACAACTTTAATTGAGATTGAATAGATTAACTAAGCAAGATAAACTAGTTCTCTCAATCTCACCGCACTCACTCGAACATACAAGCAATTTAGATGATTAAGCACACATCCACAAAAACAAACCATAAAACACAGGATTTTTAAGGTGATTCGGGACCACGACGGGCTCTCTACGATTTTTAATGCTCATACTAGTGTGGAATGGTTGAGTATTTGTGGATATGACATTGGTCAACAAATGTTTGTTTGTCATGCTGAAATTTGAACTTTATTGCCTTCCTCACACTTTTTGATAACGTCAAAGGGGGAGAAAGATTTATGTTAGAGAAATGAAGAGAAGGATCCTTGGGGTGACTTGTGTCATCATATATCATAAAGTTTGTCATCATCAAAAAGGGAGAGATTGTTGTGTGCCTTGCATATGGTTTGTTTTGATGATAACTAAACTTTATGTATATGGTTTTGTTGATAACCAAACTTTCTGTATGATTATGCATTCATGATCATGGCTATGATTCATATGTTTCCAAATTTCACATGTTTCATGAAAAGACTTGCTTCATGCTATCATTGCTGCATATCTTGTGTGTGGAGTCTTGAATGAATTGGCCTACTTCACTTGATCTCAAAAATGAGTGAAGTCTTGAACGAGCTTTCAAAATTGAGATTTTCAAGTGCATTTGTGAATGAGCTTTCAAATTGAGCTTAATGTATATTTTTGGTAATGATTCTGGAATTTGGCTTGAGAATCAAGTACAGCGCCGATCCCTCGGCCCTGAGAATTAAGTGTGCCATCAAAGTGCAAGGACCAAAAGGGCTAATGAGTGAGAACGGCGAGGTGTTCATCAGGAAATTCATCCTGGATGGGATTGGTGCTAGGAATAGGCAAATGGGCAAGATGTTCAGTGATGACATAGCCCTTTACTGCCTTCTGGACGACGAAGGTGATATCAAATTGGGAGAGAAAACTTTGCTAGTGAGCCAATCTACTAGAAAGGACAGGCTTTTCTAATAGATAGCGAATTGTGTCCAATCTAGAGATCAACTTGACCTCATGGGCAAGGAAATAATGTTTCAGTTTCTAGGCTACCCAAACTCATGCTACACAGGTCTTTTCCATGGCAATGTATTTAGCCTCTACGGGGTTGAATAACCTAGAGAGGTAATAAGCTTCCCTTTCTCTCCCTTCATCATCCACTTGCACTAGGACAGCTCCTACGGAGTCCTTAATGACAGAGATGTATAAGATTAGGGGTTTCCCAGGGACAGGAGGTTGCAGAACCAGGGGATTGGACAGATAAATCTTCAGATCCTCATAAGCCTTCTAACATTCTTCATTCCATTCAAATTTCACCCCCACCTTAAGCAGTTCGTAGAATGGTCGGCACCTTTGAGAATGCTGAGATATAAATCTTCGAATGAACTGCAGACGACCGATCAAACCTCGAAGTTCAGTAATGTTCTTTGGCGGGGGCATATCCATGACAGCCTTTGCCTTATTAGGATCGATCTGGATCCCCTGTTTGCTAACTATGAATCCTAACAGCTTCCCTGAGGACACTCCAAATACACATTTCTTCGGGTTAATTTTCAATGTGTACTCCCGAGCTCTTTGTAACACCTTGGCCAAAATAGCAAGGTGATCTTCTTTCAACCTTGATTTCACCAAAATATCATCCACGTAAGCCTCCATATAGACATGCATCATATCGTGAAAGATTGCCATCATCGCCCTTTGATAAGTGGCACCCGCATTCTTCAGACCAAACGGCATGACCACGTAACAATAAGTGCCCCAGTGCGTGGTGAACGAGGTTTTCTCCTAGTCTTCTAGAGCTAGATGGATTTGGTTATAGTCGGAATAACCATCCATGAACGAGAGAGCCTCATACCCAGTTGTATTGTCCACCAATACATCGATATGCAGCAGTGGAAAATCAACTTTAGGACATGTCTTATTTAGATCACTGAAATCAATGCGAATTCGCACTTTTCCATCTTTCTTCATGACAGGGACTATGTTTGCCACCCACTGAGGATACAGGACCACTCGAATAAACCTGGCCTTATGTAACTTATCAACATCTTCGTTCATCTTCAAGGCTTTGTGGGGGTGAAATCTTCTCAGCTTTTGCTTCACGGGTCTTGCCCCTGGCTTAAGCACTAATCGATGTTCCACCAAAGAGGGGTCAAGACCAGGCATGTCCTCATAGGACCAGGCAAAGGAATCGCTATACTTCCTCAAAATCTTGATCAATTCTTCTTCAACCTGAGGAGGGAGATTAGCAGAAATGAGAATGATCATGGGATTCTCTTCAGTTCCAAGATTTATTTCTTTCGTAGACTCATCCACTGCTGACGACGGCTCATCGAACCTCTTCAAACCTTGTGCGTACAAGTCGATAGTGTCATCTATGCTGCTATCCTCAAAATCGATCGGGTCTTTCTCATCCACGATCTCGTAGACTCCTAGTCCATCATCGCTCCACACCCCTTCTTGCTTCTCATCATCCTCTAGGACAATGGCTATTTCTACGAACTCCGGACATCTAAGGAGGGCATGACAGCGTTAGGCGAGATCTTGGAGAAATCTATCAGGGATAGATTTGGAGTGACGCGTCATCGGGCGTGCCGCAAGCGTAGAAGGACTAAAAATCTTAGAACATGAACCTACTTCAACAGACTCTGCTACCCTAGAAGACTCGACAGATTCTAATCCTAGCCTAGAAGGGACAAAATCAAACAAACCTAAGGGAAGAGGATCAGGGGCCTCGCGCCCCTGAGAGGGGGATGAATCAAGAACAACGTTGTCCTCAACTGAAATCTCCGTTTTGAAATTGGCATTTCTTTTGGAGACTAGTAGAGAGCACGCAACAGGATGGAGCGGAGGAGCAAGGAGGAGGAGGAGGAAGTATAAGAGGATAGAGGGATGGAAAAAGGACATCGAAGAAGAGATCGGAAGAGGAAAACCACATGCTTGAAAGATCAACTGGTGGGTAGCGCCCACATGGATATGTCACAATTAGAAACTCCGTTGGCATTTCCACCAACAACGGATCAATCGTGATGGGAGGTGAGCGGGGTATAAACTCGAGCTTTTGGAAAAGGGAAATAAGGCGGGAAGGAGACTAAGAAAAGGCAACAAGTGAGCTCCCATCTTCTCATGGACTTTGAGCTGGCTTTCTTGGGGAGTATTCCACATTCCACACCTCCGGCTTTACCGAACAGCTTTCTTCATGAAACAGTTTTGTAAAATCTTCACAAAAGTCATTCATATCATCAACCGGCCCCTTTGGTGGTAATGGAGGGCCAGAAATTGCACAGGCATCATCTTCTTTCTTATCGGGACGGGGCGATGTCTTCAAGGTACCAGGCTATAACGGCCCCTTTACAAAGTGTTGGCGGTAGTCCCAGGTCAATGGCCCTGAGTCTCCCAGAACTGATAGTGAGGACTCTCGGTATTCGAGGCCCCTTCTATTCATTTTTTTGCCCATGGGGATCGGCTTAGTCCGCCCCTGTACCTGAGCACCGACACCCATGCCTGGCTTATAGCCTAGTTTTAATATCATGTTCCATCCCTTGGGATCTCTCATTTTGGGCTTCACTTTGATGTCGATTGGTGCGATGGCCGGCTTGCGGTGCACGTAGGCCCACGAAAAATCGAGGTCCATCACAGAAATAACAGGCTTGTTACTAGGCCAGAGTGTTGGTAATATCTTGTTGAAAATGGCCTCAAGCGTCTGAACTGTGGATATGCTTTTAACCTTTACCACCCACCCTTGAAATGGGAATTTAAGGCACTGGTGGGCGGTAGACGGCACAGCATGGAGGTTGTCAATCCACGGATGACCCAGAATAGCCTTGAACATTGGGTCAATGTCTAGCACATAAAATTCTACCGGCATTGTCAGCGGCCCGAGCTCAGCTTAAATAGCTATCACCACGTGGCCCGGCCTTCTCGAGTTATCATATGCTGTAATGGTGGTCAGAGTAGGCCTTAACAAATCTTTAAAAATGTTACATGCACGTAGGGTGCTAAGGGGACAAACATTTATGGAGGCTCCTGGGTCCACCAACGCCGCATCGATAGCCACCTTATTCAAGTTGATGGAAATGTAGAGCGACATCTGGCGTGCCTTGAGAGGTGCCAATTCAGACTCAGAAAAAGAAATGGCCGGCCCCTTAGTGATTGTGGCCAAAGCCAATGGTAGACTGTCTACCGCCATATCCTTGTTCACCAGGACCTTCTGTAAGAAATCCTGTAAAGCATCTTGATGTAACTTGGACCTCTTAATCAACTCAAGCACTGAGATCTTGGCCAACATCCGATCCAAGTGATGTAACAAGTCGTACTGCGTGCCCGGCAAGGGGTCTACTTCTTCCTGATCAGCAGTCTGCTGTGGGAACTGGGGATTGGGTGCAGGTGCACTAGTGGTGGGGTAGTTCCGATGAAATAGGCACCCGCTCCGGAGGGCAAGGTTTTATACCGGCACGGCATCAGGTGGACTCATGGCGGGTGGTTTGACGAGACCAACAGGGTGAACAAGGGGGGTAGAAGTAGAGGTTGCGGGCCAAATGGGGGTGATGACGGGACAGGCTGGCTTAACAGGCGCCGCCGAGAGAATGATGGGTGAAGGGTTAGGCGAAGGGGTGGTAGTAGAGGGTGCAATGGGTGCTGGCGCGGAGATGGGTGAAATGTTGGGCGATGCAGTGGGAAGAATGGGGGGTTTTGGAGGAATGGTGGGCGCAGCGGAGGTCACGGTGGTGAGTTGAAGGATAATGGGGGTAGAAGGCGAAGGGAACTGGCGATAGGTATGATGGAGGGGCATGAGTTGAGGTGACGAATCATCATCATAAGACCACCCAGCGTTGGGAGATGGGCGGCGAACAGTATTGACTAGAGCCGATGTCGGCAGCTGAGGTTGTGGAGCAGGTGGATGGTTGGGCATTGGGTTCTGATGAATCCCCAAATCATGTGCAGGCTGGTGCTGCTGCTGTGGCTGAGGTTGATGTCGTGGCTACGGTTGCTGTTGTTGCTGTTGTCTTCTTTTTTTCCTTGATATCTGTGATAACTTTGTGCATCTCAGCCCAGTCGATGCGCTTCCCTTCATGCAGGTCGTAAATGAGATCTCTAACTTGGAAGCATCTCTCAATCGTGTGCCCGGGCTGCCGGTGGAAAACGTAGTATCTAGACTGGTCAATAGTCAGGTTCCAATTCGTCCGTTCCGGAGGAAGTTGTAGAGCCCCAGCGGACATGAGGTCGGTGAAGATATCTGAAAGGGTTTCAGGCAAAGGGGGGTACTGGGCTCTCTTAGGACTAGAACGCGGGGATGCATAGCCGTTTGGCGGAGGGACGTTATGGTACTGGGGTGGCTGTTGTGGCTGCTGAGGAGCTTGGTAGGATGGTTGGGTGTTTTGTAGAGTGGGAAACTGAGGGTTGTGAGGAGGTTGCTGGAAACGGGGTGGAGCAGACTGGTTGGTGGATTGGAAATTGACGGCCTATACCTGTTCATTTGTTTGGACCCCCTCGGTGACTGGCCCCTGGGGCTTTTTGGTGTACTTGGGCTTCTGGGATTCAAAGAGGGTGTGGATAGGGGAATCCTTAAATTGGGTCTGGATGAATCTGGCCCTTCTATACAGCTGGTGCATGCTAGCAATGTCGTTCATGGCCAAGATGTTCCTGAAGGTAGGGGTGGCATTAGAAATTAGGAGCTTGACCTTCTCTTCCTCCGGAATATGGTCGGGCACACGAGCGGCCATCTTCCTCTACCTATCAGCATATGTTGCAAAATCTTCATCAACCTTCATCTTCTCGGCCACGAGATCAGTAAATGAATATTCCGGGCCGACCCGATCTTGAAACCTCTGAATGAATTTTTCCTTCACGACCATAAAGCTCTCTGCGTCCTCCAAGGGCAAGGTATAAAACCATTCCAGGGCGACCCCATCCAACGAGCGACGGAACAAATACGCCATAAGGCGATCATCATATTGAAATTGCGCCGACTCGTATAAAAAGTCCCTCACATGGATGTAAGGATTACCATTCCCATCATACTTTCGGTACGTGGGGAGCTCTAACTGAGGAGGGAAATGAATATTGTGGAAACTGGGAACTGTGATGTCAGCCAAGGACTATGGGCCGACCCACTTCTGAAGGAGGTCAATCTTTTGTTGCATGGCAGCCCACTAGTCAAGGAGTTCCCGCTCTCGGGATGGAGGAGGCAAAACAGAAGGAGCGGACCTAGTGTGAGGGGCCGAGGGATAAGCGGGTGCAGAGGGAAACCCATAAGAAGGATATTAGGCCAAGGAAGGACCCATACCCACGTAAGTCAAGTGGGCGGCCCCAGCCTAAGGGCGTAGAAGATCAACCGAGCCCACAAGGGCTTGCGGCACTGGTGGAATGGACCCATAAGGGTCAACCTGAGAAGATGGAAGGAGCCCATCCTTCCATCTGTCCAGAATCTGATGGGCCGAGTTAGAGGACTGGACCGCCTCTAGATTTGAAAAACAAAGAACCTTGGGTTGGACCGAGGTTAAATCAATTGGAGCAGGAAAGGAAGCCCTGGGCTCATTAACCATGGACTAGGAGGCAGAGGTAGCAGCAAGGCCCTGCGAAATACAAGGAGGTGGGGCACTTGACCCCTGCAAAGTCTGATAAATGACCTGAAGCTGGGCTGGATCTAGCTGGGCCATCATCTGAAGGATCTGACCAGTAGAACTTTGAGTAGGAGGGTTTGAAAGGGAGGGTTGACCACCCTCAATGACAGCAGATAATGGAGGGGCGGACCCCTGAACGATGACCCTGGGTGGGTCCTCTAGGAGGCCCTGAAGAAAGGGAGTCCTCATGGGGCTAAGAAAAGTCATAGGATGACATGGTGGAATTGAACAGTGGATTGAAGTAGGAAATGAAAGGAGGATTACCCCTAGGAGAAGAACCTATGAACGGAAGACAACTCCACATGTAACGTGGTACCTAACACGAAGATGACAACAACAGACAATAAGCACACCTAATGTGATGACTAATAAGATGCATAAACATGAGAAGAGATAAGGGGCAACCAAGGTCAATCAAGTTACAATGATGCACGAAAAATTTTAATTTATTTCCCCTTTTGGAACCTTAGTGACTTGAATTAAATTAATGTTCTCTCCAAAATAGGATTCCTAATAGGGGTGGATTGGGGACTTGGTTGACTCTATGTGTGAACTTTCCCTCTCGTATGCAACCTAGACACGGGGTGGCAACGGTACAACCTGCTCGGCGTCCGTGTGGGAATCCACGGCTCACGGAGACTTACAGAGGTCCCGGATAGGTCACCTAGTCGACTCCAAGGAATATGGAGGCGAGAGGATCTCCTACCAAGGTAGGTATGCAACTACTATGATAAAATGTATAATCCTATGTGCACCGGAGTGCATGTAAATTCTAGCCTAAAACTAACAAGTAATGATCAAATAATGATAATATGACAATAATGA
The DNA here is from genome assembly GCA_022559845.1 of Amorphophallus konjac. NCBI lineage: Eukaryota > Viridiplantae > Streptophyta > Magnoliopsida > Alismatales > Araceae > Amorphophallus > Amorphophallus konjac. Next base: position 86,674,429 of record CM040126.1, on the reverse strand, counting down.
CATAAACATGAATAACAACCAGGGGGAGATAAACATCACCCAAAATAAGTAGCAAGATGATGAATGATAAAGCACAAGAGCCAATCTTGGGATGCACAATAACAAAGTGGTGGTCTAATGGGAGACCGCATAGAGAGGGAGACGGTCCTGGGAAGACCGCAATAAGCCAGGGAACAGTGAACACAAACGATAGAGACTAAACTGAACAGTAATAGGGATGATCAGACGCGTACCTGAGTAAGAGAAGCGGTCTGATGAATGACCATCACCTGCATAAAATGGCCCTGACAGGACCACTACAAGTAACAGACACACAAAAAGGAAAACAATAGGAACTAAGGGGACGGACGTACCTGACCCAAAACAAAGCGATCTATCGACCGACCGCTGGATAACAGAAACGGCCCACAGAGGACCACAATCAACACAAAGAACAGAAAATGATAGGAAAATGAAACAAAAAATCCGAGGAGACCCAAAAATGACTCACACAAGTACAGAGGAGCAGGTCAGCAATGTCAGAAGCACGATGGGCATAAGGCGTCCCACCGTGATCACCAAAAAATAGAGATGTAGATATTTTTAATCTAAAGAAGGTGTGTGTGTGGATGAATGAGTGTGACTAATGTAGCATCAAATGGAACATGGAGTGAAACAAACAATGGAAATCAACACCCACGCACACACCAAGTCGTGATCGCCACCAAGATAAACAGTGCAAAGAGAAACGCACTACGTACCTTGGACAAGGAAGTGGATGAAGACACTCGCCAGACCAAGACAGCGCTGGTGCAGGATGAACACAGTCTTCTGACGACTAGTGAATGGTGAAGGCGGCTGAACGATAGGCCGCTACCAACACTGGAGCAAAACACGGGAAGAAGACCTAGGTGTAGGACTTGGATAGTCTTCAATTGGCCGCACACAGAGGCGAGACGGTCTGAGAAAGGCCTCTATTTCTGGTAGACGGTCGGAGGTAGACCGTAAAAGCTTCCAGAACCCGAGCAGGGGAACTTGATCCTCCACCCCTTCCGGTCGGCCAGGAGGGACGAGCCTCACGCTGAAACACCTGCTGGCCTGCAAGACAACACAAATGACAAAAGAAAATGACCCAAATTAGTTTATGGAAGTGCAATATCTATAAACGGGAACGATGAATGGAACACATAATTAGAAGGGGGAAATACCTGGGGGTTTGGGTTTTTAACCCCTATGGGGCGTGAAAACCAATAGGAGGATGTAAAGATGTGGGGCGTGAAAACCAATAGGAGGATGTAAAGATGCTAAGATGCTAGTGAAAAGCATGGAGAGAAACGAAAAGGAGTGGAGATGAAATGACTAAAAATGTGACCACAAATGACTTAAGCTATGACTCAAAAATGCGACAAAAATGGACTACTCCCTGGACCGAAGGCTTAGAATACATAGAAAGTCTTTCTTCCTGACTGGATTTCACTCTAGAAGGTGGCAGCACTTCGACATGAACTCTGGAATCTCCCCCCCCCCCCCCCCCCCCCCCCCCCCCCGCGGCCATGAGTCAAGGGTTCTATTTATAGACCCTTGAAACCCTAGCTCGAATGGAGGGCTTTTGGGCGGGAATTAGACTTGGATTCTTTTGAATAAAATGGAGATAATACTCCCAGCCGTCAACAGGATCAAACGGCGCTCGATTTGGCTCAAAATCTACAGAGAATTCTATGGATAAAGCAACTAGTTTGACCACAGATAGAGAGAGAAACTGCCCGTCGACGTAGGAATCCCGGCTGATAGAAACGATCCATCGATAGACGGCCCGAGCTGCTAAGCGGCCCATCAGCCGACCGCTATTCATCTGGCCGTTAGAAAATAAAAAAAAAGATAAATACGCCCATTTATCCAAAGACCAAGTCAGACGAGAATTCCCGCCAACCAGAAACGACTCTCGATAGACCGCCAGAGAGAGAAGCGGTCCATCGCACGACCGCTATTAGCCTGGTCATTGAAAGCAATAAAAGAGATAAATATGCCCATTTATCCAAAGACCTAGTCAAACAAGGCTTCCCGCCAACTAGAAACGGTTCTCAACAGACCGTCGGGGAGCTCAGCGGCCTATCGAACGACCGATATTAGCCTGGTTGGTTGGAATAATAAAATTGAGCTAAATGACTAAGTTAAGCAAGGCTTCTAACTTAAATTCGAGAAATCACGTGGGTAAGCCCAGCTAGGGAGAAAGTACCCATAAAACAGGCCCAAAACCATCTAAAAATGGCCCAATGAGTAATGGACAACTTGGGACATCACAAATGAAGGTAAAAAAATGACTCAACTCGAAGGCATAAAACGGGTATCAACAGTATTCGCATTTGTTTATGTGATTTTAATTGGATTGTGGATTTATTGACTTTCACCTCTTCTTGTCTTTTCTTGCCACTTTGAGTTTTTGTTTTCAATTTCTTTGGTGTGGCAGCTTTGTTCTTACCAAATTTAGAGTTTTTGTGCCAGTTGCTTGTCCATCGGGCATTAGAAGAAGTATTGGCACTGTAGATCCTAGGCTGAACAATTCTATAGGATGGACAAGGCCATATGAGTTTTGGTTCATGTAAGTTCTGGGCCTAGGTTGCATAGATACAGTCCAGTGACAAGGTCGATGGACCTGACTGGTGTATAAGTTAAGAGCATTCTGTTGCACAGACCTCTTATAGAAGCTGCCTCGACCTTTCCTACCAACAATGTATTGATAGGAATTATGGAATGATGGATAGGTTGGTGCACTAGTGTGGTAACATCGACCTGAGGTGTCCCTGCTCTGACTTGGGTTTCTAAAAGACTTGAACCCATAAGGAGTATGCGTCGATGCAGGTTGGGTGTTGCATCGACCTTTTTGTTGAATCTGAGTTACCTTGGTTTTGGGGGTTCCCTGGACTTTGGATTTGGCTGGCATACCCCTAACCTGTCCCTTAGCTTGAGGAGCAGTGGTGTATGAACTGGATCCTCCTAGCACCTTTACCTTTCCTTTGCCCTTATTCTTGGCACTTGGCTTATTATTTTTCACAGATTTATTTAAGCCTTCTTCACAGTTCATATTTATCAAAGGTGTGGATTTTCATTTTTTAGCAACAAAAGATATAGTTTTCACATCCAACCTTTTCTTATTGCTTGAGTTAAAACCCAATCCTTCTCTTCTGAAATTTACTTTTGTTCCCAGAATGGCATTCAAATTTTCAGTTCCCTGTGTCATGCCTTCAAGGGAATGTTGCTTATCCTTGTTTTCTTTTTCTAAATTTTCAATTGTCTTTTTCAATTCATTATTCACTCCATGAACAACATCATATTTTTCATTAGCAATTCTGGTTTCTTCCTCAAATTTTTGCATTCTGATTTTTAGTTCATCAATTGTGTTTTTCAGATATTTATTTTCATGCCTCATATCATTCAAAACAGATTTGACATTTTCATATTCAGCAACAGAATTTTTTAAACTACTGTTTTCAGTTTCAAGGCATGCAATTCTATCATTTAAGAAAGTATCATTTACTAATGAATTTATTTTTCTTTTCAGATGTATGTTCTCTTTACGCACATCATCATACTTATCTAACATTTTAGCGTAAGCTTCTTCCCAAACACTATAAGTGTAATTTTCAAAGGGAGAAGTTACCTCATCATTGTCTTTCTCCTCATCTTCTCCTCTGGCCATCAGACAGAGCTTGTTTTCATCCTCACTGTCGGATGTGCTGCTCTGACTGCCTTCTTCTTCATCACCCCAGGTGCTCACCATGGCTTTTCCTTTCCTGTTCTTCCACCTGGGTTGTTTTTCCTTTAGCAGCTCAGGACATTCGGCCTTTAGGTGTCATGCTTTCCTGCAATTATAACAGACAATGCCATTAGATTTTCTTGCAGTATCAGATTTATATTTCGACTGCCTCTTTCCTGAGAAATATTTTCTTCTGAGCCCCTTTCCTTCCTTCCTTAGGAATTTCTTAAACTTTCTAGTGATCATGGCAAACTCAGCTGGGTCATCATCATAACTAGAGGAACTATGCTCACTAGATGACCCTTTGCTACTAGAAGTGACTTTAAGTGCTAGGGGCATCTTCTTCTTCTTTGACTCATCGACCCTCTTAAGATTCAGCTCATATGTCATGAGAGAACCGATGAGTTCGTCTACAGTGGTAGTAGCAAGGTTCCTAGACTCTTCCATAACAGTGGCCTTGGTATGCCAAATTGGTGTTAGAGATCTAAGGATTTTTCTAACAATCTTATACTCACTGTAGACCTTACCTAGACTCCTCAAACTATTGGTTAGAACCATCAGCCTGGCGTACATCTCAGATATGGACTCTTCAGATTTCATCTTAAATGATTCATACTCTGAGACTAACATGTTTGCCTTTGTCTCTCTAACCTGAGACGTTCCCTCATAGATAACTTCCAGTTTATCCCACATCTCCTTGGCTGTGGAATAGGAAGATATTCTAGAAAATTCAGTGGGGTGGAGAGCACACTACATAGCATTAACTGCACTCCAATTCTAAGTGGACCTACGGATCTGCTCCCTGGTCCAGACCTCCTCATCCTCTGGAAGCTCAAATGGTCCTTTACTGACAACCTTCCAGATTTCGTAATCCTTAGCCCGAAGGAAGACCTGCATACGATTCTTCTAGTAAGCATAATTGTTTCCGTCAAAGAAAGGTGGCAAACTGGTGGAACTACCCTTAGCAGTTAGACCTCTAGCATCCATTTCAACTAATATCTCCGGGATGTTAAGCCCTTAGGGAGAGTTAGTCTCTGATACCACGTGATGAGTGAACGGATGAATAGGTGATCTAGAGGGGGGGTGAATAGATCTACCCCAAATTAAAATTTATACAGTAGTAAATGATAGTGCGAAATTAAAGTAAACTACTGTGAACAGAAACACTAAAAGCAATATGAATTATCAGCAAGATAATCTACTATGAAGATGCTACAGATCATAGTAAACACCAAAGCAATTGATCACTCAACTCACTATAGTACCTGGCGGAGGGTCAATTAGAAAATCTCCTCACGCAAAGGTCAGTTTTCCAGATAGATGAAATCTATCCTTCTAACTAAACCAATTTTATATACCACTGAGTTGAAGAAGACAGATAAGATGAGGAAAGTAAGTCTACTAAGTAATTCACAGCAATGACAGTTTGAGATGAATCAATGCCGTTAGATTCAAAATATATTTAAGCAAACAGATGTAGAATTTGATTGAATGCAACAGATGAATCGTATGAATTGGTTAGGAAAAGCAGTCGACGATCCTAAGCATTCATCTATTCGCAGTGATGAAAAATCCAATCACACACAGGACAAATCAATTTTAAGACAGTTCGATCTCAACCTTGAGATCTACGTCTACCCTTTACTCAACCAAATAAGGATTCTGCTGCCACACAGCTGGAATACCACTGATCCATAGCTTCGGGGATATACTCCCTACAATCACTGATCCACAGCTTTGGGGAACACGTCCCAGACCGCTGAGCTTCACAGCTTGCTAAGCGAGGATCACACCTCGCTGCTGAGCACTACAACTTGCTGACCGCTGATACACAGCTTATGAATGATGTCAAAACAAATGGAGAACCAAAATGACAATGAAAAGAAACAATATAGCTCATTACGGAGCAAATTGACTCTAGATCTCATCCAGGAGTCAAGATAGCAACATTTCCACTCAGACTCTATTCTCACTCAAATGATCTTCACCATCTTACGGCACTCTATTTTTATCTCTATACTTTGCAGCATGCTCTTTCTCTTGATCTCCTCTCTGACTCTTCTCTCTCAGATTCTAACTCTTCTCATCTCTCTCTTCTCAGCCTCTCTGAACTCTTCTGCTCTTCTGCTTCGTGTATTCATCTTTCTCTATCTCTTCATCATCTCTCTCACCTGAGAGATCCCCTTTTTATAGGCGCAGGCTGAGCCAGGTGGTCCCCTGAGTTTTTTAAATTGTGGGCGCGTGGAAGACACACTCTCGCTCACTAGAATTATCCAGAACTCATACTTTAGTGGGCCACGTGTCAAGAGTGGAGGTTGTGACGATCCACGTGGCAGAATATCAATTGTGCTCCCTACCTTAGATCACGTGCCTTTAATCTGGTTCTTTACGTTTCACGTGCGATTGATTGCAGACTACCTTTATGTTGCATAATTGTTTGATCATATGACTAGGCTGGATCTTCCTTTTTTTGTCCAAAATAGAATCCAAGATTTATCAGTTTAATGAAGCATGAAACAGCTGATAGTAAATACACTTTCAGATGCTTCATAAGGTTATGCATTTTCTCTAAGTGAATGCTCAGAAACTCTTCGAGTGCATCGATGCATAAATGAAGTGTATCAACATGTATAGCTAACACATGCAGTAGGTCAGAGTAATAGTATCGACCTTAGAGATATACAGGTAGACTTTCATTGTCAGACACACTGACTTGAAATGAAGATGCATCGACCTTACCTTATGGTAAATGCGCAAGGTGCATCGACCTTGAGAATAATAACTAACAAGCATCGACCCAATTTTAACATGCATAGACTTATCCTTCAATCGCTAGCTTGCTAGCATCGACCTTACTAACACATGCATTGACCAGTGCCGCAGTCCTTCTACACATGCATCGACCTTACTAACACATGCATTGACATGTGCTGCAGTCCTTCTACACATGCATTGACCTATGCAACAGACGCTAGCTTACTAGCATCAACCTTATTGAAACATGCATTGACCTATGCTGCAGGTGCTAGCTTACTAGCATCAACCTTACTCAATCATGTATTGACCCATGCATCAGTCGCTAACTGACAAGCATCGACCTTATAGCAGTCGCTAGCCAACTAGCATCGACATGTGCTTCAGTTGCTAGCTTACAAGCATCAACCTTACAGCAATCGCTAGCCAACTAGCATCGACCTGTGCTGCAAACTTTCTACATATGCATTGACCTTCTAATGCAAGTCTTCCACATGTACATAGACTTTCTAGACAAAACGAATATATGCACCGACCTTTTAGTGCAAGACATTCACATGTGCATCGACCTCTTGAACTAGTCTGCATGTGTGCACCGACCTGACAGACAATAACATAGAAGTGCACTGACCTTATGTTCAAGGTGGTATATGTGCACCGACCTTTCAATGCAATACTTCTACATGTTCAACAAGCTTTCTAAGTGATAACTCTACACATGTATAGACCTTCAGAATTGAAATGGACATATGCACTGACCTTTATATGTAATAATGTGAATATGCACCGACCTTTACTTGACTAAAAATTAATTCTGACTAAGGTAAAGACATTAAAGTAACAGTGTTACCAAAGTCAAAATAAAGGCAACTAAATTATTGCCAACAATAAAACACAGCATTCTTCTCACTATGCATCAAATCTAGAGGAGACACAACATGGGGATGACTGCTACCTACAGGTGACGCTCACCCCATGACCGCTACCTGCTAATCGCTAGAGCCTCACAGGAGGCGGTTTCTGATGAGGCCGCCACCCCTTACAGAGGCAAGGTAGCGGTCTGATGAAGACCGCTACCTATCCATCCGACCCGAAACAGGGCTATTCAGTTTGGAACCCATTCTCACTTGATCAAATCAAGGGGATTGCACATGGAGAACATGTTACCTGTTGTCATACATCATTTCCACACCATTTGGGCTCCAAAAACACTCAAAATGGAGCATTAAACAAGATCAACAACTAGGGTTTTAAAGAACCCAAACTCACATGAAATTTCTAAGCAAAATAGCCAATCTAGCATGCTTCTAGTAGTTCAAAATGACGGGAAAATGCGAGATGGCGAGGTAGAATTCCATCACCCTTGGTGAAAGGGGTGTTTTCAATCCCATGGATCAAGAAAGTACATTCCATAGATTCCCCAATGTAGGTTGGGACCTCGTCAACGGGAAAATTGAAGGGTGTGAGTGGTGGGTGTTGCTCGCCCCAAGGGATCAGTTTGGGGACTACTAGGCATGTAGTGGTGCGGGAGTAATGGGCCTGGTTGGGTATAATGAAATGACCCTTGGGAATGGATGAGGGGTGGTCAATGGTGAAGGAGGGAAAGTGGCCAGGTTGGCATTGAGGTTCCCAGGGGAATGTATCACAAGGATCTAGGTGGGCTTGGCTTGTGGGGAAGGATGCTTCTTCCATTTCTAGACTTATGGTATTCCAAGTCATACACTGCCTAGTGCGGACTATGCATTCATTACCTAGTGGGACAATCACCAAGGTTGACTCCCCAGATGGGGTGCCCTTTTCTTGAGGGAGGTGGGGGTCATAGGGTTGGTTTTGGCAAAACTCTTCGAGTTCGGGTAGGATCAATAATAGCTTGCTTGTGCAAGGACCCCTTGTGTAGATGGAGGTGATGGATCCAACAGAGGGGTGAGTGAGACTCAAGTATCCTATGTCAAATAACCCTATGGCTAGCATGTTCGTCAACCTTGTTTGCCCAAGCAGACCTTCAACCAAGCCTCTCAAGGTCTCAACAAAGTAGATGGAATGATAAGTGACATGGGGAGGTTGGATGGGCACTATTTGGGATAGGTGTTCCATGGGTGGGTGGTATGGGCTTGAGTTGTGAACGGTGGGGTTCTTCTTCAGCCACTTAGCTAGAGGCTCTCTTATGATCACCTGTCCATCGGATGGGAAAGAAGGCTCTAGGTGGAACTTAAGGTTGGTGTGAAAGCTAGAGGTCTGACGCCAGTCTCCCTCCATTGTTTGGATGCGGGTGTCCTTCGGTGTAGGGGTGATATTGAGGAAAACATCGTCATTCTTTAGGACTTCATTAACTAAGCTCGTGTCTCCCATGTGGGTGGTTTTGGTAGGAATTTGGACTGGTGGGTGTAATGCTGTGGGGTGTGAGGGAGTTGGCGGAGGGATCATCGGAAGGGTGTGGGGTTTCGGTGTAGGTGTGAAAGGGGTATGTTTGGTGGGGTAAGAGATCGGGGATGATGGCCATACGCACGGGCCATATTTTTGGTAAAATGTTGTAGGTGATTTGGCACACTCCTTCAACATCCCTATAACAAGCTTGTCCCATGCATTCATCTTGGGAAGGGATAGTGGAGCGGGGAGGGTGACCCGACTAGACACGATGACGACGCGGTTTAGAAGACTCTAATGCAATGCCCAAGGACTAGACTTGTGAGAACAAGCCTAGAACTTGCTCTGATACCATTTGATGTGATATGCCCTAAGGAAATGTAGCAACTAGCCCGAAGAACCTTAGACCTATCAAGCAAGCACACTTCACAAGAACGCAAGATGATGGTTGACCGCCGACAATCGATGCGCACACCGAACCCGGGGGTGACTCGGGGATGCCGAGTAGAGGGTATGGAACAAGACCCTTGCTGGTAGAGGGCCAGTAGGGCTAAGTTTGCCCTCCCAAGGGTACAATGCCCACGTTCAAGGGGCTGGTTAGGTGCCAAAGGGGCATCGGATCACTCTCTCACACTCCTACAGCGGCCACTGGTAAGCGAGGGTGCTTTTGGGCCGAGCACTCTCACACTAACCAGCGAAGCAATTGACGGATATTAAATTAAAAAAGTATTGAAAATTTGAGTAGAGGTGTTGAGCTTACCCACTCGGTCTGAAGAAACCGACTCCGTTCGGAGACGTGGGCGAGCGGGGAAGCGTGGGTTCCCCGCACGCTGCGTCGATGATGCTTGGACCTGAAATGAAAATTACAACACAACTTCCTCACGCAGGAGGGATGGACTAGGGGTGGGGGATTGAAAATTACATACAAACACTACCTCCCATAGGGAGGAGCTTTAAGCCGGCCAGGCGGGGCGGGGGAACTTAAGAGAGATCTGAATTGCCAAACTTCGCTGGTTCTATCCACCTCTGGAACAGTCAGACAGACAGGTGAAGACGTCGCCACCACGGATTCCACCGAGATCAGATGCTGACGGGACCAGTGCCGAAACGTCCTGAGCTGGCCCAGGAGGACGCCCAATTTATTGGGGAATCTTTTGATGCCTCCGGTGGCCGAGTCGAAGTTGGGATCGGAGCTGTTTGGACCTGACTCTGGAAATCCCACAACTATTTCTATTGGAATATGTGGCCGCCACGAGCGCTCCCGGGGTCTGATGAGGGCGGAACTAGAATCATTACGATCGTGGATGGCTCCTCTTCGATCGGAGACCAACGGGGTTGCCGGAGAAGATCGGAGTAGGGCGCGAGAACCAGAATAGTGGGAGGGGGTCAGATCTATCTTAGAAGGGACTCACCTGCGCACTCCGGGGAGAAAATTAGGAACTCTATGCTCTGGGGTCCAAACGGCACCCTTCTTCTTGGGTATGGTAGAGGACTTGAAGAAGATATCCTCCTCCAAAGGGTGCACCAAGAACTTCCCTGATCTGATCGTGAGGTCTTCTGAAAGTCACCTCTGGTTGTCAGCTGGAGGTGATCTGCGCAGTCTTGCGAGGATGGCTCCACCATACAGCACGGACGTCGAATGGAGGCGGGACCACCTTGCCTGCGAAGATGCTTGGACGAGCTTTCCACCAATATAAGATACACTACTTGAATCCTTTAGGTGATGTTGGGGTCGATCCTGCAACTCGTGCCTCTACTGCTGCCTGCGAACTGGGCTAAGCAGGGTGGTGATAGGTGATGATAGAGGTGGCAAGGGGCGATGGTGCAGCAAGGGGGTGTGGGGCTAATGGCTGTGGAAGTCGAAGGGGGATGTTGGGGGGTTGATGGGGGGCTGATAAGTGCAAGGGAGGGCGAAGTTGGGGCTGGCGATGAAGTGGAGATGGATCTAGGTGGTGGGGTGCGATCTGCTCACAAGTGTATGGGAGGGGAAGGGAGCTGGTCGACCAGCCAAGGGGAGGGGGTGAGGAGTGCGACCAAGGTGGAGGAAGGGGAAATAGGAGAGTGTGGGAGAGGTCCCCAAGGGGTGGAGGAGTGATGACTGGGCTTGGGGAAGAGGGAGGGGAGCTTTAGGAGGTGAAGAGTTGCTTGGGAAAGAGGAAGGGTTGCTTGGGAGAATGAAGGGGTGCCTTGGAGGTGGAGATTCTACATTGGGGTTGGAGGGGAATTGAATGGATGTATGGGGAAGGGGGGGTTAAGTGAATGGGGGGGAGAGAGAGAAATTTCGAAATTGGGTGGGGGAGGAGAGAGAAAGGGTCGCCCCTTAGAGAGAGAGAGAGAGAGGGAGGGAGGGAGAGGGGGGAGCTTCACACTCCAAGGAAATAAACTGGATTCCAATTTTCTCTCAAATTTCATTCAACTATTCATTATTTCCCCAAAGGAGGGGGGTGAGGTCCTATTTATAGGGACCCAACCTTTTATAAGACAAAACTACCCCTGGCTTTACAAGAAATGTCCAAGCTGTCCAAAAAGCAAACCTAGGGGACTAATGACTCGAACAAAGGGAAATGACTCAAGGACCTAGGGAAATGACTCAAATAAAAGAGAAATTACATTGATATGACTCAATTAAAATAATAAAATGGCATATGATACTCAAAACAAACGACTAAACCATGCTGATTGCCTCCCAAGCGTGGGTGATGGGTCGTGAGTGTGGGAACGGACGGTGATGACCCCATCATACCGCCAGGGTGTAGAGAACTCGACTCCGTCGAGTAAAGGTCCATCATGCGGAGGGAGCCACGGTGGTGTCGCCCACAAGCCTTCCAAAGGTAGCCGATTCTTCCACCTCGTGAGGTAGCGCCCATACACCTTGCTCCTATTGGCAGTGACATGTTCATCCAATATCCATTTAACTTGCTCATGTTGGTCTCTTCAGGCTGGTGGATTTCTCTCAAGGGTAGGTGCTCTCTTAAGGGAGGGAACAAGCTCAACTTCCTCACTGGGTGCCACCGTGGGATCCCTATATATGGCACAAGGTCAGCCACAATGAAAGTGGTACTTACTACGTATTCCTCGGGGAGGTCTAACACATAAGCATTAGCGCCAATGCCTCAAAAACTGGAAGGGACATGTTCCATGAGGCCTCAATTTTGAGATATTCTCAGGGAATAGTCTCTCAGTACTCACCATCACAAAATCACTCACACGGAATTCTTGGTGGCGGCGGTGGGAGTCGGCCAGTCTTTTGTATGCCTCATTGTTTTTGTTGATGTGCTTGCATAGGTTATCATGTAACTTTGTGCATGCTGACTCTCTAGTGGATAATGGAGGTCCTGGGCATCCAAAAGTGGATCTATCTTGCTTAGGTTTCCTATCAAGGTGGGTGAAGACTGGGGGGCTGGGGCATCCAAACGTGGCCCTATCATGCACAGGTTCTCTATGGAAGGTTGGAGGATCGGGGCATCTACATGTGGTCCTAAAATGCATGTGTCTCCTAACAATGTTGACTACTATAGGGGGTCCAGGACACCCAAATGTGATCCTACCATGCCACTCTACCCAAACGTTGAGTCTTACCTTCCAAAGCGTGGGTGTTGATAAGGAGGGGTTTGGTTCAACTTTGGCACAATGGTCTCGGCAAGGGGCGAGGCTTAGGAATTCTTTGCGGAAATGGGACAAGGATGGCGGGTTTGGGGGTTCCCAAGCGGAGGGATCAAATGGGTCAAGTATGGTTAGGCCCTTGGTGAAGGGGGTGTTTTCAATCCCATGGATCAATAAAGTCCATTCCATAGATTCCCCAATGTATGTTGGGACCTCGTCAACCGAAAATTGAAGGGTGTGAGTGGTGGGTGTTGCTCGCCCCAAGGGATCAGTTTGGGGCCTACTAGGCATGTAGTGGTGCGGGAGCAATGGGCCTGGTTGGGTATAATGAAATGGCCCTTGGGAATGGATGAGGGGTGGGCAATGGTGAAGGAGGGAAAGTGGCCAGGTTGGCATTGGGGTTCCCAGGGGAATGGGTCACAAGGATCTAGGTGGGCTTGGCTTGTGGGGAAGGATGCTTCTTCCATTTCTAGACTTATGGTATTCCAAGTCACACACTGCCTACTGCGGACTATCCATTCATTACCTAGTGGGACAATCACCAAGGTTCACTCCCTAGATGGGGTGCCCTTTTCTTGAGGGAGGTGGGGGTCATAGGGTTGGTTTTGGCAAAACTCTTCGGGTTTGGGCAGGATCAATAATAGCTTGCTTGTGCAAGGACCCCTTGTGTAGATGGAGGTGATGGATCCAACAGAGGGGTGAGTGAGACTCAAGTATCCTATGTCAAATAACCCTATGGCTAGCATGTTCGTCAACCTTATTTGCCCAAGCAGACCTTCAACCAAGCCTCTCAAGGTCTCAACAAAGTAGATGGAATGATAAGTGACATGGGGAGGTTGGATGGGCACTATTTGGGATAGGTGTTCCATGGGTGGGTGGTATGGGCTTGAGTTGTGAACGGTGGGGTTCTTCTTCAGCCACTTAGCTAGAGGCTCTCTTATGATCACCTGTCCATCGGATGGGAAAGAAGGCTCCAGGTGGAACTTAAGGTTGGTGTGAAAGCTAGAGGTCTGACGCCAGTCTCCCTCCATTGTTTGGATGCGGGTGTCCTTCGGTGTAGGGGTGATATTGAGGAAAACATCGTCATTCTTTAGGACTTCATTGACTAAGCTCGTGTCTCCCATGTGGGTGGTTTTGGTAGGAATTTGGACTGGTGGGTGTAATGCTGTGGGGTGTGAGGGAGTTGGCGGAGGGATCATCGGAAGGGTGTGGGGTTTCGGTGTAGGTGTGAAAGGGGTATGTTTGGTGGGGTAAGAGATCGGGGATGATGGCCACACGCATGGGCCATATTTTTGGTAAAATGTTGTAGGTGATTTGGCACGCTCCTTCAACATCCCTATAACAAGCTTGTCCCATGCATTCATCTTGGGAAGGGATAGTGGAGCGGGGAGGGTGACCCGACTAGACACGATGACGACGCGGTTTGGAAGACTCTAATGCAATGCCCAAGGACTAGACTTGTGAGAACAAGCCTAGAACTTGCTCTGATACCATTTGGTGTGATATGCCCTAAGGAAATGCAGCAACTAGCCTGAAGAACCTTAGACCTATCAAGCAAGCACACTTCACAAGAACGCAAGACGATCGTTGACCGCCGACAATCGATGCGCACACCGAACCCGGGGGTGACTCGGGGATGCCAAGTAGAGGGTACGGAACAAGACCCTTGCAGGTAGAGGGCTGTAGGGCTAGGGTTGCCCTCCCAAGGGTACAATGCCCACGCTCAAGGGGCTGGCTAGGTGCCAAAGGGGCATCGGATCACTCTCTCACACTCCCACGGCGGCCACAGGTAAGCGAGGGTGCTTTTGGGCCGAGCGCTCTCACACTAACCAGCGGAGCAATTGACGGATATTAAATTAAACATGTCACGCCCCGAGAGCGGAAGATACCCGGAGACGCGTGACGAGTTTATATCAATCATGTCAATCAGAGTAGTAGTGTATTCGACACAAAGACAGAGTGCGCAAATATAAAGATAACCCAATCCATTAATTCCTTTAATAAGAATATATCTATTACAAACCCTTGCAAATACTAGACTCAATAAAATAAAATACAACGCTTGACTCAACAAAAATAGAGAAAAGACAGGACTAAATGGATGCTTGAGTAGCTCTAACTATTTTACTCTTGACTATCCCCTTCAGATTGAGTTCCCTCATCATCGGACTTACCTGAAACGTAGGGAAACACTGAGTGAGCGAACGCTCAGTAGGAAATTATATCTCAAAAACTAGCTATGGGTTTAAGTAATTACATCTTTCATGAATGCACTATAGCTATGCATGCTCGCATAAAACGACAAGATAGAGAGAGTGTATAACATTACGATAGCAAGAAGAACTAGTCATGAACTTTCAAGATCTTATATCAACAGGATATCAAGATTATTCAAGCAAGTGTATTCATCATGTCATGTTAGAATTTGGCTATTTTGTTTCAAGTCAAGCAAGTATGAAATTACCCTTTTTCGGGCCACGCAAGTCATGTAATATCAAGTCAAGTACAAGTACAAGATTTGTGAAATGTTCAATCAAGCTAGTCATGCACTTCGGTATAATGCCAATACCGTGATCAATCAACTCCCATGGGCACAAGTACTTTCGGGTGCTCCTCCCAGGACCAGATCGGGCCCTATATGCGCAGGCATTAATCATGTATTTTAACATCCACTTTTGTGTATAGCCAATATGGAATTTCAAGAATAAAGCTTGTAGATACGTAGGATAACTTGGATAGAATAGAGTCCAAAAACATGACACTTGACATAGAATGACGATAATAACGGTATAATCATGATTATCGATAAAACTAGGTGGAATTGGTTCCCTAACTTGGGTACCATGACAAAAAAGTATGGGCACTCTTTATATAGAATTGAGGTCCACATGAACAGCACATCAATGGCAAGACGTCCTCATTCTTAATATAGAATTGAGGTCCATAAGAACATCATGTTGAATATAAATTGGGGTTTACAGGAACATCATGACAATGTTGATATAGAATTGGGGTTTACAAGAACAGCATCAAATGGTATGATAACCTCATCCCATTAAGAGAATTCTCATGATACACACTTTGCATAACCATGAGGGCCGATATACCATGTTTCTTTAGAGTGACATGGCAAAATAGTGTAATGGGTTTTTATGGTACAACCAGCTCAGTCGGCCTTGATGGAATCCAAGGCTACGAGGAGACTTACGGAGGTCTCTTTGACTAACTCGCTAGTCCAAAGGAACGGAATGTCCAATGGAGAGCTTGTATGTCAATGAGAGTTGAGGGTAGTGCGATAAAACATCATGAAACATGGGACTATATTCACGGACTGGAATATAGTGCCGATATATATAGATATATATATATATTTATATATATACGAAACCCTCGGTTAACAGTAACGTTGTAAAATAGTGTCACAGGAAAATAGCGACCTGATCTAAGTCACTACTTATCAAATTAACGCCTTTTACAGGGGCGTTTATTTACGATTTGACGACTTATACAATAGTCGTTCCTTCAATATTTCCATTATGCAGAAACTCAATATTCTGGAATTTTAACAAAAACGCGCCCTGGACAGGGGCGTTACTTTTCAATTAGCGCCCTGGTCTGGGGCGTCAGTTCAATAAGAGACGACCTTGTGCAGGTCGTTAATTCAACAATTTATCAATTTTCAGATAATAAAATTTCAGGAAACAATTTCATGGTCAGGATAAGAAAAATAGCAGGATTCGATAGGTATGATCATGCATTAATTTAGATTCATGGTCTCATAGTTAAAGAATTTTAAACATGGATAATTATCAATTATATGAAATTGACGACTCCTGGGTAGGGCGTCAAAACAAGAATTAGCGCCCTGGTCTGGGTCGCTTCTTTAAAATCACTTAGAAAACATTTGGAAACGCAGTAAAACTATATGCATGAGATCATGGATGAGTTTATTTCATAATTTATACTAGTTTGGGCTACGTTCTTGAGAAAACCTACCTGGTTTAGAGGAAGATACGTAAAAGATGTGAAGAGATGATACTCTGTTTGCAACAGAGTTTCCTGATCGCCGGAAGAAGAAAACATGATGAAGAACTTCTCGTCCTTCAACTATATGAGAGTTTCTTCACGTTGCAGGCAACCTGCAGAGGAAGAAGGAAAGACGAACAATCATTATCTTCCTTAAACCGTGACTGAAGGAAAAGAAGAACACTACCTGTTCTTCGTGTACGCCAGCAGCAGACGAACGCCAAAATAGCGATCAGGGCTTGATTAGGGAGTATATTTATAGGATTTTGGAGATCCTAATAGGGTTAGAGTTGTATTGGAAGTAATACTTCCATGATAGAGTCCTTACCGTATTCCACCTTCGATGTAGTTATCTAGAACTTGCCCTGGATAAACTCCTAGGTTGAACGAAACTCGAACTGAATTAACGTCTTAAGTGAGTGCGTCGAATTTAAAATGACGCCTTGTCTAGTGTCGTTACTTATGTAAACGCTCCCATGTAGAGGGCTTTTCATTTCTTTTCCTTAATTTTTATTTTTCCCGTCGTTTGAAATTTGACGCCCTATTGTCTAGGCGTCCCTTTTAAATTAACGCCTTATCCAGAGGCGTTTCCTTTTGAATCAGCGCCTTGATAAAAGGCGTTATTTCTTCTTGATTAATGATTTACCCATTTAGACTCTTTGTCATCTATTTACTTATCTTTTATTTTAATTTAATTTATTTAAAAATCTTATTTTTATCAGGGTTGCTACACCCTCCCCCACTTAAAGGAATTTGGTCCCCAAATTCAATAGTATATATATATATATAAGTGGAGAGCATAGAGTATATACCTTAAAATAATTCTGGAAATCGCTTCCTCATGGATTCCTCGGTCTCCCATGTAGCTTCATGATCGGAACTCTTATTCCATTGTACTTTTATCATGGGAATAACCTTATTCCTTAGAGTACGGACTTCATGATCTAGTATCCTTATGGGCCTCGGTTCATATGTGAGATCCTTCTGGATAACTAAGTCTCCATGTTCAATAATATGTGATGGATCGTGCACATACTTCTTCAACATAGATATGTGGAATACATTATGTATATCAGACAGTTGAGGAGGCAATGCGATGTGATAAGTAACCTCGCCAACTCGTTCCAGTATCTCAAAGGGTCCGATGAATCTTGGTGTAAGCTTACCCTTAACACCAAATCTCCGTATGCCACATCCAGGCGATATCTTGAGAAATACATGGTCTCCAACTTGGAATTCAAGATCTCTCCTTCTCGTGTCGGCATAAGCCTTTTGCCTAGACTGAGCAACTTGCAGTCTTTCTCTAATCAATTTTATCCTCTCAGTGGTATCCCTTACCATATCTGGACCTAATAGTTATTTTTCTCCAACTTCGTCCCAGCATAAGGGTGATCGGCAACTCCTTCCGTATAAGGCTTCGAAAGGTGCCATTTGTATACTTGCATGGTAGCTATTATTGTATGCAAATTCCACCAACGGCAAGTGATCATGCCAGCTTCCATCGAAATCAATGATGCAAGCTCTGAGCATATCTTCAACCACCTGGTTAGTTCTCTCGGTCTGACCATCCGTTTGAGGATCAAAAGCTGTACTAAAGTTAAGCCTTGTTCCCAACGAATGTTGTAGTCCTTTCCAAAAATGTGAAGTAAAACGGGGATCTCTGTCAGACACGATTGAAACAGGAATACCATGTAATCTGACTATTTCCTTGATGTATAATGCAGCCAAAACGTCAACTGACCATCGGCTCTTTATTGTCAAGAAATGCGCCGATTTAGTCAATCGGTCAATAATAACCCATATTCCATCATATCCTCCTTTTGATTTAGATAGACCCATGATGAAATCCATACTAATATTCTCCCACTTCCATTTGGGAATATCTAGAGGATGTAATTTTCCAGCAGGCTTTTGGTGTTCCGCCTTGACCTTTTGGCAAGTGAGACAGCGTGATACATAGTCTGCTATTTCCCTTTTCATGTTGGGCCACCAAAAATTCCTCTTCACATCTTGGTACATTTTGGTTGATCCTGGATGAATTGTGTACCTTGATCTATGAGCTTCATCTAAGATCTTCTTCTTTAACTCGGGACAATCCGGTATGCAAGTTCTATTCTTGAACACTAATCTTCCTTCACATGTTATTTGGAAATCAGATTGTCCTTCCAATCTGCCCTTGATTTCTACTAATATTGGGTCATCATCCTGAAGTGCTTGTGTTTCAGTTAATAGGTCTGGACGAATACTTATATGAGATAATGTGACACATTAAAAGTCTGTGTCTAAGCTTATATTGAGTTCGGAGAATTGCTTCAGCAATTTCTATTTTTGAATCATACAATTGGCTAACAGTGCTCTCGGCTTTCGACTAAGGGCATCTGCTACATGGTTACCCTTTCCGGGATGATATTGTATATTGAAGTCGAAGTCCTTGAGATATTCTAGCCAACGCCTTTGCCTCATATTTAGTTCCTTTTGAGAGAAAAGATACTTGAGACTCTTGTGATCGGAGTATACAGTAAACTGCACTCCATATAGATAATGTCTCCAGATCTTTAGTGCAAATACTACCGCGGCTAATTCTAAGTCATGGATGGGGTAGTTCTCTTCATGCTTCTTTAATTGACGAGAAGAGTAAGCTATAACATTTCCTTGTTGCATTAGAACACATCCAAGGCCAATGCCAGAAGCATCAGTGTATACCTCAAATTTCTCTCCTTCCACTGGTAAAGCTAAGACAGGAGCTGTAGTAAGATGATCCTTGAGAGTTTGGAAGCTTCTTTCACATTCCCCACTCCATTCATAACGGATCTCCTTGCGAGTTAACCTCGTAAGTGGCACGGCGATCTTAGAGAAATCTTTAATGAATTGCCTGTAATAGCCATCAAGACCTAAGAAAACTTCGGATCTCGCTAGCGTTGGTCGGTCTTTCCCAATTTCTTACAGCTTCAACTTTTGATGGATCTACTGATAAGCCATCCTTTGATATAACATGTCCGAGAAAAGTCACTTCCTCAAGCCAGAATTCACACTTGCTGAGTTTTGCATATAATTGGTTTGTCCTCAATATTTGTAACGCTATCCTCAATTGCTCCTCATGCTCTTCCTTAGTCTTGGAATAAATTAATATATCATCAATAAAGACCACCACGAATTGATCCAAATAAGGCCTGAATATACTATTCATTAACTGCATAAAGGCAGCAGGGGCATTCGTTAGTCCAAAAGGCATAACAACAAACTCATAATGGCCATACCTGCTTCTGAATGCAGTCTTATGAATGTCATCATCCTTGATCCTTAGTTGGTGATATCCTGACCTGAGATCAATCTTGGAAAAGTACTTGGATCCAGATATTTGATCAAATAACTCATCGATTCTCGGTAGTGGATACTTGTTCTTGATAGTGAGATGATTCAACTGTCGATAGTCGATGTATAGTCTCATGGATCCATCCTTTTTCTTTACAAATAATACAGGCGCTCCCCACGGGGAAGTACTCGGTCTAATGAATCCTTTCTTAAGAAGTTCCATCAATTGCTCCTTTAACTCCTTGAGTTCGGCAGGGGACATTCTATAAGGTGCCTTAGAAACTGGACTAGCACCAGGGACTAAGTCGATGGTGAAGGCCACTTCTCTTTGTGGGGGTAATCCAGGCAGATCTTCCGGAAATGCATCCGAAAATTCTTGCACAACTGGGATATCTTCTATCTTAGTTTCCTTATTCTCCTTAATCGTGACAAATGCAAGGAAAGATACACATCCTTTCTTTATTAGCTTGCTAGCTCGGAGAGCCGAAATAAGAGGTGACTCGCTCCGACTCTTAGGGCTAGAATAGACTAGTTCTGGAAAGTCCTTGAAAGTAACCTTGCCATTGCGGCAATCGACTGTTGCCTGATATTTGGATAACCAATCCGCTCCCAGTATGACATCATACTCCTTTAGATCTAAACATATGAGATCGATAGGAAGATTTCTTCCTTTTACCAAGACTTCACAGTTTTGATAGTGGTGAGTAATATCGGTTTCGTTTCCGAGAGGAGTAGATAAAATTATTTTCATCCATTCCGATTCCATAGGTAGGGGGTTAGCAAACTTCTTGGAAATAAAAGAATATGATGCACCTGTATCAAATAAGACATGTGCATACTTAGAACAAACTTTCAGTGTACCTTCTACTAGTCCGCCTTCTTCTTCTTGTTCGGTCTCCTTAATTGCGTGAAGACGAGCATTCTTGGTTACCGGGCGCTTTCCGTCACCGGTTTGATCATTAAGTAATGGGCAATTGGGAATCCGATGCTCACGGCTCCCACAACGGAGACATGCTCCAAGTTTCCTCCAGCACTCTTCGGCTTTATGACCAGCCTTATCACAATGCTTGCATATTATATTCGAAGGTGTAGTAGTGATAGAGAAGGGCTTGGTCTTCTTAAATTTTTGGTCTTGAGAAGAAGTACCTCCCGTGCTAGGCCTCTTCTTGAAGTTGGGTTTAAAGGAACCCGAACTTGTAACTTGTTCCTTCTTATCCTTCCCACGGATTCTATCTGATAGCTCCGTGGCATCTTCTAACAATTGAGCTCGGTGTACTATCTCTGAGTAGACCTGAATATCCATTGGCGCCAGCTGGGTAATATATTGGGGCCTGAGCCCATTAAGGAACCTCCTAGCTTTCATCTTCTCGGTGCTAACTAAGTGCTTAGCATACCGAGACAATCTAGAGAATTGTGCCTCGTACTCCGCCACCGATAATGACCGTTGCTTGAGTGCGGAAAATTCGGTAGCTTTCTTTTCTTGGACTCGGTCTGAAAAATATTTATTGTTGAAATGTTCAACAAATTCTTCCCAAGTAATTTGGTCTTGATTTAAAGTCACTTCTATTGATTCCCACCAGCATCGGGCATCTCTTTCTAGTTGGAAAGTAGCTAATAAGACTTTATCTTGATCTGTGCACTGCATAACACGGAATATACGCTCCGTCTCCCTGATCCAGTGCTCTACGTCATCCGGATCAGTAGAACCCATGAATTTGGGAGGGTTCATGTTCTTGAAGACTTGGTGGAGACTTCCGGCTCGTTGTGCACCTCCCTGTGCTACTTGTTGCAGCACCTGCGTCATGCCTTGAAGTGTACGCTGCATGTTGCGCCACTGAGCACGTTCGGCAGCCATCGTCCTACAATTACAATAACTAGATCAATACGTGATCTCATTTAGAAGCTAGCATTTCTATGTTAACTCAACCCTTGGTTCTACCCAATCTCACTGGTTAATGGTTTAACCTATCCTTGGACTTGGGTTTTCCTAGGAATTGAATATCCTAGGCTCTGATACCACAAAAACTGTCACGCCCCGAGAGCGGAAGATACCCGGAGACGCGTGACGAGTTTATATCAATCATGTCAATCAGAGTAGTAGTGTATTCGACACAAAGACAGAGTGCGCAAATATAAAGATAACCCAATCCATTAATTCCTTTAATAAGAATATATCTATTACAAACCCTTGCAAATACTAGACTCAATAAAATAAAATACAACGCTTGACTCAACAAAAATAGAGAAAAGACAGGACTAAATGGATGCTTGAGTAGCTCTAACTCTTTCACTCTTGACTATCCCCTTCAGATTGAGTTCCCTCATCGTCGGACTTACCTGAAACGTAGGGAAACACTGAGTGAGCGAACGCTCAGTAGGAAATTATATCTCAAGAACTAGCAATGGGTTTAAGTAATTACATCTTTCATGAATGCACTATAGCTATGCATGCTCGCATAAAACGACAAGATAGAGAGAGTGTATAACATTACGATAGCAAGAAGAACTAGTCATGAACTTTCAAGATCTTATATCAACAGGATATCAAGATTATTCAAGCAAGTGTATTCATCATGTCATGTTGGAATTTGGCTATTTTGTTTCAAGTCAAGCAAGTATGAAATTACCCTTTTTCGGGCCACGCAAGTCATGTAATATCAAGTCAAGTACAAGTACAAGATTTGTGGAATGTTCAATCAAGCTAGTCATGCACTTCGGTATAATGCCAATACCGTGATCAATCAACTCCCATGGGCACAAGTACTTTCGGGTGCTCCTCCCAGGACCAGATCGGGCCCTATATGCGCAGGCATTAATCATGTATTTTAACATCCACTTTTGTGTATAGCCAATATGGAATTTCAAGAATAAAGCTTGTAGATACGTAGGATAACTTGGATAGAATAGAGTCCAAAAATATGACACTTGACATAGAATGGCGATAATAACGGTATAATCACGATTATCGATAAAACTAGGTGGAATTGGTTCCCTAACTTGGGTACCATGACAAACAAGTATGGGCACTCTTTATATAGAATTGAAGTCCACATGAACAGCACATCAATGGCAAGACGTCCTCATTCTTAATATAGAATTGAGGTCCACAAGAACATCATGTTGAATATAGAATTGGGGTTTACAGGAACATCATGACAATGTTGATATAGAATTGGGGTTTACAAGAACAGCATCAAATGGTATGATAACCTCATCCCATTAAGAGAATTCTCATGATACACACTTTGCATAACCATGAGGGCCGATATACCATGTTTCTTTAGAGTGACATGGTAAAATAGTGTAATGAGTTTTTATGGTACAACCAGCTCAGTCGGCCTTGAGGGAATCCAAGGCTGCGAGGAGACTTACGGAGGTCTCTATGACTAACTCGCTAGTCCAAAGGAACGGAATGTCCAATGGAGAGCTTGTATGTCAATGAGAGTTGAGGGTAGTGCGATAAAACATCATGAAACATGGGACTATATTCACGGACTGGAATATAGTGCCGATATATATAGATATATATATATATTTATATATATACGAAACCCTCGGTTAACAGTAACGTTGTAAAATAGTGTCACAGGAAAATAGCGACCTGATCTAAGTCACTACTTATCAAATTAACGCCTTTTACAGGGGCGTTTATTTACGATTTGACGACTTATACAATAGTCGTTCCTTCAATATTTCCATTATGCAGAAACTCAATATTCTGGAATTTTAACAAAAACGAGCCCTAGACAGGGGCGTTACTTTTCAATTAGCGCCCTGGTCTGGGGCGTCAGTTCAATAAGAGACGACCTTGTGCAGGTCGTTAATTCAACAATTTATCAATTTTTAGATAATAAAATTTCAGGAAACAATTTCATGGTCAGGACAAGAAAAATAGTAGGATTCGATAGGTATGATCATGCATTAATTTAGATTCATGGTCTCATAGTTAAAGAATTTTAAACATGGATAATTATCAATTATATGAAATTGACGACATCTGGGTACGGCGTCAAAACAAGAATTAGCGCCCTGGTCTGGGTCGCTTCTTTAAAATCACTTAGAAAACATTTGGAAACGCAGTAAAACTATATGCATGAGATCATGGATGAGTTTATTTCATAATTTATACTAGTTTGGGCTACGTTCTTGAGAAAACCTACCTGGTTTAGAGGAAGATACGTAAAAGATGTGAAGAGATGATACTCTGTTTGCAACAGAGTTTCCTGATCGTCGGAAGAAGAAAACAAGATGAAGAACTTCTCGTCCTTCAACTATATGAGAGTTTCTTCACGTTGCAGGCAACCTGCAGAGGAAGAAGGAAAGACGAACGATCATTATCTTCCTTAAACCGTGACTGAAGGAAAAGAAGAACACTACCTATTCTTTGTGTACGGCAGCAGCAGACGAACGCCAAAATAGTGATTAGGGCTTGATTAGGGAGTATATCTATAGGATTTTGGGGATTCTAATAGGGTTAGAGTTGTATTGGAAGTAATACTTCCATGATAGAGTCCTTACCGTATTCCACCTTCGACGTAGTTATCCAGAACTTGCCCTGGATAAACTCCTGGGTCGAACGAAACTCGAACTGAATTAACGTCTTAAGTGAGGGCGTCGAATTTAAAATGACGCCTTGTCTAGCGTCGTTACTTATGTAAACGCGCCCATGTAGAGGGCTTTTCATTTCTTGTCCTTAACTTTTATTTTTCCCGTCGTTTGAAATTTGACGCCCTATTGTCTAGGCGTCGTTTTTAAATTAACGCCTTATCCAGAGGCGTTTCCTTTTGAATCAGCGCCTTGATAAAAGGCGTTATTTCTTCTTGATTAATGATTTACCCATTTAGACTCTTTGTCATCTATTTACTTATGTTTTATTTTAATTTAATTTATTTAAAAATATTATTTTTATCAGGGTTGCTACAAAACAAGTACTGAAAATTTGAGCAGAGGTGTTGAGCTTACCCACTCAGTCTGAAGAAACCGACTCCGTTCGGAGACGTGGGCGAGCGGGGAAGTGTGGGTTCCCCGCATGCTGCGTCGATGATGCTTGGACCTGGAATGAAAATTACAACACAACTTCCTCACGTAGGAGGGATGGACTAGGGGAGGGGGATTGAAAATTACATACAAACACTACCTCCCATAGGGAGGGGCTTTTAGCCGGCCAGGCGGGGCGGGGGAACTTAAGAGAGATCCGAATTGCCAAACTTCGCTAGTTTTATCCACCTGTGGAATAGTCAGACAGACAGGTGAAGACGTCGCCGCCACGGATTACACCAAGATCAGATGCTGACGGTACCAGTGCCGAAATGTCCTGAGCTGGCTCCGGAGGACGCCCAATTTATTGGGCATATTTTTGATGCCTCCGGTGGCCGAGTCGAAGTCGGGATCGGAGATGTTCAGACCTGACTCTGGAAATCCCAGAACTATTTTTGTTGGAAGACGTGGCTGCCACGAGCGCTCCCGGGGTCTGATGAGAGCGGGACCAGATTCGTTACGACCGTGGACGGCTCCTCTTCGATCGAAGACCAACTGGGTTGCCGGAGGAGGTCGGAGTATGGCGCGAGAACCAGAATAGTGGGAGGAGGTCAGATCTATCTCAGGAGGGACTGACCTGCGCACTCCGAGGAGAAAATTAGGAACTCTGTGCTCTGGGGTCCTAACGGCGCCCTTCTTCTTGGATCTGGTAGAGGACTTGCAGAAGATATTCTCCTCCGAAGGGTGCGCCAAGAACTTCCCTGATCTGATCGTGAGGTCTTCTGAAAGTCACCTCTGGCTGTCAGCTGGAGGTGATCTGCGCAGGCTGGCGAGGATGGCTCCACCGGACAGAACGGACGTCGGATGGAGGCGGGACCACCTCGCGTGCAAAGATACTTGGACGAGCTTTCCACCAATATAAGATACACCACTTGAATTCTTGAGGTGATGTTGGGGTCGATCCTGCAACTCATGCCTCTACTGCTGCTTGCGAACTGGGCTGAGTAGGGTGGTGATAGCTGATGATAGAGGTGGCAAGGGGCGATGGTGCAGCAAGTTGGTGTGGGGATAATGGCTGTGGAAGTCGAAGGGGGATGTTGGGGGGTTGATGGGGGGCTGAGAAGTGCAAGGGAGGGTGGAGCTGGGGCTGGAGACGAAGTGGAGATGGATCTGGGTGGTGGGGTGCGATCTGCTCACAGGTGTATGGGAGGGGAAGGGAGTTTGTCGACCAGCCAAGGGGAGGGGGTAAGGAGTGCGACCAAGGTGGGAAAAGGAGGAATAGGAGAGGGTTGGGAGTGGTCCCCAAGGGGTGGAGGAGTGATGGCTGGGCTTGGGGAAGAGGGAGGGGAGCTTTGGGAGGTGAAGAGTTGCTTGGGGAAGAGGAAGGGTTGCTTGGGAGAATGAAGGGGTGCCTTGGAGGTGGAGATTCTACCTTGGGGTTGGTGGGGAATTGAATGGATGTATGGGGAAGCAGGGGTCTCAATGGTAAGTGAATGGGGGAGGAGAGAGAGAAATTTTGAAATTGGGTGGGGGAGGAGAGAGAAAGGGTCACCCCTTAGAGAGAGAGAGAGAGGGGGGGAGCTTCACACTCCAAGGAAAAAAATTGGATTCTAATTTTCTCTCAAATTTCATTCAACTATTCATTAGTTCCCAAAAGGTGGGAGGGTGAGGTCCTATTTATAGGGACCCAACCTTTTACAAGATAAAACTACCCCTAGCTTTACAAGAAATGTCCAAGCTATCCAAAAAGCAAACCTAGGGGACTAATGACTCGAACAAAGGGAAATGACTCAAGGGCCTAGAGAAATGACTCAAATAAAAGAGAAATTACATTCGTATGAGTCAATTAAAATAAGAAAATGGCATATGAGACTCAAAACAAATGACTAGACCATGTTGATTGCCTCCCGGGCGTGGGTGATGGGCCGTGAGTGTGGGAACGGACGGTGATGACCCCATCAAAAATCGCAAAACCACACCGTTTAGACGCGTTCCTTCGTGCCAAAACCTTTCCCATGCTGGAGGATCAACGGCCACCACACGAGCTTCCTTCCTCGGCCTCACGATCACTCTGCCGTCGCCCCGAGCCCGTCGAGATCTCCTCCTCTGAGCCGACCGCGGTCAGGTGTGGGGGGTCACCGGAAGAACAAGGGAGAGAGAGGGGTCGTGCGTGAGGAGAGGGAGAAACGTGGGAGGGTTTCTCCCCACCGTGGGTAGATTAAGGTTTTTTATTGTTATAAAATCCCTTAAGGAAACCAATATTGTAATATTGCCCTCATGATTTCCATATAATCTTTACATAAATGGATAATTAGCATATATCTCACCTAATAGCCTACAAAAATCAACCAAATTCACATGAATTTTCCAATTTCCAAACCCGATAAGAATCCAAACTTCGCGGGACTTACACTCGCTGCGTTAGGAAGCCTTAGGAACTCTTTCCCAAATTGAAAAGATTATCAAAATAAGGAATGGGGGAGTCTATTTCCGGAATGGTAGCAGAGAAAAAATGGCGTACAAATCAAAAGGCACCAATTAAATAGTGTCTAGCACCAAAGATGCTAATTCAAATTTAAATTTTGGAAATTGAAAAGGTTACCAAAATCGAGGAGAAAATGGTGTCTGACCAGAAGGTGCCATTTTCAAGAAAAATCAAAACTTTGGTGAGAGTTAAATGCTCAAAATATGTAAATTGAAATACTATCCGCTAGGGTGACGCTATTTAGAAAATGGCGCCACTCCGGAGAGACTACAATTATAAAATAATTTTTAATTAAAAATATGATTTAAAATGGCATCTAAGCAAAAAGCCACTAATTAAATGAAGTTAATATAGATGGACGCTATTTAGAAAATAATTTTTAAGAATTTGAAAAATGGCTCAAAATGGCGTCAAGGGGGCTGCCACAAATTTCTTAAATGGCGTCTGGGGGTCTGACCCTATTATAAATAGCACCCTTCCGGAGCGACTCCACTTTGAAAAGGTCTGAAAAAATTGAAAAAAAATGAAAAAAGAGGGAAAAAGATGATAATCAAGAAAATGGGGAGAATCAGTCAAATTGGCCAATTTGAGGGTCAATTAGGGCATCATAGTGTAATATGAGATTTACTCAAAGTGATGTCAATTTTTGTGTGTCTACATTTGTCCCACCTTGACGTCTGCTTTGTAAGGAAGTGGCACGGAGTGAAATGAAGTGAAAAAGAGTGAAGTGGAATGAAATTGAGTGAAACAAAATAGAATGCAATGGAATGAAGTAGGTGCGGACTGAAAAGTAGGCACTAAGGTGTGATGAGACACGGTCTCAACACCACACTATAGGAATTTTTCCACGATTCAAAATGAAGTAACCTTGAGAAGGTTTCATGAAAATAACGATTGTTTGGATGAGAAAGGAAAAGGATAAAGATAAATGTGCACGCGGTGCACAAAGGAGATAGATAGACTTCCAACATCGGAGAAGTACCCCAGGTTGTGGACCTATATGTTTCACCATTGGAGAGCGGTTACCAGCCATGTGGACGTGTTGTAGCCAATGTGGATCTAGGGGAATAGAGGATTGAATTAAGATAGAGAAGATAAGATCCAAACAATGGAGGTTGCAGGGAAACAGCCCAAAAATGGTGACAAGGAAAATCGAGTACTCAATTCGGAATGGAATATCTCATATCATAGGAATAAGAAATCAAGTGACTCTCAAAATTGAATTATAGGAGGGATTTTCCATGGTTAAATTAAAGTTCTACATGAATGTATGTTGGGTTTAAAGAGAAAAATTAAAAAAATAAAATAAAATATAATCAAAGATAATATTATTAAGATACCTAGACTATGTCAAGAAACTAATTTCATGAGCCGATACTAAACCGAAGTCAGTTTATCCACGTACCAACTCATAAAATGGAACCATCATCCTCAGTCTTAGATAGCTCAATGGCCTATCCGTGTGACTAAGATTCCTCTAAAATTATCATTATTTTTTATGAAGGGGAACTCAAATTTCAGATTTACTAAAGTCACAAGGTCCTTGATATAATGTAATAGTATAGACAACATATAGTAAAAATGCTTACAAGGAAGATGGTGAAGACAATAAGTATGTTGGGAACTAAAGAATGAAATGTAATGCAATGCAATCACCGTGGGACTAGAATGATATCTAGATGGTGGGACCAAATATCTTTTCTCCTGCACTCAAAACTTCTTAACCAACATAATATAATGAGTAGGGAAGAGTTGAAGCATATCATGGCATATCATGGCCCAAAGTATGGTGCAAACATTCATGGGTTTTTTGCATGAAAACCATTCCTAAAAGTACATTAGCAGGTATATCACTGTGTAAATTTGAATTGTGCAAAAATGCCATATTTATTTGCATGCATCACTTCTTTTTACCGACAACTTGTAAAAAAATCACACTTAAATGGCATTTATACACTATTTGAATTAACCCAGTGATATGTCTGCTAATGCATTTCTAGGAATAGTTTTTTTCTAAATCCATCTCTAACAATGGTTTTCATGCAAAAATCCCAACATTCATTCAAACATCCAAGCAATCACTATTTATTGTGAAGACCAAGTGGATGGTAAATTTGGCCAAGATTTGGTCTTGGAAGATATCAGAGTGATGATGCTGAGAAATAATTAGAGATGATGTCGAGAAAGACCAAGAATTATCAGAGAATAAACAGAGATGATGTCGAGAAGCACCAAGAATAATAACTAGGAGTAATCAGAGATGATGTGAATGATGTTGCTGAGAATCATGGGAAGAATGACTGATATGAGTGAGAATCATGATGGAGGAGAATTCATCCATGCTTTTGGTCCTTACATGTAATATAATGTCCATGTAAAGCACCATCTGAAGAAACAGTTAATGAAAACATATGCAATTTTTCTTAGATATGCAAATTTTATGGGTTTTGAACTATTTAATTTTTATGATTTTTTGGGAATATTCAAATTAGTTTTTTTTTGAAAATATTTATTTTTTTAGATTTTAAAAATATTCAATTTTTTAGATTTTAAAAATATTCAATTTTGTTTATTTTTGAAGTATTAGACATTGTTAACTACAACACCATGGCTAATTCAAACCACTCGCGAGGGGTCCTTGTTCCTTTCCCTCTCGCTATAAATTGCCCCAAGCAGGGCGTGCATTTAAGGAGGCGCCCTATAACTAGTTACCCTTGGTTAATGGTGCCCCTACTAAGGCCATACTCAAGAAACACTTAGTCTTAGAGGGAGAAGAGAAGAGAATGTGGGGATAAGCCTGATATGGTTTGAGAAGATGTCAGGCTTGACTTCCTTCCATAGCACAACCCCTAGAGATTCAGTCTGTTGTGCCGGGCTTTTTGCCAATATCAACGAACCTTAATTCGCTTTCAGGCACGCACATTACCGGGCTCATAACGTCCCGCGGGGAACTATACTGCGCTCTTGCCATACCATTATTCTTTGATTTTTTTTTCTCTTTTTTTCCTCACATTTTTTTTGGATTTTGACTTTGATCACTTTCTTGACTTTGGATCTTGACTTTGGTGAGCATTGAGATTGAGAATAAGGTCATAATAGACTGTTTCTATTTGAGACTTCCTCTTGTCAGAGAGTGCTTAGGTTAGTTGTCTTGCCCAGACCACCTCTACCCCCATATTTTGGTCGAATGGAGAAGAGAAAAAGACCACGTGCCCTCGAGGATGGCCCAAGTAGCAACAGTGTTTTCCAAGAAAGAAAATTAAGGATGCCATGAAGTGTGTGTGATGCCCATGCTTAAGGTTGCCCTTAATGAGCGGGGAGGGAATTTTGGACTCCCAACATGGGGTTTTTATAGCCTAAAGTGCAGAAGCAAGCCTAAGGCTCCTTGAGATTTTATTTGACTCAATTAAAAATCTAGACAAGACCTATACCACTCTTAATCATGTTAAGAAGCACTTCGTGTTAAAACCATGCATAGAGAAAATGAAAATGAAAATGTATACTTATGCAAATGAATTACCTTGTAACCCTGTTGTAGAAGCAACTGCCGGTGGCATCATTGATCATCATGGGACTTATTTTTCTTACTTGTCAGATAGAGAGATAGAGAGGCAAAGATTCGAAGTGGCTTAACATGAAGGAGTGATGACAAAGCAAGACTCAAACGAAGAATGATAAAAAGAAAAGAGACAGGGCTTAAACTCCCTCATGAGGGTGTGAAACCCGGAATACATGAAAAGGTCTATAGAAAGAAATGGAGATCAATGGGAGGAGTGAGGTCTAAAACCTCAAAAACAATGAGAGAAATGGCAGGTGCCATGAGCAAAGGACTCTGGATGAATCAGGTCGGACCCATGATTAAGAGGAATCGGGAGAATGAATTGATAGATATAAAGAGGTGGATCCGAAGGGTCCGGAGGTTTTGGAGAACAAGAATGATTGGGAGAAAGATCCAAAGGTTCTGAAGGAAGTGAATAACAAGGGATGCGATGCCCTGGGAAGATAGATGGATGAAACGACAGAAGATCCAGAGGTTCTGAAAGAGGAGAATATGGAGGGACATGATGTCACATGAAAATAAAGTTATAAAAGGAAGAAACCTCCACATGTTCCGGAGGAAGAGAATAGGAAGGGACATGATGCCCTGGGAAAAGGGATGGAGTAGATAGAGGAATATCTGGAGATTCCAAAGGGAGAAAATGGTTAAGGATGTGATACCCTGGGATGATAGAAGAATTAGGTGGAGAATATGGAGGTTCCGACGGAAGAAAAAGATGAGGATTAGAAGAAGAGGAGTCATCATAAGGGGATTCGGAGGGTCCGGAGGAAGAGGGAGATGAGGGTCTAGAGACTCGGGAGAGAAGAATGAATGCAAATGCAAATGCATGGAATGCAAGGATGAAAACCTCCTTCTCATCCAATGAGTGGCCCATAGAAAGAAATTAACGATTAGTAAAAGCAATGATAGAATATAATAGGAAATAGAAGGAATAGTGGAGGGCCCCTCAACATGAGAATCCTCACCCCTCAATGGCCGCCTGCTCTTCGATGCAGAGTCAAGTCCTCTTGACATAACCTGCCATGTCCAATGATGTGCCCACGCAGACAACTCAATTGGCAGAATTGGAATGATTGTTATACCTTAACTCTCACTTGATGAACTTTTAATGACCATAGAATCCCTTGGACATTCCAAAGTGAATGGCAACTTGTTGTGCTGTGAGTGTGATTTTGATGGCAACAAAACTTTGTGTGTGATTGGCAACAAACTTCATGTTTGTGTGTGAAAGCTTGGTTGAGAATGCTTAAGAATAAATTTGTGAAACATGCTTGAAAGAATGCATATGCCTTGGACTCAATAAGAATTCATGAGAAAACATGTTTGCATGATTGGATATTTACTAATGTGTGCGATGCATGTGATGCATGCGATTTGAAGATTCTATGTTTATGACAATGCTCCTCGTAAAAACAATGCTTCATGAATGTTAGTCTTTATCAACAAGAATGCCATTTGAATGAATGAGTTCCCATACTTTACTATATGCTTTGCATTTGGCATAATTGTTAACATTTTGGTAATGAAGCATTTTGATGTTGAAGATTTGGTTGATTCAAGAAATCTATTGTATGTTTGAGCTCCCATGTCATTATATTTCATTGAATGATAGATTCATGTTTATCATAACAAAACCTTGTCATTTGGTGGAATGTGTTTTTGTAGGTTGATATGAGAAGTCTAAAATATGTTCGAATGGGTTCAATGATGTATTTTTAAGTGAACATGTTGAAAGTGTTATCCTTACTGCAAGTATTTTGATTCTCATCTAACCACTTACTTTATCATATTTTTTAGGATGAAAATTCATGGTTGATCCTCATTGAATTATGGTAATATCTAATCACTTGTTTTCCCTTGAAATGAATGAGGTTTGAGATGTTTTTTTAACCCACTCTGACAGGGGTCGACCCACGGGGTCGACCCACATTGCCTCTGCTGCTGTTTGGGGCAGCTGGGGGCTGAAAACTACATGGGTCGACCCCCCTTCATGGGTCGACCCCAAGGGTCGACCCCCTTGGGACTGGGGTCTATTTGGGTGTCCCGAGGTGCAAAAAACTCAGGGGTCGACCCATAGGGTCGACCCTTTCCGGTCGGGCTTCACAAAAACGTCCATAACTCATTCGTTTGGCCTTGAAACATTACCAAATTACCCCCAAAAGTTTCCTAAACATATGAGGGTGTTTTTAACATGTTTTAGGAGGGTTTTATGGGTCATTTGGCCAGCCTAACTTGTATATATACATCAACTACGAATTTGAGAAAGAAGAGCCCTAATGTTATTTTGTTATATCTTGTAGGTGAAGAAAAGGGGCAAATCAACAAAGGAGCTCTTGAGGAAGGGTTTTCATCTCTATCAAAGGATTTTTGGAGCTCATGATAGAAGAGAAAAGGGAGCGGAATGCTGAGAGGAGCAATATGATGGCGGCTTCGTGATCATCCGACAACGGGTCAAGAAGAACCGGAAGAATCAAAGAAGGGGGAGCTCTATACATACTATATCTTCTTCATTTCAGTCTTTAGAGTTTGTTTGGGTTTCATTGTATCCATTTGTCTATGCTTCATACATTTCTAAAAGAATATTTTATGTGGGTGTTCGAAGAAAGGGTTCTCCGAGTGTTTGTGTTGACGCGTGTGCTCCGCAGCGTGTGTGCTTGGGCGTAACTTGGGGTGTGTTCCCCGTGTGTGGTTGGGAGTTTACTCCCGTGTGGTTGCGTAGGCGTCGCCCTACGTGTGTGTGTTGTAGCTTGGCTCCATGTGTGTGTGGAGATTTATCCCCGGGCTATTTTTACAGCAGTGAAGCCTCACCGGTTTGGTGAGGGGTGGACGTAGGGAGCCTGTCATGGTCCCGAACCACCTTAAAAACCTTTGTGCCTCATGATTTACTTGTCGTGTGTTTGTGATTTACATTCTCTTGTTTTAGTTATTTACCATTCGAGGCTTCGGCACATCATTACATACACACACACTTCCACATCAATTCTAATGTCACGTGAGTGAGCCTTGAGAGCGTAGTCCAATTTGCTTCATTTTGTTCTTTATTTGTCAAGTCATTAAAGATTTAATTGCTTATCTATCTATCGAACTTGAAGAGTGTTCAAAGTTGTTTGGAATTAATTTTTTAGAAGGCCAATCAATTCACCCCCCTCTTGATTGTCGTTGCCCCGGACCCAACAATTGGTATCAGAGTCTCGGCTCTGTTTGTCTTGAGATCTCATGATCTATAGAGTGATCCTATGCAACGGCAACCTTGATTAAAATGGCCGAAATCTATTCAACCTCTTATCCTCCATGCTTTGATGGTCATGATTATATTTCTTGGAG
The DNA here is from genome assembly GCA_022559845.1 of Amorphophallus konjac. Taxonomy (NCBI): domain Eukaryota; kingdom Viridiplantae; phylum Streptophyta; class Magnoliopsida; order Alismatales; family Araceae; genus Amorphophallus; species Amorphophallus konjac. The sequence goes on along the minus strand of CM040126.1, from coordinate 86,640,292 downwards.
AAATAGAATGTGTGTTTATCTTGGTTTGCATGAGCCTTATGTTTGGAAAGCTATATGTGAAGAACCATATAAGCTTCCTGCAAATGAAAATGAATGGAAAGACAAGCATGCTAACAAAAATGCTGAAAGCGTTAGAGCATTGAATTTTTTGAAGGATAACATTGCATCTGATGTACTTTCTTGTATTTCCCCTTGTAGGTCTGTGAGAGAGCTTTGGAATGAGTTGGCACTCAAATATGAAGCTGAACCGGACGAGCTGGTCCAAAATTCTTGCATAATGGTTCAAGGAGAAAGCGAGGTTGAGGTAAATTCTGAATCCGAAGAACTTTCTATTGAGGAATGACAAATGGCATATGTTGAAATGTATGATAAATGCAAGAAACTCAAATCTTAAAATAAAGCATTGAAAAGGAAGATTAATGAGAATGTGCATGATGATCCTTCATGTGAAAACTGCAAAATATTGGAGTCAAAGATTGTGAACCTAGAATATGAAAATGAACTTTTTTTTTGGTAAGTAAAGTGTAATGTATTGTATTAAAGTACGTAGCTCACAATTGTACAATGTGAAGAACCTTTGGACCATACAGACTGTGGACTCTAAGGTTGTTTAAATTGAAAAATTAAACTTCTTAAAAATTTCTTTCTGCTTCTTAGAGAGGTTATTCAGACCATAGAATTCTAAATAACATCTAGAATCCTCAACTATTTCTAAGAACAACTTTATTCTTGATGTGGATGGTGCATCTTCAAATAGCCTTAAACATCTCTCTCGCCAAATCTTCCATATGGTGAACCTTAGGAGGATTCTGGCTAACTTTACCAAAGGGGTTATACCTTTAAATTCCTGCTGTAGTTTCAAAATTTCCTGAGGGATACCAATTTAAGGGCTTCTATGGAGATCAAACTTATGAAGAATATTCGTCCAAATCCAATGTGAATATGGGCATTCAAAGAAGAGATGCTGTTGTATTTCACTTGATGCTCTACAAAGAATACAAATACTAGGAAGATAGAATCCCTTGGACTGAAGCAGATCCGCAGTGGGGAATTTTAAATGAGCAGCTTGCCAAAGACAATGGGATGTCATCTGAGCGGTGGGATTCTGCCATTTCTAGTCATGAGTTATCATAAGTGGGCCTTTTTTCTCTTATAGCTTCCCATATATCCCTTGTCTTGAGAGGTTTCACTAAATGTGCCCATTTGATAACATCTCAGACATTGTTATAAATTGGAATGGTTCGAATTCTGTCCCAGAGCTCTAGCATTTCACTGGAAAGTGCAGCATGTAAACTCCATTGATTCTCTGAGATAAAACTCTCCATAGTAGCATCTTTGTTTAAATTAAGATCTTCCCTGATATGATCCCCATATAGCTGATTAATACTACAGCCATGTATCCATGGATCTGACCACAAATTAGTATCTCGGCCATTAGAAATTTGAAATGTAATGTGAAGAATGATAAGGCTTTGGCTGAAAATCCCATATATTTTTCTTGTTGAGATACTTGTGCTTAACCCATTCGAACCAAAGTGATTCTTTTTCCTGGAGGATCTCCCATAGCAACATACCAGAGCTTTTAGAATCTAAAGTTGAATTGTTTTTAGATGAGATGTCTTGTTTGAATGAAGAGCTTGAAATGTTTAGAAAATCTAATACTGCTCTTGAATTTGAAAATAAATGCCATGAGTTACGTGAGGAAAATAAATCCTTGTTGTCTAAAATTTTCTTGCTTGAGAAAAATGAAACATGTCTTAAAAAGAAGTTCGAGTTTCTATCTGATGATGAAAAAATGTTTGAAAAACTTCTTGATGCTGAAATTGATAATAAGAATGTTGAAGTAGAAATTGAAGAGCTTAGGAAGGCAAAAATTGCTATGATGATTCAAATTTCTTTGCTTGAAAGTAGCTTGAAAAATGTTGAAAATTTTGGAAAAGAAAATTCATTGTTGAAATCTGAAAATGAACAGTTATTTGCTAAGATTTTAAAATTTGTTGAAATCGAAAAAGTCCTTTAAGAACTGACTGAAAAACTACAATCCATGAATGATGAAAGCAAGGAACTCAAGCAAGAAAATGAAATTTTTAAATCTGTGAATTGTATGTTGAATGACAAAGTCTGTGCATGCGAAGAAGAAATCACGAGTGCTGAATTACATATTTTTGCTCTTGAAGAAGAAGTGCGAAGTTTAAAAGATGATTTGTCTAGATTTGTCAAAGGGAAGGAAAATTTGGATAAAGTGTTAGGTGTCAAGGTGAACTTTCAAAAAGAAGGTCTTGGATGCATCCCGATCAACAAAAAGTCTTTTGAATCTAAATTGAAAACTTATTTTGTTCATGTATCCGATATTCCGAGCACTTCTAAAGCACCACCTCCAATTGCACAAATAAAAATTTCTGAAAAAGGTTTTGAGAAGAAGAAAAATGTTAACACAAAACAAACCATGCCAAATAGATCTCAAAAATCGAAGTCCAATGTTGAATGTTTCTATTGTGGTATGTTTGAACATGTCATAGATGAATGTGTTGTTATGAAGAAAGATGAACAATATGCTTTCAAGAGAAAAAGAAGTGTTTCTTACTTTTACTGTAATAAAATTGGTCATGTCATGGATGATTGTAATATCATGAAAAAGGATGACCAACGTGCATGTGAAGATAAATCTTCTTTTAAAAGATAAAGAAATATTTCTTGCTTCTATTGTCATAAACTTGGCCATGTGATGAAAATTATTTTGTGAAGCAAAAAGATGAACTTCATGCCATGAATGCTAAGTTTAATTTTCAAAGAAAATTCAATGACAACTATACTTTTCATGCACAAAGGTCTCATCTTATAAGGAAAACTTATTTTCAAAAACTCATGCAAACAATAAAAAATCATTCCGTAGACCGACATCTACTTGTTATTTTCATTGTGGGAAATACGGTCATATTATGAAAGAGTGTTGGTTTTTAAAAAATGATAACGTTCATGCTTCTAAGGTGAATGCTAGATTTGATTTTGCTAGACTTAGATCTTTTGGAAATAGGAGATGGAATACTTTTGAAAATACTTTTGCTCCCAAAAGAAAGTCCTTTGCTAAAACTGCTCCTCCACATTGCTACTATTATGGAAATTATGGACATGTGCTTGAGGATTACAGAATCATGGAAGATGATGATATGAAGGTAATGAAAAGGAAGAAAAATGTGCTTGGTAAGAATTCTACTAACCTCATGGGACCCAAGAAGGCTTGGGTGCCCAAATGTGTCGAATGAGTTGCCTTTGATGCAGGTGTGCCTTGAGGAAATAAAAATTAAAAGGGGTTCCAATAAAATGGAACAAGGCACACTTGTATGGTAAAACTCGACCTTTTCTTTTATTGTCAAATTTGATAATTTTGATGTTTTTACTTATGATATTTTGTTATATTTTTTATTTTATGTTCTGAACTCTTCACAAGCCATACATGCCTTCATTGAATGAATATTTGATATATCGAATGGTGATATGTGAAATGACAGATTAAGTCTGTCAGGAAGCTATCACTATGCGTGAGGCGATCTTAGGATCAAAGTTCTCTGCCTAGTACTAAAATTCAAAAATTCAACATGTTTGGATTATGAGGAAACATCGCTTTTGATGAAATGAATTTGCCTTGATTTGCAATGATCTTAATTTCCAATTGGTATCAATTGAAAATCTTTCTTGGTTCAAAAAGGCAAAAAAAAAAATTTGAACAATGCTTTGAATGATCTTGGTTAAAATTTTGGATGTTGAAAACTATGGTTTTTCATGATGTGGTTGAAATGAGAACTTCATGACTCAGGTTGAGTTCAATGAATGTGGCATAGTTGCTTTCCAAAGGTCACGAGCCTTCATTGAATTGCAATGATTGTTTTTCATCTATTTGCATACTCATGCATATAGAGCATATCATATCAAATCATTGATGTTTGCATATCATTCACACTCTTGCATACACTGGCATCTACATGATGCATATTCTGACTCATGTGTGCTTGCATGTCATCTTGCATGAGTATATTGTTAAATCCCTACATGCTTGGTTGTACATAGCTTACAAAACATTTTCTTGAAAGTTTCTAAGGCCTTACACTCCTTGGTAAATGAATGTTGCACTGATTCAATCTAGGTGTGTTACATGGCATATACTAAGGGTGTTGGATATTGTGTTTTGATGATGACAAACACTATGACTCATCTGCTTGATGTCATATGTGTTTACTTTATATGGTACTTGTTACATGTATTAACTGTGAGCATGGCATAGTCAGTACATTGTTTGTTGCAAGACATTGTGCACGCATGACTAAGATCTGAGTCTGCATGAGACACTAAGTCTGTACATTGCCCTGCTTCAGGCACGCTAACTCTATACAGCCTTTGCATTGCACACACAAGCCCATTCATTGTCATCGCTGCACGCATTGCAAGTCTATACATTGTCTGCCCTGCACACACAAGTCCATACATTGCATTTGGGCATCAAAGTCTATACACGCAGACAAAGTCTGTACGTTCGGTGACAGACTCATGCATAAACACTAAGACAAAGTCTGTACATTCGTTGACAGCTTGTCTGAGCATCTCATGCATTCAATGTTCATACTCTCATTCTATTGTGCATCACTCAAATGCTGTACATTCGTTGACAGACTCATGCATAAACACTAAGACAAAGTCTGTACATTCGTTGACAGCTTGTCTGAGCATCTCATGCATTCAATGTGCATACTTTCATTCTATTGTGCATCACTCAAAGTCTGTATATCGCATAGCATACGTGTTCAAGTCTATACATTGCTGCATGAACGCAAGTCTATACATTCCAATGGTTGTGCATCCCTTGATTTTAAAGTCTGTACATTCTGGTTGCTTCAACGCAAGTCTGTACATTCTGGTTGCTTCAACGTAAGTCTGGACATTCTGGTTGCTTCAACGCAAGTCTGTACATTCTGGTTGCCTCATAAGTCTACACATCCCCCCATAGCAAGTCTGCACATCATTTGCACAGCACAACAAAGTCTATACATTCTGTTGCATACCATGCACACAAAGTCTACACACTCCTCCACAGCAAGTCTGTACAGCCCGTGTTCATGCATATGTGCAAGTCTATACATTGTCTGGTCATCCATATTTAAAGTCTATACATTCCTTATCTTTACCTACGTTCAGAACACCAAGTCTATACATTACTGTCTCATGCATTCTAAGTCCATACACTATGCAGTTGAGCATCGTTCATTACAGCAAGTCTGTACATTGTTTTCTCATGCACCTAAACGTCAAGTATGTACATCGCTGCAGGCTATCAAGTATGTACAGCCTGTGTGTTGCACGAACACAAGTCTATACATCTCATTAAGTCAGTACATCCATTAGCTGATAGCTGAGCAAGTCTATACATTCTTTAGCTTTGTTCGCAGTTGAGTCTGAAGTCTGTACATCCTGTTCTTCATTCAAGTCTGTGCATGCATAAATCAAAGTCTATACATCATCATTGTGCATACTTTGTTTAAGTGCATGTGAATTTAAAGTCCTAGCTGCTGCTGCTATAAATATGGAGCTTCTTCCTCAGAAGAAAACAGATCATGACAGAAGTAGAAGAAGAGAGCGGCTGAGAGGCAGAGAGTAGCAGAAGAAGAAACAGAAGAGAAAAGAAGAGATAGTGAGAGTCTGCACGATCCAGTGTCAAGAAGAACGAGAGAAAGAAAAGGAGAAGCAGAGAGAAGAAGAAAGAAGAGGAAGAAAGATAGAGAAAGATAGAGAGCTCGAGGAGAGAAAAGAAGCTTCATCTGAAGATTAGTTCCTACTGGACCGTGGATCAAATCCAGGCCAGTCAGCTCCTGCGAGAGCCACATTGTGATTTCATTTCCAGCTTTTCGATTGATGTATTTTCGTTTATTGTTTTTCTTTTACACTTCCTTGGCTTTGTTCTTCCGATTCTCTGGTTGGAGATCGGGGTTCCTCCTGTTGGTTCAGAAGGAGGGAGATTTTAATCTCCGGTTGCAAGTGACGGTGTGTCACTTGTAGGTTCCCTTTGGTCTCAGAGGAAGGGAGTCTCTGACTTCGGGTTTGCAGGTAGTGGTTGCTACCTGTGGTTTCCCTCCTGGGTGGAGGAAGAGAGACTTCGTCTCTGGTTGCTAGTGACGGGTAGTCACTAGTGGGTTCCCTCCGGTCTGGAGGAAGATGGGAGGTTGTTCCCCTGGTCAAGCTGTTAGGCAGCACCTGTTGCAGACTGAGTCTGCGATTCTAGCGTTAGCTAGTGGAAGCCTCACTCCGGTTTGGAGTGAGGGGTGGATGTAGGTCTGTGGACCGAACCACCTAAAAAATTATCTGTGTCGTGGTTTGGCTTGTGCGTTTGCTCCTTGTCTTCTATCTCCCCTTCACAGGTTAGGCATGGTTGATTTGTTGTGATTTCCTTGGGAGCTTATATGATTGTGAAGTGTTTGTTCTTTCGCTCAGAAGAATTAGAACTCATTTGTGAGTCTAAGCTTCTCTGTCCATGGTTGTGATAAGAGAGCAGTTCAGTTGATTTCTATCTAATTGTCTCTGATTGGTTTTAATCTGGGCATTTTTGAAGAGGGATACATTCACCCCCCCTTGTATCCATCGCACCGATCCTATCATTTGGTATCAGAGCGGGTGTCTGCATAGAAGGTCCAGCGACCAGCAGATTCGTTCCTGCAGTCTTCGGTGCTATCTCGCTTTTCGTGCATCATTATTCTTGTTGCATTAATCTGATCTATTTCCATGGGTGATCCACCGATTTTCAACGGCTCTAATTTTAATGTGTGGTTTGTCAGTCTGCGTAAATATGTTATACCAGTTAATCCTGATCTGTGGAAGTTAATTTCACAAGGTCCTCACAGACTACCCAAGAAAGTGTCCAAATGGACCGACAGTCATAGATCAAAGGATGGAGAAAATCAGAAAGCTTGGAATCTGATGAAAGCAGCTACTGACAAAGCCTTACACTCTTGCCTTCATGATTGCAGGTCCGCTAAAGACATCCTGGATACGCTGGAGCTAGCTCACAGGATAAATGAGGACAGCTGCATGATGGCTAACAAGAGCAACCATAGCAGTGATCAAGATGAATTCGAAGATGCTGAAGAGGTAACCAATCCTTTCTCTAGTTACACTTTAGATGACTGAGAAGATGCCTATGCCAATCTGTTACACTCCTATGAAAAACTAGAGAAGAAGAATAAAAGTCTGATAAAGAAGCTAAAAAATCTAGGGGATCCTATCTCTAGAGGTGAAAATCTTGAAATTCTGAAAACTGAAAATGAAATATTCAGAAGACAATTGTCGAAACTAGATGAAATCCAATCTAACTTGATCATGTCAAATTTGAAAACAGAAAACTTAGAAAATAATGTCAGGAATCTGAACAAAGATTAATCAATCTTGAAAGTGAAAACATATTGATCAATGAAAAGTTTGAGGCTGTTAGTGCTGTGAATTTAAAGTTTCAGGAAAACCTTGAAAACTATGAACCAGAAAATCAGAGTTTCCTAACTGATGTATTGTTTGATGATGATAAACTTGAGCAGGAGAACACTAGTTTGAAGGTAGAAACTGAGAAATTGAGAAAGGAAAATGAGGAATTGAAACAGTTGAATACTGTTATGTCGAGAAGACTTCTTATCTTAGAAAAAGGGAAATCTGTTGTTGATGAAAATCAAAATGAGCTCAAACTGAAACAAGAAATTGAAACCCTTAAAAATTTGAATGATGTGATGCATCAACAAATTCTGGTCTGTGAAGAAGATATAGTCAACTATGAACATCAGATCTCTTCCCATCAATCTGAAATAAATGATCTGAACAATTCTCTATCAAAATTTGTGGTGGGAAAAGGTAACCTAGACAAGCTGCTGGGAATGAAAGTAAACTTTCAGAAAGAGGGGTTGGGTTTTAATCTTGTTAATAAAAAGAGTTTTGACAGTAAGCTTCACACTTCATTTATGTGTTCTGAGCCGACTAGCACAGCCAGTACACCTATCTTTCAATTCAAGGCTCAGAGGAATCAAAAACCCATTGTCAGTCCCGAAACAACTGAACAAACTCAGAAATTGGGAAAGGAAAAAGTCTCACATGGAAAGACCAAAAGTATTTTTGCTGATGCTATGAGTACTGCACACAAGTCGCATGCACCCACACACAGTCATGCAAAGATAATTTCATGCCATTATTGTGGAAAAATTGGTCATGTGATGCATAATTGTTATCTCCTGGAATCTCATGAATCGAATTTTCATTTAGGAATGAAGGAAACAAGAAATTCCATAAATACACATGTGCACACGACTAAAAAGTCATTCAAGAATCAGTTTACTCACAAAAGGCAACTTAAATGTCTCCACTGTGGTAGATCCGGTCATGCAATGCATGACTGTTGGTTTCTGAAAGACAATAAGAGTAAGTCATTTAGGAGGAACATTGTTCCTAGAAATGCTCCAAGGAGACCTTATTGCAATAAGTGTGGTAAGTCCGGCCATACAACTAGGCAATGTTGGCATGCTCAGGGAAGGAAGTCTAACTATGAATCTGTTAAATTCCCTGTCAATAGAAACACTTCTGGTACAAATGGATTTGTTTTTGAAAGGAAAACTCTTGCATGTTTTGAGTGTGGTAAGTTAGGCCACAGAGCTAGAGATTGTTGGCAAACTAAAAATAGAAGAAGAAATGCTCATGTAAACATCAGAGAATTTCATTCACGTTCACATAGGTTTCATGATTATACTAATGTGCACATCAAGAACACAAAACATGTTGTTTCATGTCGTTATTGTGGTGGCTTTGGGCATTCTATGAATAATTATTCGGTAATGAAAATTGACGATCTATTTGCCCAGAAATTGAGAATGCCATTCAAAGGCATCACTGTCATTTCAGGACCCAAGACTGCTTGGGTACCTGTTTGTGCAAAATAAACCTTATTTTGCAGGTGTGCCTAGGATTGAAAATAAGATGGGGAATAAACCAAGGCACTCAAAAGAAAACCCCTTTCTGAACGTTTCAGGTAAATTCCTTGCACTTCCTGTTCTTAGATTTACTGCATAGCATGTTAGATCTGTTTTTGCATATTCATTCATCATCTGCATTGTCAAATTTGAATTCTTGAACTCTCCTCATCTGAAGTTTATGTTTTGCACTTAACTCTGTTGATGGACATTGCCTGATTAAGAATTCACTGCAAACATCTGAATTTCACATGATTTGCGTTTTAATGATTGTCTGAATTTGCATATGCAGCCATTGAAAAATCTGATGCACTTAGGACTGTTGGTATTGCATTATCATGCATGACCACCATGGTATATCAAATGGTAAGCTACTAAAAGGCAGGTGAAATCTGTCTGATGGTTCTTACTATGTGTGAGATGGTCCTTTAGACCAAGTTCTCTATCTAGTACCATGGGTCATATCACTTAACAGGGCAGTCTGAATGAGCTTGAGTCTCAAAATCATATGTTCAGCCTTCATTGCAAACATTGCATGTATTCAGGGGGAGTTTGTTGAGTCTCTGCATGTCTTTGCATACATGTAGTTAATTGCATTACATTTCATTTCATTAAAAATGCCAAAAAAGATTGATTGAATGCATATTGTCAGGGGAGTCAATGCATTGCATATCACTTTTTGAAAACTCAAAAAAGGGGAGGAAGTGACTCACTGCATATAGACAGGGGGAGCATGCTTAATCTCTTGACTGCTTCTGAAATATTCATAATCTGAATTTATACCTTGCCTGTCTGCCTCTCCTAAATCTGCTGAAGGAGAGCTTCACCTCTATCCAGTCAACTCTGAACTACTTTGCTCAAGAGCAGTCTCCCTGCTGCAATTTTTCAGAATCCATGTTGTTTGTTGAAATATCAGTCAGCTCACTTGAATTACTGAGCCGAGATATGAAGTAAACCTTCAGCCTGAATACTACTTCATAAAAGTTAAAACATCTTTAATGAGGAACCTTCCATTATACAAGCTTAAGAACATTTGCTAACACGAATTGGTTTAAGTCTTATGCACTCTTGTTTGGACTCAAAGAACTTGAAAATATCTGATTCAACCTCTTAATAAACTTTAACTGTCTGCTTCATGTAAATTCATGTAAGACTTTCTGAAATCTGAAAAGTTGATATCCATGTCTACGTTGACTGAGATATATAGTGTATGTAGTTGTTCTTAAACACCTAACTTTTCTGAATACATTCTGAGAAAAAGGATGGACAGAGCAATGACTGTGGTTACTGAGAAACCTGTCCAAAGGATTGTGTCATGAAGTACTATGGTTAACTCTGTTTAAAGAGATGATTGGAAACTACTGTGAGAATATGGCAGAGCAATGGCATAGTTGTATTGAGTAACTGGGGATTCTGGCCTCTGATCAAGGTGTATCCTCATGCTAAAGATACTTTTAATGCTACCTCTGTTCTCTAAAATGGGAGAAGTAATACGGTTGTCACACTGAGTAACTGGGGATTCTGGCCTCTGATCAAGGTGTCTCCCCATGTCAAAAGGTGTTGATAAACCAAAATTATTCATTAAAAAAAAGGGGGGCGGAAATAAGAACAAGTGTAAATCAAATTCTGAAAGAATAATTAAAATTAAGATGCATTCACTTATGTATCTCTTAAAGCAGTCATGGAAAGTAAACTAAGTAAGATGGAAGTTGGTTGAACTAGAATTTTATATGAGCTTGTAGTTCCTTTTTATTAAGAGTTGGTTCAGATATGAGTACAATTTCTTTTGAAAAAAAACTCGGTTTACATCATTCTTAAACCATATCTGACAATCAAGGATTCATAAGCTTTTATAATGGAGGAATTTAAAACTTAAATCCTATTTTTATGAAGTTGGCATCATGCTGAAAAGTTCTATATCTCAATTTTCACTATTTGCTGAATCTTTTCATCCTATTGCACTCTATCACTGTGCTTTGATTGACATTGGTTCTCATTTATGTGAGGCACAACTCTCAGTATAACCTGTTAACTTGCAGCCTTTGGATAACCGGAGTTCATCCTTGTACTATCAGAATTCTTACATCATGATCATAAGGGAAGAATTCTCTGGTCTGTTTGAGAGACTATATGCAAAAGGAGACAATGTGCAAGTGTGTCTGATTATGTTATTTGTCTGCATTAGCTCTCTACCTTCTGCCATGTCAAATGGGGAGTATTTGTTGCATATGCATATCTGCATAAGTTGTTTGTCTAAGGGGGAGAATTGTTTTAATTGCTTCTGATATTATGTTGCCCTCATCTGCTGAACTTTTTTGGGTGTCTCATATGACATCACTAGATTATCAAAGTATTGTTCTCCTTTTGATGAAGTCAAAGGGGGAGAATACTTTGATGAGTCTAGTCTGAATATTCCATTTCTTTCATTCATGAGACTCATAGTGTTGCCATCATCAAAAAGGGGGAGTTTGTTGGATATTGTGTTTTGATGATGACAAACACTATGACTCATATGCTTGATGTCATATGTGTTTACTTCATATGGTACTTGTTATATGCATTAACTGTGAGTATGGCATAGTTAGTACATTGTTTGTTGCATAGCATGTTAGATCTATTTTTGCATATTCATTCATCATCTGCATTGTCAAATTTGAATTCTCTGAACTCTCCTCATCTGAAGTTTATGTTTTGCACTTAACTCTGTTGATGGACATTGCCTGATTAAGAATTCACTGCAAACATCTGAATTTCACATGATTTGCGTTTTAATGATTGTCTGAATTTGCATATGCAGCCATTGAAAAATCTGATGCACTTAGGACTGTTGGTATTGCATTATCATGCATGACCAACATGGTATATCAAATGGTAAGCTACTAAAAGGCAGGTGAAATCTATCTGATGGTTCTTACTATGTGTGAGATGGTCCTTTAGACCAAGTTCTCCGTCTAGTACCATGGGTCATATCACTTAACATGGCAGTCTGAATGAGCTTGAGTCTCAAAATCATATGTTCAGCCTTCATTGCAAACATTGCATGTATTCAAGGGGAGTTTGTTGAGTCTCTGCATGTCTTTGCATACATGTAGTTAATTGTATTACATTTAATTTCATTAAAAATGCCAAAAAAGATTGATTGAATGCATATTGTCAGGGGAGTCAATGCATTGCATATCACTTTTTGAAAACTCAAAAAAGGGGAGGAAGTGACTCACTGCATATAGACAGGGGGAGCATGCTTAATCTCTTGACTGCTTCTGAAATATTCATAATCTGAATTTATACCTTGCATCTCTGCCTCTCCTAAATCTGCTGAAGGAGAGCTTCACCTCTATCCAGTCAACTCTGAACTACTTTGCTCAAGAGCAGTCTCCCTGCTGCAATTTTTCAGAATCCATGCTGTTTGTTGAAATATCAGTCAGCTCACTTGAATTACTGAGCCAAGATATGCAGTAAACCTTCAGCCTGAATACTACTTCATAAAAGTTAAAACATCTTTAATGAGGAACCTTCCATTATACAAGCTTAAGAACATTTGTTAACACGAATTGGTTTAAGTCTTATGCACTCTTGTTTGGACTCAAAGAACTTGAAAATATCTGATTCAACCTCTTAATAAACTTTAGCTGTCTGCTTCATGTAAATTCATTTAAGACTTTCTGAAATCTGAAAAGTTGATATCCATGTCTACGTTGACTGAGATATATAGTGTATGTAGTTGTTCTTAAACACCTAACTTGTCTGAATCCATTCTGAGAAAAAGGATGGACAGAGCAATGACTGTGGTTACTGAGAAACATGTCCAAAGGATTGTGTCATGAAGTACCATGGTTAACTCTGTTTAAAGAGATGATTGAAAACTACAGTGAGAATATGGCAGAGCAATGGCATAGTTGGATTGAGTAATTGGGGATTCTGGCCTATGATCAAGGTGTATCCTCTTGCCAAAGATACTTTTAATGCTACCTCTGTTCTCTAAACTGGGAGAAGCAATACGGTTGTCACACTAAGTAACTAGGGATTCTGGCCTCTGATCAAGGTGTCTCACCACGTCTAAAGGTGTTGATAAACCAAAATTGTTCATTAAAAAAAGGGGAGAAATATGAACAAGTGTAAATCAAATTCTGAAACACCAATTAAAATTAAGATGCATTCACTTATGTATCTCTTAAAGCAGTCATGGAAAGTAAACTAAGTAAGATGGAAGTTGGTTGAACTAGAATTTTATATGAGCTTGTAGTTCTTTTTTATTAAGAGTTGGTTCAAATATGTGTACAATTTTTTTTGGAAAAAAACTCGGTTTACATCATTCTTAAACCATATCTGACAATCAAGGATTCATAAGCTTTTATAATGGAGGAATTTAAAACTTAAATTCTATTTTTATGAAGTTGGCATCATGCTGAAAAGTTCTATATCTCAATTTCACTATTTGCTGAATCTTTTCATCCTATTGCTCTCTATCACTGTGCTTTGATTGACATTGGTTCTCATTTATGTGAGGCACAACTCTCGGTATAACCTGTTAACTTGCAGCCTTTGGATAACCAGAGTTCATCCTTGTACTATCAGAATTCTTACATCATGGATCATAAGGGAAGAATTCTCTGGTCTGTTTGAGAGACTATATGCAAAAGGAGACAATGTGCAAGTGTGTCTGATTATGTTATTTGTCTGCATTAGCTCTCTACCTTCTGCCATGTCAAATGGGGAGTATTTGTTGCATATGCATGTCTGCATAAGTTGTTTGTCTAAGGGGGAGAATTGTTTTAATTGCTTCTGATATTATGTTGCCCTCATCTGCTGAACTATTTTGGGTGTCTCATATGACATCACTAGATTATCAAAGTATTGTTCTCCTTTTGATGAAGTCAAAGGGGGAGAATACTTTGATGAGTCTAGTCTGAATATTCCATTTCTTTCATTCATGAGACTCATAGTGTTGCCATCATCAAAAAGGGGGAGTTTGTTGGATATTGTGTTTTGATGACGACAAACACTATGACTCATATGCTTGATGTCATATGTGTTTACTTCATATGGTACTTGTTATATGCATTAACTGTGAGCATGGCATAGTTAGTACATTGTTTGTTGCATAGCATGTTAGATCTATTTTGCATATTCATTCATCATCTGCATTGTCAAATTTGAATTCTCTGAACTCTCCTCATCTGAAGTTCATGTTTTGCACTTAACTCTGTTGATGGACATTGCCTGATTAAGAATTCACTGCAAACATCTGAATTTCACATGATTTGCGTTTTAATGATTGTCTGAATTTGCATATGCAGCCATTGGAAAATCTGATGCACTTAGGACTGTTGGTATTGCATTATCATGCATGACCAACATGGTATATCAAATGGTAAGCTACTAAAAGGCAGGTGAAATCTATCTGATGGTTCTTACTATGTGTGAGATGGTCCTTTAGACCAAGTTCTCCGTCTAGTACCATGGGTCATATCACTTAACAGGGCAGTCTGAATGAGCTTGAGTCTCAAAATCATATGTTCAGCCTTCATTGCAAACATTGCATGTATTCAAGGGGAGTTTGTTGAGTCTCTGCATGTCTTTGCATACATGTAGTTAATTGTATTACATTTAATTTCATTAAAAATACCAAAAAAGATTGATTGAATGCATATTGTCAGGGGAGTCAATGCATTGCATATCACTTTTTGAAAACTCAAAAAAGGGGAGGAAGTGACTCACTGCATATAGACAGGGGGAGAATGCTTAATCTCTTGACTGCTTCTGAAATATTCATAATCTAAATTTATACCTTGCATCTCTGCCTCTCCTAAATCTGCTGAAGGAGAGCTTCACCTCTATCCAGTCAACTCTGAACTACTTTGCTCAAGAGCAGTCTCCCTGCTGCAATTTTTCAGAATCCATGCTATTTGTTGAAATATCAGTCAGCTCACTTGAATTACTGAGCCAAGATATGCAGTAAACCTTCAGCCTGAATACTACTTCATAAAAGTTAAAACATCTTTAATGAGGAACCTTCCATTATACAAGCTTAAGAACATTTGTTAACACGAATTGGTTTAAGTCTTATGCACTCTTGTTTGGACTCAAAGAACTTGAAAATATCTGATTCAACCTCTTAATAAACTTTAGCTGTCTGCTTCATGTAAATTCATGTAAGACTTTCTGAAATCTTAAAAGTTGATATCCATGTCTACGTTGACTGAGATATATAGTGTATGTAGTTGTTCTTAAACACCTAACTTGTCTGAATCCATTCTGAGAAAAAGGATGGACAGAGCAATGACTGTGGTTACTGAGAAACATGTCCAAAGGATTGTGTCATGAAGTACTATGGTTAACTCTGTTTAAAGAGATGATTGAAAACTACTGTGAGAATATGGCAGAGCAATGGCATAGTTGTATTGAGTAACTGGGGATTCTGGCCTCTGATCAAGGTGTATCCTCATGCCAAAGATACTTTTAATGCTACCTCTGTTCTCTAAACTGGGAGAAGCAATACGGTTGTCACACTAAGTAACTGGGGATTCTGGCCTCTGATCAAGGTGTCTCACCACGTCAAAAGGTGTTGATAAACCAAAATTATTCATTAAAAAAAGGGGGGAAATATGAACAAGTGTAAATCAAATTCTGAAAGACCAATTAAAATTCAGATGCATTCACTTATGTATCTCTTAAAGCAGTCATGGAAAGTAAACTAAGTAAGATGGAAGTTGGTTGAACTAGAATTTTATATGTGCTTGTAGTTCCTTTTTATTAAGAGTTGGTTTAAATATGAGTACAATTTCTTTTGAAAAAAAACTCGGTTTACATCATTCTTAAACCATATCTGACAATCAAGGATTCATAAGCTTTTATAATGGAGGAATTTAAAACTTAAATTCTATTTTTATGAAGTTGGCATCATGCTGAAAAGTTCTATATCTCAATTTTCACTATTTGCTGAATCTTTTCATCCTATTGCTCTCTATCACTGTGCTTTGATTGACATTGGTTCTCATTTATGTGAGGCACAACTCTCGGTATAACCTGTTAACTTGCAGCCTTTGGATAACCAGAGTTCATCCTTGTACTATCAGAATTCTTACATCATGGATCATAAGGGAAGAATTCTCTGGTCTGTTTGAGAGACTATATGCAAAAGGAGACAATGTGCAAGTGTGTCTGATTATGTTATTTGTCTGCATTAGCTCTCTACCTTCTGCCATGTCAAATGGGGAGTATTTGTTGCATATGCATGTCTGCATAAGTTGTTTGTCTAAGGGGGAGAATTGTTTTAATTGCTTCTGATATTATGTTGCCCTCATCTGCTGAACTATTTTGGGTGTCTCATATGACATCACTAGATTATCAAAGTATTGTTCTCCTTTTGATGAAGTCAAAGAGGGAGAATACTTTGATGAGTCTAGTCTGAATATTCCATTTCTTTCATTCATGAGACTCATAGTGTTGCCATCATCAAAAAGGGGGAGTTTGTTGGATATTGTGTTTTGATGATGGCAAACACTATGACTCATATGCTTGATGTCATATGTGTTTACTTCATATGGTACTTGTTATATGCATTAACTGTGAGCATGGCATAGTTAGTACATTGTTTGTTGCATAGCATGTTAGATCTATTTTTGCATATTCATTCATCATCTACATTGTCAAATTTGAATTCTCTGAACTCTCCTCATCTGAAGTTTATGTTTTGCACTTAACTCTGTTGATGGACATTGCCTGATTAAGAATTCACAGCAAACATCTGAATTTCACATGATTTGCGTTTTAATGATTGTCTGAATTTGCATATGCAGCCATTGAAAAATCTGATGCACTTAGGACTGTTGGTATTGCATTATCATGCATGACCAACATGGTATATCAAATGGTAAGCTACTAAAAGGCAGGTGAAATCTATCTGATGGTTCTTACTATGTGTGAGATGGTCCTTTAGACCAAGTTCTTCGTCTAGTACCATGGGTCATATCACTTAACAGGGCAGTCTGAATGAGCTTGAGTCTCAAAATCATATGTTCAGCCTTCATTGCAAACATTGCATGTATTCAAGGGGAGTTTGTTGAGTCTCTGCATGTCTTTGCATACATGTAGTTAATTGCATTACATTTAATTTCATTAAAAATGCCAAAAAAGATTGATTGAATGCATATTGTCAGGGGAGTCAATGCATTGCATATCACTTTTTGAAAACTCAAAAAAGGGGAGGAAGTGACTCACTGCATATAGACAGGGGGAGCATGCTTAATCTCTTGACTGCTTCTGAAATATTCATAATCTAAATTTATACCTTGCATCTCTGCCTCTCCTAAATCTGCTGAAGGAGAGCTTCACCTCTATCCAGTCAACTCTGAACTACTTTGCTCAAGAGCAGTCTCCCTGCTGCAATTTTTCAGAATCCATGCTATTTGTTGAAATATCAGTCAGCTCACTTGAATTACTGAGCCAAGATATGCAGTAAACCTTCAGCCTGAATACTACTTCATAAAAGTTAAAACATCTTTAATGAGGAACCTTCCATTATACAAGCTTAAGAACATTTGTTAACATGAATTGGTTTAAGTCTTATGCACTCTTGTTTGGACTCAAAGAACTTGAAAATGTCTGATTCAACCTCTTAATAAACTTTAGCTGTCTGCTTCATGTAAATTCATGTAAGACTTTCTGAAATCTTAAAAGTTGATATCCATGTCTACGTTGACTGAGATATATAGTGTATGTAGTTGTTCTTAAACACCTAACTTGTCCGAATCCATTCTGAGAAAAAGGATGGACAGAGCAATGACTGTGGTTACTGAGAAACATGTCCAAAGGATTGTGTCATGAAGTACCATGGTTAACTCTGTTTAAAGAGATGATTGGAAACTACTGTGAGAATATGGCAGAGCAATGGCATAGTTGTATTAAGTAACTGGGGATTCTGGCCTCTGATCAAGGTGTATCCTCATGCCAAAGATACTTTTAATGCTACCTCTGTTCTCTAAACTGGGAGAAGCAATACGGTTGTCACACTAAGTAACTGGGGATTCTGGCCTCTGATCAAGGTGTCTCCCCACGTCAAAAGGTGTTGATAAACCAAAATTGTTCATTAAAAAAAGGGGGGAAATATGAACAAGTGTAAATCAAATTCTGAAAGACCAATTAAAATTCAGATGCATTCACTTATGTATCTCTTAAAGCAGTCATGGAAAGTAAACTAAGTAAGATGGAAGTTGGTTAAACTATAATTTTATATGAGCTTGTAGTTCCTTTTTTTTAAGAGTTGTTTCAAATATGTGTACAATTTCTTTTTAAAAAAAACTTGGTTTACATCATTCTTAAACCATATCTGACAATCAAGGATTCATAAGCTTTTATAATAGAGGAATTTAAAACTTAAATTCTATTTTTATGAAGTTGGCATCATGCTGAAAAGTTCTATATCTCAATTTTCACTATTTGCTGAATCTGTTCATCCTATTGCTCTCTATCACTGTGCTTTGATTGACATTGGTTCTAATTTATGTGAGGCACAACTCTCGGTATAACCTGTTAACTTGCAGCCTTTGGATAACCAGAGTTCATCCTTGTACTATCAGAATTCTTACATCATGGATCATAAGGGAAGAATTCTCTGGTCTGTTTGAGAGACTATATGCAAAAGGAGACAATGTGCAAGTGTGTCTGATTATGTTATTTGTCTGCATTAGCTCTCTACCTTCTGCCATGTCAAATGGGGAGTATTTGTTGCATATGCATGTCTGCATAAGTTGTTTGTCTAAGGGGGAGAATTGTTTTAATTGCTTCTGATATTATGTTGCCCTCATCTGCTGAACTATTTTGGGTGTCTCATATGACATCACTAGATTATCAAAGTATTGTTCTCCTTTTGGTGAAGTCAAAGGGGGAGAATACTTTGATGAGTCTAGTCTGAATATTCCATTTCTTTCATTCATGAGACTCATAGTGTTGCCATCATCAAAAAGGGGGAGTTTGTTGGATATTGTGTTTTGATGATGGCAAACACTATGACACATATGCTTGATGTCATATGTGTTTACTTCATATGGTACTTGTTATATGCATTAACTGTGAGCATGGCATAGTTAGTACATTGTTTGTTGCATAGCATGTTAGATCTATTTTTGCATATTCATTCATCATCTGCATTGTCAAATTTGAATTCTCTGAACTCTCCTCATCTGAAGTTCATGTTTTGCACTTAACTCTGTTGATGGACATTGCCTGATTAAGAATTCACTGCAAACATCTGAATTTCACATGATTTGCATTTTAATGATTGTCTGAATTTGCATATGCAGCCATTGAAAAATCTGATGCACTTAGGACTGTTGGTATTGCATTATCATGCATGACCAACATGGTATATCAAATGGTAAGCTACTAAAAGGCAGGTGAAATCTATCTGATGGTTCTTACTATGTGTGAGATGGTCCTTTAGACCAAGTTCTCCGTCTAGTACCATGGGTAATATCACTTAACAGGGCAGTCTGAATGAGCTTGAGTCTCAAAATCATATGTTCAGCCTTCATTGCAAACATTGCATGTATTCAAGGGGAGTTTGTTGAGTCTCTGCATGTCTTTGCATACATGTAGTTAATTGCATTACATTTAATTTCATTAAAAATACCAAAAAAGATTGATTGAATGCATATTGTCAGGGGAGTCAATGCATTGCATATCACTTTTTGAAAACTCAAAAAAGGGGAGGAAGTGACTCACTGCATATAGACAGGTGGAGAATGCTTAATCTCTTGACTGCTTCTGGAATATTCATAATCTAAATTTATACCTTGCATCTCTGCCTCTCCTAAATCTGCTGAAGGAGAGCTTCACCTCTATCCAGTCAACTCTGAACTACTTTGCCCAAGAGCAGTCTCCCTACTGCAATTTTTCAGAATCCATGCTATTTGTTGAAATATCAGTCAGCTCACTTGAATTACTGAGCCAAGATATGCAGTAAACCTTCAGCCTGAATACTACTTCATAAAAGTTAAAACATCTTTAATGAGGAACCTTCCATTATACAAGCTTAAGAACATTTGTTAACACGAATTGGTTTAAGTCTTATGCACTCTTGTTTGGACTCAAAGAACTTGAAAATATCTGATTCAACCTCTTAATAAACTTTAGCTGTCTGCTTCATGTAAATTCATGTAAGACTTTCTGAAATCTTAAAAGTTGATATCCATGTCTACGTTGACTGAGATATATAGTGTATGTAGTTGTTCTTAAACACCTAACTTGTCTGAATCCATTCTGAGAAAAAGGATGGACAGAGCAATGACTGTGGTTACTGAGAAACATGTCCAAAGGATTGTGTCATGAAGTACTATGGTTAACTCTGTTTAAAGATATGATTGAAAACTACTGTGAGAATATGGCAGAGCAATGGCATAGTTGTATTGAGTAACTGGGGATTCTGGCCTCTGATCAAGGTGTATCCTCATGCCAAAGATACTTTTAATGCTACCTCTGTTCTCTAAACTGGGAGAAGCAATACGGTTGTCACACTAAGTAACTGGGGATTCTGGCCTCTGATCAAGGTGTCTCACCACGTCAAAAGGTGTTGATAAACCAAAATTGTTAATTAAAAAAAGGGGGGAAATATGAACAAGTGTAAATCAAATTCTGAAAGACCAATTAAAATTCAGATGCATTCACTTATGTATCTCTTAAAGCAGTCATGGAAAGTAAACTAAGTAAGATGGAAGTTGGTTGAACTAGAATTTTATATGAGCTTGTAGTTCCTTTTTATTAAGAGTTGGTTTAAATATGAGTACAATTTCTTTTGAAAAAAAACTCGGTTTACATCATTCTTAAACCATATCTGACAATCAAGGATTCATAAGCTTTTATAATGGAGGAATTTAAAACTTAAATTCTATTTTTATGAAGTTGGCATCATGCTGAAAAGTTCTATATCTCAATTTTCACTATTTGCTGAATCTTTTCATCCTATTGCTCTCTATCACTGTGCTTTGATTGACATTGGTTCTCATTTATGTGAGGCACAACTCTCGGTATAACCTGTTAACTTGCAGCCTTTGGATAACCAGAGTTCATCCTTGTACTATCAGAATTCTTACATCATGGATCATAAGGGAAGAATTCTCTGGTCTGTTTGAGAGACTATATGCAAAAGGAGACAATGTGCAAGTGTGTCTGATTATGTTATTTGTCTGCATTAGCTCTCTACCTTCTGCCATGTCAAATGGGGAGTATTTGTTGCATATGCATGTCTGCATAAGTTGTTTGTCTAAGGGGGAGAATTGTTTTAATTGCTTCTGATATTATGTTGCCCTCATCTGCTGAACTATTTTGGGTGTCTCATATGACATCACTAGATTATCAAAGTATTGTTCTCCTTTTGATGAAGTCAAAGGGGGAGAATACTTTGATGAGTCTAGTCTGAATATTCCATTTCTTTCATTCATGATACTCATAGTGTTGCCATCATCAAAAAGGGGGAGTTTGTTGGATATTGTGTTTTGATGATGGCAAACACTATGACTCATATGCTTGATGTCATATGTGTTTACTTCATATGGTACTTGTTATATGCATTAACTGTGAGCATGGCATAGTTAGTACATTGTTTGTTGCATAGCATGTTAGATCTATTTTTGCATATTCATTCATCATCTGCATTGTCAAATTTGAATTCTCTGAACTCTCCTCATCTGAAGTTTATGTTTTGCACTTAACTCTGTTGATGGACATTGCCTGATTAAGAATTCACAGCAAACATCTGAATTTCACATGATTTGCGTTTTAATGATTGTCTGAATTTGCATATGCAGCCATTGAAAAATCTGATGCACTTAGGACTGTTGGTATTGCATTATCATGCATGACCAACATGGTATATCAAATGGTAAGCTACTAAAAGGCAGGTGAAATCTATCTGATGGTTCTTACTATGTGTGAGATGGTCCTTTAGACCAAGTTCTCCGTCTAGTACCATGGGTCATATCACTTAACAGGGCAGTCTGAATGAGCTTGAGTCTCAAAATCATATGTTCAGCCTTCATTGCTAACATTGCATGTATTCAAGGGGAGTTTGTTGAGTCTCTGCATGTCTTTGCATACATGTAGTTAATTGCATTACATTTAATTTCATTAAAAATGCCAAAAAAGATTGATTGAATGCATATTGTCAGGGGAGTCAATGCATTGCATATCACTTTTTGAAAACTCAAAAAAGGGGAGGAAGTGACTCACTGCATATAGACAGGGGGAGCATGCTTAATCTCTTGACTGCTTCTGAAATATTCATAATCTAAATTTATACATTGCATCTCTGCCTCTCCTAAATCTGCTGAAGGAGAGCTTCACCTCTATCCAGTCAACTCTGAACTACTTTGCTCAAGAGCAGTCTCCCTGCTGCAATTTTTCAGAATCCATGCTATTTGTTGAAATATCAGTCAGCTCACTTGAATTACTGAGCCAAGATATGCAGTAAACCTTCAGCCTGAATACTACTTCATAAAAGTTAAAACATCTTTAATGAAGAACCTTCCATTATACAAGCTTAAGAACATTTGTTAACACGAATTGGTTTAAGTCTTATGCACTCTTGTTTGGACTCAAAGAACTTGAAAATATCTTATTCAACCTCTTAATAAACTTTAGCTGTCTGCTTCATGTAAATTCATGTAAGACTTTCTGAAATCTTAAAAGTTGATATCCATGTCTACGTTGACTGAGATATATAGTGTATGTAGTTGTTCTTAAACACCTAACTTGTCCGAATCCATTCTGAGAAAAAGGATGGACAGAGCAATGACTGTGGTTACTGAGAAACATGTCCAAAGGATTGTGTCATGAAGTACCATGGTTAACTCTGTTTAAAGAGATGATTGGAAACTACTGTGAGAATATGGCAGAGCAATGGCATAGTTGTATTGAGTAACTGGGGATTCTGGCCTCTGATCAAGGTGTATCCTCATGCCAAAGATACTTTTAATGCTACCTCTGTTCTCTAAACTGGGAGAAGCAATACGGTTGTCACACTAAGTAACTGGGGATTCTGGCCTCTGATCAAGGTGTCTCCCCATGTCAAAAGGTGTTGATAAACCAAAATTGTTCATTAAAAAAAGGGGGGAAATATGAACAAGTGTAAATCAAATTCTGAAAGACCAATTAAAATTCAGATGCATTCACTTATGTATCTCTTAAAGCAGTCATGGAAAGTAAACTAAGTAAGATGGAAGTTGGTTAAACTAGAATTTTATATGAGCTTGTAGTTCCTTTTTTTTAAGAGTTGTTTCAAATATGTGTACAATTTCTTTTTAAAAAAAACTTGGTTTACATCATTCTTAAACCATATCTGACAATCAAGGATTCATAAGCTTTTATAATAGAGGAATTTAAAACTTAAATTCTATTTTTATGAAGTTGGCATCATGCTGAAAAGTTCTATATCTCAATTTTCACTATTTGCTGAATCTGTTCATCCTATTGCTCTCTATCACTGTGCTTTGATTGACATTGGTTCTAATTTATGTGAGGCACAACTCTCGGTATAACCTGTTAACTTGCAGCCTTTGGATAACCAGAGTTCATCCTTGTACTATCAGAATTCTTACATCATGGATCATAAGGGAAGAATTCTCTGGTCTGTTTGAGAGACTATATGCAAAAGGAGACAATGTGCAAGTGTGTCTGATTATGTTGTTTGTCTGCATTAGCTCTCTACCTTCTGCCATGTCAAATGGGGAGTATTTGTTGCATATGCATGTCTTCATAAGTTGTTTGTCTAAGGGGGAGAATTGTTTTAATTGCTTCTGATAATGTGTTGCCCTCATCTGCTGAACTATTTTGGGTGTCTCATATGACATCACTAGATTATCAAAGTATTGTTCTCCTTTTGATGAAGTCAAAGGGGGAGAATACTTTGATGAGTCTAGTTTGAATATTCCATTTCTTTCATTCATGAGACTCATAGTGTTGCCATCATCAAAAAGGGGGAGTTTGTTGGATATTGTGTTTTGATGATGACAAACACTATGACTCATATGCTTGATGTCATATGTGTTTACTTCATATGGTACTTGTTATATGCATTAACTGTGAGCATGGCATAGTCAGTACATTGTTTGTTGCAAGCCATTGTGCACTCATGACTAAGATCTGAGTCTGCATGAGACACTAAGTCTGTACATTGCCCTGCTTTAGGCACGCTAAGTCTATACAGCCTTTGCATTGCACATAAAGTCTATACAGCCTTTGCATTGCACACACAAGTCCATTCATTGTCATCGCTGCACGCATTGCAAGTCTATACATTGTCTGCCCTGCACACACAAGTCCATACATTGCATTTGGGTATCAAAGTCTATACACGTAGACAAAGTCTGTACATTCGTTGACAGACTCATGCATAAACACTAAGACAAAGTCTGTACATTCGTTGATAGCTTGTCTGAGCATCTCATGCATTCAATGTGCATACTCTCATTCTATTGTGCATCACTCAAAGTCTGTACATTCGTTGACAGACTCATGCATAAACACTAAGACAAAGTATGTACATTCGTTGATAGCTTGTCTGAGCATCTCATGCATTCAATGTGCATACTTTCATTCTATTGTGCATCACTCAAAGTATGTACATCGCATAGCATACGTGTTCAAGTCTATACATTGCTGCATGAACGCAAGTCCATACATTCCAATGGCTGTGCATCCCTTGATTTCAAAGTCTGTACATTCTAGTTGCTTCAACACAAGTCTGTACATTCTGGTTGCTTCAACGCAAGTCTGAACATTCTGGTTGCTTCAACGTAAGTCTGTACATTCTGGCTGCTTCAACGCAAGTCTGTACATTCTGGTTGCCTCATAAGTCTACACATCCCCCCATAGCAAGTCTGCACATCGTTTGCATAGCACAACAAAGTCTATACATTCTGTTGCATACCATGCACACAAAGTCTACACACTCCTCTACAGCAAGTCTGTACAGCCCGTGTTCATGCATATGTGCAAGTCTATACATTGTCTGGTCATCTATATTTAAAGTCTATACATTCCTTATCATTACCTACGTTCAGAACACCAAGTCTATACATTGTTCTCTCATGCATTCTAAGTCCATACACTATGCAGTTGAGCATCGTTCATTACAGCAAGTCTGTACATTATTTTCTCATGCACCTAAACGTCAAGTCTATACATTGCTACAGGCTATCAAGTATGTACAGCATGTGTGTTGCACGAACACATATCTATACATCTCATTAAGTCAGTACATCCATTAGCTGATAGCTGAGCAAGTCTATACATTCTTTAGCTCAGTTCGCAGCTGAGTCTGAAGTCTGTACAACCTATTCTTCATTCAAGTCTGTGCATGCATAAATCAAAGTCTATACATCCTCATTGTGCATACTTTGTTTAAGTGCATTCTGCATTACAAACCAGCAAGTTTGTACATTGCTCCGCATGCATGCATCTAAAGTCTGTACAGTGGTTGACTGCATGTCCGAGCATCCATGATTCAATGTGTAGACTTCCCTATCTGCATTTGTTCAATCTCATAAATGAAGTCTATACACTCGTTGAAGGCATGTCCAAGGATTCATATTCAAAGTCTATACATTCGGTTGTTTCATGCATACACAAGCACTTAAAGTCTGAACATTCTTCAGTGAAGTCTGTACACACTTCAGTGGCAATATGTGCATCGTCTATACATTGCATACTTTTCTATATGCATCTATACACCTCTCTAATATTCTCTTATGACTGTTTGACAGGTATATCCTTCGAGAAGAAAGATGTCTGGGCACGTGATTCGAGGTTGGCACCTAGCACGTGATCCGAGGTTATCTCTGGACAAAGAGGGCACAAGCCCTGCACGCCCTAGCTGCTGCTGCTATAAATATGGAGCTTCTTCCTCAGAAGAAAACAGATCATGACAGAAGTAGAAGAAGAGAGCGGCTGAGAGGCAGAGAGTAGCAGAAGAAGAAACAGAAGAGAAAAGAAGAGATAGTGAGAGTCTGCACGATCCAGTGTCAAGAAGAACGAGAGAAAGAAAAGGAGAAGCAGAGAGAAGAAGAAAGAAGAGGAAGAAAGATAGAGAAAGATAGAGAGCTCGAGGAGAGAAAAGAAGCTTCATCTGAAGATTAGTTCCTACTGGACCGTGGATCAAATCCAGGCCAGTTAGCTCCTGCGAGAGCCACATTGTGATTTCATTTCTAGCTTTTCGATTGATGTATTTTCATTTATTATTTTTCTTTTACACTTCCTTGGCTTTGTTCTTCCGATTCTCTGGTTGGAGATCGGGGTTCCTCCTGTTGGTTCAGAAGAAGGGAGATTTTAATCTCCGGTTGCAAGTGACGGTGTGTCACTTGTAGGTTCCCTTTGGTCTCAGAGGAAGGGAGTCTCTGACTCTGGGTTTGCAGGTAGTGGTTGCTACCTGTGGTTTCCCTCCTGGGTGGAGGAAGAGAGACTTCGTCTCTGGTTGCTAGTGACGGGTAGTCACTAGTGAGTTCCCTCCGGTCTGGAGGAAGAGGGGAGGTTGTTCCCCTGGTCAAGCTTATAGGCAGCACCTGTTGCAGACTGAGTCTGCGGTTCTAGCGTTAGCTAGTGGAAGCCTCACTCCGGTTTGGAGTGAGGGGTGGATGTAGGTCTGTGGACCGAACCACCTAAAAAATTATCTGTGCCGTGGTTTGGCTTGTGCGTTTGCTCCTTGTCTTCTATCTCCCCTTCACAGGTTAGGCATGGTTGATTTGTTGTGATTTCCTTGGGAGCTTATATGATTGTGAAGTGTTTGTTCTTTCGCTCAGAAGAATTAGAACTCATTTGTGAGTCTGAGCTTCTCTGTCCACGGTTGTGATAAGAGAGCAGTTCAGTTGATTTCTATCTAATTTTCTCTGATTGGTTTTAATCTGGGCATTTTTGAAGAGGGATACATTCACCCCCCCTCTGTATCCATCGCACCGATCCTATCAAAGGGGGAGATATCTAAATTGATGAGTGCATATACTCAGGGGGAGAAATTCTCATGTCTCTAGCATAATTCACAGTATATACTTGAAACAAAACCCCTACACTTTGATAAGCTTGTGTTCAATGTGTTTTAACCATAAAGATTTTGGAAATTCTTTCTAGCACTTACTTAATACTTGAAGCTCTACATGATCATTAGGAGTAATCGTGAGGAAAAAGTTGTCTGCCCCTACAAATTATGAATAAGTGGATTGTGGATCCTAGTAACCAGGAATCCCCACTGAAAGAAATGTGGAAACTTGTGTGAAATGGTGAAACAAAATTTCACAAGAAAAATGAAGGAATGACGGATCCTAGTAACTGGGAATCCCCATTGAGACACATGAAGAGACTCGCGTAAAATGGTGAAGTTCGATTTTAGAAACAAAAAGAAAAGGGTTGTGTGAAGCTACCGATAGTCGAGGATTCAAAAGGAAATTGTAGAGTGAAAAGACATCGGTTAGTGTTATTTGAAAATTGTGTATATCCTTATGTTTAAGATTCATTGCACACTTTTGAGCACATGCACTTCACGGAGTTTCAGTTTTGGGCATATCTTGTGAATTTGCCTATATACATGATCATGTGAACTCATTATACATGCACAGCTTCCTTAGTTAAGGCGCATGTTATACTTCTAGCTTTTGAATCTGTTGCACTTTTCTTATCCCACTCCCTAAGGGAGATCTATTTAATATATGCTAACAGTTGCACGATTGTAAAGATTGCTTGTATGCTTGCTTTCTATCATTTGCATTCATTCTCCCTCAAGGTTTGCTCTTGTCAATGACAAAGGGGGAGAGGTTGTGATTGTTTGCATAGCACGTTGCATATTGAGAGTGCCACTTTGCATATCAAAAGAATCAATATTTGGTATCATCAATTGGTTGTAAACTTAAATAATCCATTGTCTTGCTCATTCATTGACATCATTCGGACCATGCACATTCATGGTATCATGCTTATCGGGCTTCCAACTATTCTCCCCCCCCCCCTTTTTTTTGATCATGCCAAAGGGGGAGAAGAAAATGTAATTCACATAAAGTTTTGTCATCATCAAAAAGGGGGAGATTGGTGTGCTATAGTGTGATTTTGATGGCAACAAAACTTTGTGTGTGATTGGCAACAAACTTCATGTTTGTGTGTGAAAGCTTGGTTGAGAATGCTTAAGAATAAATTTGTGAAACATGCTTGAAAGAATGCATATGCTTTGGACTCAATAAGAATTCATGAGAAAACATGTTTGCATGATTGGATATTTACTAATGTGTGTGATGCAAGTGATGCATGCGATTTTAAGATTCTATGTTTATGACAATACTCCTCGTGAAAACAATGCTTCATGAATGTTAGTCTTTATCAACAAGAATGCCATTTGAATGACCGAGTTCCCATGCTTTACTATATGCTTTGCATTTGGCATAATTGTTAACATTTGGGTAATGAAGCATTTTGATGTTGAAGATTTGGTTGATTCAAGAAATCTATTGTATGTTTGAGCTCCCATGTCATTATATTTTGTTGAATGATAGATTCATGTTTATCATAACAAAACCTTGTCATTTGGTGGAATGTGTTTTTGTAGGTTGATATGAGAAGTCTAAAACATGTTTGAATGGGTTCAATGATGTATTTTTAAGTGACATGTTGAAAGTGTTATCCTTGCTGCAAGTATTTTGACTCTCATCTAACCACTTACTTTATCATATTTTTCAGGATGAAAATTCATGGTTGATCCTCATTGGATTATGGTAATATCTAATCACTTGTTTTCCCTTGAAATGAATGAGGTTTGAGAATTTTTTTAACCCAATCTGACAGGGGTCGACCCACAGGGTCGACCCACATAGCCTCTGCTACAGTTTGGGGCAGCTGGGGGGCTGAAAACTACATGGGTCGACCCCTGGGGTCGACCCCCCTTCATGGGTTGACCCCAAGGGTCGACCCCCTTGGGACTGGGGTTTGTTTGGGTGTCCCGAGGTGCAGAAAACTTAGGGGTCGACCCATGGGGTCGACCCTTTCTGGTCGGGCTTCACGAAAACGTCCATAACTCATTCGTTTGTCTTCGAAACATTACCAAATTACCCCCAAAAGTTTCCTAGACATATGAGGGTGTTTTTAACTTGTTTTAGGAGGGTTTTATGGGTCATTTTGCCAGCCTAACTTGTATATATACATCAGGTACGAATTTGAGAAAGAAGAGCCCTAATGTTATTTTGTTATATCTTGTAGGTGAAGAAAAGGGGCAAAGCAACCAAGGAGCTCTTGAGGAAGGGTTTTCATCTCCATCAAAGGATTTTTGGAGCTCATGATAGAAGAGAAAAGGGAGCGGAATGTTGAGAGGAGCAATAGGATGGCAGCTTCGTGATCATCCGACAACGGGTCAAGAAGAACCGGAAGAATCGAAGAAGGGGGAGCTCTATACTTGCTATATCTTCTTCATTTCAGTCTTTAGAGTTTGTTTGGGGTTCATTGTATCCATTTGTCTATGCTTCATACATTTCTGAAAGAATATTTTGTGTGAGTGTTCGGAGAAAGGGTTCTTCGAGTGTTTGTGTTGACGTGTGTGCGTCATTTTGTGCGGAGCATATCCGCATGTGTGCTTGGGTGTAACTTGGGGTGTGTTCCCCGTGTGTGGTTGTGAGTTTACTCCCGTGTGGTTGCATAGGTGTCACCCTACGTGTGTGTGTTGGAGCTTGGCTCTATGTGTGGGGGGGGATTTATTCCCGGGCTATTTTTATAGCAGTGAAGCCTCACCGGTTTGGTGAGGGGTGGACGTAGGGAGCCCGTCGTGGTCCCGAACCACCTTAAAAATCTTTGTGCCTCGTGGTTTGCTTGTGGTGTGTTTGTGATTTACATTCTCTTGTTTTAGTTATTTGCCATTCGAGGCTTCGATACATCATTACATACACACACACTTCCACATCAATTCTAATCTCACGTGAGTGAGCCTTGAGAGCGTAGTCCAATTTGCTTCATTTTGTTCTTTATTTGTCAAGTCATTAAAGATTTAATTGCTTATCTATCTATCGAACTTGAAGAGTGTTCAAAGTTTTTTTGAATTAATTTTTTAGACGGCCAATCAATTCACCCCCCCTCTTGATTGTCGTTGCCCCGGACCCAACACAACTCTTTCATCAAACAGTCATAGTAGAAATTTAAGAGTTCCATTTGCAATGTGAGAACCTTGGCACAGACAGCTTCTTCAAAGATAACTCCTTTGAAAGATGAGCAACGTCAATATGTGGAAGTTCTTCATAAGTGTCATGTTGCACAGGGAACTTGGAATATTCTTCTTATGTGTACTCGGTAACATGGGCACTTGCCCCTTGCATAGAAGTTGAAAGAATGAGACATGACATTGAGGGCTTCTAGCAAGGGATGCCCTGACCCATCCTCGAGCATGGAGTTCATCAGCTTCTCGACAGCAGAATGTGTCATTACAATGTCGAAAAAGAACCCCTTCATTCGATTAGTCACTCGAACAATAACAATACTAGGGGTAATGAGAACTGTGAAGGTGCTTTTCCCAATGAGCAGTATGACCTTAGCAATCTTGGCCTTGGCCCTTAATGGCATCAATTCTTGAAAATTTTTCCTAGTGAGCATTGGTGGGGACTCGGTCTTGTTAAACATGCCCGGTATGAAAACACTGTAGATGTGTATATCCACCCGCCCCGAACTAAGCAAATATGCATAAACATGTAAGCATGAACAAGGGGAAGGGCAATAAGAGATAAGAGATACTGACCGTGATCACCACCAAGGGATGACAATGCCAAAGGGATTGAGAAAAGGATGCAACGGTGCTGCGTACCTTGGAAAAGGATGAAGACTTGATCGCGCTTGAGAGATGGGTGTGGGAACAATGTGTGGATCAACGTCCTCGCCTTCCAGCCGGCTAGAAGAAGAGGGCCTCACGCTGTACTTGCTCTCCTGCGAAACAAAGATAAAACCCTTAGAAACATGAAGTGTAGAATCTGTCCCAAGTGCATAAAAGAGGTGCAAGGAAAGGGGGAGAATGCACCGGGGGAGGGTTTTTAACCCCTGTAAACGAGTACAAAAGATAGGTGTGTGTATTGTGATGAGAATAGAACAAAGAGGAGGAATTAACACGCAGTATAACTGCAGAAAACGGAGATGCAAAAGTGAAAATCGCGCATGCATGTGCAGAAAAGTGTAGATTGTGATGAAATTGAGAAAGTAGAAGCATAGAACAAGAGATAGGAACGAAGAAAATGAGCCTTGAGTGATGGAAATTGAAGATAATACTCCCCTCAGCAAGTTGAGGTCAAAGAGAAGAGTTGACAACGCGGTATGGCTTCGCCCCGAACCAAGAAAGAGCCCCCTTTCGCACACTACGAACTGGGTGCTATTTATAGAGAGCAGGAAACCCTAGGGTTGAAATTAA
Source organism: Amorphophallus konjac (assembly GCA_022559845.1). Classification (NCBI taxonomy): domain Eukaryota; kingdom Viridiplantae; phylum Streptophyta; class Magnoliopsida; order Alismatales; family Araceae; genus Amorphophallus; species Amorphophallus konjac. Next base: position 86,608,906 of record CM040126.1, on the reverse strand, counting down.
GAGATGAATCCTCGAAATAGTAGTTTTGGTTGGCAAAACCTCGAGATAATAGTGAGTATAAGAGTCCTGGATGGGTGGAAATCGAAGTGGAGGCCTATCCCCGTCGAAAATGGTGCAAACAAGGACTCCAAGGAGTCCTCGGGCGAAGAAATCGGAGCTCAGAATGATCCAGATTCGGCCTTGAGAAGGCGGTCTATTGCAAGGCCACTACCTTCAGAAAATGGTCATAGAGGGACCGCCACTTGATAGGGACATAAGAATGGAGTCGACGCACTGGGAGATGGAGTCGACGCACCCTGGGTTCAAAAATTGAGAAGGTGATCTTCATGAGACCTCTACCTTAAGGTGGTAGTCTCAAGAAGATCGTCACTTGGCATTTCAAAATAAATAAAATAAAAAATAAAAATTTAAAAATAGTAGGCAAAATGCGGTCACCTAGGAGATTGTGTTCTCATGAACGCGGTCTCCTAGGAGACTGCCTTCAGAGAACTTCTGTGGGGTTTTTCCGGTCGCTCATTTGACTGCCTGAAAGGCCCGAAACGGTCCCGAAAGTGGGGGAATTGAAGGTAATAGCTTCCAAGGCTCAATGGGCTCGAAAGGTGGCTGAGAAATGGGCTCAAAATACGGTCAATGATGACTCCAAAATAATGGATAATTCGAAGCATCATAAAAGGTGAATAAGAGAATAACTCAACTTGCAGGCTGAAAACGGGTGTCAACAAACACGAACCGACATTCGACAAATAAAATCTTGGGACTTGAATGGCATATCCATGACCCAGTTCTTTTTGCCCCATTCTTGAGAATCATCCTTTGAACATGTATCCATAGACGTACACCCGCTTTGAGGGGTGGTAGAGGAAGGTGATATGGAAGCGGTAAGCTCAATGGATGATGAAGGTTCAATGGAAGGCGTTATTGGGAGGATGGTGGGTAGAGGCTCAAATACAGCGAGCTTTGCCCCTTACTCGAAAGTAGGCGGGGTTGGCTCGAATGTGGAAATAGGTGGACCTTGCTCAGGCTCAGTTATGGGTTTGGGTGAAGGGTCAAATGGTGGATTAGGTATGATTGGCTCTGGGATAACAGGGATGGTGGAGGGTTTAAGTAGTGATGATAGAGGGCTAATTGCCTGGGAAAGGGAAGAGTTAGTGTAAGGGGTAGGCTTACTGGATAAGTGACTAATGGAGGTTGATGGTGTGGTTGTTAGAGGGTGGATGATGGTAGGCTTGGTACAGATAAACTATTTAGGTTTGGTTGGTTGAGGAGAGGATTTTGATGTTGGAAGATTAAGGGTAGGAGGTTGCATGGAGAGTTGATAGTGCATCGATGTGGGTTTTTGAAATGTTGACTCATCATCAAAGCACCGGTGATTTTGGAGGTGGGGGTTTCGGTTGTGGCATCATCCTGAGCAATGGGTTCTTGTGGTTGTGGGGGGAAAGGTTGCTGGGGAAAGCGAGGAGCCTTGGAGTCGGTGTAGCTTGAGGCATCTCATCATGGGCTGGCCCAAGCTCCTCATAGTGGGATTCAAGTGGATACCGCGTGTGGATGTCACAAAATTAGAGAGAAAGAAGAAGAAATTAAATTAAAAATTGATAAGTGATGGTGTTGATAAAGTAAAAGATGATCAAATAATCAACCAAGGTGGGGAAATGAGCATGTAGATGCTAAAGAGATCGTGATCGCCAGAGGTAAATACCTCAAAAGAAAATGGAGTGATCGCTAAGTACCTTGAAACGCGGGGAGATTAGTGAATCTTACTCCCTCTTCTGATCGGCCGGCTGATGAAGAGGGTCTCTATCTTGATTACCCTTAAAAGATGAACAAAACAAGAGGCAATGATTGAATTAGAATTCAATAGTGTAGTATCAATCCTCAATGCAATAAAAGTAAAAGAACATAGAGAAGGACACACCTTGTGTGTTTTCTAAAAACCCCTTAAAGGTTAAGGGAGGGAGAAGATGAATGCTAAAAGGAATAAAAAACTAGCAAGAAGTTTGCTAGGAATCAATTGATGTGATGCAAACTAGACTATGAAATCAAAATAAAGGAGGGGGAAAAGAAAGGTAGGTTGGTCCTCTAAAACCCAGAACAAGGCTCCAAAGGTCTTCTTTCACAGCTAGAAGGGGGACAGTGGCTTCCCTGCTTTTCTAATGCAGGGACAGAGCTCCTGGCGGAAGCTCCTCCTTTTTCTCTTCTTGTTTTCTCTCTTTCTTATCTATTTTCTTCCTTTCTCTCTCTCTATTTTCAAACCTTCAAACCTCTCAACCTCTCTAACATTCAACCTCTTAACCGTTCAACCTCTCACCAGGGAATTATAATGGGGTATTTATAGAGTGAGAATCCTTGTTCTAAGAGGTTTTAGAATAGGGAAACCCTCCCATGGCGTGGATCCCCTTCCATCGAAGGCTCATGGACCCTAATCTTACTTGGAATGCCATGCAAAGAAGGTAGGGGATGAACCAGACACGAAATGAAAACAACGTCAAGTGCAGGTGACGTTAATTAAATTCATGTCTAGTGCCGACGACTCTATTTCCTTGAACAAAATAAGGAAATAAAAAGTTTCCTAAAATTAAATTAGAATTCGCATCCAAGCCCAAGACATTAATTAATATGCATCTTTGTAAAGAGGCGTGAATTTTCCTAAAATATGATTTTTAAATTTAAATAAAAATCAAAAATTAGCAAGGAAATTGGCATCTGCTACTGTGGACACTAATTAATGTGCATCTCTGTAAAGAGACGTAGATTAATTAAAATTATGAATTTTAATTTGAAATAAAATTTGAAAAGGCAAAATAATCTGTGTCCTGTGTGGCTGACGTGAATTAATACGCACCTTTCTCTAAAGGCACAGATTCTATGAAATGGCAGCCAAGTCAAAGATGCAAATTCTGAAAATTCCCCAAAAATATAAAAAGCATCTTATTAAGCCAATAATGAGGTCCACTTCGGGGCGTTATGATGTGACATGAGATTTACTCATGTTAGCCTCAATTTTGGCGTGTCTACAACTGTCCCGCCTTAGCATCTACTTTGCAGGGGAGTGAGACGAAATGAAGTGTAATGGAATGAAAATGTAGCAAAACAGAATGAAGTGGAGATGGACTGAAAAGTAGATGTCAAGGTGTGATGTGACATGCTTTCAACACTAAGTGTTAGAAAATTTTCCATGGCTCTGAATGAAGCGTCCTGGGTGATTACTAGAAAGCGACAATTGCCTGGATGAAAAGTCAAACTAAAATGTGTACGTGGGCACAAGAGAAGAAAAGGGAAGATCATCTTCACCTTTGGGAGAGCGATTACTAGCCAATATGGACGTGCTACAACCAAGGTGAATCTTTTAGGAAAAAAACTAACAAATGTCTAGAGACAAAATAAGAACCCAAGCAAAGGGCTTTCGAGGAATCAGCCTAAGCGGCTTCAAAGAGAGCATAGTACTCAATCTATAATGGAATATCTCATGTCAGCTCAAATCAAAAACTAGAGGCCCTCATTATTGATTTAATATGAAATTTTTCGGCAGTTAGATCAAATTCCTACATGATGCATGCCGGGCTAAACGAAAATTTAAAACAAATAAAAAATAAAAAATAATCAAGGATAATATTGTTAAGTTGTCTAGACTAGTTCAGAACTCCAGTTTGCCAAGCTGACACTAAGCCGAAGCTAGTTTATCCATGCATCAACTTAGAAAGTGGAACCATTGTTCCCAGCCTTAGATGGCTCAACGGCCTATCTGTGCGACAAAGACTCTCCTGGAACTATCACTATTTTTTTTTGAAAGGAAACTCAAGTTTCAGGTTCATCAAAGTCACATGGTCCTTGATATATTCTAATAATGTAAGTAATATATAGTAAACAAAATACATACAAGAGGAGATGGGGAAGAGATGACATCGTGGAGGAATATTAGAGTGCCCTCATAACCTGCATAAAGCTTAATTTTCCTGCGCTCAAAGATATTAGTCCAACACTTTGAATAAATTCTGTCAAAATATCGCAATTCATATAGGAAATTAAAACACAATGAAATTACAAGAATCTGAGTCTTTGTACAAAGGCGCATATTTATAAAAATTAGCATCTTCTTCATGGATGCTAATGAAAGGAATTCACGTCTACTACATTGGACGCGAATTAGCTCCAACGACAGCATTCGAGTTCCTACCCGGAACATGATTTCCAACACCAACTCCTATTCGAATTTGAACTTTCCCAGCGAGCTGAGGAGTCCCTCTATAAATCGCACCTCCTTGACCCCTCCTTGCATCAAGCAATTGGTTCCAAGGCTCTAAAGAACAAGAAGGAGGTTCTAGACAAGGAAGAACAGGGAAGAACAAAGGACCTCACCAAAACTCAAGATGGAGGGTTTAATCCAGTGCCCTATGAAGAGAACTAAGTTTGGATTTCAAAGAATAACTGAGATAGATGGTCATGTAAATAGGAGAATTGAAACCAAGCTTGTAAGTATTAAGTTTTTCTTCTTTCTTACCTTCCCTTTTTAACTTGATTTTTAGCAAACTCTTACTTTGTTTTGCTCTTCTTTTTTCTTTTGCTTTGTTTGTTTTCAAGATTATCCACTCATTCCCGACCCTAGGAAGTTTTCTAAACTACCTTGGCCTACCCTTCTCACTTCCAAGATCACCCTTGATATGAGATCCATCCTCTCTAAGTGACATCTCCTCTGCCTAATAACCCATGCAAAACATTATCATAAAGTTTACATAGATTGGGCAGCCACGGGTGCTCTCATATAGATGTGGCAACCTCAAACCCATACCTTCCTTTTCTCTACCTTTGAGGCTACAATCCTCCTAGAAGAAGCAGAGATTCCTTTAGGATTAAGAACGTTAAAGCAAGGTGAGGAAGATAGCATGGTGGAGATGCCAAGAATAATGAACTCTTAAGAAGTATTGGCGAGCCTCATAGCGAGCCAAAAGATGATCGAACAAATCCGCACCTCTAAGGGAATCAACTTGAGCAAGCTTGTTGTGTGGACCATCAAAGCATTAGAGCAAGCCAAAGATGAAGACATAGAGGAGCTTATGAAGGTGTTCATGATATGCATAGCAGGAGTGCTCCTCTTCCCTTTGGTGAATGATTTTCTAGAAGAAGAACATATTAGCGCTATATGTGGAATATGAGAAGGTAAGAGGATCAGCCCGACGGTTCTAGCCTACCTCTATAGTGGGCTCACCTCGGCTAGTATGGGGAGACCTCTCTACGGGTCTATGCTTCTCTTCTCTTGTTGGGTGGACCTCCACTTCAAATTTGATCAGTGTGAGGTGGCCCAAAGTGCTTCGAGGATATTCCACAAGAGTCCTCTCCACTACATGACTAGCACGATGGGGCTAAGTGAGAAAGTAACCAACAGTGTGCCAAAGCTCAAGAAGCGAGTGGAGTGGCATGAACACCTCAAATCAATGGCCCAAAATATGTTTACTTGCACACCGGGAGCCCTCCTATCTCAAGACCTATGCACTAGGTTTTCTTCTGGGGTGGAGCTTCGGCTGATTGGGGTGCCCGAGTTCATCCTCTATAATGTGCACCGATGCCTCGCTCAACTCGGCCTCCCTCGCCATGCATTCGAAGAAGCATCTCATATTTCGCCTATCAAGAAGAAGGAATTGGGCACAAACGGTGATGAAGAAGAGACCAAAACCATCAAAGCTATATGGCGAATCAGCAACTTCTTACGGCCTACGGAGCGGGTTGAGGAAGACCGACATCAATGGATGACTTATGTAATAGCACCTAGAAATTTGAGACCCAAAGTGGCTCTAAAATCGATGTAATTGATTGTCTTTTAATGAATAAAACATTTGATTCCTCTATTGAGAAATTTTCAATACTTTTAGACAATAATTTCCTCAAACTTCCATTTTTCTGTTCCTTTAAAAGAATTCTATGAAAATTCGTGTCCGACCCAGAAGGCGCGATTTCTTTAATCTGTTGTTGACGCCCGTTTTTAGCCTGCAAGTCGAGTTGTTTCTCTTGTTCACCTCTGTGATGCCTCGAATTATCCATTATTTTGGAGCATTCCTTGATCTGATTGTGAGGACATTTCTTGATCATTCCCCAGCCCTGAGTTTGGAAGCCATTTTCTATCAGTTCCCAACTATTTTCCAAGTTTTCATATGTTTCGGGACTATTCCCCATCATCCACGATGGTTGGAATACATTGGGCTTGCAGTGGGAAGGAGGCGGCCCTCACTGGGCCACCTAGCTCAGTGAGGCGGCCCTCACTAGGCCGCCAAGCTCATTGGTGCGGTCCTTTGTTGGACCGCCAAGCACTGGGTGGAGGTCATCTGCCTGGCCGCCTATCACTGGGGTAGCGGCCATTGATGGGCCGCTACTGACAATGGCGGCCCAATACTAGACCGCCTCTCTCCTGCCTTGCCCGAAGTGCCGTGTTAGCCAATGGCTCTATTCTATGATTATCCTATGGTATAGCAGCGGTCTGGACATGACCGTTTCTTCTTAGTGGCGGCCTCACGATAGACCGTCTCTATAACATAGAGTCCAGATGATCCTGAACTCTGATTTCTTCGCCGCAGGACTCTCTGGTCAATTTCTGCTTGCCGGGGTCACCATCGCAGGGCTCTATCTTCTAGAATATTCCACCAAATAATCTCCCGTTTGTTTCTATCTCTTCTCCCTACTATTATCTCGAGTTTAAGCCATAGAACTCAAATTTTGGGGGAGTATATTCTCGAGAATCGTGAGCAAAATATCTAGTTTTATGCATTTTTGTATAACACAAACTCTTCCAGATTAGGCTTCGGGGCTATCTTCTAGCACGAATATCTTCCATATCCTTTCACCTAATAGAGTCCTATCTGTTCCTATCTCTTATCCTAACTATTATCTCGAGATTAATCCATAGATCTTAAGATTTGGTGGTCTCTATCCTTTGAAATCGAGGGAGAAGGTTTTGAATTTCTACATCCCCTATATAAAGGGCCCTATGCAACCTACGTGCGGGGGGGCTCTTCTTCGACCTGGGGCGAAGCCATGCCGGATCGTCGTCTCTCTTCTTCAACCCCAGGCTGTTGAGGGAAGTATAAGCTTCATTTTGGTTTTTTATTTGCTTCATTTCATCATCGTTTGCCCTCCTTTCTTCGCCCTCAATATTTTGATTTCGTCACAGTTTCTGGGTTTTCTGCATATCTTCTGAAACTGCGCGACGGGACGCTCTTCGTCGGTTCGGGGCAGAGCCATGCTGCATCGTCTACCTTCTTCTTCGACCCCAACCTAAAGAGGGGAGTATCATCTTCATTTTCCACCGCTCTGGGCTCCTTTTCCTCGTTTCTATGTTTAGTTCTCCTCTCCTACTTTTTACAAATCATCATAGTCTTTACACTTAGTCTCTGCACAATTCTGTTCTGCATGCACGATTGCACGCTTTACGTCACTTCTCTCCGTAGCCCTACTGCATGTTAATTCCTCATCTTTGTTTTACACTCATCACAATACACCTACCTACTATTTACACCCATTCACAGGGGTTAAAAACCCTCCCCCGGTGCGTTCTCCCCCTTTCTTTCACCCTATTTCATTACTGCGGGACATATGCTACACTTTCACATTCTACTGGGTTTTCTCTTGTTGTTTGTCTGTGTTTTGCAAGAGAGTACATTTGGACGTGAGGCCCTTGCTTTCTAGTCAGCTGGAAGGTGAGGAGGTGCACCCACGATCGGTTCCCAGCATGCCTTTCAAAGTACGATCATGTTGTAGCGGCTTCCCTTTAGGCCGCATCTTCTTCCTCATTTTCCAAGGTACACGGTGCCGTCTTCATCCTTTCTTCATCCTTTTGGTGTTGTAGAACTTTGGTGGTGATCACAGTCAGGTTCCTCTTCTTCATCGCCCCTTTCCCTTGTTCATGCTCTTATGATTACACGCATGTTCATATGTTGCATAGTTTGGGGGCGGGGTAAATTAATCTATCTACATCTCTATTTTTTGGCGATCACGGTGGGACGCCTAGTGCCCATCATGTTATATTTTTAGTCTCCTACAAGTTAGGTGGGTGTTTGTGCATGTTTGGGTAGCATTCTCCCCATTTTTCTACTGTTCTGGCCAATCTCGAGTCTGTCAGAGGGTAGCGGTCTGTCGCAGGGCCGCCAAACCAGTTAGCGGCCATCACAGGACTGCCCCTACCCCTCTGGCAGGATAGCGGCCTTCCCAGGGCCGCCCAGCACCTTGGCGGTCTTCCAGTAGACCGCTATTGTGTTAGAAACGGTCATCCAGTGACATGTACTTGGTTCTGGCAGGACATGCGCACTACTCACATGGGCCTTTTTCATTCATGCATAACTTTGTCTCATGATATCGTATTGGGTTGATTTCTGTTGCATTGTGTTCTCCTTTGTATTGTCTGCGTGCCCATATAAAATTTGCACAGATTAGATATCATTTGCATATTTAAAACTTGCCTCTATTTCTGCATTTTGTGTATCAAGTCTGCTGGCAGACCTAGGATAGATTCACAGGCATGTTTTCTTTGTTGATTTATATTGCCTTTCAGGGTTTGTTAAGGTTGTTTCTTGGTTCCATTGCATAGTCTTTTGTATTATCTTTGTGTCCATATATTATTTGCATGCATTGGACTCCATTTGCATAGTTAAAACTTGCTTTCATTTTTACATTTTATGCATAAAATCCACTTGTAGGTCCGGGGGCAAACACAAAGGTACGTTGTTCTTTTATGAATTTTCTTATCTTCTAGTACCTAGTTGTCCCAGTTTCTGGTCTTGCATTGTTGTTCTTCATATTGTCTTGCATTTTTCATGCATTTTGTTATGTTAGCATACTTTTTTTATTGTCTTGATGTGTTAGATTTAGGCTAGAAATTGCATTCACTCCGGTGCACATAGGATCATGCATATTTACATATTGTAGTTGCATTCTCCCTTGGTAAGTGATCCTCTCGCTCTCATATTCCTTGGGCACGACTAGGTGATCTTATCCGAGACCTCCATAAGTCCCCACGAGCCATGGATTCCCACAAGGACGCCGGGCCGGTTGTACCTCTTCCACCCCTTAGGCTTGTATTTTGCATACAGTGTGAGGGAGTTAACCTTAGTCAAACCCAAAGTTTGGACCTTATTCCCATAGGATATTTATCTTGAGAGAATTATGCGCAATTCAAATCATTAAAAGGCCCATAAAAACTTTGACAATAAAATATTTCCCATCATATTAACTTGTTCGACTTGGGTGAAATCCTTCATATTGTTTGTGCTGTTTGGACTTGTTCAAGCCCATTTGTGGCGTTTTGTGTTGCATCCCCCATCAGTCATATAGGTTTTGTTGTTAGGCCCATTTAAGCTAGCCCATTTTGTGTGTCCATTGTCTGGCCTCATTGTCCTAGGTCCTTTTTTTTTCATTGCATTATTGAGTCAGCCCCCTCCTTGATCTTCGAGCCCTTACTTCCCTCATTGTATTTTTCTGATTTTTCTTGTATTAAGTCTCCACTTGCCCTGATGGAGCACCACCCCAACCCCTTGATTCCTCCTTCATCTTCCTATTCCCGCGTGGATTCCTCTTCCCACGCGGGCCCATCTCCTCGTGGCCTCTCCGACCCGTCGGAGGAACAAGCCAATCTCTTGGCCCACTTATCAACTCTTGTTTGCCCAATGGACCCGGCCCAGGCCCAAAAACTCATTGCTAAGCATTTTAATGGGCCTCGTTTATCTCACGGGCCTCATTCCTTTAATGGGCCATCTTCCTTGAGTGGCCCATCTTCCTTCAATGGGTCACATTCTCTTAGTGGGCCCCGTTCCCTTCATGGTCCTTCTATTCCTAATGGGCCCACATCCTTTAATGGGCTGCCATCTTCCTCCAATGGGCCCTCTTCTACTCTTAATTCACCCCCTTCCTTTAACGGCCCTTCTTATTCTCTTAGTGGACCTACTCTTCTTAATGGGCCCACTCCCCTTACCCATGTTGCTGCTCACCCAATAGGTCCACATGTTCATGATCCTTCTAGGTCCAGCCATCCTTCCACTCCCATAATGGGCCTTCCTCATTCTTCTCAGTCCGGATCCCCTTATCCACCCCAATATCATCATCCTGGCTCATATTCACAATCTCTTGCTCAAGTTGGCCCACATTCTTCTCGATCTCTCCCTACCCCGGAGATGATTGCTCAAGCCCAACGCCAACTTGATGAGCTTCAACGTCGGATCGATCCTAGATCCTCCTTGAGTGTCCCGCTCGCGTTTCAAAATCTTCGGTTTCCACCTCCCTCTCAAATTCCCACATATCACCGTTATGGTGTAGTCGGTGACCCATACGTACACTTGAAGGAGTTTGTTTATGAGTCAGCCCAATTTCGACATGACCAACGTTTGATGGCATATTTGTTCGGTCTGTCATTGGAGGGCCCGGCTCGGGATTGGTTCTTCTCTCTCCCGCAAGAACAGATTGTGAGTTTTCAAGCTGTGCAAGAAAAGTTTATTCGGCACTATCAGGACCAGGTTGGGCCCAGGTATTCTATTGTGGATCAGGCCCATGAGAAGATGAAGCCCGAAGAGGAGTTCTCCACCTTTGCCGACCGCTGGCGTCGCCTCGTCGAGCAAGTCTTGGGGCATATTCCGGAGGGAGAGCAGATCAAAATGCTCATTTCCAACACAACGCCCGAGTACCAATTCATCTTAGCTTTGAATGATATTACCTCCTGGCAACAACTCTATAGTCGAGCCCGCTTCGTCCGCCACAACTCCAAGGTTCCCTTGACCATGAGTCTCCTTCACTTTCTACACCCACATATGCCTCCTATCCATCACCTCCCACGAGTTAGCCCTCCACGAGTCAGCCCTCCACTACATATCCTTCCATGAGTCAGTCTTCCGCTCCTACATACCCGTACACCCCCGCATATCAATCTTCCACAAGACAATTGTAGATATTTCTATCTACCCCACCCCTCCCCAAACTTAATGAAAGATGATGAAATGTGTATATATAGATATATTGAATGAGGACTAATCAGAAGCAAAAGGGGGGGTCAAAACAGAGGAACTGACCGTGATCGTCACCAAGATGAATAGCAGGACGGGGGGCGCATTATGTACCTTGGAAAAATAAAGCACTCGTCGAGAGAAGATGCTGGGACGAGATGAAAAATGGTCTATCACGAACCGCCACCTTACTAAGACGGTCGCCCGATGGTCCGCCACCAGCGTTTGAACATGATGCGGGACTAAGCAGCACGGGCACAAGAAAAATGGTCTATGAGGAACCGCTACCAGTATGAAAACGGTCTCCTCGAGACCGTTTCCTCTCCAAGATGGTCCACGATCGACCGCTACCGTAGTTTAGAACCCGTACTTTAATGGTTCAATCCTCCACCCCTTCCGGCTGGCTAGGAGGGATGGGCCTCATATAAGAACACCTATTGACCTGCAACACAACACGAAAACAACAAGAAATAACTCAAATCAGATCAGGAATGTGTAGTATCTATGCATGCAAACTACGACTAAAACACATAAAGGATGGGACGATACCTAGGGGTTGGTGGTTTTTAACCCATGTGGGGTGTGAAAACAATAGGAAAGAACATATGGATGCAAAATGTGATGAAAAACGTGCAGAGGAAGGTGAAGAAATACGGAGGTGATGGGGCATCAAAGGCGATTTCCATACACGGGTGAAGTGTATTTGTGTGTTATGGCTTGTGTAAGATTGTAATTGTGTAATTTCTTTCATTTGGGCTCCTTGTAAGGCTTATATCAAGCCAATGGGCCATTTGTAATGTAGAGTCCATGGCTAGGTTGCCATTAGTAGAGTCCATTAAGGAGCTTATGCCATATTGGGTCATTAGGTGTCTAATGGGTCACTAATGCACTTAAGGCCCAAATTGGGTTACACTCCCTCATGGGCCAACTAAGTGGGAAGGGTCCAAGTCTAGCATGGGCTTGTGGTTGATTCATGGCCCATGAGAGGCCCTTGGCCCATGAAGGGGGGCGCCCCCTCTTTTGGCTCCATTAGGCTAGGTTGTTTAGTTTTTTTTTTCTTTCTTTCCTTATTTTCTTTGACCACATGTTGTAAAAATTAGGAATTGGCTTCCTTTAAATATTGTATTTTGTGGTTGGTCATACCTCATCCCAGCCCTTCAATCCACACCCCTAGATCCAAGGGTTGAGGTTGAATTAGGTTGGCATCCTATATAATGTTATATTTTTCATGAGAAATTCAATGAAAATCAGAAAATTTTGGTGAAATTGTGAAGCTAGCTGCGCCCCCAGCTCCTCTCCTTCTGGTTTCTCTCCTCCCAAACCTCCATTCTATAGTGGTATCACCTTTCCCCCACCTCCGGTGATCGTCGGTGCCGCCGCCGCCGCCGTTCGTGCCGCCTTCGAGCCGCCACGGGATCGTCTTCGGTGTTCTGTCCTGCTGGACAGAGGTGCAGCTCGGAAATTCCTCAAGCCAGCCACGAGTTCCAATCAACTTGAAATTTTGAGGGTTGGTTTCTATCTTATATCCCCTTCCCCAAAAAACAATTCAGGTCCAAATTCCCCCGTTTCATAGTGTTTCCACTTCGTTCATTCCCCAAACTCAGATCAGATCTGTCTCTGTCTACAGTGACAGACCCTTTGAGTTCTTCCCCTGCTACCACCATTTTGAATTTATTTTGACCTCCCAATTTAACTAGGGTTTCTTTCCATGTTTCCCTACCACCACCATTTTTATTAATTTTTTTTGAGTCTTTTACCTATTTTTTAAAATTCATGTTCTACCGGAGCTACAGTACTTCCAGCCAGATCCCAGATCTGACCTTCTTCCAGTAAACAAATCATAGAAATTCATAGCCACATCCAAACGTGTCCAAACCAATTTTTCCATCTTCTCAACTCAAAATACTACAACTTTCATGAAGACATCGAAGTCTGAATCTAAGGTCTTCCTAGCGGTCAACGGCAGTTATTAGAGATCATCTCTGTAGATCTGAGTGTTCAGTTACTGTACAACAGGAGGTTGTAAATTCCATAAGTCCAGATCAGCGAAGATCCAGGCCAGATCTCTAGGCCTACATTGAAGTACTTCGAGTCAGCTTTCCAACAGCGCTAATTTCGTGTCAATCCGACATCGGATCTGATCGCAGCGTCCGTTTTCGTCGGACAGCGCGCTGAAAACCAGAAACTACAGATCCGTGGCCAGTTTTCCCGACGGGCGCCGGCCGGAGCCGCCCGGCCTCCGATCGTCGTTCCAGCGTGCCGCCAGCCCGGGGATCGCTTCCATCAGTTTCCCCCACCACAGCGGTGACCCGGGTCCCACACGGCCCCTCAAGACAGCACGTGGGCCCCACCGTCATTAGTTCGGGCGTTGCCGAATCAACGCGAGAAGCCGCCCGTCAACCCGAATTCGGTCCTCCCGGACCCCATTGTGTAGCTCTTTACCTCCCTGCGTGGAGTGGGCAGCGGCTTGCATTTCTGTAATATTGTGTAATATTGTTCCGAGAGTACGAGTTTCGGCCGGGTCCGTCGTCCCCACGCCGAGCGCGTGGAGGTATCGTCTTCGCTCCTACACTTGGCATTTCGCTTATTTCATATATGCTTCTTTATGCCACTGCTAGAGAGCATGTTTTAGGACCTAGCTCGATATAATTTCATATCACCGCTGATGCGAGAGAGTGAGCGAGACCGTCCCGTGACCCGATCCGGGCACGAAAGTGCGAGCCGACCACCCTAGCTCTTGCCGGTTTCTCAACCGTGCACGTCCGACGCTTCCCTCATCAAGGGACGATCGCGAGCTTGTCGTGTCCGTGTCTCGTCCCGCATCAATTTGGTATCAGAGCGAGTTTGAGTCTAGGGTGTCAAAAAGAAAAAAAAGTGTCATTTACGTCTAGTCATTAGTCGGTCTAAGTCGTGTTTAGGGTCAGCATATTTCTAAAACACAAAAAAAAGGTGTCTTTGCATTTACATCCCTTTACTCGGTATATCAAAAGGTGTTGTCCGAGCGTTAGGCTACGCCTATCGGGAAGGTCGCACACTTGCGCGAGTGACCTTCGGGTCGATTACCTCCGCCGCGTACCGCATTTTGGTTAAGTCTAGACGCATCATTTTGCATCAGTGTGTTTTGCTTTAGTCGGCGTCTTCTAGTCGGTGTGTTTGCATGCCCACTCGTCGGGGTACTCAGTACTCACCCCCACCACCACCTATGGCCAACCCACGGGATACCTCGGGAGACTTCCACTCCCTACAAGAGGCGATGATGGCCATTATGACTAGGTTGGACCAATCCGATGCTAACTTTCAGACTTTCTCCGATAATATGGATGGTCGCCTTAGAGCCATGGAGGGGCGCTTGGAGACCTCCGACAGGTCGGTCCAAGACCTCGTTGGGCGGTTAGATAGGATGTCACACGGGGACCCTCCAGGGGCAGCCCAAGGCCCACCCGCACCTCCTCCCGCGGTGGCCCACGTCCAACCCTCTCCCATGGTCCAAGTCCAGGCCGCTCCCGCGGCCCAAAACCAGCCACCACAGGCTCCTCCACCCGCCCTTCCTCGGGTTCCCCAACTACCGCACCGTGACCTTGGTCTCGAGGACTATGGTTCCGACAATGCTTATGAGGGATATGGTCAACACCATCGTGGTTTTCATCCACAACGAGATGAGGATGATGATCGGGTCCTTAAGACCGTGCGAGCGGACCCTCCCGCTTTTTACGGGTCTTTGGATCCGAAAGTCTACCTAGATTGGGAGTTCGGCATGGACCGTTACTTTGAGTGGTATGATATGTCGGAGCGTCGAAGGGTCCGATTCGCCACCATGAAACTCATGGGGCAGGCACAAACCTATTGGAAGAATATGGAGAGCATGCTACTTCAGCGGCTAGAACCCCCGATCGACACATGGGCCGAGATGAAGAATAAACTTCGGCAAAAGTACCTTCCTTCCACATACCGCCAGCGACTCATCGATAGATGGCAAAGTCTTAGCCAGGGAGACCGGTCCGTCTCCGAATACATCGCGGAGTTTGATGAGTACTTTCTACGATGTGGTGTCACGGAGGAGAGTACCATGCCCGTGTCCCGCTTTCGACGTGGTTTGCGGCCACACTACCAGTATGAGCTTTTCCGCCGCAATGCCAAGATGTTGGAAGAGGCATACCAGGTTGCTCTCGAGATGGAGCAATTTGAGGGAGAGTTCGAGTCTAGCCATCGGTTGGGCCCCACCCCTCTCCGTAGTGCCGAGCCCCATCACTCCATAGGCCCGCATCAGCGGCCTCCCATGGCTCGACCTCAGGAGTCCACCCGTCAGGAGCACTTCGCTCCACGGCCTCGTCCTCCTCCACCTCGGGATCTATTTCCACCCCAACCACCGGCACCCTTTGCCCGTCCCCCAGCTCCTATAGCCCGTCCTCTGGCACCGGCACCCCCTCCACTCTTGTCCAAGGCACCTACACCTCCCCCATTGTTGCCTACACCCCCTACCCGGCGGGATGATAAGGGTAAGGCCCCTCTTATCGGGGAGAGTAGTCGATCGCGAATACAGTGTTTCCACTGTCACGGGTATGGCCACATTGCTAGTGAGTGTCCCGCTCGCACCACCCTAGCCTTAGGTGTTGGCGGATCCGCACCTCCCCAGCTTGAGCATGTCGATTACGAGGCCGATGAGGCACTGGCCGATGAATACTATGCCATGGGAAAAGAGCTGGGCGACCCTTCGGCCGCCCAGGATGTCGCCACCTAGTAGGTTTGATGCTACCACCTTAGTCTAGAGTCGTGCATGAGTCAGTGTGCTTTCTTTGTGTGGTTTGTTTGTGTGGTATGTTTTGAGTCGGTTGTTTGCATGGTTTGCATTCGTGTGTCCGTGCATGGTGAGTCTGCATGTGTCTTGTGCAAGCTCGTTGTCGTTCTCTTATGAGTGTGAAGCGAGTCGATTCACTTGATGAGTATGGGATCGGTTTTACTTCTATACCCGGATCAGTCACCTATAGGGACTCAGCGGTGATTCCTAGTGAGTCTTCGAGCGGTTTCCTTCCTTTGAGAGTGCCCCTTCGGAGTGACCACCTTTAGCCCATAGCAGTTCGCATATCGAGTATATATGAAATGAGCAGGTGACGATCACTTGGAGTGGAGCATACCCGCCCTACGTGGCATGGTGACGGATCCGCCGGAGTACCGGAGCAGCCATACCCCTACTCGACGGGGTCGAGTTCCTCCCACCCGGGGAGAATTGATGGGGCATCAAAGGCGATTTCCATACACGGGTGAAGTGTATTTGTGTGTTATGGCTTGTGTAAGATTGTAATTGTGTAATTTCTTTCATTTGGGCTCCTTGTAAGGCTTATATCAAGCCAATGGGCCATTTGTAATGTAGAGTCCATGGCTAGGTTGCCATTAGTAGAGTCCATTAAGGAGCTTATGCCATATTGGGTCATTAGGTGTCTAATGGGTCACTAATGCACTTAAGGCCCAAATTGGGTTACACTCCCTCATGAGCCAACTAAGTGGGAAGGGTCCAAGTCTAGCATGGGCTTGTGGTTGGTTCATGGCCCATGAGAGGCCCTTGGCCCATGAAGGGGGGCGCCCCCTCTTTTGGCTCCATTAGGCTAGGTTGTTTAGTTTTTTTTTTTCTTTCTTTCCTTCCTTTCTTTGACCACATGTTGTAAAAATTAGGAATTGGCTTCCTTTAAATATTGTATTTTGTGGTTGGTCATACCTCATCCCAGACCTTCAATCCACACCCCTAGATCCAAGGGTTGAGGTTGAATTAGGTTGGCATCCTATATAATGTTGTATTTTTCATGAGAAATTCAATGAAAATCAGAAAATTTTGGTGAAATTGTGAAGCTAGCTGCGCCCCCAGCTCCTCTCCCTCTGGTTTCTCTCCTCCCAAACCTCCATTCTAGAGTGGTATCACCTTTCCCCCACCTCCGGTGATCGTCGTTGCCGCCGCCGCCGCCGTTCGTGCCGCCTTCGAGCCGCCACGGGATCGTCTTCGGTGTTCTGTCCTGCTGGACAGAGGTGTAGCTCGGAAATTCCTCAAGCCAGCCACGAGTTCCAATCAACTTGAAATTTTGAGGGTTGGTTTCTATCTTATATCCCCTTCCCCAAAAAACAATTCAGGTCCAAATTCCCCCGTTTCATAGTGTTTCCACTTCGTTCATTCCCCAAACTCAGATCAGATCTGTCTCTATCTACAGTGACAGACCCTTTGAGTTATTCCCCTGCTACCACCCTTTTGAATTTATTTTGACCTCCCAATTTAACTGGGGTTTCTGTCCATGTTTCCCTGCCACCACCATTTTTATTAATTTTTTTTGAGTCTTTTACCTATTTTTTAAAATTCATGTTCTACCGGAGCTACAGTACTTCCAGCCAGATCCCAGATCCGACCTTCTTCCAGTAAACAAATCATAGAAATTCATAGACACATCCAAACGTGTCCAAACCAATTTTTCCATCTTCTCAACTCAAAATACTACAACTTTCATGAAGAAGGCGAAGTCTGAATCCAAGGTCTTCCTAGCGGTCAACGGCAGTTATCAGATATCATCTCTGCAGATCTGAGTGTTCAATTACTGTACAACAGGAGGTTGTAAATTCCATAAGTCCATATCAGCGAAGATCCAGGCCAGATCTCTAGGCCTACATTGAAGTACTTCGAGTCAGCTTTCCAACGGAGCTAATTTCGTGTCAATCCGACATCGTATCTGATCGCAGCGTCCGTTTTCGCCGGACAGCACGCTGAAAACCAGAAACTGCAGATCCGTGGCCAGTTTTCCCGACGGGCGCCGGCCGGAGCCGCCCGGCCTCCGATCGTCGTTCCAGCGTGCCGCCAGCCCGGGGATCGCTTCCATCAGTGTCCCCCACCACAGCGGTGACCCGGGTCCCACACGGCCCCTCAGGACGGCACGTGGGCCCCACCGTCATTAGTTCGGGCGTTGCCGAATCAACGCGAGAAGCCGCCCGTCAACCCGAATTCGGTCCTCCCGGACCCCATTGTGTAGCTCTTTACCTCCCTGCGTGGAGTGGGCAGCGGCTTGTATTTCTGTAATATTGTGTAATATTGTTCCGGGAGTACGAGTTTCGGCCGGGTCCGTCGTCCCCACGCCGAGCGCGTGGAGGTATCGTCTTCGCTCCTACACTTGGCATTTCGCTTATTTCATATATGCTTGTTTATGCCACTGCTAGAGAGCATGTTTTAGGACCTAGCTCGATATAATTTCATATCACCGCTGCTGCGAGAGAGTGAGCGAGACCGTCCCGTGACCCGATCCGGGCACGAAAGTGCGAGCCGACCACCCTAGCTCTTGCCGGTTTCTCAACCGTGCACGTCCGACGCTTCCCTCATCAAGGGACGATCGCGAGCTTGTCGTGTCCGTGTCTCGTCCCGCATCAGGAGGAAATCATGCTTAAATGGGGTTATGATGAATAAGAACTAAGATGAGAAACACCAAAACCCTGACTACTCCCTGGACTGTGGGCTCAATGGACGTGGAAGAGCCTTTCTTCTTGACTTAAACTCGCTCTAGACTGCGGCAGGGCTTCGCCGTAATGCTTGAGATTCCCCCCTCGCGATCGTAGGCCATGGGTTCTATTTATAGAGCCCATAAACCCTACCTCGATTTGGGGGCTTTTTTGGCGGGAATCAACCGTCAGTCCTTTTGAATAAGTTGAAGATAAAACTCCCAAAAATCCGTAGGAACAAACGGCACGAGATTTGGTTCAGTATCCGCGGGGAAATCCACAGATCAAGCAAGGGATTTGACCACGAATGAGGGAGAAACTGCCCTTCAGCACATGAATCTCGGTTGAAAGAAACGGTCCATCGATAGACCGCCCAGTGTGCTAAGCCGCCTATCAAATGACCGTAATGCATATGGCTAGTAGAAAAATAGAAATAAGATAAATGCACCCATTTATCCAAAGACCAAGTCAAAAGGAATTCCCGTCAAGCATAAACGGTCTTTGGACAGGCCGCCACTTGGCTCAACGGTCTATTGCCTTGTAGACACGCTATTCCTGACGTCCCCTGAGAAAATCTCATATTACTATACGACGCCCCGCAGCGACTTTCGCATTTTGAATCGCTTAACTGCTTCCTATTCTTGAGTCTTCTTCCGCCTTTTCAGCATCCGAAAATCATCTCGTTCCGGCATTCGGACGGCATCAACACCAATCGGACGCACCAGAAGGTTCCGAAACCAGGAAGAATGTCTGGCAGGCGGCTGCCGACGCCTTTTCGGGGGACCCGGGGGGGACTTCATGGAGGCATCCAGGCCCTTGGACGCCTCCATGATTTTAATATATATATAAAGACAAAAAAACACATAAAAATAATAAATAATAATGATAAATAATAAATTAATATGGAGGCCCCTGGACGCCTCCATGAAAACAAAATAATAAAAATAAATAATATTAATAATGATAAAAAACAAAAATAAAATAGAATATTCATGGAGGCGTCCAGGCCGACGCCTCCATCAACTTGCCCACGGGGCCCCGCCGACCGACGGTCGGTTTGTCGTTTGAGAAAAGATCCAAAGTGAAGACGTCCTGCCAACTAGGCGCACCCATTCATGAATCACGGGCGCCGACTAAAACCACGAGTTGTGCCAAACCGCGTGCGGCTTTCGGCGGGGGTTCGGTGGGCTTTTATGGAGGCGTCCAGCTGCCTGGACGCCTCCATGAAAATATTCAAAATATAAAAATAAAAATAGAATAAAATATTATTTTGGCCCTGATGAAGGCGTCCAAGGTCCTGGACGCCTCCATCCTCCAGAGCCCTATAAATAGAGCCCCCCCCTCAGTCCAAAGGGAGCTTTTTGAGAGGTCCGATAGGCTGCTGGAGCCCAGAGGCTGCCGGAGCCATTTCTAATCCATGGGGTCTTTTGTAGGGGGAGGTTCTACCGGCTTCTCGGGTGCCCGCACTCGCGAGAGGAAGGTCGTCTTCATCCACCGCGCTTCCACATCGTCCCTACGCTGCCGAAGCTCCGCCGGATTTCACCATCGGCGCATCTAATAAGCCAATCCTTTCCTTTTCTTTGTAGTTCTTTTACATTCATCATCCCGCATTCTCCATCTCCCTTCATAAGGGAGTCTTCTTTTACATACCTCTTTACATAATTTCATTCATCATTGCATTTCCCTCCTACTCGTGTCCGAGAGGGGTTTAAAACCATACCAACCAGGTGTGTGTCCTGCCACGATTTCATCACTTTCATTGCAAGAGATTGATACTACACTGCCATCTTCTAATTCCGTTTATTTATTGTCTGTTGTTTTGCAAGGGTAACCGAAGAAAGCCCTCTCCGTCGGCCGGCCGAAGGGGGAGGAAGAAGCAACCCGCCACTTCCTGCTAGTGAGGTAGGCGCGATCACTCTTTATTTTGGAGTCTTTTGGCCCCTGGCGATCACATCTCATTCTCGAGGCCGCGGCGAGTCACTTCCCCAATGGCCGTTTAAATTCCCGTTCTTATATTCTCTTTATATTTCGTTATATTCTTATCTGATCATATTCCCGAGGCCACGGCGAGTCACTTCCCCAATGGACGTTTAAACTCCTATTCTTTATATTCTCTTTATATCCTGTTATATTCTTATCTGCTTATATTCTCGAGGCCGCGGTGAGTCACTTCCCGCAATGGCCATTTGAATTCTGTCCTTTCTCTTGTATATCTTGAATTACTTCTATATCTGCTATACTCTCGAGGCCGTGGCGAGTCACTTCCCGCAATGGCCGTTTCAATTCTTGCTATTTGATTTCTACACCATTCCCGTCCCCCTGAGGCCGCGGCGAGTCACTTCCCGCTATGGCCGTTTAACCCCCATATCTTGCTATATTGCATTTGTCCCGCTCGCCCCGTCGGAGCAATCTCCCATGGTGGCCCCTTCTCTTTTCTCTTATTTCTGTGTTGCAGCAAATAAAACGAGCCCACGCGCTCTCCGCATCTTTTTCATTCCTCGACCGCGTGACGTCGCTCACAGATTGGCGATCACGGTGGGACTTCTGTTGCTTTCTTTCAGTTACCATTGTAATTTCTTGTGATTTGCTTTACTATCTCTTGTGTGTTGTTATATCTTGATTATTTCATTGTTCTGCTATGCTCCATATATCTGTCAGCATTTCATTGCATACATCCATCTCTCTTTTCTATTCTTTTTCATTTTTTCTAAGGATCACCCCCTCTCGGTGAAGGAAGGACTCTCCGTTCGGGAATTCCTCTCGACGGACTAGAATCTCCTCCACTGGGACCTCCGTAAGTCCCTGACATCGAAGAATCTCCTCTTTGTTCACTGGGCTGGTTGTACCATTGAAGTTCCCCGGAGTTAGTCGACCCATTCATGGTGAGACGAGAGCCCCTAGCTGACACGGTGGTGAAACAAAAATGAACTAGGGTCCCTATTTTGTGTGAACTTTGGATCTGGTTAAAAACATAAAAAAATCATCAAAATCAAAACACAAAAAAGGGCGTAAAGGCATCCACTTGTTTGATAATCTCTGCTATTTGCTTGCTAGTGTATGTTTTTGCGTTCCGGAAAAACTGTGAGCATGGCTCATGAGTCTTTTGAAGAAAACCACCCTAGTCGTGGTGAGTCAGTCGAGCCGCGAGTCCATGCTATGGACGCGGGTCCTTCTTATGAGCCCTCGCATGAGGTGCAGGTTATTGCAGGAGACACGTCCCCACCACAGGACATCTCCTCTTTGCTGGGCGTCCTCACCAACACGGAGCTTACCTCTGAATAGCTCCGGGCTCTGCAGGCCATTCTGAAGGGGAAATCTATTTCCCCCGCCCCCCAGGAATCAACTCCGGCCATCACACCTCTCCAAGAATCGGTGCAGGCCATTCCATCTCCTTCACTGGCGCAAGCCATCCAATCTCCCTCGCTTCAAGGGCAAGCGAGCCAACAACCACCCTCGTTCCAGTTCTCTTCGCAATCTCAAACCCCCGTTGTTCCCCACATACCGCTTCAGCCGGGGCCAACTGTCGGCGGCCCGGCAGCTCCCTCTCATTCGAGGTTCCCCCCTCAAGTCTCCGGGAGATATTTTCCTCCCCAGTGGCAAGTGCCACCTTCACCTCCCAAGGAGCTCGCCCAATCGCTCCTCAACCGGTTCAATAGAATGGACGAACAGTTTCAGAATTTAAAGAAAATGGTGGACGTGAAATCCACCCCGGAGGTTGCTTTGCCAATCCTTCCAGTCATCCATCTTCCTCACCTCCCAAGGAGCTCGCCCAATCGCTCCTCAACCAGTTCAATAGAATGGACGAACAGTTTCAGAATTTAAAGAAAATGGTGGACGTGAAATCCACCCCGGAGGTTGCTTTGCCAATCCTTCCAGTCATCCATCTTCCTCCCTCCGAAATGCCCACGTACCACAGGTACAATGGCACTAGCAACCCCTTCATTCACCTCAAGGATTTCATGTATGAGTCCTCCTATTGGCAAAATGACCAGAGATCCTTGGCATACCTCTTTCGGAGATCATTGGACGGTCCTGCGCTAGAGTGGTTCTATTCTTTGGAGCCCCGCGAGGCTGAGAATTTTGAAACAGTCCAGAGAAGGTTCTTGCAAAAGTATCGGGATAGGGTCGGTCCCTCTCTCTCCATTACCGACCTAGTGGCCGAAAAGATGAAGTCCGACGAGGATTTTGTCCGCTATGCTGATAGATGGAGGTCTCTGGCAGAAAGGATAAGAGATACCCTCTCAGAGCCCGAACAAGTGAAGATGATTGTGTCCAATGCAACCCCACAGTTCAGACACGTCCTGGCCATGAATAAGCTTACCACAATGGAGGAACTCTATGAAAGAGCCCGATACATCCACACCCAGTTAAAAGACTCCCCCATTATGAACATGTTTGAGCCGTCGAAGCCCAAGGTGGTCAGAAAGATAGGCACTGGTGTCCCAGGCGGAGCAACAGAAGGGGTCGTGACAAATGAGCAAGTGAGTGCGGTCAACAACGCCAACTATGCAGCCAATCCAAGGTTCCCACAAATGCCCCGACTTCCCCTCCAACCAGGTCCTTTCCCCTCTCGCCCTCCACCATAAAATAATCCACCCCAGGATAATATGCCTCAACTACTTCAACCTAAGCAACAACAACCACGACCCCAGCAACAACAACCACCACTTCAGTACAACCAAGTTCCACCCCCAGGGAATTATGGCCCCCCACAGTAACAAAGGAGGCCGATTAGTCCCAAGAGAGCCTACTATCCACCATTACCAGAAACTCTGGCAGATATTTTCAACGCCCTCATGGCCTCAAACACACTCATCCTACCCAGGGAAAGGCCCGTGTGGCCCCCGAATGTTGATACCTCCAGATACTGCGTCTATCACAGGCAGCCAGGACACACAGTAGACAACTGCTTCTAGTTCAAAGATTACATCCACGATACGAATGATGAAGGCAAAATTGACTGGGACGAAATGAGGCGATGCGTCGCCGCTCTCAAGGCTAGGAGACCTCCCCCTGGGCCACAGTTCCAGCAACAGCAGCAGCAGTTACAACGACAGCCACAGAAACAACCACAACAACAACAACAGCCTCAGCAGGCCCAACCACAACAGCCCAACATGGGCATAATCCAGAATCCATTACCGGAGCACCAACAGCCCAATCACCAGGTCAACCCCATCTCCTCCTTCCCGGAAGTCGGGAGAGAGCAGGTGTGGCACCCAGAAAGTACCTCTATTCTTTCTACCGCCAACCCTATCGTCATGCAACCCCCTCGCCTTGCCCGGGTAGCACCTCTCTCTCATCAACCCGCGTTAGTACTGCATTCACCATTTCCACCGCCATCACGCCCTCTCATTCGCACCCCAATGACCTATCAGTCAACACCCTTCATTACGCCCTCACACCCTCTCATCTTCTCTCACTCTCCCACTTTACCATCCACCTCTACTGCATTTGCCCCTATGCCTTCTAAGCCCCTTATCACCCGTCCACCGTACGTAACCCCGCCTGTCTCCACCATACCACCGCCAATGCCTTCAAAACCACTCATCACCCATCATCCATCTCAAAACCATTACCTGCTTCAAACCCTACCCACTTCCACTTTGCCTCCACCTCCACCTTCTAGACCCCTTATCCTTCATAACCCGTGCGATATCCCCTCTACCTCCACCATGCCTCCACCTAACAAACCCCTCATCAGAATCCCTACTCCCATCATCACCCCTGCTTCATCAACCATCCCTCCACCACTACCCCTCAAACCTCTGTTAAAACCCACTGCTACCCCTATAGAGGTACAAAAGCCGCAGGCAATGGTGCTCCGGAGTGGAAGGATTTTCCACAGGGTTTTCCCCCAGAACAGTCCGAATCCCGAGCAGTCTCAGCCAGAGAGGGACGATGGAGAACAACCGGAAAGATCTATCCCTGGAACACAGTATGATCTGTTGAAACACTTGGACAAGATGCCTGCTCGGATCTCCATCCTGGAGCTGCTTCAGAGATTCACATCCCATCAGGCAGCCTTAATGGAGTATCTTCAAAAGGTCATGGTGAATGAGGACCTCCCTGTAGAAAAGATTTCTGCCGTCTTGACCCCAACGGACACGCAACCGGCCATCATGTTCCACAACTACGAGCTCGCTCCCAAGGAAGCTCAGAAATATGCATTGTGTGTTTCAATAAAAATTAATGGGGTATCCATAAACCCATGCCTTGTAGACATGGGTGCGTCCACAAATGTGATCTCCATGAGCACCCTTCAGTTGTGTGGGGTCGAACAGGAACAGATAAGACCTTCTTCAATCACAGTCACGGCTTATGACAATAGCAAAAGGCCGCCGCAAGGGATGATTATTCTGAGGGCAGAGCTAGGTCCTATGTCAGTCCCCACGGAATTCCATGTCCTCGACATGGACCCCACATTCAAGGCCATACTGGGTCGCCCTTACATTGAAGCCATATATGATGTGCCTTCCACCAACCATCAGTGCTTGAAGTTTCCTTACAATGGAAGAATTATTAAAGTGGTCAGCACACCTGTCCTTCACACGGTGGATGCTATCAACATCTCTCTGCCCTCTGTTTGGCCGTCTCATCGGCCCATATTGTCATTGCTGGACGTGTGTGATTCATCTCACATTCTGCTAGCATCAAAGAAGCCGATCAAGGCAACAACGTCATATCTCCCTTTTCACTCCAAAGGTTGGGAGATTATGAGGAACATCGGCTATCAATAGGACAAAGGTCTGGGTGCACAGCTGCAAGGTAGGTTGAGACCACCAAAGGAGATTAGGACGAACCGCAGGTTTGGCCTAGGCTTCAAAGGACCATTCAAGGCGGATTGGAAGCCCCTCACATGGACCCCCCTCACATGGACCCTATCAAACCACTTCAACAAAGGGCCCGTTGTTCAGATGGGAGATTACCCGCAAAAAGCACATGGGGGAGCACATGCTGTATATTCGGCTAAAAAATATCCGAGGGTCACCAAAAGAGGCAAGATTAAAGATCCAGAATGCGAATGGGACAAGTGGTTTGATATACGGGATATTTCCGTTGCACTGGAAAGGATGTTCTTGCCTCCACAGCTTGAAGAACCGCCATTGATCTCCGGAATGCCAGAGAATATCACCACCGTTGCCAAGGTTCCAAACTATCCTCGTCCTCGGCAGAAAGACCCTGTCACCAGCGGATCTTCATCCGCCATCACCATCACCACCGACGACTCATTAGCCGTCATCTTCTCCATTCACTCGTCACAGCCTTTGTTGCTGTCATCTTCCTGGGCCAGACGGTTGTCTGATGACCTTCCCAGATCCCCCTCTCTACTTACATACCTGCGCGGATTTCTCAACCCGCGCCAGGTCTTCAATCATGATCTGCTCTACGAGCCTCCCAATCCTCTAGCCATAACCACTTTTCTCTCTCCTCCGATCTCTTTTCACTGTTTTGTCATCAAAAATGAAAATGAAAAAAAATGTCAATTTCCAAACTCATCAACAACACATCTTCGTTGAGGAAACCTCCTATATCTCCCACGGGTGCGTCCCGCCCTGCGGACCACCCGTCCAAGGTCTGATGAGTGACCTTTTCTACCCCTCCTCTGAGGGGTCTTTTCCTGTACATTCTTCACCATCCTCTTCATATTTTCCTTCTTCTGTAAATAATGTCAGTCAATCTAGGAATAATAGGTCAAAGGCAGTACCTAGGAAGAAATCCAAGGGTAGGCAGATCCCTCGTCGGTTCCTTCTAGATTTAGCCGCCAGGTGTCAGGCCCTTCTTGCCATCCCCCAATTGCTAGAAAATCCCATCCAGCTACCGGAAATAGAATGTGAGGGCAACTGTGCAATTGATGAGGGGTATGGAGTCTACGAGATCACGGATAAAGAATACCCTACTGAAGATGAGGGTGAAGAATATGAGGATGCGGCTGGCGCATATGCTAGTGGAATAAGGAGATTCGACGAGCCGTCAACCGCTGTAGAAGAGTCCACCAAAGAAGTCAACTTGGGAACTGAGGAAGACTCTAGGATCATCCTCATAAGTGACAATCTACCACCCTCTAAAGAAGAGGCATTAATTGAAGTTCTCAAGGAGTACAAGGACACGTTTGCATGGAGCTACGAGGATATGCCGGGTCTGGATTCAACTCTGGTCGAACACCGTTTAACCCTAAAACCAGGGTCCGTCTCGGTAAAACAAAGGTTAAGGTGTTTCCAGCCTCAGATGGCTTTGAAAATGAAAGAAGAGGTCGATAAGCTCAATAAAGCCAGGTTCATTAGAGTCGTTCTTTATCCTCAATGGGTGGCGAACATTGTCCCGGTCATGAAGAAAGATGGGAAAGTCAGGATTTGTATCGACTTTCGGGACCTTAACCGCGCGTGTCCAAAGGATGATTTTCCCTTGCCTCACATTGATATGTTGATCGATAACACGGCAGGCTATGAGACCCTCTCATTCATGGATGGATTTTCGGGATATAATCAAATTCGTTTGGCAGAAGAGGATCAAGAGAAGACGTCATTCACTACCCCTTGGGGAACATATTGTTACGTGGTCATGCCGTTTGGGTTAAAGAATGCTGGAGCTACTTACCAAAGAGCTATGATGGCCATATTTCATGACACGGTGCACATATATCTGGAGGTGTACGTAGATGATTTATTGGTGAAATCAAGGACCAGGATGGAACATCCAGAAGTTTTGGCTAAGGTCTTGCAGAGATCAAGGGAGTTCCAATTGAAAATGAACCCGAAGAAGTGTGTGTTTGGTGTGTCATCGGGAAAATTACTAGGTTTCATTGTGAGTAAAAGAGGGATCGAGATAGATCCCGACAAAGCTAAGGCCATCAGGGATATGCCGCCTCCCAACAATTTAAGGAAAGTCCGAGGTTTAATGGGGAGGTTGCAGTTTATTCGTCGGTTTGTGTCCCAACACTCACAAAGGTGTAGACCTCTCTATGAGTTGACCAAGCCAGGAGTAGAATTCCACTGGGATTCTAAATGTCAAAAAGCTTTTGAAGGGTTAAAGGAATATCTGACTAGTCCACATGTTCTCATTCCACCCAAACCAGAAAAACCTCTGATCCTTTATATCTCAGTCTTGGATGACTCCGTGGGAGCCGTCCTCGCACAAGCTGATGAAGAAGGCAGGGAACGGGCAACCTATTACTTGTCCAAAATTCTCAATCCCTGTGAGTAGAAGTACATAGTCATGGAGAAAACCTGTGCTGCCCTCGTTTGGGTAGTGCAGAAATTGAAGCACTACTTCCTGGCTCATGAGGTCCATCTGATCGCTCGCATGAACCCTATCAAGTTTCTTCTGGAGAAATCCGTCCTTACTGATAGGCTAGCACGCTGGCAAAGTTTTATTTCCCAGTTCGACATCACCTACATCCAGCAAAAGGCAATTAAATACTATGCCATAGCCGAGCATCTCACCCACCATCCTCTCCCCAAGTTTGACCCTGTCCAATCAGAGTTTCCAGATGAGGAACTAATGTCCATCACCCAATCCGACAAGCCAATGTGGACATTATATTTTGATGGAGCTCTAAATTCCCAAGGGAAGGGTATCGGCATTGTCCTTCTAACGCCTGAAGGCGTTACCATCCCAGAGGCATTTCAGCCCACGTTCCCAGTCACCAACAACATCGCTGAATACGAGGCTCTTCTAGCTGGTCTGGAACTAGCATGTTCTTTCTATATCACTGAGTTGTGAGTCGTGGGTGACAGTCAACTTGTTCTCCACCAGGTGCTTACTAAATATCGCACCCTCGATCCCAAGCTCAAACCCTATCAGGAGCTGGTCTCCGCCTATGCCAAATTATTCACCAAGCTGATCTTTGTCCATGTTCCTGGCGAACAAAACATTCTGGCCGATGCCCTCGCCTCCTTGGCGTCATCCTTCAAATTCCCTTTAGGCGCATGGTTTAGATCCATCATTCTCTACAAGCGTCTTGTCCCTGCCGTTCAGGACCCTTACCTCTTAAAGATCAAGGAACGAGTCCTACAGAAGATCCAAAAGGGAGAAATTCTTGAGAAGAGGGAGATCATGCTGGCAGAAGTCGAAGAAGAGCTGGTTGACGAGGAGAAACCATGGTTCTATGAAATTGTCAAATACTGTAAAGATCAGTCTTATCCTGAAGGAGCCACCACAGAAGATAAGAAAGCCATAAGAAGGGTGGCTCAGAAATACACATTGGTTAGAGGTCTACTCTATAGGAGGAGCCTTACTGGCGTTCTGTTAAGGTGTCTTGACGACAATGAGGTTTGGAAATGCGTAGAGGAAGCACACTTGGGTGTGTACGGTGGCCACGTGAATAGCGAGATGCTCGCCAAGAAGATCATTAGGCAAGGCTTTTACTGGCCCACTATGGAAGAGGATTGTGCCATCTATGTCTGTAGGTGTGTCAAGTGTCAACTTCATGCCGATAAAATACATTCACCCTCTTCCTCACTTCACCCAATATCCTCCCCATGGCCTTTCTCCATGTGGGCATTCGACATCATCGGTCCCCTAGGTGATCCCAATTCCCTCACCAAGCAGAAATCTTTCATCCTTACTGCGATGGAATACTTCACCAAATGGGCCGAAGCCGAAGCTTACGCAGAAATCAAGGCGTCAACAGTCTGTAAATTCATCATGAAGAACATCCTCGCCAGGTTCGGCATCCCAAGCACAATCGTCACTGACAATGGGCCACAGTTCATTTCTCAGGACCTTCAAGACCTCTGCAAAAGGTACGTAATTGCATTACATCATTCATCACCTTATTACCCACAAGGTAATGGCCAAGCGGAAGCCACCAATAAAACATTGATCAAAATCATCAAGAAAACCTGCAAGTCCAGTAAGTTTTCAGACTGGCCAGAGAAGCTTATCAAAGCTCTATGGGCCTATCACACTTCAATCCGTACCCCCACCGGGCAGACTCTGTTTGCCCTTACTTATGAGACGGAAGCGGTAGTCCCATACGAGACTCTGATCCCTTCTCTCATAGTACAATTGGATGAGAAATTTCCCCTCGACGAACGTCGCAATTCACTCCTTGCCCAGTTGGAACTCTTAGACGAGAAGCAGTTGGCCGCTGCCGAGCATGCGCGCGTGTATCAAAATAGACTCGCTCGCTTTTACCAAAAGAAAGTCGTTGAGAGAAAATTTAAAGTCGGTGAGATGGTCGTGAAAAGAATTTTTGTCAAACCTGGAGGGCCGCGTTCTAAGCTCCAACCCAATTGGGTAGGACCATTTGTGATTCAAGCCGTGTACCCTAGCAACGCCTACAAACTAGTCAACGCCGAAGGGACTGAGTTATCCCACCCTTGGAATGGGCTTTATCTTAGAAAGTACTACCCTTAGCATAGTGCCAAAATGTTAAAAAACAAAAAAAATGATGAAAAGACAGAAAACATCAAAAACAACAAAAAATATTGAAAATCACTAAAAATATGGAAAATTCAAAATGCCGATGCCTGGTGGTCACCATGTAGTTAAGTCCCTGCATCCAACCTTCATGTTAGGATAGGGCCCATTAAGGCTTGGTAGGCACCGGGTCTTGGTTTGCTAGAACCGTGGAGATCCTTGTCCGGCCACATCGGCCCATGCTCGCTCAAAGGAAGCCAACATGTACTCACTTACGTATTTTATCCCAAAAAAAAAAAGTTGGTAGCATCACCGACCGTGGGGCCTCACCCAGAAGATCTCCAGAAATTGTAATCTTTATTCTTTTCTCTTCGACCAAATGAGACAGCCGGCGCCCTTAAAACGCTGAGCATGAGAAACCAAAACTCAAACCCCTTAAGGCAAGAGTAGGATCCATTTCCTCGAGCATCGATCAGAGCACGAGAAGAGGGCAGTGTCCCCGCAGGCATACAAAAGGGAGCCCACAATGTCAAACGACTATATCTCCCTCGCAAAAAAAAAGAAGAAACACAAAATCAAAATCAAGAGAAAAGTCTGGTCGTGACCGTGCCTGATGCGATAAATGGAACCCCTCAAAGCAAAAGTCTGAATCTACAAAAGGGGCCATGGAATGTAAATGCTCGAGATTGGGTCCGAAGCTATCCGAAAGAGGAGAGTTAATGGGCCCTTATTGGCTCGCCGGGTTAACGGTTTTGCCGGTCCTCTCAGGAAGTTTACCCCATGCACTCTTCCTTCCTCCTCTAAAGATGAAAGCTAGATGGAGTTTCTGAAGGGCGAAACCCGCCAAGGTTTGCGACCTTATTTTAATATACACATATGGTTGCCTACTTTGAAAAGCAAAAGATATCGCAGCGAAGGAGTCTCTGTGTTTCTGGCTGGTCAAGACCCCTGTTTACCATCTTGATGTCTTCATGTTTAACCTTGGGCTTAGGCCAATGCAAGCGCGTCACCTATGGGTGCGACTGCGTCTGATTCCGGGTCAGCGTCGCGCGGTTGGTCGTTAGGGTTCCAAGGTGTTCCATCATATACCATCTAGAGTTGTGAGGAAATAGACCCGGGTCGGGCAAATCATTTACCTCGAAAACCTTTTGGGTGAATCCCTGTGGTCGGAAGCGACTGGGAGCCTAAGCATGGCATGACGGTATTGTCATCAGGGTAAGTCTTAGCCGGCGGGATCATCATTCGAGGGGTCTACAGGCCCAAATCAACCTAGATGTGCACTTAGGATACCTGGGAGGTTAGTAAGAAACCCCTGTTCTCATGTGGTTTAGGTGCCATTTGGGTGCTTGCCAGGTGTTAGCAACAAAAAAAAAAGAAAAGAGAAAATGTACATATTTACAAACAAAAAAATTGAATATAACAAAACAACAAAAAAATGCCAAATATAAAAAGAAAAACAAATCAATTTTGCATGATTACATTTGTATGCAGCATTTCACTTTTTAATCTCGCTTGCATTCGTATGCTTGTCTGTCGCATCCATCATCACCGCATCTTTCCCTTGCCTTCGTTAATA
Organism: Amorphophallus konjac; assembly: GCA_022559845.1. NCBI lineage: Eukaryota > Viridiplantae > Streptophyta > Magnoliopsida > Alismatales > Araceae > Amorphophallus > Amorphophallus konjac. The sequence continues at coordinate 86,577,538 of CM040126.1, read as the reverse complement.
AAGGCTTGACCCCTTGACCCGTTATCAAGGACAGTCAAAGTGACCATCTGCTTATTGAGCAAGGGGCCAAGTCAGAGCAGAAGTTCTGATTTATTTGTTTCAGTGATGTGTGCAGAGATTCGAGGTAACAAGAGCAAAGGTGAAAACCAAACAAACCAAACCTTTTATTCTCTTCCAAAAATAAAAAAAATTTACATCAAGTTCCACCCTCTCTCTCTGCATTACTTGTCCCGCTACTCTCCGGGCAAAACACTCTCAAGGGTGCTACCCAACTACGAAAAGTGGTATTCCTACCGCTCTGTACTCCTCTTCCTATTCTCACACCCTGGCGTTGATCCATGGGAGCAGCCCAAAAGCTACTAACACGAAAGCCACGCTCTCGTACTTTTCGATAGCGCTCCTCACCATCTCTTAGCCACTGTTCAGCAAGACCAAGGTTGGTTCAAAGTTCGAACAACTGGGCCTCCATGGCCCTTCGTTCCTCCCTTTCAACCAATCTATCGGCTCTTTCTCTCTCTGTGTCTCTTTCTCTCTCTGCCTGTTCTCTCTCACGGTCTTCCCTCTCCAACTGGAGAGTGATCCTCAGCTCTATGGCATCCCTAGAAGAGTCGTCATCTGGACGACGCCGCAGTTCCTCCTCCAACTCTGCTATTCTAGCCTCCCTCTGCACAGCTTGGGCAAGTGACTCCTGCGTCTCCTTTTCCTGCCAGATGTACCATCTTAGATATGTGGCAAGACATGAGCAGGAGAATTCGACACTGAGACTCTTACCTGTATAGAGAGCATTCCTTCTGCCTCCACGGCACGCTGCGTGGCACGAGCAAGTTGCTCGTGAAGCAAGTCAAGTTCTGAGGTAGGGATCCATAGGCTGGAAGAGACTCCACTGGCCCCCATCGCTGATGAGGCCACGTCAATCAGGGCGCGCTGTAATCAGGAGATGATAATTAATGGCCGAACACCATGAATCTAGGGGCGTGATTCGGAGCATGCACTGTATACACCTACTGAGGCACTCAAGGCTTCACGTGTGTCGCCCAATTGTTGCTCCGTCTCTGCCAGGCGAGATCACAAATTCGCTATCATGGTATCACGGACATCCTACAGCCATGAGAGTCAGCATTTCCACAACAAAAGCCAAAAGAGAGAGAAAGAAAAGAGGAAAAGGGGACCTACCTCCACAAGTCTCCGGGGTTGGAGCCACTCTGCATACATTGTCTTATACAGACGCAGATAGTCTTCACTATCCTGCGCATGCGATTCCACAATTGTGCCACCCCGTTGCCAATCTTCATACTGTTCGGGGAACCGCACACGCCAGTCAATGCAGGTTGCCGGTCCCCGTGTCTTTCTCCCAACGTGAGGTGGCGCAGCCATGTCCACCCATTCCTGAGCCAGTCCTAAAGTCCTCATAACCAATCGTAGCCGAAGCGGCTCGATTTCATTCAGACAGTGCATCCACAGTTCCCGTCCGAACCGGGCACGACTTGTTAGAACCCATGGTTGGTCAGCATCGACCATGCCTGAGTAGGGTCTCCAGTTTACCCAGGTTAGGTTGTACATACCCGTTTAGCCGGTCAAAACCAAAACCAAAAAAAAAAACAAAATGAAAATAATTCTAAAAAAATCCCACCATTGCTGTAGGGAACTCCTGTATCTCCCGCCTTATCACCATCAGTTGGTAGGTTAGGGGTGCCGCACTCATGATAGGTTGCCACCGCCTGGCTAGCGGCACCATCACTGGTCGCCAATGTCGAGCTCTCCCCATCGGGAGGTAATAATAGCTCCACAACTGCTTTAGCACATGTCATCAATACCTTAAGTGGGTTATCACAAAATAAAAAATATATAACAAAATACAAAACAAAATCAAAAATACCTGGATATGTGGTGTGAAACCAGTCACAGTCATCTCACGGTCTGCCTCTTGGGACAGACCTGTAAACAGGTGCACCAGCATGGCAGCTCCCCAGGTGTAGTGCCCTACTCTTTCAAGGTCTGATAGCAGCTCTAGGAAACGACAATGGATACCGTCTCCTTTCGAGCTCAATATCAATCTTTCCAGCAAGAAGAAGAGAAATCTCCTCAAATCCATATTGGATCTTTCCCAATTACCAAAATCTGCGCAGTACACAGCACGACATCCTCTTTCCATCCTTCCCATGAATTCTTCTGAGGACTCATCGTCCCGTCGACGAGTATCAGTGAGCCCTAATGCCTCCATGATAGATGTCCTGGCTACTGACCTGTTCTTCCGTCCATCTAGGTCCAAACCCAGTAGCTTCTGGGCACCTTCCCGGTAGTCCGCGTAAGTGACTCCGGTCACTACCTCACCATCTACCTTGAGGCTCATGATTCGGGCCATATCTTCTAGACTGGGCACCATGTGCCCCCAGGGCATCAAGAATGCCCGACTCACTAGGTCCCATCTTTCACGCAAGGCTTGGATGAGAACCAGGTCGAGCTTGATCGGCTCAATCCAGAGGAAGGCGCCAAATCCCATCACGTCTAGCTTGGCCTTCTGAAAATCCGGGAGACCCCTGTATGCTGCCGCTACTAACTTCTATGAAATGTACGATTTCATCACGCTCTGCGCGTGCATAAGGAATGGAGAAGGGTGTTGTCAAAAGAAAGGAAGTAAGGAAGGAAGGAAGGAAGAAAAAAGGAGAAAGAGGGCAGGAGAGCTCAGCTTACGAGTGGTGATTGGGTCCTTTCACTGAAGTGCCCTTCAAGGTCCGAAAGCTTCCTAGAACTGCTACCACTAGACCTGCTCCTCTTCGAGGAATGGGAAGATTCGCCCTCCATCCCGATCTAAGAACTCTGAGTTCCTTCTCTTTCGTAAGAATTTGTACTCTCCAAGTTGGCTCTCGATGTCCCTGGAGTAACGAAAGAGGTAGGTATTTATAGAAATGGGAGAAGTGCGGGCCAAGATTTCCTCCGTCACCTTTAACGATAGCCCTCGCGATAGGGCGTCTGCCCTGTGGTCCTATGTGTCACTTCACCGCTCACGCAGGGTGACTATTTAGAAGGTGTAATATGACGACCCGCTCCCTATGTTATCTAGGGATGCCCTATCTTGCTTTGGAAGTCGTCCGTAAAGTTTGAAACATCATCCGGGAAAAGGGACTGGAGCCGTCATTATTGACTTTGACGGCAGATTCCGTGGAAAATAGTCACAGCAAGATGTGATTCTCCATTTTGAGCGGAGTCTCCGCAGACACATCACATGGGAACAGTGCAAATGAGAAGGAGCGTAGGGAAGAAGGAACGCACAAGAGGATGAACAAGCAGCAGAAAGTCAAATCACTCCATTCATAAGTCTACATAAGCTGTCATAAACATCACAATCATAGAGAGGAAGCGGGTCCACTGGCTTGCCAACTCTCGTCATTATCTTCATGCTCGTCCCCCTAGGCGTCCCTCTCCTCTCCCCTGAGGTCAGGGTCCCTCAGAAGCCTCCTGGATCCCCGTGTAGCAGCACCCGCCTCGTCTCGTGGCGCCTGCTCTACGGCAATGGCTCGCTGCTCCTCCCCTGGTGTGGCGAAGAAACCACCAACAGAAAAGCGGCCAGACTGGCGGAGTCGCTCCCCGAACTCTCGCGCTCTCTCGTAGTGCGTCTCCATCGCTCCTAGCCTCTGCACCATGACCTGAAGGCCTAGCTGGAGCTCCCTCACCTGGGCCTCCAAGGCCTTCCTCTCGGCCTGATCTCGCTGTCGCTCAGCCCTTCTCTCCTCTCTCTCTCTCTCTCTGCCTCTCTCCTCGTCACCTGGAGAAGGACCCTTAACTCCAGGATGTCTGGAGAAGGCCTCTCCTCACCACGACGCCGCAGCTCCGCTACAGTCGCTACCCAGGCATCATGTTCCTCTTCCGCCCGGGCCGCACGGGCCATCGCACCGGCCAGTTGCTCCTGGAGGGAGGCAATCTCAAGAAAAGGGGCCGAGGAACTGGAAGATGCGCCGCCGGCCATTCCCACCATCTACGTATGTTGGGCACGCTTCAACAAACAAATAACGGCCGTCAGCTAAGCTCAAAAAAAAATGCAGCACTTAACTTACCAGGAGCGATAGTTCCTGTTGAGTGACGGCCAGCTGCCGCCTAGCCTCTGCCAGTTGGGCACGCGAGCCGTTGATGTCGCGCGTATCCCCGGCTTGGGGAAGCCCCGCATAACTCTCTCTCTGCTGCCGCAGGAAGTCCGCACTGTCCTGCACCAATACGCTCCCTTGCTGTCCAGGGAGATGTATGCGCCAGTCCTCGAGCTTCGCCTTGCCGCGACTCTCCTCCCTGACACGGCTCGGCTCGTCTACACTCGCCCATTCATCCGCCATGCCCTGCATCAAGAAAGAAGGGTCTTACGTCAAAACATGAGAATGCGTCTCCTGTCAAGGACGCGTCCATCATTTGAGTGCAACACTCGCCGAACCCTTTTCCCTCTTGCGTGGCTCGCTCAAAGCTCAAAATAGATCAAAAAGGAGAATATCGAAGGACATACCGGGCCGTGCTCACCTCCCTCCATACCATCAGGCCCCTCGGGTCCCTCAAGTACCCGAAGGGGTCCTTCCTCTTCCATGGATGCCTCTCTGTGCTCTTGTGCGTCCCTCCTCGGGCGAGGAGTTCCTCGCCCCTCTCTCCCTTCACCACGATTTGGCCCACCGAGCTCCATCGATCGAGAGTGAAAGAAGATGAAGAGGGGCGAGCAAATCTCGACGGGAGGCGGGCTCTTTTGCGGGTAAGGCACGAAGAAAGAGAAGCCCCCTGGCGCTTTAAATTTGAATTCAAAAGTTAAGACGCGTCCCCGGGCCTAGACGCGCCCAAAAAAGAGAGAGAGCAGGAAGAAACAGGTTCCTCCATGCAAAGCATAATTCCCTACTTCTTAGGACAAGGTCTCATGAAACGCACCTCGAAAGAACAAGTGCAAGGAAAGAAGCATGGGAGAGAGAAAGTACACACAACACAAGGAACCATTTCATTTCGCATAAGCAAATAATCAAAGTACATCATACAGTGAGGAAGGTGGGGTGTACAAGCAACTCTCTAACTCTCGCTACCACCCTCCTGATCATCTCTCTCCTCCCTCCTCTGACGGGGATCCCTAGGGGGCCTCTGCGAACCCTGAGAGGCCATGCTCGCCTCACCAGGTGGCACCATGCCAGCTTCCAAGGTGCGATGATGCTCCTCAGTAGAAGAAACTAGGAAGCTGCCTATGGAGAATGAACCAGACTGACAAAGCCATGGCCGCGCTCCTTCGCCCTCTGATACTGCTCCTTGCTCTCCCGAAGCCTCCTCCTCCGCGGCAACATCCTCCTCCACGGTAGCCTCCTCTGCACGATCCCTTGACCTTCTCGGACGACGAGCAAGTCGTTTCCGCTTCTCTCCACCTTGGCTCGGGCCTCCGTGCTCCATCGGGAACCAATAGCAAGTTGTTCAGGGTCAAGCAACTCGTTGAAATGAACAGGAAAAGGCGCGAGGGCGCCCTTTATATCCAAATTCAAACATATAGGGGCGTCCAGGCACCTGGACGCCCCCATTTCAAAAATTAAAAAAAGAAAAAAGAAAATATAGGGGCGTCCAGGCGCCTGGACACCCCCATTTCAAAAATTAAAAAAAGAAAAAATAAAATATAGGGGCGTCCAGGCCTCTGGACGCCCCCATTTCAAAATTAAAAAAATAAAAATGAAAATATAGGGGCGTCCAGGCCTCTGGACGCCCCCATTTCAAAAATTAAAAAAAGAAAAAAGAAAATATAGGGGCGTCTAGGCGCTTGGACGCCCCCATTTCAAAAATTAATCAAAAAAAATAAGAAAGAAAATATAGGGGCGTCCAGGCTTCTGGACGCCCCCATAACAAAAAATAAAAAAAGGAAAAAGGAAAATATTGGGGCGTCCAGCCCTCCGGACGCCCCCACAACAAAAATTTTTTATTTAAAAATTTGAAAATAGAAGCGTCCAGGCCCCTGGACGCCCCCATTCAAATATAATAAGATGTATGTATATTAAAAAATAAAAAAAGAAAAATAATAATAACAAAGGGGAACAATGATCGAAAATGCCAAATGCCGAATTTTATTCCATCAGAAAGCAGAGTGAGCTACATCAGGGGCTTAGGCACTCTAGGCCTTAACTTCCCCAATTCGGTTATATAAGCTCTCCACAGCTCACATTCTTCCCCTACATGCGCTAAGGCCTTTCCCGCAACACTTGTCTTCCAGGGTGCTTTAATGGCCTTCGCTTCCTTCACGTCCGCTTCCGCGCCCAACTCCCTCTTCTTCAAAGGAACGACACCGGTTAGCAGTGGGAATGAGTGGCGTGGAATGCCGATCTGGAGGTAGCACCAATGCGCGTTGTAAAGGATAAACTCAGTCACGCCGATCAGTTGGAGTTCAACTTCGGGAGGAGACCTCATGAGGAGTTCAAGTGAGAGTAGACATGCCGGTGCGCAAGTGAAGAAGCCTTGTGTCATGGTTCGAAAGTGAGACCGCCAGTCTTCCCGTTTCATCAGCCACGGAACACGGTTCGCCACAGTGCCACCGAAGCCTAACACATTGGCTACGTGATAAAGGGAGCTTTGTTGGAAAAGCTTCGAAGTAGTCGGCATCCCCTCACGGTGGTCGAATTTGAAGTGCAAATCAATCCAGCAATTCAGAACAAGTGCGCAACCGTAAGGAGGCTTACCCATGCTCGAGGCAGTAAGGCCACTATAAAGGTGGGCAAGGATGGTGGGTCCCACCCTCTTTCCACTCCAAATCCCACGGATAGTACTCAGTTGGTCCTCCTCCACTATGTTGTCAGTATAAGGAAACAAGAAAGCACCCGCCAGACAAATAGCGAACCCTTTCATAATTCCTTCCAAGTGGTCATCATCTGGTGACCCTTTCAGGGCATCCATAACCCATTCCGCGAGCCTTTACAAATCAATTCCCTTTTGAGTACGGACCTTCCTAGCTGCGTCGGACGGCATGAAACTTCCAAGGACGCTCTCGGAAGACCCCTTTGTCAGCATCCGCATAGCCTTTACCTTCCCGTCACTCTTGAATTTCTTCAATCCAAGTAGAAGTTCCACCTCCTCGAGGAGGATGGTCGCCTCGAAGGTCGGGAAGATGAAAGTATGGGTCTGGGGATGCCAGATCTCCACTAATGCGCCCATAGCCGCCCAGTCTATGCGGATTCTCTCGTAGTGTTTGGCGTGAATAAGGAGCCCCTGAAGATGCCACTTCGAGAGTATGACCCTCATGTCGATGGAGATGTTGGAAGTTAGCTTTGAAAGCCATGGCAGTTTGGAAAACTTCCTTGGGCCTGGGAAGAGTGGATACGGCTGGAAAGAAGAAAGGAATGGAAAAGAAGTAAAAAGAGGGTTCACGCAGAGAATTTGAAATGAATCAACTTACCATATTCGACTAGATCGTCCTACTCAGATGACCCTCGAGGTCGGAAAGTCGCCTGATCTCACTACTAGGCCTGCCCCTCTTCATAACATGGGAAGACTCTCCATCCATCCTGAAATCCCTAGATTCTTCTATCCTTCTCCTCCTGAGCTTTCAAAACTCTCCTTGGTGCGTTTGGATGAACTAGCCTAAGGGAGGTACTTATAGGAAAGGAAAGATGCTACAGGATAGAATGCGTCACATCAGTGGTCAGTCGTCAGAGTTTTGTCTGGATCTCCTTGTACTGTGGTGTGATTTTGTTGTAATTCTGCTACTTTCTGATGTATTTAATCAATGTTGGTCTGTGCAGGTTTTACTAACGGACGTCTTTGTCCTATCTTGTGTACCGTCCTTCGGTGTTTGGTCCCCCCGTGTCATGCATCGTACTATATGGTATTTACGCTATTAGAACACGTCAAGGACCTTGCGACCTGAACGAATCTGAGATTTGAGTTCCCCTTCAACAAAAATAGTGATGATTCCAGAAGAATTTGGGTTGTACGGATAGGCCGTTAACTTGTGGTAGCGTCGGGACGACGGTTCCATTCAGTGAGTTGGTGCGTGGATAAACGGGCCCCAGCTCAGTATCAGCTCACCGGATCGGTATCCTGACCCATTCTTAACAAATTGACAATATTTTCCTTGGCTATTTTCTATTTTAGTTTGTTTTAAATTTTTCTTTAAACCCAGCATGCATTCATGTAGGACTTTGATCTTATTGCGGAAGATTATTCAAGGCGATTCGATTGTGAAAGCCGTTGTGCTTCAATTCTTACAAATATGAGATATTCCACTCCGAATGAAATACTGAGTTTCCTTGAAACGGCCCTACGCTGCTCTTCCAAAGGAGACCCTTGTTTAGACAGACCCTCAGATATTCCTTTACTTTTTACCTTGTTTGACCCACCTTGGCCGCAGCACTTCCACATTGGCTGGTAACCGCTCCCCAAAGGTGAAACCTGCCGGTTTATGACCCAGGTACTTCCACACCGAGAAGTTGGTCTCCTTTATTTTCGTGCCTGAGCGCACATCTCACCGTCCCTTATTTGATCTCCGTCCAACCAATCGTCAAAATTTGAAAGACCTTCTTCAAGGTCGCCTCATTGAAACTACAGGAAAGATTCCAAACAGTAATGTCAAAAGCGTGTCTCATCACACCTTGGCATCAACTTATCAGTCTATTCTCACTCCATTTCACTCCACTTCGATACCAGTCCATTACGTGTCACTCCCTTGCAAAGTAGACGCCAAGGCGGGGCAGCTGTAGACACGCTATTCCTGACGTCCCCTGAGAAAATCTCATATTACTATACGACGCCCCGCAGCGGCTTTCGCATTTTGAATCGCTTAACTGCTTCCTATTCTTGAGTCTTCTTCCGCCTTTTCAGCATCCGGAAATCATCTCGTTTCGGCATTCGGACGGCATCAACACCAATCGGACGCACCGGAAGGTTCCGAAACCAGGAAGAATGTCTAGCAGGCGGCTGCTGACGCCTTTTCGGGGGACCCGGGGGGGTCTTCATGGAGGCGTCCAGGCCCTTGGACGCCTCCATGATTTGAATATATATATATAAAGACAAAAAAAACACATAAAAAATAATAAATTAATGGAGGCATCCAGGCCCCTGGACGCCTCCATGAAAACAAAATAATAAAAACTAATAATATTAATAATGATAAAAAATAAAAATAAAATCGAATATTTATGGAGGCGTCCAGGCCCCTGGACGCCTCCATCAACTTGCCCACGGGGCCCCCCGACCGATGGTCGGTTTGTCGTTTGAGAAAAGATCCAAAGTGAAGACGTCCTGCCAACTAGACGCGCTCATTCATGAATCACGGGCGCCGACCAAAACCACGCGTTGTGCCAAACCGAGTGCGGCTTTCGGCGGGGGTTCGGTGGGCTTTTATGGAGGCGTCCAGCTGCCTGGACGCCTCCATGAAAATATTCAAAATATAAAAATAAAAATAGAATAAAATATTATTTTGGCCCTGATGAAGGCGTCCAGGGTCCTGGACGCCTCCATCCTCCGGAGCCCTATAAATAGAGCCCCCCCCCCTCAGTCCAAAGGGAGCTTTTTGAGAGGTCCGATAGGCTGCTGGAGCCTAGAGGCTGCCGGAGCCATTTCTAGTCTGTGTGGTCTTTTGTAGGGGGAGGTTCTGCCGACTTCTCGGGTGCCCGCGCTCGCGAGAGGAAGGTCGTCTTCGTCCACCGCACTTCCACATCGTCCCACGCTGCCGAAGCTCCGCCGGATTTCGCCATCGGCACATCCAATAAGCCAATCCTTTCCTTTTCTACGTAGTTCTTTTACATTCATCATCCCGCATTCTCCATCTCCCTTCATAAGGGAGTCTTCTTTTACATACCTCTTTACATAATTTCATTCATCATTGCATTTCCCTCCTACTCGTGTCCGAGAGGGGTTTAAAACCACACCAACCAGGTGTGTGTCCTGCCACGATTTAATCACTTTCATTGCAAGAGATTGATACTACACTGCCATCTTCTAATTCTGTTTATTTAATGTCTATTATTTTGCAAGGGTAACCGAAGAAAGCCCTCTCCGTCGGCCGGCCGAAGGGGGAGGAAGAAGCAACCCGCCACTTCCTGCTAGTGAGGTAGGCGCGATCACTCTTTATTTTGGGGTCTTTTGGCCCCTGGCGATCACATCATATTCTCGAGGCCGCGGCGAGTCACTTCCCCAATGGCCGTTTAAATTCCCGTTCTTATATTCTCTTTATATTTTCTTATATTCTTATCTGCTCATATTCCCGAGGCCGCGACGAGTCACTTCCCCAATGACCGTTTAAACTCCCGTTCTTTATATTCTCTTTATATCCTATTATATTCTTATCAGCTCATATTCTCGAGGCCGCGGCGAGTCACTTCCCGTAATGGCCGTTTGAATTCTGTCCTTTCTTTTGTATATCTTGAATTGCTGCTATATCTGCTATACTCTCGAGGCCGTGGCGAGTCACTTCCCGCAATGGCCGTTTCAATTCTTGCTATTTGATTTCTGCACCATTCCCGTCCCCCCGAGGCCGCGGCGAGTCACTTCCCGCTATGGCCGTTTAACTCCCATATCTTGCTATATTGCATTTGTCCCGCTCGCCCCGCCGGAGCAATCTCCCGTGGTGGCCCCTTCTCTTTTTTCTTATTTCTGTGTTGCAGCAAACAAAACGAGCCCGCGTGCTCTCCGCATCTTTTTCATTCCTCGATCGCGTGACGTCGCTCACATGCCTGACCACTTTTACCCTGGTTGTTGAAAGATAAAACAAGATAAACTCCCTTAATTATTCACTGACCGAGTCAAACGGGCAATCCCGTCAAGTAGAAACGGTTCTCGGAAGACCACCACAGTCACGGGACGGTCTATCGTGAGACCATTTATAAAAGCAACAGGTCGACTCATAAAATGACGGGTCGATGCAAACGGTCATTCAACAGACCGCCACCTTCCTACAAATGGCCTATCGCGAGACTGTTATTTAAGGTGATCTATGAAAAGGAGCAAATGAGAGGCAAGCATGCATGCTCAATCCGAAGATCTGGCCGAACCAAATTCCACTAAGTCCGACCCGATAAAACACATGAGCAAACCCCAGCCAGGGAGAAAGTAACCCATAAAATATACCCAATACCATCTGAAAATGGCCCAATGAGTGATGGACAACCTTGGGACATCATAAATAAAGGTAAGAAAGTAGCCCAACTCAAAAGTATAAAACGGGTGTCAACAGATGCCTCTCCTTAACGTCCTCTTTGCAGGGGAGCGAGTGGAGGTGAAGCGAAGGCGAGATGGAAACACAAAGACGAAGCGGAGATGTAGTGGAGCGGACTTAAAAGCGGGCGTTAAGGTAAACGACACCCGTTCCTAACCAATGAGGGATCGGAATCTTCCAGAAAACTCCAAACCAAACACACGGAACAGTCAGACCAAATGACACCAATCTGGAGGAACTAATAAAATAAATGGAAGGAGAAAACACGGCCAACCTCATCAGGGGACACAATCCATGGACCAATGAGGGGACCGTAATAAACAATAATGGGAAAAAAAGAAAGAGAGCTGACTAAACTCCAGACAAGGACCTTCAGTCGATTGAACCAAGTGAACAGATCGGAGAAGACCTTCCAATTCTGAGTGAAACACTTCCTTACCAAAGACCATGGACACACGAATGTCCAGCATCGATGAAACATTTTCAGATAGATTAGGGACATGAATGCTCAAAAATGCATATGATGCATGCTGGGCTAAAATAAAAGAAATCATTAAAACGAATGTAAAGAAAGAAAAAATAAAAAAAATACTCAAGAATAATATTTCTAGACCGGATTAATTAGGGTCAGGACACCATCTGCAAGCACGGCGTGCAAACTAGGCCTAGCAATTATCCGTTTAAAATTTGAACCGAATTCGAATTCGTATTCGTTTAATCGGATAATTATCCGAATAAAATATCTGACGGATAATTTAATCGGATATCGGATATCCGATTATTAATCGGATACGAATTCAAATATTGAGATACCCGTGTCCGATATTATCCGACCGAATATGAACCCTTTGATAAAAATCTAATGATATACATATTATATATATAATTAACTTAAATCTTAATATATTATTTGATTATTCTTTTTTATCTTTTTTTGGTCTCAAAATATAATTTAAAAATAAGAAATTCACTTACACCCACTTGGTAAGTTATCTCCTATTTTTTAGGATGAAGTCTAATCTTTTGATAACATCTCTCAAAATAAAAAAAAATTTCACTCTTTCTTTATTTTTTTGAGAAAACAATATATGATGCTCTCACACGGCTAACACAACTCACCCTTAAGTATGCCTAGTAATTATCCGTTTAAAATTCGAACCAAATTCGAATTCGTATTTATCCGATCGTTATCCGAATAAAGTATCCGATGGATAATTCGATTACTAATCGGATAATTCGATTATTAATCAGATACGAATTCGGATATCACACTATCCGCTCCGTATCCGACCGTTTACAGGTCTAGTGCAAACAGAACCATCATCCCCTAACTCCTCCAACCTAACGGCCTTATCCAGCGATTAAACATGTGTACCTAGATCATCATCATTTTTGGTAAAGGGGAACATCAGATCCCAAAACACATGAATGACCAGCCGGTTCTCGAGGTAATATAACATAGATAACATATAGTAATGCATTAAGGGATAAAGGGATACGAAATACTTACCTAACCTACCTGCCGGATTGAAGTCTGTAGCAATGCTGCAAGAGATCATAAGAAGGTTTTGCAATATAGGATAAATCAATCAAGCCATAACAATTGTCAATCAGGCACATCATGCAACCGAACATTTGGATTTAGACCGTAAGCAACATGTGTTCTTTTCAGAATAAATAGGCCAATTAGAAATGGTCCCATTCATACCACCTAAGAAATAAACGGTCATATATCTGACCGCCTAGATCAGCCAGATTTGAACTTCAAGCGTCAACATTTAAACGGTCAAATGGAGGACCATCGACAAAGTAACAGTCAGAAACAGACAGTTTCATGAAATGTGACTCAACACATAAACGGGGCTATGATTGCAAAGACGGTCTCTATATGACCGCCTATAAACTAAAACGGCCAGTCGTGAGACCGCCGTAGAGCCATCGGTTTCAAAAAAAGAAATTGCTCCCCCTTCATCTTCCTCACTCCCATACAAACGCCTACGACCGAAGCTTCCCATCTCTCCGAGCCTCACCCCCAAACTCTCCCCTCCTCCTAACTCCCTCCTTCTAGCCCTCAAATGAGGCTTAAGAAGCAAGCCTTGATGAGATTGAAATGCCGAATGACCCGAGAGAGGGAGGTTCGACCGTCGGAGAACCCTCTGGAGGAGGTGGCGCCGCCGCCAGCCATGGCCGCGGAAGAGGAGGTTCCTGCGGTTGCCGGGGCGCCGGAAGAGGTAGCGACAATGCCCGAAGGCGGAGCAGTAGCCGCGGAGGCTGAGGAACCACCCCGAAGGGCTTCCACGTTCGAGGTAGGCCTCATACCAAAATTTTAATTTTTAATTTTTAAATGGATGCATGGGGGTTTGGATGGGAGAATAGGGGTCACCCTAACCCCTTGGGATAGTTGTAGGGCCCATAGGGCCATTTGCAAAGCATGGGGGGATGGATTAATGTGTCGGTCACGGCGAGATGAAAACGGTCTTAACAGGGGCCGCTAGGGTGTCTAGACGGTCCTCCCATGGCCGCTAGACATGAACCGACATTAGGGAGGTAGAAATGGTCTAAACCAGACCGCATATAAATGAAACGGTCTCCAAAAGACCGCATCGTGAGCACAGACTCACGAAGGGTGAAACGGTTCTGACTGGGCCACTTAGAGAACAACACGGTCTCCAACAGACCGCTAAGTAGATAAAAACGGTCAAGGGATGACCGTTAGAACCCAGACTAGCGAAGTGACTTATTGTAGAATGAAAACGGTCTGTTGGGGACTACAGGAAAACTGAAACGGTCGACAGACGATCGTTAGAAACATGAAAACGGCCCTGTGATAACCGCTTATTTAACAGGCTGCATTTTTTATTTATTTTATCTTTTCTTTTTCTTTTATGCAATGTATGACTCATGGGAATGAATGACCGACCTAGAATGCAAAATGTACGTAGGGAAAACGTCGGACCCGGATCTCATGGCTCCAGGTTCGGGCGGTGTACCTAGCACTGCCCGACTTCCAGAGGGAGAGACTGGCGACCATGGGGTTCGCGGAGTTTCTGGGCATGGAGGTAGTGAGACTCGACACCACCCTCCTATACGCGCTGCATGACCGGTGGGATCCGGTCAGCCGGGGTTTTCTGTTCCCCTGGGGTCATATGATACCGATGCTAGAGGACGTAGCGCGCATTACCGGACTACGGGTACATGGAGCGCTAGTGAGTGGGAGGACACTAACAGATTACCGGGAGCTGGCCCAGAGGCTGTTGGGCTTGGAGCTACAGAGGCCAGAGCACCATTCGACGATCCTGTCGAGAGCTAGGTTGCAGGAGAGACTCGGCTTAAGGGGAGCTGGGATCGCAGTTGGAGAGTTGCCGGAGCAGCACTTAGGGCGGCTGACAGACCGGGCACGGGAGCGGGTAGCAGCTACGCCAGGACCGAAGGCAGACGTGGTACTACGGCATTTCCTGATGCTGCTTTTCAGGAAGCTGCTGTTCACTACCAGGGCGGACGGAGTGAGCTGCAGGCTCCTCCCTTTACTCGAGGAGGTGGACCGAGTTGGCGAGTATGCGTGGGGTGCAGTGATTCTCACCTTCCTCTTCGACACCTTGAGCTCGACAGGCCGGCGCACGATGCTTGGCGGATTCTCCCCCACTACTTCAGGTAAGCCTTGAACTCTAAACTTATTTGTGAAATTGCTATATGATTCCATGAAATGCTATATGCTGACATTTTTTTGATGCAGGTGTGGGCCTACATATACCTCCCCGGACTGGGGAGGGGACAGAAGGTGCACCCCGACTGGGTGCCCATCGTGAGGCTGTGGACAACAGTTCGGGAGGTGGGGTCTCTACGACGTCAGGTGCGAACGATCCAGGACGACCTCGACACTCTTCCCTATCCATCGGTAAGATATTAAATTTGATTATGCAAATATGTATTTATGTTTGGATACTAATGCAATTTGCCTATTTGACAGGTCTGGTGGACACCATACTAGGGAGAGGGGCATGAGGGCCAGCCATGGGTGGTGGCGGCACTGGCGTACACGGGAAGGGATATCTGGCTCCAATGCATAAATGTGGTCGAGCCGCTCCACTACCGCTTGATCATGAGGACCATAGGCGTCCACCAGCCAGAGGTGGAGTTCCCACTGTGGGAGAGACCATAGGAGCGCGCGGGACGCCACGCATGCGGGCTTGCGATGGAGATCGACTGGGTCACATGGGCGGTGGACCAGATCCATGACTGGACCAGACTGGGACGAGTGGTGCACGCCCGAGCTACCAGTGATGAGGCCTATCTAAATGCCTATGCCCGACGCTACAGTGATCAGGTTTTCCGAGGCGCATGCCGACCGGTATGATTTCTAAACTCATGCTTTCCATACATGCTTATGATTATGATGCTAATGATTGACACTCTATTATGCAGCTAGACCCCCAGGGACGGATCGCGGAGCTTCAGGGGTTGCTCCACTCGACGATCCAGTAGCGGGACGAGCTCCATCGTTCCTTGGACCTTCTGGTAAGTTTCACTTAACCTAAGATTTAAAATGCAATGCTATGGAACTGACATGCCTCTATATGCAGCGAGCCGAGGGAGTTCAGCGCCAGACGCACCTTCTTCTCCCTTGTTGGCCCAAACTAGATGGCAGACAAGAAGGGGGGTTGAATTGTCCCCTTGCCGAGATGTCAGATTTTTAAAAACTTTCCAAACTAATCACAGCAGAATTAAATTTAAGAACTTTGATTACCCTAAATAGACGCGAGATCAAAATGTTCTCTCAAACTTTTTGATCTTACCCGAATAAACTATGCAATAGATGGTAGAAATAAATCCTAACATGGATAGCGGATGAAGCAATGTATGATGATGTAGTGAATAAAAACCTATAAAATGACCTGTGAACGGAGATAGAAGAAATGGACAATCACACAGGCATTCACAATGGACACAGAGATTTTTAGGTGGTTTGGGAACACAATGGGCTCCCTACGTCCACCCCTCACCGAACCCGGTGAGGCTTCACTACACGCTACGAATCGTAGCCGAACGGGGACATGCTGCTTCCGCGGCAATGCACACACAAAGCCTAGCCCCAAAACGCTGCCGCCACAGCACTCACACACACACACAGTCGGGGAACACACCCCGGACGCAAAAACCACACGGAGAGACAGCTCTATCTACAATAAAACTACACAATCGGAGACACAGCTCCGCCCACACAATAATAGTTCGAGTTCTATGAAAGGAGAAGATATACAATGACTGCCCAAAAATCAATCTATGCTCAAATATACGAGTGGAAATGAGAGATCAAGGATTCCTCCTCAAATCCGCAGTGAAACCCATAGATGAGATGGATGGGTGCACTGGAAGTAGACGTCCGCGGAGTGGAAGCCGGCCGAAACCGTAGGAGATGCCCACAAAAGAACGTTCAGCTATGGCGTTCAAAGACGCGATCAAATTAACAGATATCCCACATTGATGGCATCTTCCTGGTCTTCCTCCTCCAGATGGCGGCATCGCCCTCCTCTTCTTCCTACAATAGATGAAAAGATTAGCCCCCTTTCTCTATTTTCTGGTCTGAAAATCGCATGGACTATATATGGCAGAAATGAGATGATCAAATGACAAGAAAGCCCATGTAAACACCTCCCAAAACCCTTATATTATATGTATGGGAACCCTAAGGGTAAATGGGTCAAGAATGGGACCAAATAGATTGGGTTTAATAGGATTCGAAACCCCATTCGTAAACCCGTTTCCGGACGTCCTGAACAGGTGTCGACACCTGGTGTCGACACCAAATTCACAACGTTCTATCCCTTAACAAAAATATCACACCCAGGGTGTGGGTGTCGACACCTGGTGTTGACACCTAGACCAACTAGGCAACAGACAGAAGTCTGCCAGATAGGTGTCGACACCCGGTGTCAAAACCTACTAGGCAGCTTCACTGGACAAAGCTAGTGAACACCCGGTGTCGACACCTGGTGTCGACACCTGTCTGCCCAGCACAAAGACTACTCAAGGCAGTCCAATGCAGTCTTAAAACCGATAAACCCCCTTTGAAAAAATGATTTGGCCAAATAAATGAGATGCTTAGAGGGTCTTAAAAACAACAATCAAATAATGATTCAACAAGAAAATTTGGAAGTTAATGGAGCAACATGCTACCACCAGATTATCATGAATATCAAGTATGAAGCACACTTGAAAACCCAATTCATGAATAAGACTTTAAACCCCGTTCAAGGCAATAATAAATCAAATGCAAAATTTAAACCTTACCAAGGATCCAATGGATTGAAAGCTATTTGTTTCCTGCATTAATTCACTGAGTCATCCCAGATTATAAGCATATCAAATGACAAGCACACTCACTTGTCATAGCCCATTAAAACACAATCTCTCATACCAGCAGGTTCATACATAGAAACACCATTATCCATCAAACTTCTATCAAGCTACTCATCAAGGAAAATTCAGTTCAAAACGATTCAACTCATTTGAGAAAATGATTTAGCCAATAGAATAACATGCAGTGAAGATATGAAAACTATCAAGACTACATGCAGTGAGGTACATCAAAATTGACATGTATCTCTTTACATGGATCCAAATTAACCTACATACATGAGAAATAGATTAAGCCCAATCTTGTCATATCAAAATACATTCAAACATAAACTCTCACCTTTGGATCGAAAGCATTATGGACAATATGAGCCTGCATTTTATCAAGTTTATGAGCTCCATCAGGATTTGAGAACCATAGCTCAAGCAACCCTTTAATTCAAGAGTCCCATGAACTATATACATGAACCACATTCATTTCATCAAAATATGAACATCATGAACTCAAGTGCAATACATGAACCTTATTCAACTCAGTTAAGCCCAAGACTCATGTAAAGCATGTTAAGACCCAAAACGCTTCAAATGTCCTATGATAAATATGTAAGAACCATATTCATGATATGCAAGAACTAAATGACATTTTTCACAACGCATACATACAATATATTGTTATCATTAAAACCATCACCAAAGACAGAGAGGGAGCACCACGAACCCAACAATCTCCCCCTTTTTGATGATGACAATATATTGTGGCCACTCAAAATTCTCTCCCCCTTTGGCATTATCAAAAAGTGGGGGAATAGAGGAATAGATGTGACATATCAAAAACAAATGAGACAGTTGTATGAAGACATTGGTGCACGAACCCAGCAATAAACCTACCATGAAGGGAAGATGTATGAACCTTGAACACCAAGCAAGAAAATAAAATTAAGTGCAATATGCAAGATGTTTGAAATATGTGCAGAATGTATGACCCAACTATACACAAGGAGTATAACGAAACTAACTATATGCAAGCGTTATGCATATGTATGACCCAACTATGCACAAGGAGTATAACGAAACTAACTATATGCAAGTGTTATGCTAAAGAGCATATTATTCTCCGCCTATTGTCATGAACAAAAATCAACTGACAATGAGATTATTTAAGCTATTATGGACAGTATGATCAAGGGATGCATCAATATGAAATGATGTATGGTCTGAACAAAAAGGATCAAGTAATCAAGCACTCAAGCATGCATAATAAAATATATACTGAAGCAAGTCCCTTCGGGACAGGTGTAAGAATTATGCAATTGATTGTTGAACATGATGAACATGTGCAATACTAAGAAGGTCGTGTTTACATAAAGAAGGTACCGCATTAACTATGAAAGACGACATATTCATAAAGTACATTCACACAATCAAACCCAAAGTGTGTATGTGAAAATTGAGCAATGAATTCCAAGGCAATATAGATAATCAGATTTTCTAAAGAATACTAAAAAGAACTTATTATCCATACACTTTCATACACAATGCTCGAATATTGGTAGCTACGTATAACCCTAAAAAAAAAATTTAATTACTATAAACTATGTGACTAACCTTTTGACACGAGTTGTATCCTTTCTCTTAGGGACACTTCCCGGTTACTCAGTTTTATCACTTATCTTAATTATGAATTTTGTCACTTTTCGGCTCGAGTTTCCTCCTTTGTTTCAGGGAAGATTCTCGGCTACTAGGATCCACGTTCCACTTAAACAGATTTGTGGTGGGGCAAATAGCTTTTTCCTTACGAGACATGCGATTTTCATGTAGAGACGCAAGAGTCCTCTAAAGTGTTGAGAGGAATAAATGGAATCCTTATTCGATTGAATTATTTAGCTCAAAAAGGTGCAAAGTGTGTGGGTGGTTGTACTGAATGTAAGACATGAATTAGTCTCATCACAGTAATGTCTCCCCCTAACTGTATGCACAGTTATAAAAAAAAAATATCCCCCTTAATATATGCCATGTAACAACATGTCTGAATCTATGCAATTTCATTTATCATAGAAAAATGTCATAGAAAGATGTCAAGAAATAGTTGTATAAAGTATATACATGCAATCAACCAAGAACCTTTCAAAATTGTTAAGCAAATTGATTATCGGTACTTGGCAGAGAACGTTGGTCCGAAGACCACCAATCACGCATGAGGAAAGCTTCCAGCTGGATATAATCCAACCTTCCACAATCGCCATTTGATATACCGGATAATCATGACATTCAAGCACACGAGTATGTAATGTTTATGCAAGTGTATGCATGTAAACTGAAGGATGATTGAAAATTATTTCTATCTACAAATATGCATGGGCATGCATGATATGAGTATGAAAGTGAGTATGCCACCTATGTATGCAAAAGTCAACTATATATGCACATGTGAACTGTTATTTACAAAAAGTGATTAAAAGTGTGAAAAACTTTATGAGCAATCTAAAGCATTCAAAAATTGAATCGTTATTTGCAGAAAATGTGTAAAGGCCGAAAGACCTTATGTGTAATGTAAAGCTTTTAAAAACTAAGATTAATCATAAGATGTGCAAAGAGAAGTGTTCAAGTCATCTAATCATGGAACTCAAAAATTCTCAACATTTCAGAAGTTGCTAAAATCAATGAAATAGAAATGCAACTGTTTAATTGCAAAAATTTTCTCCAAACTCAAATTTTACCTTTTCAGACTTTTCAAAGTAAACCTAAGCAGAGTGAGTTCTCAAAATCAAACCATTTTCTTTCTCGCCTTAAGAGTCCTTTATTTATCAACATTCCTTGTCCTCAAGGTGCCCCTGTAAAATAGATTCTCATTTTAGACATTTGGGTACCCAAGCCATCTTGGGTCCCGAGGGGTTAGTGATAACACGAACAGATGGATTCCTATATTTTTTAGCAAACCAATCATCATCAAATCTCATAGTAGAATAATCATCCTTGGAATGACTATTCTCACCACAATAAAAGTAATAAGAAGATTTTCTTTTCATGGACTATTTTTCATCATTTTTCATTAAGGAATAATTATTCATCATATGTCCAACTTCACCGCAGTAATGACATGAAAAATTCTTTTTGATAGATCATTCATCATCATTTTTCTTTGTGAAATAATTTTTCATTACATGACCATGCAGTCCACAATAGAAGCAATGTACGTTGAAGTTTTTCTTTATTTGTTTTTCATGATTCTTAGAACCATTACATATTTTCATTCTTGACTTTAAAGCCTCATCATCATCAATTTTCATTAAAAACCAGTCATACATGTCATGACCAAGTTTCCCACAGTAAAAGCATGAAACATTTCTTCTTCTTTTTGAAGCATGAACAAATTCAGCATTGGGGGATTTTTCATGCACACAATGACAATCAATGATATTTTTTGTTTTTGATTTCCTTTATCACACACGGACAAAGACTCATTTACACTCTTAATTTGATCTTCCAAAGATGCAATGTGCAAATTAGACTTAGCAATTTCTCTTTCACACAATGCAAGTTTATCATTCAAGAGAGAATTAATGGTTTTATAACTTGCAATCTCTTGTTCCATAGCATGAATGTTTTCAAAGTCAACAATAATCACATGTTTTCCTTTTTCAAACATGGTGAGTTTATCAACCAGCAAATTATTTTTATCCTTTAATTTTTCAATTTCTTCAGCAAGCTTTTCATTCTGAATAAGTTCATTAAGCAAAATCTGATCACTATCTGAACAGCTCAATTTACTTCTGGGTTGTCTTTCAATGTTTTCAAGTTCTAAATTTTAGCAATTAAGGTTTCTTTTTCAGTTTTCAGAATTGAAATAGTTTCTTTGTACACATCAACATTATGCAATAAATTTTCATTCAAATTCCTAAGTTCAGAACATTTCTCACATGAGGAATTATCAACACAAGTATTTTCAATTTCGGAACACTTAGCACATGGAGAGTTAACATGTGAAGAATCATCAAGTTTCTTTTTCAATTTTCTGGTTTCAAATTTTAATGTTTTGTATCTATCAAACAACTCATCATAAGCATTCATTAACTCATCATAGCTAAGATCATCCTCTTCATCAGAGTCAGAATTTACCTTTGAACTTTCCTCGCTTTGATGATCATTGTCGTTGTTTGCCGCGAGGCACTCATCAACACTATTTTCTTGGGCTTCACTTAACCCATCCCAGATTTCTTTGGCTGACCTACAAGATGAAATAAAAGGATATACGTCGGTGTTCACAGCAGCCTTAAGAGCATTCAAAACAAACAAGTTATCAGAATTCTTTTTCTTATCCTCATTGGTCCACTTTCACTTAGGAAGACTGTGAGGACCATGAGTGATTAGATTCATAAGCTTCGGATTAGTATTAGTAATCCACACACAGAATTTTTTAAGTCATAGAGCATAATCAAAACCATCAAAGACAGGAATCAAATTCATGCAAGCCATCATAAAGTGATCTTTTCCCCAAGACCATGAGGTCCGCTAAATAAAAATCAGAGATTGTGCTCTGATACCCATTGTTGGCCCAGACTAGATGGCGGACAAGAAGGGGGGTTGAATTGCCCCCTTGCCGAGATGGCGGATTTTTAAAAACTTTCCAAACTAATCACAGCGAAATTAAATTTAAGAACTTTGATTAGCCTAAACAGACGTGAGATCAAAATGTTCTCTCAAGCTTTCCAATCTCACCCGAATAAACTATGCAATAGATGGTAGAAATAAATCCTAACACGGATAGCGGATGAAGCAATGTGTGATGATGTAGTGAATAAAAACCTTTAAAATGACCTGTGAACGGAGATAGAAGAAATGGACAATCACACAGGCATTCACAATGGACATAGAGATTTTTAGGTTGTTCGGGACCATGACGGGCTCCCTACGTCCACCCCTCACCGAACCTGGTGAGGCTTCACTACACGCTACGAACCGTAGCCGAACGGGGACGAACCCCAACAACACACACAATGCTTCCCCAGCAATGCACATACTGGGCCTAGCCCCAAAATGCTGCCACCGCAGCACTCACACACACACACAGTCAGGGAACACACCCCGGACGCAAAAACCACACAGAGACGCAGCTCCGTCTACAATAAAACCATACACTCGGAGACACAGCTCAGCCCACACAATAATAGTTCGAGTTCTATGAAAGGAGAAGATATACAATGACTGCCCAAAAATCAATCTATGCTCAAACATAAGAGTGGAAATGAGAGATCAAGGATTCCCCCTCAAATCTGCTGTGAAACATGTAGATGAAATGGATGGGTGCGCTGGAAGTTGTCATCCGCGGAGTGGAAGCCGACCAAAACCGCAGGAGATGCCCACTAAAGAAGGTTCAGCTATGGCGTTCAAAGATGAGATCAAATCGGCAGATATCCCACGTTGATGGCGTCCTCCTGATCTTCCTCTTCCTCCTCCAGATGGCGGCGTCACCCTCCTCTTCTTCCTGCAACAGATGAAAAGATTTGCCCCCTTTCTCTGTTTTCTGACCTGAAAATCGCAAGGACTATATATGGAAGAAATGAGATGATCAAATGACAAGAAAGCCCATCTAAAAACCTCCCAAACCCTTATATTATATGTATGGGAACCCTAAAGGTAAATGGGTCAAGAATGGGACCAAATAGATTGGGTTTAATAGGATTCAAAACCCCATTCTTAAACCCATTTTCGGACGTCATGAATAGGTGTCGACACCAAATTCACAATGCTATGTCCCTTAACAAAAATATCACACCCAGGGTGTGGGTGTCGACAACTGGTGTCGACACCTAGACCAACCAGGCAGCAGACAGAAGTCTGCCAGATAGGTGACGACCCCAGGTGTCGAAACCTACTAGGCAGCTTCACTGGACAAAGCTAGTGAACACCTGGTGTCAACACCTGGTGTCAACACTTGCCTGCCCAGCATAAAGACAGCTCAAGGCAGTCCAATGTAGTCTTAAAAACCAATAAACCCCCTTTGAAAAAATGATTTCGCCAAATAAATGAGATGCTAAGAGGGTCTTAAAAACCACAGTCAAACAATGATTCAACAAGAAAAATTGGAAGTTAAAGGAGCAACATGCTACCACCAGATTATCATGAATATCAAGTATGAAGCACACTTGAAAACCCAATTCATGAATAAGACTTTAAACCCAATTCAAGGCAATAATAAATACAATGCAGAATTTAAACCTTACCAAGGATCCAATGGATTGAAAGCTATTTGTTTCCTGCATTAATTCACTCAGTCATCTCATATTATAAGCATATCAAATGACAAGCACACTAACTTGTCATAGCCCATTAAAACACAATCTCTCATACCAGCAGGTTCATACATAGAAACACCATTATCCATCAAACTTCTATCAAGCCACTCATCAAGGAAAATTCAGTTCAAAACGATTCAACTCATTTGAGAAAATGATTTAGCCAATAGAATAACATGCAGTGAAGATATGAAAACTATCAAGACTACATACAGTGAGGTACATCAAAATTGACATGTATCTTTTGTACATGGATCCAAATTAACCCACATACATGAGAAATAGATTAAGCCCAATCTTGTCATATCAAAATACATTCAAACATAAATTCTCACCTTGGATCGAAAGCATTATGGATAATATGAGCCTGCATTTTATCAAGTTTATGAGCTCCATCAAGATTTGAGAACCATCGCTCAAGCAACCCTTTAATTTAAGAGTCCCATGAACTATATACATGAACCACATTCATTTCATCAAAATATGAACATCATGAACTCAAGTGCAATACATGAACCTTATTCATCTCAGTTAAGCCCAAGACTCATGTAAAGCATATTAAGACCCAAAACGCTTCAAATGTCCTATGATAAATATGTAAGAACCATATTCATGATATGCAAGAACTAAATGACATTTTTCACAATGCATACATACAATATATTGTTATCATCAAAACCATCACCAAAGACAGAGAGGGAGCGCCACGAACCCAACAATCTCCCCCTTTTTGATGATGACAATATGAGCTTGCATTTTATCAAGTTTATGAGCTCCATCAGGATTTGATAACCATAGCTCAAGCAACCCTTTAATTCAAGAGTCCCATGAACTATATACATGAACCACATTCATTTCATCAAAATATGAACATCATGAACTCAAGTGCAATACATGAACCTTATTCAACTCAGTTAAGCCCAAGACTCATGTAAAGCATGTTAAGACCCAAAACGCTTCAAATGTCCTATGATAAATATGTAAGAACCATATTCATGATATGCAAGAACTTAAGGACATTTTTCACAATGCATACATACAATATATTGTTGTCATTAAAACCATCACCAAAGACAGAGAGGGAGCGCCACGAACCCAACAATCTCCCCCTTTTTTATGATGACAATATATTGTGGTCACTCAAAATTCTCTCCCCCTTTGGCATTATCAAAAAGTGGGGGAATAGAGGAATAGATGTGACATATCAAAAATAAATGAGACAGTTGTATGAAGGCATTGGTGCACGAACCCAGCAATAAACCTACCATGAAGGAAAGATGTAAGAACCTCGAACACCAAGCAAGAAAATAAAATTAAGTGCAATATGCAAGATGTTTGAAATATGTGCAGAATGTATGACCCAACTATACACAAGGACTATAACGAAACTAACTATATGCAAGCGTTATGCATATGTATGACCCAACTATGCACAAGGAGTATAACGAAACTAACTATATGCAAGTGTTATGCTAAAGAGCATATTATTCTCCGCCTATTGTCATGAACAAAAACCAACTGATAATGAGATTATTTAAGCTATTATGGACAGTATGATCAAGGGATGCATCAATATGAAATGATGTATGGTCTGAACTAAAAGGATCAAGCAATCAAGCACTCAAGCATGCATAATAAAATATATACTGAAGTAGGTCCCTTCGGGACAGGTGTAAGAATTATGCAATTGATTGTTGAACATGATGAACATGTGCAATACTAAGAAGGTCGTGCTTACATAAAGAAGGTACTGCATTAACTATGAAAGACGACATATTCATAAAGTACATTCACACAATCAAACCCAAAGTGTGTATGTGAAAATTGAGCAATGAATTCCAAGGCAATATAGATAATCAGATTTTCTAAAGAATACTAAAAGGAACTTATTATCCATACACTTTCATACACAATGCTCCAATATTGGTAGCTACGTATAACCCTAAAAAAAATTTTAATTACTATAAACTGTGTGACTAACCTTTTGACACGAGTTGTATCCTTTCTCTTAGGGACACTTCCCGGTTACTCAGTTTTGTCACTTATCTTAATTATGAATTTTGTCACTTTTCGGCACGAGTTTTCTCCTTTGTTTCAGGGAAGATTCTCGGCTACTAGGATCAACGTTCCACTTAAACAGATTTGTGGTGGGGCAAATAGCTTTTTCCTTATGAGACATGCGATTTCCATGTAGAGACGCAAGAGTCCTCTAAAGTGTTGAGAGGAATAAATGAAATCCTTATTCGATTGAATTATTCAGCTCAAAAAGGTGCAAAGTGTGTGGGTGGTTGTACTGAATGTAAGATATGAATTAGTTTCATCACAGTAATGTCTCCCCCTAAGTGTATGCACAGTTATAAAAAAAAATATCCCCCTTAATATATGCCATGTAACAACATGTCTGAATCAATGCAATTTCATTTATCATAGAAAAAGGTCATAGAAAGATGTCAAGAAATAGTTGTATAAAGTATATACATGCAATCAACCAAGGATCTTTTAAAATTTTCAAGCAAATTGATTATCGGTACTTAGCGGAGAACGTTGGTCCGAAGACCACCAATCACGTATTAGGAAAGCTTTCAGCTGGATATAATCCAACCTTCCACAATCGCCATTTGATATACCAGATAATCATGACATTCAAGCACACAAGTATGTAACGTTAATGCAAGTGTATGCATGTGAACTGAAGGATGATTGAAAATTATTTCTATCTACAAATATGCATGGGCATGCATGATATGAGCATGAAAGTGAGTATGCAACCTGTGTATGCATAAGTCAACTATATATGCACATGTGAACTGTTCTTTACAAAAAGTGATTAAAAGTGTGAAAAACTTTATGTGCAATCTAAAGCATTCAAAAATTGAATCGTTATTTGCAGAAAATGTGTAAAGGGAGAAAGACCTTATGTGTAATGTAAAGTATTTAAAAACTAAGATTGATCATAAGATGTGCAAAGAGAAGTGTTCAAGTCATCTAATTATGGAACTCAAATATTCTCAACATTTTAGAAGTTGCTAAAATCAATGAAATAGAAATGCAACTGTTTAATTGCAAAAATTTTCTCCAAACTCAAATTTTACCTTTTCAGACTTTTCAAAGTAAACCTAGGCAGAGTGAGTTCTCAAAATCAAACCATTTTCTTTCTCATCTTGAGAGTCCTTTATTTATCAACATTCCTTGTCCTCAAGGCGCCCCTGTAAAATAGATTCTCATTTTAGACATTTGGGTACCCAAGCCATCTTGGGTCCCGAGGGGTTAGTGATAACACGAACAAATGGATTCCTATATTTTTTAGCAAACCAATCATCATCAAATCTCATAGTAGAATAATCATCATTGAATGACTATTCTCACCACAATAAAAGTAATAAGAAGATTTTCTTTTCATGGATCATTTTTCATCATTTTTCATTAAGGAATAATTATTCATCACATGTCCAATTTCATCGCAGTAATGACATGAAAAAAAAAAATTATAGACCATTCATCTTCATTTTTCTTTGTGAAATAATTTTCCATTACATGACCATGCAGTCCACAATAGAAGCAATGTACGTTGAAGTTTTTCTTTATTAGTTTTTCATGATTCTTAGAACCATTACATATTTTCATTCTTGACTTTAAAGCCTCGTCATCATCAATTTTCATTAAAAACCAGTCATACATGTCATGACCAAGTTTCCCACAGTAAAAGCATGAAACATTTCTTCTTCTTCTTGAAGCATGAACAAATTCAGCAGTGGGAGATTTTTCATGCACACAATGGCAATCAATGATATTTTTTTATTTTTCATTTCCTTTGTCACACACGGACAAAGACTCAATTACACTCTTAATTTGATCTTCCAAAGATGCAATGTGCAAATTAGACTTAGCAATTTCTCTTTCACACAATGCAAGTTTATCATTCAAGAGAGAATTAATGGTTTTATAACTTGCAATCTCTTGTTCCATAGCATGAATATTTTCAAAGTCATCAATAATCACATGTTTTCCTTTTTCAAACATGGTGAGTTTATCAACCAGCAAATTGTTTTTATCCTTTAATTTTTCAATTTCTTCAGCAAGCTTTTCATTCTGAATAAGTTCATTAAGCAAAATCTGATCACTATCTGAACAGCTCAATTTACTTCTGGGTTGTCTTTCAATGTTTTCAAGTTCTGAAATTTTAGCAATTAAGGTTTCTTTTTCAGTTTTCAGAATTGAAATAGTTTCTTTGTGCACATCAACATTATGCAATAAATTTTCATTCAAATTCCTAAGTTCAGAACATTTCTCACATGAGGAATTATCAACACAAGTATTTTCAATTTCGGAACACTTAGCACATGAAGAGTTAACATGTGAAGAATCATCAAGTTTCTTTTTCAATTTTCTGGTTTCAGATTTTAATGTTTTGTATCTATCAAACAACTCATCATAAGCATTCATTAACTCATCATAGCTAAGCTCATCCTCTTCATCAGAGTCAGAATTTACCTTTGAACTTTCCTCACTTTGATGATCATTGTCGTTGTTTGCCGCGAGGCACTCATCAACACTATTTTCTTGGGCTTCACTTAACCCATCCCAGATTTCTTTGGCTGACCTACAAGATGAAATAAAAGGATATACGTCAGTATTCACAGCAGCCTTAAGAGCATTCAAAACAAACAAGTTATCAGAATTCTTTTTCTTATCCTCATTGGTCCACTTTAACTCATTTTTAGGAAGACTGTGAGGACCATGAGTGATTAGATTCATAAGCTTCGGCTTAGTATTAGTAATCCACACACAGAATTTTCCAAGCCATAGAGCATAATCAAAACCATCAAAGACGGGAATCAAATTCATGCAAGCCATCATAAAGTGATATTTTCCCCTAGACCATGAGGTCCGCTAAATAAAAATCAGAGATTGTGCTCTGATACCCATTGTTGGCCCAGACTAGATGGCGGACAAAAAGGGGGGTTGAATTGCCCCCTTGCCGAGATGGCGGATTTTTAAAAACTTTCCAAACTAATCACAGCGAAATTAAATTTAAGAACTTTGATTAGCCTAAACAGACGTGAGATCAAAATGTTCTCTCAAGCTTTCCGATCTCACCCGAATAAACTATGCAATAGATGGTAGAAATAAATCCTAACACGGATAGCGGATGAAGCAATGTGTGATGATGTAGTGAATAAAAACCTATAAAATGACATGTGAATAGAGATAGAAGAAATAGACAATCACACAGGCATTCACAATGGACATAGAGATTTTTAGGTGGTTCGGGACCATGACGGACTCCCTACGTCCACCCCTCACCAAACCCGGTGAGGCTTCACTACACGCTACGAACCGTAGCCGAACGGGGACGAACCCCAACACCACACACGCTGCTTCTGCAGTAATGCACACACAGGGCCTAGCCCCAAAACGCTGTCGCCGCAGCACTCACACACACACACAGTTGGGGAACACACCCCAGACGCAAAAACCACACGGAGACGCAGCTCCGTCTACAATAAAACCACACATTCGGAGACACAGCTCCGCCCACATAATAATAGTTCGAGTTCTATGAAAAGAGAAGATATACAATGACTGCCCAAAAATCAATCTACGCTCAAATATAAGAGTGGAAATGAGAGATCAAGGATTCCCCCTCAAATCTGCAGTGAAACCCGTAGATGAGATTGATGGGTGCACTGGAAGTAGTCGTCCGCGGAGTGGAAGCCGGCCGAAACCATTGGAGATGCCCACAGAAGAAGGTTCAGTTATGGCGTTCAAAGACGTGATCAAAGTAACAGATATCCCACATTGATGGCATCCTCCTAATCTTCCTCTTCCTCCTCCAGATGGTGGCATCGCCCTCCTCTTCTTCCTGCAACATATGAAAAGATTAGCCCCCTTTCTCTATTTTCTGATCTGAAAATTGCATGGACTATATATGGCAGAAATGAGATGATCAAATGACAAGAAAGCCCATGTAAAAACCTCCCAAAACCCTTATATTATATGTATGGGAACCCTAAGGGTAAATGGGTCAAGAATGGGACCAAATAGATTGGGTTTAATAGGATTCGAAACCCCATTCGTAAACCCGTTTCTGGACATCCTGAACAGGTGTCGACACTTGGTGTCGAGACCAAATTCACAACGTTGGTGTCGAGACCAAATTCACAACGTTCTGTCCCTTAACAAAAATATCACACCCAGGGTGTAGGTGTCGACACCTGGTGTTGACACCTAGACCAACCAAGTAGCAGACAGAAGTCTGCCATGTAGGTGTCGACACCTACTAGGAAGCTTCATTAGACAAAGCCAGTGCACACCCGGTGTCGACAGCTGGTGTCGACACTTGCCTGCCTAGCACAAAGACTGCTCAAGGCAGTCCAATGCAGTCTTAAAAACCAATAAACCCCCTTTGAAAAAATGATTTGGCCAAATAAATGAGATTCTTATAGGGTCTTAAAAACAACAGTCAAACAATGATTCAACAAGAAAAATTGGAAGTTAAAGGAGCAACATGCTACCACCAGATTATCATGAATATCAAGTATGAAGCACACTTGAAAACCCAATTCATGAATAAGACTTTAAACCCCATTCAAGGCAATAATAAATCAAATGCAAAATTTAAACCTTACCAAGGATCCAATGGATTGAAAGCTATTTGTTTCCTGCATTAATTCACTCAGTCATCTCAGATTATAAGCATATCAAATGACAAGCACACTCACTTGTCATAGCCCATTAAAACACAATCTCTCATACCAGCAGGTTCATACATAGAAACACCATTATCCATCAAACTTCTATCAAGCCACTCATCAAGGAAAATTTAGTTCAAAACGATTCAACTCATTTGAGAAAATGATTTATCCAATAGAATAACATGCAATGAAGATATGAAAACTATCAAGACTACATGCAGTGAGGTACATCAAAATTGACATGTATCTCTTGTACATGGATCCAAATTAACCCACATACATGATAAATAGATTAAGCCCAATCTTGTCATATCAAAATACATTCAAACATAAACTCTCACCTTGGATCCAAAGCATTATGGACAATATGAGCCTACATTTTATCAAGTTTATGAGCTCCATCAGGATTTGAGAGCCATAGCTCAAGCAACCCTTTAATTCAAGAGTCCCATAAACTATATACATGAACCACATTCATTTCATCAAAATATGAACATCATGAACTCAAGTGCAATACATGAACCTTATTCAACTCAGTTAAGCCCAAGACTCATGTAAAGCATGTTAAGACCCAAAATGCTTCAAATGTCCTATGATAAATATGTAAGAACCATATTCATGATATGCAAGAACTAAAGGACATTTTTCACAATGCATACATACAATATATTGTTATCATCAAAACCATCACCAAAGACAAAGAGGGAGTGCCACGAAACCAACATTCCTCACAGGCACCAGCGGATCGAGTCGAGCGGGACGCAGACTTCGCGCGAGCGACCGCGCGCGCCGAGGAGGCCGAGGCCACTCTTGCCGGGAGGGTACGTAAATCACTCTTTTTTCCTCTCTGAATTTCATGTTTAGATCTGCAAAATGATTTATAAGATGAATGCATATGCAGGCGAGGGAGCTGGCAGCAGCGCTGGGTGAGGCTACCTGTCAGAGAGAGGAGGCTAAGTGCTTCCGTGCTGAGGCAGAGAGGCTCCACGCAGAGGTAGCAGAGGCCACACGTCTCTGTGCGGAGATGGAGCGATCCCGCGTCGAGACGGTGGAGGTGGAGCTTCTTCGCGCCCAGGCGGTGGAGGTGGACCGATACCGAGCTGAGGCAGAGCACGCCCGCATAGATGCGATAGAGCTGCGGGGAGAGGTACGAGCGTACCACCAGATGAGCCAGAGATCAGGACGGAGCATAACCCACGGCGGCACACCCAGCATTGCCTACCGAGACTACCTTACAGGTTCCTCCAACCATCGGAGGAACGAGGATGAGGAGCACCAGCGTCGCCGGAGTGTGGAGGAGAGTACTTCCATGGCACCACCAGCGAAGTGCCATGAGGGTTCAGGAGAGAGCAACGACCCTGGGAAGGGTCAGACTTGATGTACCTTATGAGATGTATGCATGTATGGTTTTAGTGGAATGACATGTTTCTTTTCTTTGATTTTTAGAAATGCTTGAATGCGTGCATGTTAAAACTAACTAACTAACCTAGAAATGTGTCTTATGACTAACAGCGTGAGGGGATAACAGATAGCGAGAGGGAAGGGGAAGGTTAGAGACAATTAGGTGTGGTGGGATACAATAGCAGAGAGAAACGGTCATGGTAAGGTTGCATGAACGAGTGTAGCGGTCCAAAGATAGGCCGCTGAACCACAGTTGAGTGAATGATGGAGATGGTTCATTTAAGATCGCAAAGCTAGAGAGACTGTCTCCTGTGGGCCGTTTTGAAATGAAGACGGTCTGGTCGAGACCGTTTACCGCCTCGGCAAATAAGGATATGAGCGGAGATGAAAACGGTCTCGGGGAGACCGCTAAGAATGAAGTAGCGGTCGCTCGATAGACCGCACAGGCTGGAAAACTGATGACTCTGATCGGGACTCTCATGGAGAGTCCCAACCCATGGATATGTCTATCCAAACCGCGCTAAGAGCGATCCTAACCTTGATTGAGCCTATCCTAACTCGATCCTAGCGGATAAAAGCCAAACACGTGGGCCCTATAAGTAGAGGGGCTCTCAAATTCATAACTCACACCAAATCCCTCTCTTTAGCCTTGAAAGCCTTAGTGCAACCATTCAAATCAACATGAAACGAGCTCTTGAGGTTTGCATAATGGGGGAGAGCTCCTACAATGGCCCACAACCGGCTAGGAATGAGCACGAGGTGCTACATCGGCTGACATCCATTCCAAATCATCTGAGCACTAATCCTTTAAGGGAGGTAAGTCGTATAATTGTATTTAAATTTGTTCACACATCTTTCCAAAATTCTCATGTCGTTCCTTTCTTTCTTCTTTTTTCCTTTAGCTTCTCCCCGGCCCTAGGCGTTACTCCAACTTGAAATGGGTGGCTCCCATGATTCGTGAACTCCCATTAGATGTAATTTCTATCTTGAAAGCTTGGCATCTCCATCCACTACTTGTTCTGGCCAAAAATTACCAAAAACTCTCACTTGATTGGCATAGTATTTTAGCTTCAGTAGAGATATGGCACCCTCAGACCCACACGTTTGTCTTTCCCACATTTGAGGCACTATCCTTCTAGAAGAGGTTGAGACATTGCTAGCCTTCCCTAGGTTTAAGGTAGGAGATGAGGACTTAGTATGTCACACTGTTGCCCCTATTGACCCTTCTCTCATCCTAGGGGAGTTCTTACCCAGTTCGAAGGATATCAGGACAATGATTAGTTCTCAACACATCCATTTGCTTCCTATGGCTCAGTGGGTTACTACTCATTGCAAGAATAAATGTGGGTGGAATGAGGCCATAGCCAAGGCCGCCTCTATTTGCTTGTATGGGGCCATACTTTTCCTTACCACTGACCACCTCTTAGATATACCAAATCTGAGTGTTATTAGTGGGTTGTGGAGAGGGTTATCCATTTCACAGGCTGTTCTTTCTTTCCTATATGAGGGCCTTAGCTCAGCTTCCCTTGGTGGGCCCCTCTTTGGGTCCATGATCCTACTTGAGTATTGGATGGGAGTCAGAGTGAAATTCACACCTAAAGAGGACATCTCTTCTCTTAGCCGGATCTTCGGGAGCCACCCACTTTTCTTCATTGGAGGTGCCTTTGGATTCTCTCAACAGGTTGAGTGCAGGACGGTAGTCAGGAAGACTAGGGATGAATGGCGGATCTACTTCAACACTCTACCCCTTGACCGCTTCGTGATGCGCCCGGCTTTCCTTGTCGGCACTACCCTCAGGCTTCCTAGGAGGCTTGGGATGGACTTGAGGCTTGTGGGGAACACTACTTTGGCGATGAATAGCCCCAACAGGTGTTTTCTACAGGTAGGACTCCCGCGTACTATGGTTCTGGCACTACCCCACCTACCCGCTATAAAGGTGAGGAGGCTCGGCATGGAGGAGGATGAGCAGGCTGTCAGGAGCTCGCTAATCATGTGGGAGATCAGCAGGATGCACGTTCTACCAGCAGAGGTGACCGAGATTTAGAAGGAGTACTAGCTCTACCTGAGAGAGCTACGCGAGAGCCGACCTCGCGTGGATGCCTGGCTAAGGATTGAGTGATTCATCATGGTGTATTAGGGATTGATAGCTTGAACTTGATGTTTTTGAGATTGAATAAATGAAAGAACATGATTACTTTAGCTTATCAACCTATCTCATTTTCTTCTCATACGTGTGGTTTGATGTGGTTCTTTAGAAACAGAAACGGCCTGACAAAGGACCGTTGAGACAAGGTAAACGGCCCTCAACATGACCGCTGAAATCAGAGAAACGGCTTTCAATAGGCCGCAAACAAGTGGACGTCAGACCGGACTTCTTTGGGGGGAGAAACGGTCTATCGTAGGACCGCCACATTACAAGACGGTCAGAGTTTGACCGCCAGGCTTCTAGAAATGGTCCTTGATCAGACCGCACGAGTGCTAAAAGCAGGAGGACCTCTTTAATTAGGCTCCGTATCAATGGCGGCTTACCCAATGACCGTTGGAAGGTGAGACGGTCCAAAGGTGACCGCTGAGTGAATAGAAATGGTTTGAAAGAGACCGCACACAAGAAAACATGAAAGAGATGTCCATGGACTTGTGACTTGAATCGTGCGGCCCTGCCTCTGCACATACTAAATAAAGAAAACAAAATATGTTAGATTTGTTCTAGGCTTAACCCCTTGCCGAGAGCAAGCTCAATGTGAGACCAATTCTTAAAATTTGGTCAAGGGGTGAAGCCTTGTTAAATAGGCAAAAATAACACACGAAAATGCAATGTATGCCATGAAATGCAGGGGGACTATGTGACGATTTTGAAAATATTTTTTGTAGTTTTTGAAGATATTTGATTTTTTTGGATTTTTGGAAATATCCGATTTTTGTTGGGATTTTTGAAATATCTGATTTTTTGGGATTTTTGAAATATCTAATTTTTTTAGAATTTTTGAAATATCTGATTTTTTAAAATTTGTGAAATATCTGATTTTTTTGGGATTTTTAAAATATCTGATTTTTTATATTTTTGAAATATCTGATTTTTTGGGATTTTTGAAATATCTGATTTTTTTAGATTTTTGAAATATATGATTTTTTGAGGATTTTTGAAATATCTAACTTTTTTTTAGATTTTTGAACCAGTTCAGACCCGGTGACGAGAGACCCACATATCTCATTAGGGGCTTCCCAAATACAACGTGCATTATGGGCGACCATCCATGGCCAGGGTCCAATTTCACTTAACCGTGCCTCTGCTAAGGCCATACCCGGGGCACAATCCAGTCCTTGAAAATCAAAAGATAATTTGAAAGGAAAGCTGGGGATAGGTATAGAGGTTTTTAGAGCTTGAGTTCTTCTCATGACAACCCCTTTTCAAGGAATTCGGTCTGTTGCGCCGGGGCTTTGTGTCCGTCATCGAACCTTCATCCGCTCCAGGCACGCGTACGACCGGGCTCATGACGTCCCACGGGGAAACTATACTGCCACTCTTGCCATGCCTAGTTTCATTCATTAGAGCAGTCGGACTTTTGAGCTTCGAGCTTTTGGGTGAGCTTTTAGCTTTTACCTTGATTTTTGCCCCTTTTCTTTTCTTTTCTTTTCTTTCTTTTCTTTTGTGATTGCTTCATGCGGAATTAGGTCATAGCGGACTGCCCCTATTTGAGACCTCTTTTCTATCGAGGTGTCTAGATCGGTCCTCGCCCCCTTATTCACCACTTGCCCCTATATTCAGCCGAAGAGAGGAAAAGAACAAGGACTTTTACTTTCCCCAAGTATGGCCAAAGGAGAAACGGTGTTGTGCAAAAGAGGGAAACTCGACCACGGATGTTGTGTAGTGTGTGAGTGTCATGCTAGGGATCTCCCTTTATGATCAAGGAGAGGAACACCTCGCCACCGGGCCGTTGCTAGGTCAACTCTAAGGATAAAAGTGTTTGAGATACAACCCGTTCTAGGCATGAGATAATTCTTCGCCCTCTGCGTTGATTAGACGGTATGCGTTCCCTGGATAAACTTCCTTGACTACGAATGGGCCCTCCCAGTTGGGTTGCAACTTAGACCTGGGACCTCTTGTTCTAATAAATTTACGTTTCAAAACCATGTTACCCACTTGAAATTTTCTTTCAATGACCTTCTTCTGAAAATGACGTGAGACTCATTTTTGGTAAACCGAAACGTGATTGGCTACATTAAGCCTCTTCTCGTCCAAGAGTTCCAGTTGGATTAGCAACGCCTCTCGACGTTCATCAAGATTAAGTTCCTTATCGAGCTGTACTCTTAGGGAAGGGATTAATATTTCATATGGAAGTACCGCCTCCATCCCATAGGTGAGAACAAAGGGAGTTTGCCCCGTGGGAGTGCAGACGGAGGTGCGATAAGCCCATAGAGCTTCCACTAGCCGTTCAGGCCAATCACCAATCTTATGTGACTCGCATGTTTTCTTGATGATTTTCAAAAGCGTCTTGTTAGTAGCCTCGGCTTGGCCGTTGCCTTAAGGGTAATATGGAGATGAATGATGCAATGCAATATTGAATTTCTTACAGAGTACCTGAAGTTCTTGTGACATGAATTGTGGTCCGTTGTCGGTGACGATGTCACTTGGCACTCCAAACCGCGGGATGATATTCTTCAAGATGAAGTGGCAAACTGTGGAAGCTTTGATTTCTACATATGCTTCGACTTCGGCCCACTTGGAGAAATACTCCGTAGCGGTAAGGATGAAAGATTTCTATTTGGTCTGAGAGTTTGGATCACCTAGTGGGCCTACAATATCAAAATCCCACATGGAGAAGGGCCAAGGAGCAGAAAGGGGATGAAGGGATGAAGCAGGAGCGCGAATCTTGTCGGCATGGAGTTGGCATTTAACGCACCTACGAACATAGGTGGAACAATCTTCTTCTAGGGTTGGCCAATAATAGCCCTGCCTAAGAATCTTCTTCGTCAATGCCTGACCATTGATGTGCCCTCCGCAATCACTCGAGTGGGCTGCTTCAACGACCTTCCAGGCTTCATCATCATCTAGACATCTCAAAAGATGATGTGACACAATGATGGATGATGATGTTCTGAAACCAAGTTGATGTAAAACTACCCCTTGGACCTAGAGTAGCAAGCAGCACAACAAGTTGGTAACGTCACATTGGCGGATTCACTCGCGTAAGCATACTCGGATCCGTAGAAGGACAGGCGATGGCGGAGAGGGTCCGAGGTTGGACCTCGGGGCTCCAAGGGTTTGGCCAGCTAGGATTAGATCCCAATGAGCCAAGGATGCCCAAAATCAAGGGCGACCGGCATGCCGAGGGCGAGGGTTGAAATGTCACGCTCACAACTCACTCGTGGTAATCACGCAACTAGAAGATAAATCGGGTTCGGGCACTCTCTTACGCCGACGGTACTGAGGATGCAATACTAATTAAGCAAGAGAAAGCCGGCAAAGAGTAGTGTGTGTGGCTCACCTGATCGGCGTGAAGACACCGATCCCGGTCGGAGACGAGGGCGAGCGGGGAAGTGTGGGTTCCCCGCACACTGCGCCGATGAAGCTTCAAAAAAAACCTGCTCAAGAGTACATGCACTACACCTCGCGCAGGAGGGTGATCTCGGGGGTGGGAAATAATTGATTACAAACAAACACTACCTCCCGCAGGGAGGGGCGGTAAGCCGGCCAGGCGAGAAGGGTAGATTGATCGAGAAACCCACGAGGAGGAGCCGCTACCGAACCAGACTGCTTGCTGTGGTTGGCGATAGATAGGCGGTGTAGTTGCTGTAGATCTCAGCCAGGAATTTTTCCGATGACGAGCCCAGGGGGGATCTTCTCGTAACAGGAACCCAAACACTTCTGATTTATGTCAATTTATTCTGACGTCGTCGATGGCTGCAGTGGAGGTCTGAGCAGAGCAACAGCTTCTGGGGCGGATGGCTCCCTGTTTCTGTCTGCAACTTTCAGAAGTTGCCCCGGTCGCTCCTGGATGCCGAATCACGAACTGTCAGAGTCGCTGGATCCGTGGACAAAGCCTCTACACAGAAAAACTGACGGCAACACCTTCTGAGGTAGGGGTGGACAGGGGGACGCCAACGAGTGAGAACTGGTCGCTGCAGACTGCAGGAGGCAGACCCGTGCGATCGAGGGAGAAACTTTGGAACTCTAGATCCCGATTGCCGAAAGAGGTCCCGTTTCTTGCTCCTGATCGGGGACAGGGGGAGGAAGAACTTTGATGAAGGACCTTCGGTCTGATTCCTTCACAGTTAGTCGTGGTGCGGTGACGAACTGGGTTGCAGGTTCTGGCCGCAGCGTCCACCAGATAGGAACAGTGGATTGCAGAAGTTGTCCCGGCCGCTCCCGGACGCCGAATCTCGAACCGTCAGAGTTGCTGGAACCGTGGACAATCCCTCTGTGCTGCAAAACGGACGGAGAAGCCGTCCGATATGGGGGTAGACTGGGGGTTGCCTATGAGTGGAGGCAGGTCACTGCCACCTGTGGGAGACAGACCCGACCAGTCGTGGAAGAAAGATCAAAACTCTGACCTCCGGATGCCGAATGCACTTCCGCTTCTTGATCCAGAAAGAGGACTGGTGGAGGAAGATATTTTCAGAAGAACTCGTGGCATGAATCTTCCACTGTCGGCCGTGGGGCAGATTTGAACCGGGTTCAGGAGCTCTGCTGACGGAGCTCTGCGCAGTCGGGGGACATTGGCTCTCCCGGACAGCCCCGAACTCGGAACGGGACGATTCCACCTCGCTTGCGAAGTAGACTTGCAGATATTTCCGTCGATGTAGGCCACGCCCTCAGCAGGACCAGGATGGAGTCATGGACGGTGCTGCACCTGGGTGCGGATCTGCTGGTCTTCTCTGCACACAGGTTGGAGATTGAATGGTGGGGCAAGGTTGAGGGGGAGTGGAGTTTGGTAATGGAGGGGAGGGTGGAGGTGATTGCAGATGGGGGAGGGATGTGTGGGGGTGATGAGAGGGGCGGAGCCGGTGGTAGGGAGGTGCAGGACGGTGGAGGGGAGTGGGGGCCGAAGCTTGGAGAGGGGAGGGTGGAGGGGTCGGCCAAGGTGGTGGGGTGGGTGTAGGTGGTGAGAGGGGGGGGCGCAACTCC
Source organism: Amorphophallus konjac (assembly GCA_022559845.1). NCBI lineage: Eukaryota > Viridiplantae > Streptophyta > Magnoliopsida > Alismatales > Araceae > Amorphophallus > Amorphophallus konjac. The sequence goes on along the minus strand of CM040126.1, from coordinate 86,538,532 downwards.
TAGAGGGGGTGGCTGCTTGGGTCGCCCAAGGGACTTAATGGGGGTGTGGGGGAGTGGGAGGGTTGTCTTGGATGTGGGAGATGTATGGGGAATAGGGAGGGTTGTCTAGGGAAGGTGAAAGGTTGCTTGGGATGTGGAAGGAATTGAAGGGAGTTATGGCCTTGGGAATATGAAAGGGTGAGGAGGTGAGGTGGCAGCTGAGGTGGCAGGGGAAGGGGGAGGTGAAAGGGCAGGTTCGCCCAAGGGAGAGAGAGAGAAGGGGGAGGAGAGAGAGAGGGGTTCGACCCCTAGAGAGAGAGAGAGAATGAGAGAGCTAGAGAGAGAGAGGGATGCACTTAGGCTCAAATTTGCTTAATACTTCATTAGCCTCAAAAGAGGGGGGTTGGGGTCCTATATATAGGAAATCCCCATTTTACAAAAAGTCCCTGTGAAAAAGGACTAATGACAGAAGACCAAGGGGTGGGGAGAGGGGCGCCCATGGGCCAAGCAAATGATATGGCCCAATAAGATATGATAACCCATTAACCCTCTTGGCCACTTAATGAAACCTTAGACTTAGGTAGATGACTTACTAACTTAGGTACTTGACTCAATAAAAGGAAAATTACATGATTTAAGACTCAAGAAAAATTGTAAAAATTACATAGCTAGACTCAGAAGCTTGAGATGAAATTAGTGGCAAGCATCGGGACCCACGGGGAAATGGGAAGTGGTAAGTGATGTCCCCATCATACTCTCGGGGTGCGGAAAACTCGACTCCGTCGAGTAAAGGCTCACCGGGGGAGCAGCTCAGGGCGATCCTCATCCTCCAAACTCAACCTGCACCTGCGACCAGGGGATGGCCCCTCATCCTCTCAAGGTGGCCCGGACACACCCTTATGCTGGCGATGGAACCCTGCTTGCATAGTATTGCCCCTCTGTGTACACGTCGGGCTCTCAAGGCTATTTTGCGGAAGCTCTCCGGGGTGTCCCTCTTTAAAGGAAGGTATAGGCTCAAAGTACTCACGAGGATTCACCGTGGTGCCCAAATAGGGTGCCGGGTCAGTCGCTTGAGAATTGGGGTATATCCCATAGCCCATTAGTAAATTCAATCCATAAGCCAGTTTTGCCAAAGCCACTTTGGAACATGGAAGGTCCAAGTCCTCGTGCCCTTGATTTGAAGGTGGCCCTAAGGTAGAGCCATTCCAAAGCCACCATCGTGAGGTTGCCTTCTTGGAATTCAAGTGCCACTCGTGAATCTTTTGCCCGTTCATTATGATCGTCATCGCCCATTGCTAGATGCTTGCCTGAATGAGTATGCCTTGAGCTACGGTGCGGTGGGGGTGGGAAGTGTGTGGTATGCCATGGGGGACCAGGGCAACCAAAAGTAGACCTATCATGTAGTGATGTTATGATGTCTTTGAAGAATTTGGGAGGACTGGGGCATCCATAGGTGTCCCCCTTGTGAGTGAGTGTGATGAATGATGGAGGACCCGGACAACCATGGATGCTCCTAACTTGCATAAGATGGATGATGAATAGGGGTGGACCTACATATCCAAATGTGAACCTGCCATGCACTGGACCTAGTGTGTATGTGACACAAATGAGATGACTAGCCCTACCGGATGGGGTAAAATGTTGTGGCACATGCATTCCTATCAAGATGGTCCCATCTTTTGGTGAGGGTTGGTTTGGGGGTCTTCACTCATGGGATTCGAAGGGGTCCCAGAAAGTGGACATCTTGGGATGGGTTGATTCCTCATTTCCTAGGTGGATGTCACCTTTGGTCATGGCTCTTATGGTGTGGGCTAAGTTTTGGAATGGATGGGTTAGGTTTGACATGGTGTGTGAGGGTAGGAAACGGTGGGTGGTGGGTAAGGCGACTAGGTCCCAAGGGTTCTTTGGCTTCTATTGGGAGGGATCAAAGGGGTCATGGAATGGGTCATCTAGGGGGAGGAACTCTTGGTCCTCATGGTCTTGGGAGAGGTAGTTTTGACTCATCATGGTAGGTTGTGGTAGGAAAATGTTGGTGTTGAGTAAGGTGGGTGGGTATAGGAAGGGATCGAATGGGTCATGGTATGGGTTACCTAGAAACTCTAGGTCCACATGTGGTGGGGAGTTATTCACCTCTATTGAGATTTTTGGGCAAAAGTTGTTGGTGGGTGGGTTAGCCTTGAGGGGATGGCTGGGTTTTCTTCCTGAAATGAGGAGCTCCAATTTAAGGATGGCCTCGGGCTCATCGGGTGTGGGAAGAAAGAGAAGGAGGTCGCTAATGTAGCAACCAACAGTGCAAACCGAAGTGATAGACCCGACACATGGGTGTAGAAGACCAAGGCTCCTAGGTTGGTCGACCATAGGGTTCAACATAGCCGTCAACTCCACTTGCCATGCTAGGCCTTGTAGGAGGTCTCCTAGAGTTTCCACTTGGTAAGAGGATTGGATGGTAGTGTGATAGGTGGAGAAGGGTACTATGGGGAGGTGTCGTTCCATGGGAGGGTTGACATGGGGCAAGATAGGGTGAACCGGATTTTCCTCTAACCATTTAGCCAGGGGCTCACTTATGAAAAGTTCACTCCTATTTAGAGAGGGTGGTGTAAAAGGTGAAGTTATTTCCTTGGTTTGGGCAAGGGTTTCCTCCAAGGTGGGGAGTGGTTCTAGGGTGCCCACCACTATGATGTCGGGTGTGGGAGTCATGGGTTCCTCTACCAAGGAGGTGAGATGGTTTTTTGAAGGTGGAGTGATGAGGGTAGGCGTATGGTACCCCCGGGGTGGAAGGTAAAGGGAAATTTGGTTCAGGATCGGTAGGGGAAGAAGTGGAGGCCTAGGTTGGGGTAGGGTTGTGGTTGACAGTGGAAGAGGGGTTGGGTGGGGTGGCTTGGGTTGGCCAGTCATGGGTGGAGTGTCCCTTACAGGGGAAAGTTGAGGGGTAGTGATAGGGGCTAAGGGGCAGTGTGGAGTATGGGTTTCATGGGAAATTGTGGGTTGGGGTGGGAGTAGGTTGATAGGGTCAGGTTCCCCTCGACCCGACTCTTGGCATTGTGCCTCATATTCTTCTTCCCAATTAAGGGGTGCTTCATGGACTTCAATCCCGTTCCCAATCCTTTGGGGTGGCGGAGTTTGGGCCCTAAGGGAAGTGAAGATCTTCCTGATCTCAACCCTTATCTCTTCCAATGAATCTAGGGGTCCTTTGGGTGGTGGGGTTTGGGTCCTAATGGAGGCCTTGGGTTGACTGGGAGGAAAAGGGGGAGTGGGAGTGCTCCTCGGGTTATGGTCCTCATGGTAGGAGTGGGACGGTCGGGGAACGTAGATCTTCCTAAGCTCACTCTTCATCTCTTCCCATGAGTGAATAGGCTCTTGCCCCCAAATCCTTCTGAATCTCTCTTTGTGTTCCCACATTTTCTTAGCTAGACCCCGAAGTCGTGCCTTGGCCCTGCAGACTCTCTCGGATCCATATACCCAAGTACTTTCAAAGTCCCTTTCCATGGTATTATCCCACCTAAGATAGGCATGAGGATTATCTCCATCAAAATGAAGGTCCTCATCTACAATGTAGTCCATGTGGAGGGGGTCAATCTGACCATTTGGCCAACGAGGGGTATGCATGATGATCGGGTGATGAATGCAATTGCCCTAGGACAAGACTTAGTAGAGACAAGTCTAGAACTTGCTCTGATACCAATTTGATGTGACACAATGATGGATGATGATGTTCTGAAACCAAGTTGATGTAAAACTACCCCTTGGACCTAGAGTAGCAAGCAGCACAACAAGTTGGTAACGTCACATTGGCATATTCACTCGCGTAAGCATACTCGGATCCGTAGAAGGATCGACGATGGCGGAGAGGGTCCGAGGTTGGACCTCGGGGCTCCAAGGGTTTGGCCAGCTAGGATTAGATCCCAATGAGCCAAGGATGCCCAAAATCAAGGGCGACCGGCACGCCGAGGGTGAGGGTTGAAATGTCACGCTCACAACTCACCCGCGGTAATCACGCAACTAGAAGATAAATCGGGTTCGGGCACTCTCTTACGCCGACGGTACTGAGGATGTAATACTAATTAAGCAAGAGAAAGCCGGCAAAGAGTAGTGTGAGTGGCTCACCTGATCGGCGTGAAGACACCGATCCCGGTCGGAGACGAGGGCGAGCGGGGAAGTGTGGGTTCCCCGCACACTGCGCCGATGAAGCTTCAAAAAAAATGATGCGGGATGGGACCAAGGACACGACAAGCTCGCGATCATCCCTTAACGAGGGAAGCGTCGGATGTGCGCGGTTGAGAAACCGGCTGTGAGCTAGGGTGGTCGGCTCTCACTTGTGCCCGGATCGGGTCACGGGACGGCTTCGCTCTCTCTCGCAGCAGTGATATTATAAATTGAAAGTGAGCTAGGTATCCCTACACATGCTCTCTAGTAGCGGCATATAAAGCATATAAAGAATTAAGCTAATGCCAAGTGTAAGGGTGAAGGCGATACCTCCACGCTCTCGGCGTGACGAAGATGGGACCCGGCCGGAACTCGTACCCCTGGGAACTTAATACATTATGGTTACAGCAATGCAATTAAGCCCACTCCACACAGGGAGGTAAAGGGTGACACAAGTGGGCCCGGGAGGACCAGTTTCGGGTTGACGGGCGATTCCGGACGATGCTTCGGCTTCACGCGTACTCGTGTTAGTGGGGGGCCCACGTATTGATCGGAGGGGTCGTGTGGGGCCTGATGACTCCTCTGTTGTGGAGACACCTGGAAAGCGTTCCCCTGGGATGGCGAGCTGCTGGAACGACCGTCGGACGTCGGGCGGCCCTCGGACGACGCTCGCTGGGAACTCGGCCACGAACCTGAAAGTTCTGTTTGCAGGCGCGCGACTCGGAGAAAACTGCTACTGCGATCAGCCCCGTCGTCGGAATGCGACGAGATTAGCGTCGTTGGAAAGCTGACTCAGAATACTTCGACGTAGGGGTCTTCAAAAAAAATAATCAGATCTGTACTTCAGATTATTGAATTTACAATCTTGCTCAAATCTGGCCAGAACTACAGGGGCAGGATCTATCTTCGATGAAGATCGACGTTGACCGGGGAGAAGACCTCTGAATCTGGAAATGACTTCTTCAGCAAAGTTGAAGGTCTCTGAGAGAGGAATCCGGGACTATTTTTGGTTTTTTGATTGGATAAGAAATGGATTTTCTGGGATGTTTTTACTAGACCTGGGTCGGATCTGGGAAACTGTGGGCAGACTGTTCTTGGGAACTTGGACGGTTTTTGTAAAATACTTGGAGGGTGAACCAAAAATTAAGAAACTTCTTGGTGGTAGAGGGATGTGGACAGAACTCCCAGTAAATTTGGGCGTCCCAACAAAAATCAAAAGATGGTTCGAATGGGGTAGACTCAGAGCTGATGAACAGTGAACAGAACCAGGACAGATCTGGAACTTGGACTTGGACGAAAATCAAAAAATAGCTAAAGGATGAATTTTGACGTGATTTTTTTTGTGGGGATAAGGATTCTTGAGGGGAACCAACCCTGAAATTTTGAGCTTCAGAAGATGAAGGGAGTGATAGCAGCAATTCGGAGAAGAGGAACCTGTCCTGAGTGGACAGAACCACCGAAACCGTTGGCAACGACGTGTCGGCGGCGAGACGATGGCGGCGGCGATCACCGGAGCTTCTTCAGATGAGAGAGGGGATCAAGGGGGAGGGGAATTACACTCTAGAAGGGGGCTAGAGGTGGAGGAACCAGAGAGAGGGAGGGGAGGGGCGCAAACTCCAAAGGGGGGGCAAATGCCTATTTTCTCTTCATTTCTTCATTCAATATGAAAAATACAACCTTATATAGGATGCCAACCAAACTCAACCTCAACCCTTGGATCTAGGGGTTTGGATTGAAGGGCTGGGATACAATGTGAATCACACATTTAATACATTAGTTTAATCTAATTTGACCATTCTTATTCAACCTTGGACTAAATCTATTCAAACACCACCTACCAAGCCTAATATGGCCAAAAGAGGGGGCGCCCCCTTCATGGGCCTCTCTTGGGCCTAGGCTGGTCCAAGGCCAGCCAACCCAATCCACTAACTCATGTCTAGACTTGGGCCTTCCAAGTCTTGGTGGTCCATGAGAGGGAGTGGCCCAATTGGGCCATAAATGACTAATATGGTCCATAAGGGTAGCATTTGGTCCAATATGAACTAGGCTTTCTAATGGACTCTACTAATGGCAATCTAACCTTGGACTTGACATAACAAATGGCCCATTGGCTTGATATAAGCCTTACAAGGAGCCCAAAAGAAAGAAATTACACAATTACAACTTCATACAAGCCATAACACACAAATACACTTCACCCGTGTATGGAAATCGCCTTTGATGCCCCATCAAAAAACCTGCTCAAGAGTACATGCACTACTCCTCGCGCAGGAGGGTGATCTCGGGGGTGGGAAATAATTGATTACAAACAAACACTACCTCCCGCAGGGAGGGGCGGTAAGCCGGCCAGGAGAGAAGGGTAGATTGATCGAGAAACCCACGAGGAGGAGCCGCTACCGAACCAGACTGCTTGCTGTGGTTGGCGATAGACAGGCGGTGTAGTTGCTGTAGATCTCAGCCAGGAATTTTTCCGATGACGAGCCCAGGGGGGATCTTCTCGTAACAGGAACCCAAACACTTCCGATTTATGTCAATTTATTCTGACATCGTCGATGGCTGCAGTGGAGGTCTGAGCAGAGCAACAGCTTCTGGGGCGGATGGCTCCCTGTTTCTGTCTGCAACTTGCAGAAGTTGCCCCGGTCGCTCCTGGATGGCGAATCACGAACCGTCAGAGTCGCTGGATCCGTGGACAAAGCCTCTACACATCAAAACTGACGGCAACACCTTCTGAGGTCAGGGTGGACATGGGGACGCTGACGAGTGAGAACTGGTCGCTGCAGACTGCAGGAGGCAGACCCGCGCGATCGAGGGAGAAAATTCGGAACTCTGGCTCCCCGGTTGCCGAAAGAGGTCCCGTTTCTTGCTCCTGATCGGGGACAGGGAGAGGAAGAACTTTGATGAAGGACCTTCGGTCTGATTCCTTCACGGTTAGTCGTGGCGCTGCGACGAACTGGATTGCAGGTTCTGGCCGCAGCGTCTACCAGATAGGAACAGTGGATTGCAGAAGTTGTCCTGGCCGCTCCCAGATGCCGAATCTCAAACCGTCAGAGTTTCTGGAACCGTGGACGATCCCTCTGTGCTGCAAAACTGACAGGGAAGCCGTCCGATGTTGGGGTAGACTGGGGGTTGCCGATGAGTGGAGGCAGGTCACTGCCACCTGTGGGAGACAGACCCGACCAGTCGTGGAAGAAAGACCAAAACTCTGACCTCCGGATGCCGAATGCACTTCCGCTTCTTGATCCAGAAAGAGGACTGGTGGAGGAAGATATTTTCAGAAGAACTCGCGGCGTGAATCTTCTACTGTCGGCTGTGGGGCAGCTTTGAACCGGGTTCAGGAGCTCTGCTGACGGAGCTCTGTGCAGTCGGGGGAGATTGGCTCTCCCGGACAGCCCCAAACTCGGAACGGGACGATTCCACCTCGCTTGCGAAGTAGACTTGCAGATCTTTCCGTCGATGTAGGCCATGCCCTCAGCAGGACCAGGATGGAGTCGTGGACGGTGCTGCACCTGGGTGCAGATCTGCTGGTCTTCTCTGCACACAGGTTGGAGATTGAATGGTGGGGCAAGGTTGAGGGGGAGTGGAGTTTGGTAATGGAGGGGAGGGTGGAGGTGATTGCAGATTGGGGAGGGATGTGTGGGGGTGATGAGAGGGGCGGAGCCGGTGGTAGGGAGATGCAGGAGGGTGGAGGGGAGTGGGGGCCGAAGCTTGGAGAGGGGAGGGTGGAGGGGTCGGCCAAGGTGGTGGGGTGGGTGTAGGTGGTGAGAGGGGGGGGCGCAACTCCTAGAGGGGGTGGCTGCTTGGGTCACCCAAGGGACTTAATGGGGGTGTGGGGGAGTGGGAGGGTTGTCTTGGATGTGGGAGATGTATGGGGAATAGGGAGGGTTGTCTAGGGAAGGTGAAAGGTTGCTTGGGATGTGGAAGGAATTGAAGGGAGTTATGGCCTTGGGAATATGAAAGGGTGGGGAGGTGAGGTGGCAGCTGAGGTGGCAGGGGAAGGGGGAGGTGAAAGGGCAGGTTCGCCCAAGGGAGAGAGAGAGAAGGGGGAGGAGAGAGAGAGGGGTTCGACCCCTAGAGAGAGAGAGAGAGAATGAGAGAGCTAGAGAGAGAGAGGGATGCACTTAGGCTCAAATTTGCTTAATACTTCATTAGCCTCAAAAGAGGGGGGTTGGGGTCCTATATATAGGAAATCCCCATTTTACAAAAAGTACCTGTGAAAAAGGACTAATGACAGAAGACCAAGGGGTGGGGAGAGGGGCGCCCATGAGCCAAGCAAATGATATGGCCCAATAAGATATGATAACCCATTAACCCTCTTGGCCACTTAATGAAACCTTAGACTTAGGTAGATGACTTACTAACTTAGGTACTTGACTCAATAAAAGGAAAATTACATGATTTAAGACTCAAGAAAAATTGTAAAAATTACATAGCTAGACTCAGAAGCTTGAGATGAAATTAGTGGCAAGCATCGGGACCCACGGGGAAATGGGAAGTGGTAAGTGATGTCCCCATCATAAGAACTCTATTAAGAGCGCGCATGTATAATTCTCTAGCAACAATCGTGTATCTCGAGGCAACTCTTCTAATGGCCTTTCGTTGCTCCGCATTATCTGATTCCGGGAATGAACCGTCCCTGCAATACATCTTGATTTCATGGTACCATGGCAACTCTTCCTCATCCAAGATCTCTTCTAATTCAGTTAACGATACTTCTTTTAAGTCTTCCTTTTTAGCCTTCTTTTCTATGGATTTCCTAAGGTCATCAAACCAGGGATCCTAAAGTGAAGGAGCGTCCAATCACCAGACCACAATGGTCTCCGTAGAGTGACTGAGAGGAAAGGACAGGGAAGAAGCAAGCGACGCAAGTGCATCGGCATGAATGTTTTGAGATCGCGGAGTATGGATATAAATCAGTTTGTGGAATTGCCTAGCCAAGAGCGTGACCAGATCTTGATAGGGCTTGAGCTTCGGGTCACGGGTGTGATATGTAGAAAGGACCTGGCGCAGCACCAGCTGAGAGTCACCTATAATGTTCAGATATCGCGCGCCCATGATGTAGGCGTGCTTCAATCCAGCAAGGAGAGCCTCATACTCGACTATGTTGTTGGTAGCATGAAAAGAGATCTGATAAGCGAAAGGAATGGTTACTCCTTTCGGAGTGAGGAGGACAGCGCCGATCCCTCGGCCTTGAGAATTAAGTGCACCATCAAAATGTAAATACCAAAAAGGATGATGAGTGAGAACGACAAGGTGTTCATCAGGGAATTCATTCTGGATGGAAACGGTACAAGGAATAGGCAAATGGGCGAGATGTTCAGCGATAGCATAGCCCTTGATTGCCTTCTGGGTGATGAAGGTGATATCAAATTGGGAGAGGAAGCTCTGCCAGCGAGCTAACCTACTAGAAAGGGCATGCTTTTCTAAGAGATAGCGAATTGGGTCCATTCTAAAGATTAACTTAACTTCATGGGCAAGGAAATAATGTTTGAGCTTCTGAGCTACCCACACTAACGCTACACATGTCTTCTCCATGGCAGTGTATTTGGCCTCTACATGGTTAAATAACCTAGAGAGGTAATATGCTGCCCTTTCTCTACCTTCATCATCCACTTGTGCCAGGACACAGCTCCTAGGGAATCCTCAATGACAGAGATGTATAAGATTAGGGGTTTCCTAGGGACAGGAGGTTACATAACCGGGGGATTAGACAAGTAAACCTTTAGATCCTCATAAGCCTTCTGACATTGTTCATTCCATTCAAATTTGGCTCCTGCCTTTAGCAGTTCATAGAATGGTCGGCACCTTTGAGAATGCTGAGATATAAACCTCCGAATGAACTACAGATGGCCAATCAAACCTCGAAGTTCAGTAATGTTCTTTGGTGGGGGCATGTCCATCATAGCTTTTGCCTTGTTAGGATCGATCTGAATCCCCCTCTTGCTAACTATGAATCCTAGCAGCTTCCTCGAGGACACTCCAAACACACATTTCTTTGGATTCATCTTTAATTTGTACTCCCGGGCCCTTTGCAACACCTTGGCCAAAATAGTGGGGTGCCCTTCTTTCGACCTCGACTTCACCAAAATATCATCCACGTAAGCTTCCTTATACACATGCATCATATCGTGGAATATTTCCATCATCGCCCGTTGATAAGTGGCACCTGCATTCTTCAGCCCGAATGGCATGACCACGTAGCAATAAGTGTCCCAGGGCGTGGTGAACGAGGTTTTCTCTTGATCCTCCGGAGCTAGACGGATTTGGTTATAACCGAAATAACCATCCATAAATGAGAGAGCTTCGTACCCGGTGGTGTTATCTACTAACACATCGATATGAGGTAGAGGAAAATCATCTTTGGGACATGCCTTGTTCAAATCCCTAAAATCAATGCAAATTCGCACTTTACCATCTTTCTTCATAACATGGACTATATTGGCCACCCACTGAGGATATAAGACATCCCGAATAAATCTGGCCTTATGTAATTTATCGACCTCTTCTTTCATTTTCAAGGCCATATGGGGGTGGAATCTTCTTAGTTTCTGCTTCACGGGTGTTGCCCCTGGTTTAAGCACAAGTCTATGTTCTACCAAGGCGGGGTCAAGACCAGGCATGTCCTCATAGGATCAAGCAAAAGAATCGCTATACTCCCTCAGAACATTGACCACCTCTTCTTCAACCTGAGGAGGGAGGTTAGCAGAGATAAGAATGATCCTGGGATCCTCTTCAGTTCCAAGATTTATTTCTTTCGTAGACTCATCCACTGCCGCTGATGGCTCATCGAATCTCTTCAAACCTTCCACGTACAAGTTGGCAGTGTCATCTACACCGCTATCCTCAAAATCTACCAGGTCTTTCTCGTCCACAATCTCATAAACTCATAGTCTATCATTGCTCCACATCTCTTCTTGCTTATCATCATCCTAAGATGAAGGTCGTTTCTACGAACTCTAGACATCTAAGGAGGGCGTGACAACGTTGAGTGAGATCCTGGAGGAACCTATCAGGGATGGCTTTAGAATGGCGCGTCATTGGGTACGCATCAAGCGTGGAAGGGTTGGAAACACTAGAACCAGATCCTACTTCACTAGACCCGACCGACTCTACTTCCCTAGACTCAACAAGCCCTACATCTAACCTAGAGGATAGAAAATCTAATGGAAGGGAAACAGGGGCCTCGTGCCACTGGGAAGAGGACTAATAGAACATAGCATAATTCTCTACTAAAATCTCTGTTTTAAAATAGGCATTTTTTTTGGAGACTGGTGTAGATCATGCAACAAGATGGATCAGAGGGGGGAGGCGGAGGAGGAAGTGTAAGAGGATAGAGAGATGGAAAAAGAACATCGAAGAAAGGATCGGAGGAAGAAAACCACATCGTCGAAAGATCAACGGGTGGGCAGCGCCCACATGAACATGGCACAATTAAAACCTCAGTTGGCATTTCCAACAGAAATGGATAAATTATGATAGGAGGTGAACGGGGTATAAACTCCATCTTTTGAAAAAGGGAAGCAAGGTGGGAAGGTGACCAAGAAAAGGCAATGAGGGAGCTCCCTTTTTCCTGCGGATGGTAGGCTGGCTCTACTGGCATGTACTTCACGAGGTGCATCTCAGGGTTTCTCGGACAATCTTCTTCATGAAACAGCTTTTTAAAATCTTCACAGAAATCTTTCATATCATCTACCGGCCCCTTCAGTGGCGGTGGCTAATCTTTCTTCTCATCAGGACGGGCTGGTGTCTTCAAGGTGCCGGGTTGCAACGATACTTTCACAAAATGTTGGCGGTAGTCCCAGGTCAATGGCCCCGAGTCTCCCAGGACTGATAATGAGGACTCTCGATATCCGAGACCCCTTCTATTCATCTTTATGCCCCTGGGGATGGGCTTAGTCCGCCCCTATAGCTGAACGCCCAGACCCATGCCGGCTTATAGCCTAACTTTAACAATATACTCCAGCCCTTAGGGTCTCTTATCTTGGGCTTCTCTTTGATGTTAATCGGCGCGGTGACCGGCTTGCGGCGTGCATAGGCCCATGGAAAATTCAGATCCATTACTGAAATGACCGGCTTGTTAGTGGGCCATAATGTCGGCAGCACCTTGTTTGAGATGGCCTCGACTGTCTGCACTGTAGATATACTCTTAACCTTCACTACCCGCCCCTGAAATGGGAACTTAAGGCATTGGTGGGCAGTGGATGGCACAGCGTGGAGATTGTCAATCCATGGACGACCCAAAATTGCTTTAAATATGGGGTCGATGTCCAACACATAGAATTCCACAGGCATCGTTAGTGGCCCGAGCTCAGCTTGTACAGTTATTACTCCGTGACATGGCCTCCTTGAATTATCATATGTAGTAATGGTGGTGGGAGTAGGCCTCAACAAATCTTCAGAGATATTACATGCTCGGAGTGTGCTAAGAGGACAAACCTTAATAGAGGCTCATATATCCACCTAAGCTGCCTCAATAACCACCTTATTCAAGGTGATGGAAATACAGAGCGGCATCTGGCGTGCCTCGGGGGGTGCCAATTTCGCTTCGGAGAAAGAAATAGACGGCCCTTTAGAAATTATGGCTAGGGCTGAAGGCAAATTGTCTACTGCTATGTCCTCATTGACAAGAAGTTTATGCAGAAAATCTCTTAAAGCATCCTAATGCAGCTTGGACCTTTTAATTAATTCAAGAACCAAAATCTTAGCGGGCATGCGGTCCAAATGGTGCAATAGGTCAGACTGGGTTCCTGGCAACATGTCACGCCCGGAACCGATAGCAGCGGAAAGCGATGCTCGGAACGTGGCAGTTAACAGTCATGATAACAAGAGTGAAAATAAATAACCACAATTAAACACATGGAGACCATAAACACACGTTGAAAATACGAGCTCTTATTAATATTAAAAGTATCACTTAACAATATTAGATTCAAATTAAGGGAAGAAAGAACAAGGGAAGGAAAAAGAAATAACTAGACTCACGACACTAGCTAGACTCAAGAAGGTAAAAAGACAGACTCCGATCTCTAGGTTCCAGGTTCACTCGATTACACTGATCCGATTCCCATTTGTAATGTACCGTTAACCGCGTTACCTGAAAAGGATTGGAAGTAGGGGTGAGCAAGAAGCTCAATAGGAATTATACTCTATCGTCAGGCATAATTTAAGTGATTAACCAATTCATGAATATGCATGATTAACCTGATAAAATAAGCAGAACTAAATAATCACAAAGATAGAAAGATTAACGATAATTAAATGGAAGAAATAATTACATGTCGAGATATCAAGCAAGATTAACAAGATTTTTTAGTAAATGGCCATTTGCAAGTCAATTCGAGTCATGTCAAGCAAGCAAGCAAGTACTTCATACTTTAAGTATGAATAACAAGTTTCACGAGAATGTGGAATGTCATAGACCCAACACGCTAGATAGTACCGGTGCCAAATGCCACACCTAATCATTCACCTCCCCGGGGATCAAGTACTTTTCGGGTGCTCCTCCCAGGACCAGACTGGGCCCTTCATTTGTTTGCCTTGGCATTGATTTCTTTTTGGATCGTAGATCCCACGAGACTAGACATCCACAATATTTAATGGCCAAGAGTTCCAAGGTCAAGTTCATGTAGACAAGGTAAAGGACATAAGAATGATGATTCTTTAAGAGTCCAAACAATAAGCTCCTTATTCGAGAAGAATAGTTATCCCTAAGGACTATAAGTAATGATCAATGGACCTAACAATAGGTCAAATCATGAAATACCATAGCCTACATAGGCTTGGTTAGCTCACACAATTCGAAATTCATGAAATAATCACTTTCCGGAAAACTGTCATATACACGGTCATACAAGGGCCGCTCAATATATGTACGGTTAATACTGGGCCACGCATGTCCAGAAGACATTAAGACCCAAGGACAAGATATACGGTCCATACGGGGCCGTATTACGGATATGCGATCGTTATAGGGCCGCCTATAAGGATATGCGGTCCACTAATGACAGCACATGCCTGTTTAGCCTTATTCGATCCAAGACTTAAAACCAGCAGTTTAGTCACGTAAAATAAAATTGCTGGAGGTCCAAAGGTTCTAGCAGGGATATACAAAGATCCCACAGTAATGGTAAGTCCGCCGGATGGAGTGTCCGGGGGTAAAATCAAGACTAACTCAACTAGAAGGCTAATGACTTACTAGAAGTCAGCAAATAGGTCACACCATTCTACTGGAATAGAATGGCTATCCAGCAACCTAAAGTTCATTATAAACATAATTTCATGTCAATTTACCAAGGATTATGATTTACATTAAGTCAAATTGCCAAAAAGATGAATCAAGATGATAAGGAGAATGAACAAGATCGCGTAGGAATGAATAGCATGCATTTAACAGAAATTTACTTACATAATTAACCACTTATCATGTGGGTTTCTAGTTTACTAATTATCCATTAAGACACTAATATGAATCATATAGAACTAGTACTAAGTCATTTACTGCATAGATAAACGGTTCTTGGAAGACCTTATATCTACTGGGCTAACCGGGGGCTTGCAGGGAGTTGTGTGCACTGCTGGGGGTTGGGCGGCCAGGTCAGAACCGCCCAAGGGGTTGGGCAGTTCTCTAGGAGCCACCCATCGGTTGGGTGGTCAGGTAAGAGCCGCCCATCCCCTGGGTCCTGGGTTATGTGGTTACCAGAGGACCTTCCAAGTTACGTGGTCACTTCAGGACCGTTCATCCCCTGGGTTATGTGGTTACCAGAGGACCTTCCAAGTTATGTGGTCACTTCAGAACCGTTCATCCCCTGGGTTATGTGGTTACCAGAGGACCTTTCAAGTTATGTGATCACTTACGGACCGTTCATCCCCTGGGTTATGTGGTTACCAGAGGACTTTCAAGTTATGTGGTCACTTACGGACCGTTCATCTAGATATATGGTTAGATGAGAACCTGATGGAGGCATCACCCACGATTCCCTTTGGCTCGGGTCCACTTCTTCACATTCGGGAGCTGGTTGAGTTTTGGCCTCACTCTATTAAGGCCCCTTATCCATTTTGTAACTTTCCTTTTGTGTCATTTTGATGTATTTTCATTTTATTTGAGTCTTTTCCCTAGGTCTAGCACTTATTTTCCTATGTTTTTATCATCATGCTGTCTAATGAGGCTATTGGGCCCAATTCGTTGGGCTAGGCCCATTGGCGCCCCCACCCCCCCTTGGTTATTTGTAGTTGCTTATTTTGTCAGGGACTTATTGTAAAGAGTGGGTTGCCTATAAATAGGACCCCACTCCCCCTCATTTGAACTTAATGAATGAATGAATCCTTTTGAGTTAAGCCTACAATTTTGTTCAATTTGGAGAGATTCCACTAAGTTAGGGTGAGATACCCTAGGGAGTGAGTCCCACACCCCCCCCCCTCCACTCTCTCTTCTCTCTCCTCCCCCTAAGGAGTTCGCCCCCCTCTCTCTCTCCTCCCTCCCCCCTTCAACTCCCAACCACCACCCACCTCATTCATTACCCCTCCACTTCCCCAAGCCACCATTACTCCACCCCATGTTCCAAGAGGGAATCTCCCCCACTCCCAACACAATCTCCTCCCTTCCAAGGCAATCCCCCCTAGTTCCCATACAACCCTACACATTCCAAGACCATTTCAAATTTTGAAACCCATTCCCTCCACTTGTTTTGGCCGCCCCCATCCATTACCCTTCCCTCTTGCCAAGTTCGCCCCCTTCACTCCCCCATTCCCTCTCTCACACCCTCATCTTCCTCCTCCACCTGCTAGAACTTGCTCCCAGCCATTCTCCCCCCTCATTCCCCATCACCATTAGCTCTCTTCTCCACCCCACAAGAGCCCCCACTCACCCTTAGGTCGCCCCTACCACTTCCCTCCACCAAAGAAGTCACCTCTCCCTCTCATTTCATTTTCAGGTTGGAGCTGTGCAGACCTACAGATCAGCCCCTAGTTGCAGCATCTACCACGGCTTCCCCCTGGTGTTTCTGAAGGCGTGGCCTACCTTGCTAGAAAGGTCTTCCAGTCTACTTCGCAAGCGAGGTGGAAGCAACACGATCCGAGGTCAGAGCTGTCAAATAGAGCCATTCTCCCACCATCGCGCAAGAAGGCCTTCATCCAGAACCAGAACCTAGGAGACTGCCGTCTCACGATTTACTCAGGCTGAATCAGGCCCAGGTTCCTTCAACAAAGTTCTTCCCCGTCCGGTCCTCTTTCAATATCAGGAAGCGGAGCTGCATTCGGCCACCAAGGGGCAGAGTTATCGTTTTTCTCTCCCCTTCTGTCCAGCCCTGCTTCTGCAGTCTGTTTCGACCAGTGAGCACCGTTCAGGGTGCCCTGCTCGCCATCGACTTCGGAACGCTGCCCCGTCACTTTCTGTTGAAAGCTACCTCGACCACGAAGACGTCGCCGCTGGTTTCGTGCTGTTCAGAGATCGGGAGAGTGCACAATGACCTCTGCAAGTTTCTGTTCCAGTCCAGATCAGCCTGCGGCCAGATAGAGCGATCTCCTTCCTGCTGCTGGAGCTGTCACCACCGACCAACAGAGCATCCCCAAAAATTCTGCAGTCATCCCCTTCAAGTCAGGAAGCTGTAGGAGGTGATTTCACTTAATTCGGAGTCCGGACGAGTCCGTGGCAACCTCAACCTCATCACCCTGTCCTGCAGGCCAGAACAAGGCTGATATCGCACCGGGCGCCACTTAGTAATCGAAAGCTTTTCTCCCTTCCCCGCTTGGCCGGTTGAAGGCCCCACCCTGCGTGGTGGTAGTTTTGGTTGTAACACTTTAACCCCCACCCCAAGATCCCCCTCCTGCGTGAGGTGTAGTTTTGTACTTCTTTGGACAGGTCAAGCGACACCGCCGCGGCGTGTGGGGAACCACCGCCTCCCCGCTCGCCCTCGTCTCCGACCGGGACCGGTTTCTTCAAACTGGTCAAGTAAGTGTCTCATCCTTGCTCAATAGTGTTGCTCTTTCAATATTTGCTTCATGCGCCGCTGAATTTGTGAGGGAGCGTCCGATCCTCAAGTCTATGACTTAGAGTGATCGCCGTGGGGTAGTGTGAAACCGTGCCTTTGCGCACTTTGTCGGCCCCAATTGAATTGGGCATCCAACCCTTGGGGAGTCAAACCTTGGCCTTGCTGGCCCTCTACCAGCAAGGGCCCATTCCCATACTTCACACTTGGCATCGCCAAGTCACTCCAGGTATAGAGTGCGACGGGAGAGCGGTGGCCCATTAAGGCCCATTTGAATGCTATTTGTGATTGCTTGCTTAAGTCCGAGGTTGTGTCACATCAATTGGTATCAGAGTAAGTCCTTGACTTGTCTCTATCAAGTCAAAGTCCTAGGACCTTTGCGTAGTGTGTCCAACCACTTTGGCCCTTTGTCTTGCATGTCCACCCGTAGTGGTGCTAGCTATCAACCCGGTTCTTCATCTTCGGCTCCACCAATGGATCCCAATCCTCACCAACTCAACCAAGATGTTCCTAGGGAGGGACCCCAAGGTCACATGGATAGGGTAGATGCTGCCCTCACAACCATCCTTGCCCAACTAGAGTCCCTTACCAACCGAATTGCTCGGTTAGAAGACCAAGAGTTCCGCCCAAGGAACAATGAGCCTAGAATTCCCCCTCCGCATGATGAGCCTCATAGGGAAGATCCTCACCCAAGGATCAATGAGCCAAGAGCCCCTCCACCACATGGTGAGTTCCATAGGAATGGTTTTCCCCAAAGGAACCAAGACCCAAGAGTCCACCCTCCACATGTAGAGCCTCATAGGGATGAGTTCCACCCAAGGAACAACGGCCCAAGAGCCCATCACCCACATGCTGAATTTTATAGGGAGGATATGGACCATGACCATTATTATGACTATGAGGGGCCTCGCCCCCATCAAAACCATGACCGGTGTCCACGGGATGATCCGGATGACCCCCTTTTAAGGATGATCAAGGTAGAGGCCCCAAATTTTGATGGTTCACATGAACCTAGTGTTTACCTAGAATGGGAGACCGCCATGGACCAATACTTTGAATGGTATCCCATGTCCGACCAAAGGAGAGTTAGATTGGCTAAGATGCATCTCACTAAGTTGGCCAAAACTTATTGGCTAAACCAAGAGGGTCTAAGATGGGTTAGGCGGGAAGAGCCTATTGACACTTGGGAGGGTATGAAAAACCAACTTAGGAATAAATACCTCCCCCGAACCTACCACCAAATGCTCCTAGATGAATGGCAAAGCCTCACCCAAGAAGGGAAGACCGTGGTAGAGTACATTAAAAAATTTGACTCCTATCTTTTAAAGTGTGGAGTCCATGAGGATCCGGACGTCACCTTATCCCGCTTTAGGAATGGGCTTCAAAGCCACATCAAGAGGGAACTATTCATAAGAGACGTTGACAACCTTGAGCTAGCTTACCAAGTAGCTAGAGATGTGAAAAGGTTTTCTAGGAGTTCCCGATTTACCACTCCCCGACCAACCGATCCCAAAAACTTGGGACCACGTCCCATTCCACCCACTCCCATGAGAGCTCCTAGCCCAAGTGGGAATGCCCCTTTAAGGTCCTACAATCCTCCCCCACCCATCACTCCAAACAAGCCCGCTCCTAGTCATCCTCTCCCACGGAAGGATGACAACCTCAAAGGACCAAGTGTAGGAGCCACCCCGGGAAGTGGGCGCCAACAATGCTATAGGTGTCATGGGTTTGGTTATTTTGCGGGACAATGTCCATCTAAGGGGTTATCTAGTTTGCTTATTGAGGAAGAAGTTCAACCCCAAAAGGAACAAGAAAATGACGTTGAGGAACATGAAGCCTCACTAGATTGGGAAGAGGAGTATGAAGCCCAATATCTAGAGTCGGGTCTAGATCACTCCACTCCTTCAAACAACTCCCATCTAGGAGTCATTAGGTGCACCCTCACCCAACCTCAAGAAGAGGATTGGCGTCAGACCTCGATCTTCCACACCTTTATCAAGATAGAGAACCATGTGAGGAAAGTGATCTTGGATAGTGGTAGTTGTGTTAATGCCGTGTCACCCGACACCGTCAAGCTCCTTGGGCTTACTCTCACTCCCCACCCAAGTCCATACCGGGTCTCATGGATCAACAACAACTCCATCCCGGTCAACACCCAATGCCTAGTGCCTCTCACTTTCTCTTCCTACCATGGCCAAATATGGTGTGACGTCATACCCATGGAAGTTGGTAGCATCCTTTTAGGAAGACCTTGGCTCTATGATGTGGATGCCACCATTTTAGGGAGAAGCAACATATGCACCTTTGAGCATGAGGGTAAGACTATCCGTCTTAACCCCTCCCCACCTCGACCCATGCCCAAGAAGGACCCTCTCCCTCAAGGATCACACCCCACCACTCCACAAGTCTCGGGGAACTCCACCCCTCCAACCCAAGCCCGTATCCAAACCCCAAAACAAAGTATAACCACGGGGTTGACCAAAGGTCTTCATCTCATCACTAGGAAAGAGCTTGAAGAGGAAATTGCTCAAGGGGTGCCATTGTGTGCGGTAGTCATATGCTTAGGGGAACCTACCCCTTCTAACCCCCATCCCATAGAGATCCAACAACTTTTGGAAGAATTCCATGATGTGTTCCCAGAAGAGCTCCCGGACCAACTCCCTCACATGCGTGATGTGCAACACGCAATCGATTTAGTACCGGGAGCCACCCTTCCAAACCTTCCTCATTATCGCCTCAATCCCACGGAACATGCCGAACTTAGGAGACAAATAGAGGAACTCATTAGGAAGGGCTTCATCTGCATTAGTAAGAGTCCATGTGCCGTCCCGGCCCTCCTTACCCCCAAGAAAGATGGATCATGGCGGATGTGTGTGGATAGCCGGGCCATTAACAAGATTACCGTCAAGTATAGGTTCCCCATCCCTAGGCTTCATGACATGTTGGATATGCTAGCCGGAGCCACCATCTTCTCTAAGATAGATCTCAAGAGTGGCTACCACCAAGTTAGGATAAGGCCCGGGGATGAGTGGAAAACGGCCTTCAAGACCAAGGATGGTCTCTTTGAGTGGTTAGTCATGCCATTTGGGCTTTCTAATGCCCCAAGTACTTTCATGCGTCTTATGACGGAGGTACTTAAGCCTTTCATTGGGAATTTTCTAGTGGTATACTTTGATGATATTCTCATCTATAGCCAAACCCATGAAGCCCACCTTGACCACCTTAGGAAAGTTTGCACCGTCCTCCGGCAAAAAAGCCTATTTGCCAACCTAGGAAAGTGTCATTTCATGACCACTTCCATCACCTTCCTAGGATTTGTGGTGTCAACCAAAGGAGTCTCCATGGACCCCAACAAGGTCCAAGCTATTCTTGATTGGCCGGAGCCCCACACCCTTCATGAGGTTAGGAGTTTCCATGGGTTGGCCACATTCTATAGGAGATTCATTCGAGGGTTTAGCACTATCACCGGCCCAATAACTGATTGTCTCAAGAAGGGAACCTTTGTTTGGACCAAAGCCGCCTCTAAAGCCTTCCTTGAGCTTAAGGAAAAGTTGACCCAAGCCCCGGTCCTATGCCTTCCCGATTTCTCCAAAGTTTTTGAGGTCACTTGTGATGCATCCGGGATAGGGATAGGAGGGATTCTTAGTCAAGAGGGACACCCGGTCGCCTACTTTAGTGAGAAGCTATGTGATGCTAGGACTAGATACTCCACCTATGATAAGGAGTTCTATGCCGTGGTCCAATCCCTCCGACACTGGAGACATTACTTGCTTCCCAAAGAGTTTGTCATCTTTTCCGACCATGAGGCCCTCAAATACCTCAATTCCCAACAAAAGTTGAATGCCCGACATGCCCGATGGGTTGAGTTCATCCAATCCTACACCTTTGTCATCAAACACAAGGCCGGGAGCGAGAATAAGGCCGTGGATGCCCTTAGTAGGAAGATGTCCTTGTTATCCACTATCCAAGTGGAAGTGATTGGTTTTGATAAGGTCAAGGACGAGTACCCTGGTTGCCCCGACTTTGGGCAAATCTATGCCAACTTGACAACTCATTCTAGCAAGGAGCATGAGGGATTTATTTTAGAGGATGGGTTCCTCTTCAAGGGGCCAAGGCTTTGCATTCCCCGGACCTCTCTTCGAGATTTCTTGGTTTGGGAATTACATGCCGGAGGGTTAGCCGGTCATTTTGGGGTCCACAAAACCATTACCTTAGTTGAGGGTCAATTTTATTGGCCGAGCCTCAAGAGAGATGTAGGCAAAATAGTGGGTCAATGTCGCACGTGTGCTTCGGCCAAGCAGGTGAAGCAAAACACCGGCCTATACACCCCACTTCCCATTCCCGACCGACCATGGCAAGATTTGAGCATGGACTTTGTGCTAGGCTTACCCAAGACCTCTAGGAAGCATGACTCCATCTATGTGGTGGTTGATAGATTTTCCAAAATGGCCCACTTCATCCCATGCTCCAAAACATCCGATGCCTCCCATGTAGCCCGATTATTCTTTGATGAGGTAGTCCGCCTCCATGGGCTGCCCAAGACCATAGTCTCCGATAGGGATGTCAAATTCACTAGCTATTTTTGGAAGACCCTTTGGCACATGATGGGTACCCTCCTCAAATTCTCCACTGCCTACCACCCCCAAACGGATGGCCAAACTGAAGTGGTCAACCGGAGTCTACGGAACCTCCTTAGGAGTCTTGTTGAGGATCGGCCAGGAAATTGGGATCTCATCTTACCACAGGCTGAGTTTGCATACAACAATTCCGTCAATAAGTCAATAGGGATGAGTCCATTTGAAGCCGTGCATGGGTACAAACCAAGAAAGCCATCCGACCACATTCCCCTTCCCCAGCATGCTAGAGTGTCCATTTCTGCCGAGTCTTTTGCACAACATATTAGGGAATTGCATGAGGAAATTCGCAAGCACATTAGCATGAAAAATGAGGCTTATAAAAAGTTGGCCGACTCTCACCGGCGTCACTTAGAGTTCCAAGTGGGTGACTTTGTGATGGTAAGGACGGAGAGGCTCTCCCCAGGAGCCAACTCCAAGTTGAGGCCACGTGGGTCTGGGCCCTTCCAGGTCTTGAGGCGCATTGGAGCAAATGCTTATGAGTTAGATCTCCCTGAGGATTATGGGGTAAGTCCTACATTCAATGTCGCCAACTTAGTGCCATACAAGGGCCCCACGGTGGGACCTAGTGAGGAGATTGAGCCTACTTCTTCCTTTGAAAGAGTACACACCCGTGAGGAGAGTCCACTAGCCAAGAGAGCTCAGCGCGATCGCATTGAACGAATATTGGATGAGCAGGTCACTACCACCCGGAGCAAGGTATATGAGCGCTATCTCGTCAGGTGGAAGGATCGGCCTCCGTCGGAAGACTCATGGGTAAGTCGGGAGGACCTCCAGCGATTGGATCCGGACCTCCTCGAGCGGTATCTTAGCCGGATGGATCCTTACTCGACGGAGTCGAGCTCTTCGCGGCCCAGGGGATTTGATGGAGGCATCACCCACGATTCCCTTTGGCTCGGGTCCACTTCTTCACATTCGGGAGCTGGTTGAGTTTTGGCCTCACTCTATTAAGGCCCCTTATCCATTTTGTATCTTTCCTTTGTGTCATTTTGATGTATTTTCATTTTATTTGAGTCTTTTCCCTAGGTCTAGCACTTATTTTCCTATGTTTTTATCATCATGCTGTCTAATGAGGCTATTGGGCCCAATTCGTTGGGCTAGGCCCATTGGCGCCTCCACCCCCCCTTGGTTATTTGTAGTTGCTTATTTTGTCAGGGACTTATTGTAAAGAGTGGGTTGCCTATAAATAGGACCCCACTCCCCCTCATTTGAAGTTAATGAATGAATGAATCCTTTTGAGTTAAGCCTACAATTTTGTTCAATTTGGAGAGATTCCACTAAGTTAGGGTGAGATACCCTAGGGAGTGAGTCCCACACCCCCCCCCTCCACTCTCTCTTCTCTCTCCTCCCCCTAAGGAGTTCGCCCCCCTCTCTCTCTCCTCCCTCCCCCCTTCAACTCCCAACCACCACCCACCTCATTCATTACCCCTCCACTTCCCCAAGCCACCATTACTCCACCCCATGTTCCAAGAGGGAATCTCCCCCACTCCCAACACAATCTCCTCCCTTCCAATGCAATCCCCCCTAGTTCCCATACAACCCTACACATTCCAAGACCATTTCAAATTTTGAAACCCATTCCCTCCACTTGTTTTGGCCGCCCCCATCCATTACCCTTCCCTCTTGCCAAGTTCGCCCCCTTCACTCCCCCATTCCCTCTCTCACACCCTCATCTTCCTCCTCCACCTGCTAGCACTTGCTCCCAGCCATTCTCCCCCCTCATTCCCCATCACCATTAGCTCTCTTCTCCACCCCACAAGAGCCCCCACTCACCCTTAGGTCGCCCCTACCACTTCCCTCCACCAAAGAAGCCACCTCTCCCTCTCATTTCATTTTCAGGTTGGAGCTGTGCAGACCTGCAGATGAGCCCCTAGTTGCAGCATCGACCACGGCTTCCCCCTGGTGTTTCTGAAGGCGTGGCCTACCTTGCTGGAAAGGTCTTCCAGTCTACTTCGCAAGCGAGGTGGAAGCAACACGATCCGAGGTCGGAGCTGCCAGATAGAGCCATTCTCCCACCATCACGCAAGAAGGCCTTCATCCAGAACCAGAACCTAGGAGACTGCCGTCTCACGATTTACTCAGGCTGAATCAGGCCCAGGTTCCTTCAACAAAGTTCTTCCCCGTCCGGTCCTCTTTCAAGATCAGGAAGCGGAGCTGCATTCGGCCACCAGGGGGCAGAGTTATCATTTTTCTCTCCCCTTCTGTCCAGCCCTACTTCTGCAGTCTGTTTCGACCAATGAGCACCGTTCAGGGTGTCCCGCTCGCCATCGACATCGGAACGCTGCCCCGTCACTTTCTGTTGAAAGCTACCTCGACCACGAAGACGTCACCGCTGGTTTTGTGATGTTCAGAGATCGGGAGAGCGCACAGTGACCTCTGCAAGTTTCTGTTCCAGTCCAGATCAGCCTGCGGCCAGACAAAGCGATCTCCTTCCTGCTGCTGGAGCTGTCACCACCGACCAACAGAGCGTCCCCAAAAATTCCACAGTCATCCCCTTCAAGTCAGGAAGCTGTAGGAGGTGATTTCACTCAATTCGGAGTCCGGACGAGTCCGTGGCAACCTCAACCTCATCACTCTGTCCTGCAGGCCAGAACAAGGCTGATATCGCACCGGGCGCCACTTAGTAATCGAAAGCTTTTCTCCCTTCCCCGCTTGGCCGGCTGAAGGCCCCACCCTGCGTGGTGGTAGTTTTGGTTGTAACACTTTAACCCCCACCCCAAGATCCCCCTCCTGCGTGAGGTGTAGTTTTGTACTTCTTTGGACAGGTCAAGCGACACCGCCGCGGCGTGTGGGGAACCACCGCCTCCCCGCTCGCTCTCGTCTCCGACCGGGACCGGTTTCTTCAAACCGGTCGAGTAAGTGTCTCATCCTTGCTCAATAGTGTTGCTCTTTCAATATTTGCTTCATGCGCCGCTGAATTTGTGAGGGAGCGTCCGATCCTCAAGTCCATGACTTAGAGTGATCGCCGTGGGGTAGTGTGAAACCGTGCCTTTGCGCACTTTGTCGGCCCCAATTGAATTGGGCATCCAACCCTTGGGGAGTCAAACCTTGGCCTTGCTGGCCCTCTACCAGCAAGGGCCCATTCCCATACTTCACACTTGGCATCGCCAAGTCACTCCGGGTATAGAGTGCGACGGGAGAGCGGTGGCCCATTAAGGCCCATTTGAATGCTATTTGTGATTGCTTGCTTAAGTCCGAGGTTGTGTCACATCAGAACCGTTCATCCTGGGATGTGTGGTTCCTGATAAACCATTTAACTAAGACTATGCCAAGGTCAAAGTCTGGGCTTGAGTTGTGCGGTCTATCATAAGACCGTCCAACTCTGGCTGTACTCCGGTCATCACTTCCACGTCCGATGAACGCCGGAAGGTTGAGGGTTGAAGGGGTTTGATCTAAAACACTAATTACTCATGCAAACGGACTTGAAACAAGGGGCTTTTGGTACCGTTGGAAAGGTTATGAAAAATACCATCTAACAGCAAGGTCAATTTCATAAATACTTTCTGAAATCACAATTTATAATGGCAGGAACACTAAAAACCCTAATTTGGACATGTTGTTACTAAATCGGGAAATTCTCACAATATACACAATGAAAATTGGGGCTTTATATATCAAAAGAAATCTTACTTGATGCTGATTCCAACCATATATGACATGTTATATGGGGATCAAGATTAACAACTTGAAATCACATGAAATCACAAATTAACTCAAAAGAAGACATCAAAAACCAAGTCTAGACATATCCTTACTCAGATCGGCAATTCTCTAAACATGATCCATAAAATTTAGGGCTTTTATAATCAATGGAAAGAGCACAAAAAACTCTACAAGATGCATGGATCAATTTCATATTTACTCTCTTAAGTCTCTACTTAAATCGAAGAGGAACAAAGTTAGAACAAAGTTAACCCTAATTTGACATGCTTCTACTAAACCTCAAAATACTCGCAGGATACTACATGATATTTGGGGCTTTATATATCAAAAGAAAGAGGACTTGATGCTGAACATTTTCATATATTACTTGAGGTTTGAGCCCGAGAGAACCTACCTCAATCAGGGAAGAAAAGAAGAAGAAAGGAGGAAGAACGGACGCCGACACGTCACCACTAAACACCAGAGATCTCCCTTGATCGATCTCCACTGCGATCGCCACTACTACCAAAGGATTCTAGGGTTGCATAGCTTCATTTTTATAGCTCATACACCTTCCGGAGCCTTCGGAGCTGGGAGAATTCGACGGGGCAAGTTAAGTGTTTGAAACGGCGCCGCAATGGTTGACCTCACCAAAGCTCGGCCGACACCACATTTTAGGGTTAGGGTTTTGATCAATTAACAGAGGAGAAATGATCCTTAGATCGTGGCCTTTCATTTGCCACTGATTTGGGCTCATTTGGTGGAGTATTAAGCTCTAATTTCGTGGTTTAAGTTAAGGTTTGGTAAGAGTTAGGTAAGTGTGCACTTTGGGCTTAATCCACTAATTAGACCTAATTACGGATTTTTGTTGGGTCGACCACAGAAGATAAAGTTGTTAAATAAATGGTCCTCAACCCAATTATCATTTTTATAGATTTTTATAAGGTAGTCAAAAATTTCACTAGTTCTATTTACTAAGGAATTAAATATTAAATTCCAAAATTCATTCATTTCAATTAAATTTTAGATTTTTAAAACCGGGATATTACACAACGGGTCCGCTTCATCCTGATCGACTGCTTGAGACGAGAACTGGGGGGGTAGTTGCAGGTACACTTGTAGTAGGATAAGTCCGATGGAACATCTGCCCGCTCCGGAGGGTGAGGTTTTACGCCGGCACAGCATCTGACGGGCTCGTAACGAGTGGCTTAATGGGCCCGGGGGCATGGAAAAGGGGGGTAGAAGGTGTGGGTAAAGTGGGTGTAGTGATGGTGGTGGGCTTAATGGGTCCAGTAGGAAGAATGAGAGGTGGACGGTTGGCCAAAGTGGTGGCGATGGCGGGTGTAGAGGGCGCTGGCGCGGGAGCAGGTGAAATGATGGATGACGCGGAGGGTAGAATGAGGGGTGTTGTGAGAATGGTGGGTGCGATGGGAGTCATGGTGGTGGTAGGTTCGATGATAATGGGGGTAGGGGGTGAAGGCGAGTGGCGGTAGGTGTGGTGGAGGACTCGTCATTAAAAGACCACCCGGCGTTGGGAGCCGGGCGATGGACAATGTGAACCTGAGTCGGTGCCGGCGGCTGCGGCTGCGGAGCGGGTGGATGGTTGGGCATCGGATTCTGATGAATCCCCAGTTCCTGCGCAGGCCGCTGCTGTTGTTGTGGCTGTTGTGGCTGTGGTTGCTGCCGCACCGCTGCTGTTGTGGTGGCTATCTTCTTCTCTCTTTGATATCTGTAATGACTTTGTGCATCTTAGCCCAGTCGATGTGCTGCCCTTCGTGTAGGTAGTAAACAAGATCTCTAAACTGGAAGCATCTCTCGATTGTGTGCCCGGGTTGCCGGTGGAAAATAGAATACTTGGACTGATCAACAGCCAGGTTCCAATTCGGTCGTTCCGGAGGAAGTTGCATAGCTCCAGCAGACATGAGGCCAGTGAAAATATCTGATAGAGTTTTTGGCAAGGGAGGGTACTGGGCTCTTTTAGGTCCCGGATGCGGGGGTGCATAGCTGCTAGGGGGAGGGACATTGCGGTACTGCGGTGGCTGTTGGGGTTGTTGAGGAGCGTGGAAGGCGGTTTGGGCATTCTGTGGAGTGGTGAACTGGTGGTTACGAGGAGGTTGCTGGAAGCGGGGTGGAGCGGACTGGTTGGCGGGTTGGAAATTGACGGCCTGCACCTCTCCCTCAGTGACTAGCCCCTGGGTCTTCTTGGTGTACTTGGGCTTCTGGGGTTCGAAGAGGGTATGAATGGGGGAGTCCTTGAATTGAGTTTGTATGAACCTTGCCCTACTATACAACTGGTGCATGCTGGATATGTCATTCATAGCCAAAATATTTCTGAAGGTGGGGGTAGCATTGGAGACAAGCAGCTTCACCTTTTCTTCCTCCGGGATGTGGCCGGGCACGCGGGCAACCATTTGCCTCCATCGGTCGGCATATGTGGCGAAATCTTCATCGTGTTTCATCTTTTCGGCCACTAAGTCCGTGAATGAGTATTCCGGGCCGACCCGGTCCTGAAACCTCTGGATGAACTTCTCCTTCACAATTTTGAAACTTTCTGCCTCCTCCAAGGGCAGGGCGTAGAACCATTCTAGAGCAACCCCTTCCAACGAACGGCGGAACAAATATGCCATGAGTCGGTCGTCATACTGAAACTGTGCCGACTCGTACAAGAAATCCCTCACATGAATGTAAGGGTTGCCGTTTCCATCGTACTTCCTGTATGTAGGGAGCTCGGATTGAGGAGGAAAGCCAATGTTGTGGAAACTGGGTGCAAGAATGTCTGTCAAAGAATGTGGGCTGACCCATTTTTTAGATGGAGTCAAGCTGCTGTTGCATGGCAGCCCACTTGTCGAGAAGCTCCTGTTCTCGAGATGGAGGAGGGAATACAAGAGGAGGAGGGGTGAGCCCGGCATACGGAGCCGAAGGATAAGTGAATGTAGGGGGAAGCCTATACGAAGGATTTTGGGCCAAAGAAGGACCCATGTCCGTGTAAGTAGAGGGGGCGACCCCGACTTGAGACCGAAAAGGATCAACCGGGCCCACTAAAGCATGTGGCACGGAGCGAAAAGATGCATAAGGATCCATTTGAGAAGATGGTAGGGGCGTGGTTTTCCCCTTGTCGAGATCTTGGTGGGACGAATTGGAAGATTGGCCCACTTCCAAATTAGGGAAATGGAGGACCCTCGACCGGACCGGGGTAAGATTTATCTGAGCAGGAAGGGAAGTCCCAGGTCCAGTGGCCTGAGGAGGAGAAGTGGCGGAAAATCCCTGTGGGACAGAAGGAGACAGGACAGCTAACCTCTGTAGGGTCTGGCAAAGGGCCTGGAGCTGGGCTGGGTCCAGCTGGGCCATCATTTGGAGAACTTGGTCTGCTAAAGCTTGTGTAGGAGGATTTGCAAGAGAGGGTTGACTACCCTCAGGCACAATGAGTGAAGGAGGAGGGGCGGACCCCTGAACAATGACCCTAGACGGGTCTTCTAGGAGGCCCTGAGGAAGGGAGTCCTCGCGGGCATGGGAGAAATCATATGACGACATGGCGGAATCAAATAATGGGTTGAAGTAGGAAATGAAATGGGAATTGCCCCTAGGAGAAGACCCTAAAGGAGGGAAGCAACTCCATATGCAATGGGGCACCTATCACAAAGATGACAATGACACACAATGAGTGCACCTAAATGGGGTGACTAAACAAATGCACAAATAAAGAGAGGAGATGAGAGGCAATCAAAGTCAATCAAGTTATGATGATGCATGGAAAATTTTAACTTGTTTTTCCCCTCGCGAACCTTAATGATTTGAATTAGATCAAAGTTCTCTCCATAATAGGAATCCTAAATGGGAGTGGATTTGGGGACTTGGTTGACTCTATGTGTACACTCTCTCTCACGGACGCAACCTAAACACGGGGTGGAGAAGGTACAACATGCCAGGCATCCGTGTGGGAATCCACGGCTCACGGGAGCTTACGGAGGTCCCAGATAGGATCACCTAGTCGACTCCAAGGAATATGGAGGCGAGAGGATCTCCTACCAAGGTAGGTATGCAACTAATATGATAAGAATGTATGATCTAATGCGCACCGGAGTGCATGCAAAGTCTAGCCTAAGAATCTAACACGCAATGATCAAACAAGAATGATAATATGCAATAATGACAAAAATATAGATGACAATGCAGAGGGGACAAGCAACACCAAAAGATATAACAAAATAATGGGAAATGAAACTCAAAAGGTGGTTCTCGGGTGCACAGTAAAACTAGCGGTCTGATGGGAGGCCGCAAGCAAGAAGAAAATGGTCTAGTGGGGACCACAGTCAGGGGAGTAGCAATTGTAAACACAGAACTAGACGGTGACAGGGAGACGGTCAGATGTGTGACTGCACGGCACTAAAAATGGTCCTCGAAGGACCACAATCAAGCAGGACACAGTGACAGAAATATAAATAGAACATGAACTAAACTGAGAAGAAAATGCTACGCGTGTACCTGAACGAGAAGACGGTCTGATTGCGACCGTAACCTGCACAAGAAGGCCACCAAGAGACCGCAATCGGCCAGAAAATAGCAAATAAGGAAATATGAAACGACCTGAGACAAACGTACCTGAGATGAAGACGGTCTATTGACTGACCGCCAGAGTGTGAAACGGACCCCAGAGGACCGCAACAAGAATAGAGAATAGAAAACAGTAGAAACATAAACAAAAAACCCGAGAAGACTCAAAAAGACAAGAACAGAACACACAGAAGCAGGTCAACACTTCCAAACACGATGGGCACTAGGTGTCCCACCGTGATCGCCAGAAAATCAGAATGTAGATATTTCTATCTACCCCGCCCCTCCCCAAACTTAATGAAAGATTATGATATGTGTATATATATAGATATATGTAGGAATGAGGACTAATCAGAAGCAAAAGGGGGGGTCAAAACAGAGGAACTGGTCGTGATCGCCACCAAGATGAATAGCACGATGGGGGGCCACACTACGTACCTTGGAAAAATAAAGCACTCGCCGAGAGAAGATGCTGGGGTGAGATGAAAAATAGTCTATCATGAACCACCACCTTACTAAGAAGGTCACTCGATGGTCCGCCACCAGCGTTTGATCAGGATGCGGGAGGAAGCAGCACGGGCACAGGAAAAATAGTCTATGAGGAGGTGCTACCAGTACGAAAATGGTCTCCGTGAGATCGGTTCCTCTCCAAGATGGTCCACGATCGACCGCTACTATAGTTCAGAACCCGTACTTTAATGGTTCAATCCTCCACCCCTTCTGGCCGGCCAAGAGGGATGGGCCTCATATAAGAACACCTATTTACCTACAAAACAACATGAAAACAACAAGAAATAACCCAGATCAGATCAAGAATGTGTAGTAACTATGCATGCAAACTACGACTAAAATACATAAAGGACGGGACGATACCTGGGGGTTGGTGGTTTTTAACCTCTGTGGGGTGTGAAAACAATAGGAAAGAACATATGGATGCAAAATGTGATGAAAAACGTGTAGAAAAATGTGAAGAAATGTGGATGAAATGATGCTTAAATGGGGTTATGATGAATAAGAACTAAGACGAGAAACACCAAAACCCTGACTACTCCGTAGACTATGGGCTCAATGGACGTGGAAGAGCCTTTCTTCTTGACTTAAACTCGCTCTAGACTGCGATAGGGCTTCGCCGTAATGCTTGAGTGATGGGGGCATCCGAGCAAGAGCACTGACATTTTAATTTGCATTTGTGTCCTTTAGTTTATTTGTATATCCTTGGGAAAGTATATGTGCAATTGTAAGGCTTTATAAGCCAATGTGTCATTCCCTTGGATTGTTTAGGTTTTTATGCAAATTGTCAGTAGGTCCAGCAAGGGGGCCCTCACTCCTTCCCCATTGGTCCACCTAAGCCATTTGGGTCCATGTGGGGCTGGTCAAAGTCCTAGGTGGCCTTCTAGATGCTTGGACTAGTCAAGGGGGACAAGTGTTACCAAAATTCAAAAATGAAGGCCAAGAAGTCCAAGGGCCCCCCCTAATATTTCTTTAATGTGGTTCCAAACAACATGGGAGAAATAGTTTTGACCTTCCTCTTTTACCCCTCCCAATTCTAGATCTAGGGTTATTTTGAGTCTTTTTCCATTTCATACAAATAGATGTAATTCACATTTTATTGGAATTAATGAGAAGAAAAATTATTGTGAAGCAAGAAGCTTGGTGCGCCCCTCCCCTCTCTCCCTCTGGTTTCTCTCTTCTTCCTCCAATATCCAGGGTATAGAACCCTCCTATATTCTCCTTAGCCCCTCTAGATTCTATCTCTGCTGCCGCCGTCGTGCCGCCATCGAGCCGCCGAGAAGCAAGTTCTGAAGTGATGTCCAAGGTTCTATTTTGCTGGACAGAGGGTTACTCCGAGAATTTTAGCTCCCAACTCCGACATCATCTGGAGCTGAGATTTTCAGGGTTGGTTCCCCTCTTGAATCCCCACCTCCAAAAAAATGAATCTTGTCATTTACATTTCTTTTTATATTTTTCTAATTTCGTGTATTTCCACCTTCCAGTTCTGTCCCAGTTCAGAATTGTGTAATAGCAACTCTGTATTACTAGGTTTCGAACCACTTCTTGATTTTTGTTTGAACCCCCAATTTTATTGGGGCTTCTATCCACTATCTCCATCTTCCAAAAAATTTATTCTGAATTTAGGATATCGTTTATATTTTCTAAAAAATCATTTCATATCCCAAATTCTGTTTTGTCTCTACTTTCTAGATCAGACCACTAAGAAGTATAAAATATTATTCCCCAGTCAAATCTCCACAAAACCTTTCATAAAATATATCCCCGTTTTCCTCTCTTCGTCCTCTACCACTTTCAGGAAGAGCTCAATAGCTGAATCGGAGGTCTACAATGCGGGCAATGCCAACTCTCAGGAAAAAGTACTTCTATCCTGAGATCTCGGGTCCTGTCAACCAGCAGCTTGGAAATTCGATCAAGGTCAGATCTGGGATAGCCAATTTTTTCTCTCTGGCCCTAGATCGAAGCATTTTGAAATAGCTTTCCAGCGTTATCTCTTGTGCATCGATCCGACGTCGGTGCTGATCGCAGCAGCAGATTTCGTCAGGTCGCGTGGGTCTGAAACAACAGTTCAGATCCGTGGGCAGCCACTACAACAAGTGAAGATCGGAGCCGCCTGGCCTCTGACCGACGAACCAGGGCGCCGCCTTCCCAGGGAGTGCCCCTCCGGACATCCCCGTCACAGCGATGCCACTCCGGGCCCACACGGCCCCACTGACCAGCATGTGGGTGTGAGCGACGTCACGCGATTCGAGGAGCGAAGAAGACGCGGAGCGCGCGGGCTCCTCTTTGTTTTGCTGTAACACAGAAATAAGAGAAAAGAGAAGGGGCCACCACGGGAGATTGCTCCGACGGGGCGAGCGGGACAAATGTAATATAGCAAGATATGGGGGTTAAACGGCCATAGCGGGAAGTGACCCGCTGCGGCCTCGGGAGGGACGGGAATGGTGCAGAAATCAAATAGCAAGAATTGAAACGGCCATTGGGGAAGTGACTCGCCGCGGCCTCGAGAATATGAGCAGATAAGAATATAATAGAATATAAGAAGAATATAAAGAACGGGAATTTAAACGGCCATTGGGGAAGTGACTCGTCGCGGCCTCGAGAATATGAATAGATAAGAATATAACAAAATATAAAGAGATTATAAGAACGGGAATTTAAACGGCCATTGGGGAAGTGACTCGCCGCGGCCTCGAGAATATGAATAGATAAGAATATAACAAAATATAATATAAGAATGGGAATTTAAACGGTCATTGGGGAAGTGACTCGCCGCGGCCTCGAGAATATGAGCAGATAAGAATATAACAGAATATAAAGAGAATATAAGAACAGGAATTTAAACGGCCATTGGGGAAGTGACTCGCCGCGGCCTCGAGAACATGATGTGATCGCCAGGGGCCAAAAGACCCCAAAATAAAGAAAGTGATCGCGCCTACCTCAAGAGCGGGAGATGGCGGCCTGCTTCTTCCTCCCCTTTCGGCCGGCCGACGGAGAGGGCTTTCCTTGGGTACCCTTGCAAAACAACGACAAACAAGTAACGAGTGGATTAGAAAGATGAAGGTGTAGTATTCAAATCCTTGCGATAAAAAATAACGAAATGATGGCAAGACACACACCTGGTTGGTGTTATCTTTTAAACCCCTCTCGGATACGAGTAGGAGAAAATGCGATGATGGATGCAAGAAGTATATAAGAAGAGGCGCCCTTATGAAGGGGGATAGAGGATGCGAGATGATGAATGCAAAAGAACTACGAAGAAAAGGAAAGGATTGGCTTATTGGATGTGCCGATGGTGAAATCCGGCGGAGCTCCGGTAGCGTGGAGATGACGTGGAAGCGCGGTGGATGAAGACGACCTTCCTCTCGTGAGCGTAGGCACCCGAGAAGCCGGCGGAACCTCCACCTACAAAAGACCCCACGGGTTAAAAATGACTCCGGTAGCCTCTGGGCTCCGGCAGCCCATCGGATCTCTTAGAAGCTCCCCCAGAACTGAGGGGGTGGGCCTCTATTTATAGGGGTCCGGAGGATGGAGGCGTCCAGGACCCTGGACACCTCTATCAGGGCAAAAATAATATTTTAATCTATTTTTATTCATTTTTTCCGAATATTTTTATGGAGGCGTCCAGGGTCCCGGACGCCTCCATAAGTCCCACCGAACTCCACCGAAAGTCGCACGCGGTTTAACACAACACGTGGTTTTGGAGCGGCGACCCGTGATTTGGAAATGGGCGCGTCCAGCCGGCTGGACGTCTCCACAATTTGGATTCTTTCACACACAACAACCCGTCGATCGGTGGGCGGGGCCCCGTGAGTGAGTTGATGGAGGCGTCCAGGGCCTGGACGCCTCCACGAAAATATATTTTTATTTTTTGTTTTGTTTTTTTTATGCCAACTGGCATTTTATATTTTTTATTTTTGTTTTCATGGAGGCGTCCAGGGGCCTGGACGCCTCCATTAATATATATATTTTTTTTCATTTTTTTTGGGTTTGAAAAATAAATAAAAAAATAAAAAAATAATGGGGGCGTCCAGGAGCCTGGACGCCCCCACGAAGACCCGCCTGGGTCCTTAGACAAGGCGTTGGCAGCCGCCCGACAGACACTCTTCCTGGTTTCGGAACCCTCCGATGCGTCCGATTGGTGTTGATGCCGTCTGAATGCCGCAACGAGATGATTTCCGGATGCCGAAAAGGCGGAAGAAGACTCAAGAATAGGAAACACTCGAGCGATTCAAAATGCGAAAGCCAATGCGGGGCGTCGTATAGTAATATGAGATTTTCTCAAGAGATGTCAGGAATGGCGTGTCTACAGCTGCCCCGCCTTGGCGTCTGCTTTGCAAGGGAGTGACACGTAATGGAATGGTATCGAAGTGGAGTGAAATGGAGTGGGAATGGACTGATAAGTTGATGCCAAGGTGTGATGAGACACGCTTTTGACGTTACTGTTTGGAATCTTTCCTGAAGTTTCAATGAGGCGACCTTGAAGGAGGTCTTTCAAATTTTGACGATTTGCTTGGACGGAGATCAAATAAGGGAGGGTGAGATGTGCACTCAGGCACGAAACAAAAAGAGACCAACTTCTTGGTGTGGAAGTACCTGGGTCATAAACCTGCAGGTTTCACCTTTGGGGAGCGGTTACCAGCCAATGTGGAAGTGTTGCGGCCAAGGTGGGTCAAGTAAGGTAAAAAGTAAAGGAATATCTGAGGGTCTGTCCAAACAAGGGTCTCCTTTGGAAGAGCAGCGTAGGGCCGTTTCAAGGAAACTCGGTATTTCATTCGGAGTGGAATATCTCATATTTGTAAGAATTGAAGCACAGCGGCTTTCGCAATCGAATCACTTGAATGATCTTCCGCAATAAATCAAAGTCCTATATGAATGCATGCTGGGCTTAAAGAAAAATTTAAAATAAACTAAAATAGAAAATAGCCAAGGATAATATTGTCAACTTGTTAAGAACGGGTCAGGATACCGATCCGGTGAGCCGACACTGGGCTGGGGCCCGTTTATCCGCACACCAACTCACTGAATGGAACCGTCGTCCCCATGCTATCACAAGTTAACGGCCTATCCGTACAACCCAAATTCTTCCGGGATCCTCACTATTTTTGTTGAAGGGAAACTCAAATCCCAGATTCGTTCGGGCCGCGAGGTCCTTGACATGTTCTAGTAGCGTAGGTATCATATACTGCGATGCATGACATGGTGGGCCCAACCATTGAAAGGTGGGACAGGAGATAGGACAAAGACGTCCGTTAGTAAAACTTGCACAGGCCAGCATGGATTAATAACATCAGAAAGTAACAGAATCGTAATAGAATCGCACCACAATGGAAAGGAGATCTTGCCAAAATCCTGACATTGACCGCTGATGTGACATGTTCTGTCCTGTAGCGATCTTCCCTTCCTATAAGAACTCCCCTTAGGCTAGTTCATTCAAATGCACCAAGGTGGGTTTTGGAAGCTCAGGAGAGGAAGGAGAGGAGAATCTTGAGATCTCAGGATGGAAGGAGAGTCTTCCCGTGTTATGAAGAGGATCAGGCCTGGCCGCGAGATTGGGCGACTCTCCAACCTCGAGGGTCATCTCAGCGGGATGATCATGTTGCATATAGTAAGTTGACTCATTTCAACTTTTCTCCTCTTGAACCTTCTTCTCACTTGCTCCCTTCCTCCTTCTTTCTCAGCCATATCCACTCTTCCCGAGCCCGAGGAAGTTTTCCAAATTGCCATGGCTTTCAAAGTTAACTTCCAACATATCCATCGGCATGAGGGCCATACTCTCGAAGTGGCATCTGCAGGGGCTCCTTATTCACGCCAAACACTACGAGAAGATTCGTATGGACTGGGCAGCTATGGGCGCACTAGTGGAGATCTGGCATCCCCAGACCCACACTTTTATCTTCCCGACCTTCGAGGCGACCATCCTCCTTGAGGAGGTGGAACTTCTGCTCGGATTGAAGAAATTCAAGAGTGACGGGAAGGTGAAGGCTATGCGGATGCTGACACAGGGGACTTCCGAAAGCGTCCTTGGAAGCTCCATGCCGCCCGACGCAGCCCGAAAGGTTCGTACTCAAAAGGGAATTGATTTGCAAAAGCTCGCGGAATGGGTCATGGAGGCCCTGAGAGGGTTACCATACGATGACTATTTGGAGGGAATCATGAAAGGGTTCACCATTTGTCTGGCGGGGGCTCTCTTGTTTCCTTATACCGACAACATGGTGGAGGAAGACCAACTGAGTGCTATCTGTGGGATCTGGCGTGGAAAGAGGGTGGGACCCGCTGTCCTTGCCTACCTGTATAGTGGCCTTACTGCCTCGAGCATGGGTAAGCCTCCTTTTGGTTGCGCACTTGTCCTGAATTGCTGGCTGGATTTGCATTTCAAGTTTGATCACCGTGAGGGAATGCCAACCGCTTCGAAGCTCTTCCAACAAAGCCCCCTTTATCACATAGCCGATGTGTTAGGCTTCGGTGGCACCGTGGCGAACCGTGTTCCATGGCTAAAGAGACGTGAAGACTGGCGGTCTCACTTTTGAACCGTGACACAAAGCTTCTTCTCTTGCGCACCGGCATGTTTACTCCTGCTTGAGCTCCTCATGAGGTCTTCTTGTGAAGTTGATCTCCAACTGATTGGTGCGACCGAGTTTGTCCTTTACAACGCGCATCGGTGCTGCCTCCAGATCGGCATTCCACGTCATTCGTTCCCACTACCGACTGGCATCGTTCCTTTGAAGAAGAGAGAGTTGGGCACTGAAGC
Organism: Amorphophallus konjac; assembly: GCA_022559845.1. Lineage (NCBI taxonomy): Eukaryota > Viridiplantae > Streptophyta > Magnoliopsida > Alismatales > Araceae > Amorphophallus > Amorphophallus konjac. The sequence goes on along the minus strand of CM040126.1, from coordinate 86,501,342 downwards.
GGATGCGAAGGAAGCAAAGGCCGTCAAAGCACCCTGGAAGACAATTGTTGCGGGAAAGGCCTTAGCGCATGTGGGGGAAGAATGCGAGCTGTGGAGAGCTTATGTAACCGAACTGGGGAAGTTAAGGCCTAAGGCACCTAAGCCCCTGATGTAGCTCGTTCTGCTTTCTGATGGAATAAAATCTGGCATTTTTATGTTTTGGACCACGTTCCCTTTATTATGATTTTTATTTTTCCATTTTTCTATTTTTGTGTTTTCTTTCGTTTTATGATCATATATATATATTAAAAATTATTTTTAATGGGGGCGTCCAGGGGCCTGGACGCCTCCAAGTTTATTATTTTTTATTTTATTTTTCATTTATTTTTTTATTTTGGGTGCGTCCAGGGCGCTGGACGCCCCTATAATTTCTTTTTTATTATTTTTTTGGATTTTTGTTTGGGGGCGTCCAGGCGCCTGGACACCCCTAAGTTTTTGAATTTTTGAAAAGGAAAGAAAAAAATGGGGGCGTCCAGGCGCCTGGACGCCCCAAAAAAAGGGATTTTCTTATATAAGGGGGGCCTCACCCCCCTTTCACTTCTATTGTTCATTCTGACGACTCGTTCACTCTAAACGACCCATTCCCAATTCCAATGGAGCAAGGAGGCCTGAGCCAGGGTGGGGAGAAGCGGAAACGACGGGCTCGTCGTCCGAGGAGGCTGAGAGATGACGTCGAGGAGGCTGCCGTGGCGGAGGAGATTGGCGTGGAGGAGGAGGCTCCTCTTTTGGCCGTGGATGGCCCTGCGGGCGCTGGTGACACGGGAGAGGACGAGCACGATCCGGTAAGCCCCTTAGACTTCCATTCTATTGGTTCACTGGGCTAAACGGGCGAACGAGAGGCTGTGTGGAGAGGCCGGGGAGTGAGGGAAGGAGGCGTCCAGGGTCCTGGAAGCCTCCAAAAATTTTATTTTTATTTTTATTATTTGTTTTTTTGGGTTATTACGTAAATAAAATAAAATAAAATAAGGTAAGGAGGCGTCCAGGGCGGTGGACGCCTCCACGATAATAAATATTATTTATTTATTTTTATTTTGATTAAAAAGAAAGAAATAAAAATAGGAAAGGGGCGTCCAGAAGGTTGGACGCCTCTAAAAATATATATATAATAAATATTATGTACGGTGTTATTGTTTATTATTATCCATGATTCTGATGTGTTGCCCTGTTGGTTTTGTGGTGTGCAGGGCGTGATGAAGGGCCGGATCAGCTGGTCTCTAGTGGTGGCAGCGTACCGTGGGCTGCCAGACTTCCAGAGGGCGCGCGTGGACGCCATGGGCTTTGGAGCCTTCCTCAGGATTGAGCCCTTTCGGCTCGACCTTCCTCTCATTCAGACGTTGAGGGAGCGGTGGCACGCGCCGAGCCGGGCGTTTCTGATGCCCTCGGGGCACATGGTGCCGACACTAGAGGACGTAGCTCGGATCATCGGGCTACGAGTTGACGGAGAGGCAGTCAGCGGGGTCACCTACCCTGACTACCGAGAGAGTGCCCTGGACCTGCTGTGGTTAGAGACGAGCGTGACCGACAGAGACAGCAGGGTAGTCGGCCGAGTGGAGATTATGGAGGCGCTCAGATTGATGTGGCACAGCCCAAAGACCACTAAATATGATAAGGTGACCCTAGGACTTAGACCCGCAAGCATACAAGCGCTCAATGATTCTCACAACGATGATTTCTGCTCACTCGGTTCACACGTTCACCCGGTGGGTCCGGGAGATGATGGTGAGGGTCCGAGGCGGGACCCAATTGTCCTAATGGACTTACAATGCTAAGGCTGACCTCCAATGGGCCTGGGAGTCCCAACTTTGTGGGTGGCTGGCCCGCAAGGCGGGGTGTGGGGTGGCACTCACTCACGGGCCGCGGTGGGCACGATATTGCTTAAAATGAATTCCGAGCACTCTCTTACCGTCCGACGGGCATTCAAGGCAATACTACATTTGCAGAAATGAAGCTACAAGGGTGTGATCAGAAGCTCACCTGATCGGTGTGAAGACACCGATCCCGTTCGGAGACGAGGGCGCGCCGGGAGGCGAGGGTATACACCCGATCACCGCGGCGATGGAGCTTGACCTGAAAATGTGAAGAGGTACAGCACTACGCCCCTTGCAAGGGGGGGATCTTGGGGTGGGGGTTAATGTATTACAACCAAAAATTACCTCCACGCAGGGAGGGGCCTTCAGCCGGCCAAGCGGGGAGGGGAACGAGCGAGATAGAGTCGACTTTCCGAGCTTTGCCGATTCTGCCTAGCTTCTGTAATTCTGGACAGAGGGCCGATGTCGATGCTGCCAATAATTCCACCGAACTTGGAATCTCATGAAACTTGCGCCAAAAGCTTGCTAACCGGAGAGGGGTGTGGCTTGAATTTTTTGGACGACGTTCTGATCTGGGGGCTGACTGCTCCAGCGACTGGAAGATGGATGCAGCTCTGGTCTCTGGCCGAGCTCAGTCTGAAACAGCAAGTTGCAGAAGCTGCCACGATCGCTCCTGAGCTCCAAATTTGGCACCGCTAGACTCGTTGGAATCGTGGACGAGTCTACTTTGCATCAAAACAAACGGCGAAGTCTTCTGATGTTGGAGATGAGCTGGGTGTCCAGAGAAGTGGACGGTGGTTGGTGCAGACTGTGAGGAGGCAGACCGGCGTGGGTGTGGTAGAAAATTGGTATCTCTGGTTGTCGGATGCTGAACGGGGTTCCGCCTTCTGTTCCTGGACGCTGACAGGGGGAGGAAGAACTTTGTAGAAGACCTCAAAGACTGGTTCCTTCAAGGTTTGTCGTGGGAGAGTCTTCTCTGCCGCTCTGGCTCCTGGTCTGAGAGGTTCTGCGCAGTCGGGGAAGAACAGCCTTCACGGACGGCCACGAACTCGGAATGGAGTGATTCCACCTCGCCTGCGAAGAGCACAGGGAGGCCTTTCCAGAAAGTTAGGCCACGCCACCAGCAGAATCAGGATGCAGTCGTGGACGTCGCTGCAACAGAGTGCTAAACTGTAGGTCGGCCTGCACACAAAGCTGGAGTGGAGAAGAGAGGAGGGGGTGAACTTGGCTTGAGGGGAGAGGAGGGGTGCGACCTAGGGAGCAAGGAGGGAAGGGGAGATTCAAATTTGGGCTTTGGAATGAGTTAATTCAGCCTTGGGAAGGTGGAGATATGCTTAGGGAAGTGAAAGGGGTAGGTGGTGGTTGGAGGGTGGGGTTTTGAGTGGTGGAACTTCCTTGGGACTAGGTGAGGATTAAAGAGGGGTTGTGGGAAGTTGTGGGGAGTTAATGGAGGTAGGTGGGGGTTGGAAGTGGTTGAGAGGGGGAGGAGAGAGAGTGAATTTCGAAATTTAGAGAGAGGAGGAGAGAGAATGGAGAGATAATGAGAGAGAGAGAGATATTGAGAGAGTTTGAAAGGGTTTTCTTCAATATTCATCAAAAGTTGAATACAAGAGGAGAGATGGGGCCTATATATAGGCAACCATTCTTTACATGACCAAAATACCCTTGACAATAAGATAAAAGACCGAGCATATCCTAGACTCAATCCTATGGGCCCATAACTAAAGTAATAAGGCCCAATTAAACATAACAAGGGAAATGGACTAAAACCATATGACTCAATAAAGGAAAATACATAAGATAGGACTCAATAAAAAGAAAATACATAAAATGAAACTTGGGAAATGAAGATAACAAGTGTAGACCATGATCAATCTATATCAAGAGTGCGCAGGCGATCAAAGCTAGAGGGGTGTCGGGAGATGCCCTCATCAAATCCCCCGGGGTGGGGAGAGCTCGACCCTGTCGAGTATGGGTCTGCCTGGCTATCGTACTGCTCCATCATGTCGGGATCTAAGCATATCAAATCCTCCCGACTCACCCATGTATCCTCGATCGGGGGACGGCTCTTCCACCTAACCAGATAGCGCTGATACACCCTGTGCCTCGTAATGATACTCTGCTCATCCAGTATTGCCTCTACCTGCTCTCGTCGGTCTCTCAAGCTAGAAAGTGGAGTCCCTCCGGGAGTGTCTCTCATAAGGGGGGGTAAAGGCTCAAGCTCCTCACTGGGTTCCACCGCGGGGCCTTTGTGGGGTACCAGGTCCGCCACACTGAAGGTAGGGTGCACCCCATAGCTTTCTGGTAGGTCAAGCTCATAAGCATTGCTGCCAAGTCGTCGTAGAACTCGAAAGGGTCCCGAACCCCGTGCCCTCAACTTGGAGGCAGGTCCCGGAAGGAGCTGCTCCGTCCTCACCATCACCGAGTCTCCCACTTGGAACTCGTAGTGGCGCCGATGAGCATCTGCCCGCCTTTTGTAAGTCTCATTGATCCTTCCTATATGCTTGCGAGAATGCGTATGCCAAGGTGGACCTGGGCAGCCAAATGTAGACCGATCACACTTTGATGCTATGAAGACTGTGGTAGTCTTAGGAGGGCCGGGACATCCATAGATGAACCTTTTATGCATGGGTGTGATAAATGTCGGGGGACCCGGACATCCATGTATGCTCCTATCATGCTTAAGACTCATGATGAATGAAGGTGGGCCAATACATCTGAATATGGTCCACTTATGCTGCCTACTTGACATGTGGGTGATGTGGATGAATGTACCCGACTTATAAATCATGTCAAATGGTGTGGTAGGCCTGGACACATGCATGTTTATCCCAAAGGTGACTTCCATGTGCATAGATGTGGGATGTCTTTTGAACGTCCATGTGAATGGGTCGAAGGGATCTACGAACGTGGTTATGGGGTGGGGCACTTCATCAATCCCAAGGTGTTTGTTGCCTAAGGTCAAGGCTCTCATGTTGTAACCCGATTCTAGGAAGGGAGGAGTTTGGGTCGACATGGGCGATGTGGGTAAGGTGAGGTGGGTGGTGAATAGGGAAAGTGGGTCACATGGAGATTTAGGCTCCCATAGAAAAGGGTCAAAGGGATTATGGTAAGGGTCACCTAGGTAGGGGTACTCCATGTTCTCAAGGTCCTCAAATGGCGAATCATCTCTCTCTAAGATAATTGGGCCAAGGTTGCTAATGGGTTGGCCAATCAAAGTACTTGGGATCTCAATGGTTGGGGAGTAGACTAGGATGGGTTCCTCCTCCATGGGAAGAAGGAGTATGATCTCACTTGTAAATTGGCCATTGGTGTAGATGGAAGTGATGGAGCCAATGGTGGGGTAAGCTAGGCTAATGGTGCTAGACTCTGATGGCCTCATGGCTAGCATATCGGTCAAGTGGACTTGCCAATGTAGGTAGGCCACTAAGTCTCCCAAATCTTCTACACAATAGGAGGTTTGATAAGTGACATGAGGCTGAGTGGGAATGAGTTGGGATTGATGTCCCATGAGTAGGTGGCTTGGTTGTAAACTAGGAATGGTGAGGCCTCGCTTGAGCCATAGGAATATGGACTTATCTATGGTGATGGTGTCATGGGGAAGGGTGTATAGCTCTTGAGGAACTAGGTTAGGAGGCGTGGGTGAGTTGTACGGCCCTTGGATTTCCTTGATTTTGGGAGGTGGATCCGAATTGGTATCCCTCTCCACTTGGGTAGGTGTGTGGGTTGCAACTCCTAAGGACAATGGGGTAGGAAGGTCTATGGTGGGTGGGTTGGTGTTAATCGAGGCATGGCGCACTCGAGGAGGTGAGCAAGGTCGGACATGGGTTGGACTTGGGAGTGGAAGTAGTGGAGGCCTAATTTGGGGTAAGATTGGTGTAGGAAGCGGGAGGTGGGTTGGGTGAGGGGTTTTGGGTTTTGGGGTGGTGGCCATTATGGGCCTTGGTGGAGGGGTGGACATGGTGTCCACATGGTTTTTAATGGTGAGGGTTGGATGAGTGGTGGTCACCATGGAGGGAATTGGGTTGGTTAGGGGTCTCTTGCCCTTGGGATCACTTGGGGTGGAAGTGGGGGCTAAAGGGGCTTGACTAGTGTAGGTTAGGGAAGGGGGTTTTGGTTGGGATGTGGGGGACCTCATGGGGTTAGGTGGGGAGGTGGAGGTCTTAGGTACTTGGGTTTTAGTGATAAGGGTTTGGACGGGTGGGGTGGGAGGAGTGGGAGTGCTCCTTGGGTTTTGGTGATCCGAGTGGGAAGGGGACACATACCTAGCCCTTAGTTGATCCTTCATGTCCTCCCATGTGGTGAGGGGAGCTTCCCGTCTAATTATCCTTAAGCCCTCAATTTTACACCAATGAGTTTGAGCCCTTTTGGTTAGTTGTATTTTGGCAACCCATGCCTTTTCATCCTCGGAAATATGATACCAATTGAAGTATTGGTCCATTGTAGCTTCCCAATCTAAATATTTGCTAGGAGAGGTCCCATCAAAGGTGGGAAGTGGGAAAGGGGTCATCCTATCGTCCGTCCTTAGGGCGGGCCTATTTTTTCCAAGTTGGTTGAGTCGGCCCGATATGTTATCAAGCCGCTCATTGGCATAGGTCAAGGCTTTCATGAAGTAGTTGAAGTCATGAGTGTTAGTGGTAGGCATCCCTTGGGGTTTTGGATTCATTGTGGGATTGGAAGATGTAGTATTGGGTTGAAAGCGAGTACCACTACGAGTGGTCATGCAAGGTTGGGTGGGCTATGCAAGGGTGTGCGGATGCACCTATGAAAGACTTAGTGTGACCCAAGACTAGACTTGTAAGGACAAGCCTATGACCGCTCTGATACCACTTGATGTGGCACAGCCCAAAGACCACTAAATATGATAAGGTGACCCTAGGACTTAGACCCGCAAGCATACAAGCGCTCAATGATTCTCACAACGACGATTTCTGCTCACTCGGTTCACACGTTCACCCGGTGGGTCCGGGAGATGATGGTGAGGGTCCGAGGCGGGACCCAATTGTCCTAATGGACTTACAATGCTAAGGCTGACCTCCAATGGGCCTGGGAGTCCCAACTTTGTGGGTGGCTGGCCCGCAAGGCGGGGTGTGGGGTGGCACTCACTCACGGGCCGCGGTGGGCACGATATTGCTTAAAATGAATTCCGAGCACTCTCTTACCGTCCGACGGGCATTCAAGGCAATACTACATTTGCAGAAATGAAGCTACAAGGGTGTGATCAGAAGCTCACCTGATCGGTGTGAAGACACCGATCCCGTTCGGAGACGAGGGCGCGCCGGGAGGCGAGGGTATACACCCGATCGCCGCGGCGATGGAGCTTGACCTGAAAATGTGAAGAGGTACAGCACTACGCCCCTTGCAAGGGGGGGATCTTGGGGTGGGGGTTAATGTATTACAACCAAAAATTACCTCCACGCAGGGAGGGGCCTTCTGCCGGCCAAGCGGGGAGGGGAACGAGCGAGATAGAGTCGACTTTCCGAGCTTTGCCGATTCTGCCTAGCTTCTGTAATTCTGGACAGAGGGCCGATGTCGATGCTGCCAATAATTCCACCGAACTTGGAATCTCATGAAACTTGCGCCAAAAGCTTGCTAACCGGAGAGGGGTGTGGCTTGAATTTTTTGGACGACGTTCTGATCTGGGGGCTGACTGCTCCAGCGACTGGAAGATGGATGCAGCTCTGGTCTCTGGCCGAGCTCAGTCTGAAACAGCAAGTTGCAGAAGCTGCCACGATCGCTCCTGAGCTCCAAATTTGGCACCGCTAGACTCGTTGGAATCGTGGACGAGTCTACTTTGCAGAAAAACAAACGGCGAAGTCTTCTGATGTTGGAGATGAGCTGGGTGTCCAGAGAAGTGGACGGTGGTCGGTGCAGACTGTGAGGAGGCAGACCGGCGTGGGTGTGGTAGAAAATTGGTATCTCTGGTTGTCGGATGCCGAACGGGGTTCCGCCTTCTGTTCCTGGACGCTGACAGGGGGAGGAAGAACTTTGTAGAAGACCTCAAAGAATGGTTCCTTCAAGGTTTGTCGTGGGAGAGTCTTCTCTGCCGCTCTGGCTCCTGGTCTGAGAGGTTCTGCACAGTCGGGGAAGAACAGCCTTCACGGACGGCCACGAACTCGGAATGGAGTGATTCCACCTCGCCTGCGAAGAGCACAGGGAGGCCTTTCCAGAAAGTTAGGCCACGCCACCAGCAGAACCAGGATGCAGTCGTGGACGTCGCTGCAACAGAGTGCTAAACTGTAGGTCGGCCTGCACACAAAGCTGGAGTGGAGAAGAGAGGAGGGGGTGAACTTGGCTTGAGGGGAGAGGAGGGGTGCGACCTAGGGAGCAAGGAGGGAAGGGGAGATTCGAATTTGGGCTTTGGAATGAGTTAATTCAGCCTTGGGAAGGTGGAGATATGCTTAGGGAAGTGAAAGGGGTAGGTGGTGGTTGGAGGGTGGGGTTTTGAGTGGTGGAACTTCCTTGGGACTAGGTGAGGATTAAAGAGGGGTTGTGGGAAGTTGTGGGGAGTTAATGGAGGTAGGTGGGGGTTGGAAGTGGTTGAGAGGGGGAGGAGAGAGAGTGAATTTCGAAATTTAGAGAGAGGAGGAGAGAGAATGGAGAGATAATGAGAGAGAGAGAGATATTGAGAGAGTTTGAAAGGGTTTTCTTCAATATTCATCAAAAGTTGAATACAAGAGGAGAGATGGGGCCTATATATAGGCAACCATTCTTTACATGACCAAAATACCCTTGACAATAAGATAAAAGACCGAGCATATCCTAGACTCAATCCTATGGGCCCATAACTAAAGTAATAAGGCCCAATTAAACATAACAAGGGAAATGGACTAAAACCATATGACTCAATAAAGGAAAATACATAAGATAGGACTCAATAAAAAGAAAATACATAAAATGAAACTTGGGAAATGAAGATAACAAGTGTAGACCATGATCAATCTATATCAAGAGTGCGCAGGCGATCAAAGCTAGAGGGGTGTCGGGAGATGCCCTCATCACAGATTCGTCGACCCGCGCTAGCGGGTTAGCGAGACTGGAGCGGAGTTTCTGGCACGACTGGAGGGAGATGCCCGTGCAGCTTTCACTCAGGACCTGAGCGAGCGGGAGCTGGTGGATCTAGACCTCCGGAGGTTTCTTTTCTTCTTCCTGGGCCGCCTTCTGCTGGGGACGAAGGGTGACGGCATCCATTGCCGCTTCCTCGGGATCCTGGCGGACCTTGACAGAGTGGGGCACAATGCGGGGGGAGCGACTCTGCTTGCCCATTTGATTGCTGATCTCTCCCAGACTTCAGAGATAGAGATGACAGTCAGTGGCTTCGCACCTTTTCTCCAGGTACACAATTTATTTATGCATTTTTCGTAGTTAAATATGCAATTACTCGTGCTAATGATGTATGATGGATGCAGGTGTGGAGTTATTACTACTTCCCGATGGGGAGGGCCAGGCAGGGGAACAGGAGAGCCGTTCCTCTAGCGCGACAGTGGAGGCCGGTCGTGGTAGCGGGACCACACAGCTACCAGCTGGCGTCACTTCGTCGGGAGTTGAGCGAGTACCCCGAGGCTATGGTATGATGCGTATGATTTCTTTGTATTTTTTATGCATGCGACCTAATGGCAACTAGTATGATGTATGTATGGTGATGTAGGTGGTGTGGAGGCCCTACCTGGGTATGGTCGACGCTGGCCAGCCCTGGGTTGTGGCGGGTCTTCCTCGTTTCGGGCGGGACGTGTGGGTCCATTGCCTGACCGAGATCGAGCCGCTTCGGCTGAGGCTGGTTATGAGGACGTTGGGGCTGGCCCAAGAGTGGGTTGATGTAGATGAGCCGGTCCGCATCAGGCGGAAGACCAAGGGGAAGGCAAAGATTGTGAACTGGCATACGCGCTTCCCAGCACAGTACCAGGACTGGCAGCAGTGCGGGGCCCCAGTGGTGTCCCATGTACAGGACAGCACTGATTACATGAGACGGTATCGAGCTACGTACGGGGACCGCCTCTCCCTCGGTGGTATGGCAGGGGTAAGTGTGAAATGAAAATGCTTCATTCTTCTATGTGTATATGCATGTGATACTAACTTATATGCCATGCAGGATGCTCGTGACGACATGATCGCCGACCTGCGGGCCCAGTTGGCTGACGCCAGGCGGCAGTTGGTGGCCATCCGACAGGAGTTGGAGATCCTGGTGAGTCTATGCAATGCATTTTTGTGACCTGGATTTTTGATACTTGGTCTCTGACTGTCGTTTGCTCTGTGTTTCAGCGGGCCCACCAGGCAGCGGCAGCCGGGACGGCTGGTGGAGCGGGTTCCAGTTCGTGGGGCCCTCCCCCGGAGGTCTCTGCCCTTCAGAAGCAGCTGGCGTATGCGGTGGCTCGGGCTGAGGAGGCCGAGCGTGACCGCGCAGCTCGAGTGAGTGTTCGCCTGACCCCGACTCTCCTTCTAGTTGCTTTCCTTCTATCACTGCTCTCTTACGGTGCATGCGTGCTTCGACAGGTGGCCGAGATTAGGGAGGCCCTGGCCCGTGCTGTTCGTGCCGAGCAGGAGCGCGATGCCTAGGCGGCAGAGCGTGATGCCAGGATTGCAGAGCTAGAGGAGGAGTGGCGACGGGAGGCTGAGGAGCTTCCTCGCGACGTGGTGGATCTACGGATCGCCCTCGAGCTGTCAAGGAGAGAGGCGATGAGAGAGAGAGAGGAGAGGGAGAGGGATAGGGAGATCCTAGAGAGAGAGAGGGAGAGGGATAGGGAGATCCTAGAGAGAGAGAGGGAGAGGGATAGGGAGATCATAGAGAAAGAGAGGGAGTACAGGAGGGCAGAGTGACATCGAGATTGGGACGAGAGGAGGGCCTTGGAGGCCCAGGTGAGGGACCTCCGACTAAGTCTTGGCACGGCGGAGGGGAGACTTCTGGAGAGTGAGGAGCGGTATCAGAGGGCGAAGGAGCGCGGGGCACGACTTCATCAGTCTGGTTCCTTTTCCGTGGGCAGCTTTCTAGCTTCTTCGGCCGAGGAGCGTCGCCGCACCTTGGAGGCTGGCATGGTGCCACCTGGGGAGGCGAGCACGGCTTCTCAGGGTTCGCAGAGGCCCCCTAGGGATCCCCGTCAGAGGAGGGAGGAGAGAGATGACCAGGAGGGTGATGGCGAGAGTTAGAGAGTTGCTTGTACACTCCACCCTCCTTACTGCATGATGTACTTTCAACTATTATATGAAATGAAAATGGCTTTCTTGTGTTGTGTGTACCTTTCCTCTCTCACTTTTATGCTGCACCGAGTTGTTTCGAGGCATGCCTTACGAGACTTTGCCCTGAACAGCGGGGAACTGCGCTTTGCATGGGGGGATTCTGTTTCCTTTCTCCCCCTTTTTTGGGCGCGTCCAGGCGCGAGGACACATCTTAATCCTCGAATTCAAATTTAAAGCGACGGGTGGCCTTTCTTCTCCCGTGCCTTACCCGCAAACGAGCCCGCCTTCTGCCGAAACTTGCTCGCCCGTCTTTGTCTTCTTCCCCTTGATCGATGGAGTTCGGTGGTCTGGACCACGGCGAAGGTGGAGAGGGACGCGGGACCCCTCACCCAAGGAGGGACGCGTCAGAGCACGGAACGGCGTCCATGGAGGAGGAAGGGCCGCTTCGGGCCCCCGAGGGACCCGAGGGGCCCAACGGCACGGAAGGAAGTGAACACGGCTCGGTGAGTGCTTCGGTTTCCCCTTCTTTGATCTATTTTGAGTTTTGAAGCGAGGCGTGCGAGGGGGGAAAGGGTTCGGCGAGTGTTGCACTCAAATGATGGACGCATCCTAGACAAGGGACGCGTTCTTTGTTATGATGCGAGGCCCTTCTTTTTTGGTGCAGGACATGGCGAGGACCCTGGGCCTGGTCGATGAGTGGGCGAGTGCAGACGAGCCGAGCCGCGTCAGGAAGGAGAGTCGCGGCAAGGTGAAGCTTGAAGACTGGCGCATACGTCTCCCTGGACAGTAAGGGAGCGTACTGGTGCAGGATAGTGCCGACTTCCTGCGGCAACAGAGAGAGAGTTACGTGGGACTTCCCCGAGCCGAGGATACGCGCGACGTCAACGGCTCTCGTGCCCAATTAGCCGAGGTCAGGCGGCAGCTGACCGCCACTCAACAGGAACTGTCGCTCCTGGTAAGCTAAGTGCTGCATTTTCTATTTTTTTTTTTAATGTAGACCTTGGCTGACTGCTGTTGTTTGTTCGTTCCAGTGTGCCCAGCAGACAACGATGGTGGGAGTGGCTGGCGGCGCATCTTCCAGTGCCTCGGCCCCTTTTCTTGAGATTGCCTCCCTCCGGGAGCAACTTGCCGGTGCGGTGGCTCGGGCTGCCCGGGCGGAAGAGGAGCGTGATGCCTGGGTGGCGACTGTAACAGAGCTGCGACATCGCGGTGAGGAGAGACCTTCTCCAGACATCCTGGAGTTAAGGGTTCTTCTGCAGATGATGAGGAGAGAGGCAGAGAGAGAGAAAGCCGAGAGAAGGTCCGAGCGACAGCGAGATCAGGCTGAGAGGAGGGCCTTGGAGGCCCAAGTGAGGGAGCTCTAGCTGGGCCTTCAGGCCGTCGTGCAGAGGCTAGGAGGGATGGAGACGCGTTACGAGAGAGCGCGAGAGTTCAGGGAGCGACTGTGCCAGTCTGGTCGCTTTGCTACTAGTGGCTTCTTCGCCACGCCAGAGGAGGAGCAGCGAGTCATTGCTGTGGAGCCGGTGCCACGAGACGAGGCGGGTGCTACTGCACGGGGATCCAGGAGGCTTCTGAGGGACCCTCACCTCAGGGGAGAGGAGAGGGACGCCTAGAGGGACGAGCATGAAGATAATGGCAAGAGTTGGCAAGCTAGTGGACCCGCCTCCTTTCTATGATTGTAGTGTTTATGACAGCTTATGTAGAATTATGAATGGAGTGATTTGATTTTCTACTGCTTGTTTGTTCTCTTGTGCGTTCCTTCTTCCCTACACTTCTTCTCCTTTGCACTGTTCCCATATGATGGGTCTGCCGAGACTCCACCCCAAGCGGAGAATCGCGTCTTGTTGTGACCATTTTCCACGGGAATCTGTCGTCGAAGTCAATAATGACGGCCCTAGTCCCTTTTCCCGGATGTTGTGTCAAATTTTGCGGACGTCCTCCAAAACATGATAGGGTATCCCTAGACAACATAGGGGGCTAGTCGTCATATTCTTCATCCAATCAATCACCATGTGCGAGCGGTGAAGTGACTCACGGGACCGTATGGTAGGTGCCTCATCGCGAGGGCTATCATTAAAGGTGATGGAGGCAATCTTGGCCTGCACTCCTTCCATTTCTATAAATTCTTGTCCCTTTTATCCTCCCAGGTATATCGAGAGCTAACTCGAGGAGCCCAAGTTCTCACGGGAGAGGAGGAGTTCAAAATTCCGAGAGTTGGATGGAGGGCGAATCTTCCCACTCCTCGAAGAGAAGCAGGTCCAGTGGTAGTAGTTCCAGGAGGCTTTCGGACCTCGAAGGGCACTTCAGCGAAAGGGCCCAATCACAACTCGTAAGCTGAGCTTTCCTGCCCCTTTTTCCATTCTTTTTCCTTCCTTTCTTTCTGACCAAACCTCCTCTCCATTCTCTGCATGCGTAGAGTGTGATGAAATCACAGATCTCATGAGAGTTGGTAGTGGCAGCTATTGACACCTGGAAAATGAACAAGGGTGGAAGCACAATTGAAAAGAGGGTCTGACCAACAGTGAAAGACCAATGATGAAGCTCGTCAACCATTCACCCGGCTAAAGCCCTTGTCGGCCAAAGCTGATGCCCGGTGCCGATGTCATTCAGACGGCAGCGCCGATAAAGCCGCAGTCACTCGACTGATGAGACCTCCCAGCCCTTTAAGAAGAGCTGTACTACTGCTTCGTCCAAGAATCCACAGATGATATGTCAGGGTAAGCTAGATGTCAGCTTACTGATGGATGTAATATGAGATAAAGATGAATCCGGCACCGGCAGATAAAGATTGTCAGGGCTCCTACAAAATCAGAACAGAAGAGCAATCCTCTCCACAGATTACACACCCGACCGAAGTCTGTCAGACTGAAGCTGATGCCCGGTCTTGTCACCGCTCAGATGACAATGCCGATAAAACATACCCAGTTTTGTCGTCATTCAGACGGCAATACTGATTAAACCTCAGTGAGTTCACTGATCAAGCCTCAAGACGATCTCAACAAAGTCATGTCTCTACTAAAGGTGGGCCTTATTCGGTTCTGATGAAGATTAATTCAAAAGAAAGCATAAAGAGAAGCCTAAGGCACGTATGAGGCCTGAAGGCACTAGATGGGCCGGCCATTTGGGCTCCTGTTAATGGCGCCGGGAGCCTCAACAGGGGGCGACTTATCGCGCCGGGAGATGTCTCGAATGGAACAAGCCGCACCGACTGCCCTCCACCGAGAGGACAGAGGGATGAGAGCTATAAAAGCAAACCCTCTTTGAAATGGGGAGGGGATCGGAAGCCGGGCCATCGATCAAAAAGAAAGAAAAGAGAAGAGACCAGAGAGAGAGAGAGCCTCCTCCGCTGAAAAAGAAAGAGAGAAGAGACCGATCCCCAGGGAAGAAGCTCCAGGTGGGCATCCGGGGAGGGAGAGGAGTCAATGCTCCGCCCTCCCCCCCCATGTTTTCTTGTCTTCTGCTTTATGTAATCGTTTCAAGCTTTATCTTGATTCATGCGATGTAGCCGAGATATCTCGGCATCTGTTTGTTCCCCTTCCCCTCACTCCTGCCTTGTAATCGGCTTGAGTATTAGAGTGGTGTATGGTCTGGGCTTTCCCACTGTGTGTCTTCCCCGATGGGCATCGCCAAACGAATGGATATATATGTATGGTGGGCTATAGTTTAAGCCTGATTTTTGCTTCCTCTGAAACTCTATTGCCCTTCCCCGCGTTCTCTGTAAATCAGCTGCATGATAATCTGATTTACCTGTTTCTTCTCTCTGCTTCTTAGCACCATCAGTGCTCAGCCCAGAGCCCGGGACAGACTATCCCTTGGCTGCTGGGATGAAGCTGTGTCATACAATGGTCAAGCTTGAGAAACTCCGGGGTTCTAAGCGTGCGTGCTTCATCCGTTGATGTCATCTAAGTCGCCTCTGGGGCCAGAGACAGTCATCTCTTGGCTCCCAGGGCGACGAATGACCAGATCAAGTATGTCCCCAAGCTCTGCGTGACAATGGCGATGGACAGGGGCATTCAGACTCCGGCTTCCCAGATGCCTCTCGAACCCTAATACTCCTTTGAATTCTAGACCTAATCCAACTCAGAGTGGATGCCTTGAGCAGTCTAGAGCCCATAGAATCCGTCAGTTTCTGCCCAAACCACCATTAAAACAAAAACAGAGTACCGTAAAACCCTGAACCCCTCTCGGTGCCCTCACCATTTCGGCCTCCAGAACAGTAAAACGGATGAACAGCCCTCGGCGCGGGTCTTCCCGCGCCGATAACCCTATTCCTCCCTTTGGCATTCGCTTCCCGGCGCACCGAACAGTAGCCCAGGAGGTTTCCTCCCGGCGCGAAGCTTCCTGCGCCGAGATCCCTTCGGCATTCGCTTCCCGACGCACCGAACAGCAACCTAGGAGGTTTCCTCCCGGCGTGAAGCTTCCCGCACCGAGAGTTCCTTGGCATCTGCTTCCCGGCGCACCCAATAGTAACCCCTGAAGGACTCTTCCCGGCGCGGTGATTTTGGCGCCGGGAACCCCCCTTTTTTTAAGCCAAAAACCTCTCTCAAATCTTTAAGCCCTGGCTACTATTAAAAAACCCTAAAAAATACCCTCGTGAGCTACTCAACAGAACCCCACTCTCTGTCAAGGGATGCCTTCGGCCGTCATATGCACCTCTGGGACGATAACTAGTGGGAGTAACTCCCCTTTTTCTACGTGGTCTCTCGAACTTGATCGGCTTTTGTAAACCTTAAGACCAAGGAAGCTCTGCCACTGCATAAGCTTCTACGGTCACAAAAGGTATATCAACATATTGCTCCAAGCACACACGGGCGCCAGGGGTTCCATACCCCTCTATTTCTTGGCTTTCACCCCGACATTCAGTGGGTGATCGTCTATCATTCTCTGGCAAATGTTAAGCCCAGGGGAGATGCTGTCAAAATTCTCCCAGGATGCCTGAGATGACATGAAACTCATCCCCGGGACCTTATCTATCAGTGGTGACAGAGGCTCCCTATACCTTATTGTTCCCCGCCCAATCTTTCTATGTTCCCGGCCTTCCTTGGAACCCATACCGAAACAGATTGAAGTCCAGTGAGTTGAGCCATTCTGATGCCCCAGGGCCCACTTGCCTCAACCCTAACCAACATGAAACCCAAAACAGAGCATCGCAAGCTCTGATTCTCGTCCCGGCGCCTTCGTGCCTCTCGGCTTGGCCTACAGTGAACCGGATGAACAGCTCCCGGCGCCACTCCTTCAGGCGCCGAGAACCCCCAGGTACATCTCCTTCCCTGCGCGCCGGGAGCCCCCATACCCTGGCCTTCTTCCCTGCGCGCCGGGAACCCTCTTTGCATCCTCATGCGCCGAGAACTTAACCCCCTTTGCATCCTCATGCGCCGAGAACTTATCTCCCCTTTGCATCCTCATGCGCCGAGAACTTAACCCCCTTTGCATCCTCATGCGCCGAGAACCTAACCCACTGGCATTCTTCTGGCGCCAGGAACCTGTATGCACACCCAATCTGCCCCAGGAGCCTATTCCTACATACAATTGAAACCCCCCCCCATTACTTCAACTCAGTTCATCCGGGGATGCCCATGAGTCATCATATCTGGTCCGGGGACAAATTTAAAAGGAAACTAGATCCCCTTATCCTCCGCCATCGGATTTATAAACGACCCCTTTTGCTCGTGTGGATTCTGTCACTGCATGAGTCCCGCTAGCTTTCCGAAGGGGAGATCACATATTACCCTATAGTCCGTATATATGGATCGAGAGGCTCGACCTCTTTCTTTCTCTCGGCTTTCACCTCGACACTCCGTGGGTGATAGCCTATTTCCCCTTGGGCATAATCCAGATTAAGGGGAAATGCTGTCAAAAGGTTGATCGATGCCGTGAACCTCCATCGCTGTCATGGCTCAGCCTGTCCGTGATTGATATCCTCCTTTCCCTCTTTCCCCCAAGTCTAGTCGTTTCGAACCGCCGGTTCAGCGTTATAGTCTGTTTCCGTGATTGATGTCATTATCTTACCCGCCTCCCTAGCCCTGGTATGAAGTTTAAGATTAAATATGTGAACATCTGTTCGCCTTTCGAGGCCTCCTATTTCGGCGTTTAATCAAGGGTTGTCCTTCCTTGGAAGGGCGTAATTAACGTCATAACCTTTATGGTATGACGGGCTTCTGGTCCCGACTCGGACCTCACAATCGACTGACCACGTCAGATCGAGCGCACAATGAAATCGTCATGCATGTGACTGGCACGCCAATAAATCCACCGATAGAATATAAATAAATAAACAAATAAATAAAAATAAATAAGAAGATAAAAAAGAAAAAAAAAAGAGAAAGGAAAAAGCCGCGTTCCACAAGTCTGGCACGCCCAGTGGGACTTGAGTCTCCCTTCATCTCTACGCTAAAATAGGAGGCCCCGCGGGCCCCCCCTCAAAATTCTGATTCCGTATGCTTCCTTATTTTCAGGAAACTGCAATGACGACTCAAATCGCGCCTGTATGCTTCGACAAGCAACCGGTGGACATGCATGTCCAGGAGGGGTACCTGGCGGTACCACTAGCGTTCGGTTCGTTTCCCCCAGCTATCGGGCTGCCCAACTGCTTGGGCGTTGTATACACCGACCTTCTACAGGTCGATGACGAGGAGCAAGGCACTGCTGCAAGCGCCCCGGTGAAGACCGCTGACCGCAAGGATGGCTTACCGAAGAAAACGGCCCCCACGGCCGTCGCCTGCTACGTCCATCATGTCCAGAAAAGAGACATGGTCCCCACTGCTGCCCAGAAGGGGAAGAAAACCAACCGGAGGAGCCGGTCTATTGCTGTTGATCGTCGCCTTTCCAATTCCGGAAAGACGATAATGATGGGTGCTATTAGGGCAAGCCTTGACGGTCGTCCCAGGGGAGTCCGGCCGGACAGAATTGTCCCAACCATCCCAACTGACAACAAATTCCAGGTTTTGGCCACTAGGAGGGCCAACTGGGAGGCTGCTGAAAAGAAGCCGCTGGCGCCCAAGCCAGCAAAATACAAACAGGTCTGGCGACCGAAGAGGATCCAAAGCTGGGCCCCAGCTGAAGACAGAGAGAACCTTACTGATGTCACTGTTGCCCGCCTCAGAGCAGGGGGCAGAAGGGAGGCGAAGAAAGATGAAAGAAATGCTACTGCTGTCTACCCCAGGACCCGGGGGAGGAGAGATGAGATTGAGGGTCAGGAAAGAGATATGACTGCTGTTCGCCCCATGATGAGGGGCAGAAGATACGAAACCAGGGAAAACTTCACCACCACCCATCCCATGGCCAGGGGCAAGAGATGGGAAGAGAAGATCCACAATGCTGCTGCCAACCGCTGTCAAGTTGGCAATATGAGAAGAAGTGAACCAGTCACTATGATTACTGCAAGAAGATCAGGAGCCTGTGCCAGACAGGCTGATATCTTCAAATATCCCAGGGCCGAGCATCTGAATGCTCGGGTGACGAGACTGGCCTGGCAACAAAAGGGCCAGGACAGACTGATGCTCCAACCTGAGCCGCAAAGGCGCGACCCAGAGGAGACAAAGCAAGTAGTCCAAGACTACTTCCACTACCTAGGGAGCTCTGCCCTAGGTCAGCAAAGACTATCCCGTGCCTTGGGCACCAGGGATGATGAAGAAGAAGAAACCTTCCAAGAAATGATGATCGGAGCCTCCTCCTCCGATTCGAATGACTATGAAGAAGGCCTCAGGGCCAGATATAATGAAGAAGACCTGCACGGGGAAGAAGACAAAGAAAGAATATCGGTCTTTGACCGGCTCAGATATCCTAGCCAAATAAAAAGAAAGGTCTACAGGCGAAAAGGAAAGATGCAAATCTTCGCCTGCAACATGGCTGGACTGGCCAGGGGGCAAGATATACTACCAACTCAGCCAGATGAATTGCTCAGGCTGGCAACTAGACCTGGTCCTGTCACAAGAAGAGGCCAGGCCGCAAAGGATAAAATGAAAATTGATGATGAAGCCCGCAGGATTACCACTATGACAGTTAATGTGGTAACAACAGAAGATGGAGATAACCCCTTCGTTGATGATGCTGAAGGGACTTCTGAAGATATACAAATCCCATCAACCATGGATCCCATGATCCAGATGATGTTCAGAAGATACCAACAGGAGATCAATGCTCTCCGAAGACAGCTCAATGAGAGACAGGAAGCTACATCAGTCTCAAAGCAAGCTGAACCTGTGGGGCAGACATCCAGCTCAGCAGAGACGGCTATTCCAGCTAACCCCCTCCTAGCTGATAAGGGCAAAGCACCAAGCCAACCTGTTCCACAGCAGACAGTGGCTCAGCCCTCCGTGTCCCAGACACAGCCTACCGCGCCCATCTTGCGCGCCACTGTGATGACAACTCCTCACAGCCAGCAACAAGCCCACTTCTTTCCAGAAGATATAGATCCAGCTGTAGCCCACAAGCAGATGATTGAAAGAATTGTGGAAATGAAGCTTTCAGAAAAGACTGGAGATGATACTAGTGCCTATGATGTGTACAGGGTACCATATCCTCCCCAGTATGCTGCCAAAAGACTGCCTCCAGGCATCAGTAAGCCGCCAAAGTTTGAGAAATTCAATGGCCAGGGCTCCCCTAGGGAGCATATAGCCTACTACACTACAATTATGGGCGACCTAGCAGTCGATGAAGCTTATCTGCTCAAGTTCTTTGGCTCATCCCTCACTGGGTTGGCCTTTGAATGGTACTCAAGCCTGCCAGCTGGGTCAGTGGCTGATTGGCCTGATATGCAGAGAAAATTCCGCGACAGATTTCATGTCACGGAAAGGGAAATCACGATAGCAGAGCTATATGCAACCAGGCAGAAACAAGATGAGACTGCACTGGACTACATCAAAAGGTGGAGGAACTTAGCCATGAGATGCCGAAGGCCTCCTCATCAGGAAGATGCGGTGCAGATATGCAAGCAGAGCCTCAGGAGGGAGGTGCTAGAAAAGATGATCGGTGCAGATGTCAGAACATTTGACCGATTGAACAATATAGTGGCCGAGGTCGAGACGTTCTTGTCCAAGCGTCCGACCGCCAATGCTCCCACTATGCTGAAGGGAAAATCCAATGAGCGACGGCCATCACACTCCGAGGCCAACACCGTCGATTTCAGAACCTTCGAGCAACAGAAGGGGAAGAAAGGGGCAGATGAAGCTCCCCCGCTGGCAGATACAGCAGAAAGGAAGGATAAAGTCTCTCTGAGAGACAAGATGAGAAAAGCATATTCCTTCCCGAAAGATAAGACGGCCGCACTATTCAACTGGGCATATAAGTTCAATAAGGTAACATTGCCTGAACCCAAAAGGCCAGCAGATGCAGCAAAGAAAGATGATCCGCTGTTCTGTCCATTTCACCGCGCGCTGGGGCACGCAATTGAAGATTGTTATGTCTTCAAAGATATCATGGAAGGAATGGTCAAGAAAGGTGAGCTGCAGCTGGGAGATTATCAGGTAAAGCCGCCCCATCCACATGAGCCTCCACCCTGGAGAATGGCTGCCAATATGATCTCAGTCTACCAACAGCTGCCCAAGGAGGCCGTTGAAGAATGCACCAAGAATACCTATGAAGCTTGCTTCCTCACCCCGCAGAAAGATCAGGAAGGATGGCAGATGATACCCATAAAAAGCAGAAAGAAGACTCCTGCAGCCAGTACCAGTGGAGCAGTTATTCGGGGTGTTACACCAAGGCCTGAGCCGCCTCCGATAAAGCCAATATGGCATACAACTGAGACTGGACCAGTCATCCGGATCCCTACTCACAACCGGAGGAGACAAACTCCCCTCCCTACACATAAAGAAGTAAGCCCTGCAGCCAGGCGTCTGCAGCAATATATTAATGAGCTCGATGAGTACGAGCAGAAGAAGCCCAAGCATCTGCTAATGAAGGACTGTATACTCTGGGAACAGCTCGAAGAATCGAAAATCAAAGAGCAGCCAGAGGCAGAACAAGAAAAAGCTGAGAATGAGCCCTTCTGGGGGCAGGAGCCAGCAAGGCCAAGTTCCCAAAAGAAGAAGAAACGACCCAAATCCAAGAAAGGAAAGAAGGTCACGACAGTACAATGTAACACTCTGTCAGTACTCTTCTCCTTGCCCGGGGAGGATGATGAGCCGGAAGCATCCAACGCTCCGCTAGAAGCTAACCATGCTGAAGCCTCTACCTCAGCCCATGCAACACGTTCTGGGAGAAGATGGGGGCGCCCACCACCAGCCAACCATAATATCATGTTCAGAGGGGAGCAACCCTATCAAATCCCGGAACCAGAGATACGAGGTGTCCAGGTTCCTCCCCCTGCCAGTCTGTACCAGACAAAAAGAAGGCAGATGAAGCCCCTTCATTCCTGGAGTTCCTGTCCAGCTTAGAAGAAGAGCAACCGGCTCATACTGCTCCAGATAAAAGCAATAAATGCCAGCAGACAGCGCTGGAAAGCAGAAACAGCATGAAGAAGATGAAGAAGGTAACCCTCTAGCAAAACCAGGGGCAGTCGCTACAGAAGAAGCCTTCCGGGAGACCGATGAAGAAGATAAAATTGGACTGGGCAGCAAAGGCCACAGGCACCACATGAACCTCCAAGACCCCGATGGGCAGAGGAGATGAGACTATCTAATGTCCGGGTGGGCAGTCGAGTCATGAAAATGCTGAAGAAGCTCCCTACCAGATTCTCCATCTGGGAAATTCTCTCTCTGAGTGAAGAAGCTCGCAAAGCAATCGTGGATGCCCTGCAGTCCCCGGCACAATGTGAAGCACTCCTGGCAGAAGTGAATGCTGGGCCATCAGTCACGTTCACGAGGATGATATGCTAATCCCAAATTCCGGCCATAATAGACCGCTGTATATGAGGGGTTCCCTGAACTGTCAGCCGATAAGCAGAATACTAATAGATCCAGGGGCTGCTGTGAATATTCTCCCATACCGCATCTAT
The DNA here is from genome assembly GCA_022559845.1 of Amorphophallus konjac. NCBI lineage: Eukaryota > Viridiplantae > Streptophyta > Magnoliopsida > Alismatales > Araceae > Amorphophallus > Amorphophallus konjac. The sequence goes on along the minus strand of CM040126.1, from coordinate 86,479,391 downwards.
CAGAAATATTACTTTGATCTGCAGCTCACCAAGGTCAGAGATATGAAGATTGCAGGATTCAACCAAAAATGTGAAACACCTCTCGGGGTAGCTGATTTCAACCTCACACTGGGCGACCTCACTACCGTGGTACGATTCTATGTAATCGACTCCAACACCACGTATAAGGCCCTGCTGGGAAGACCGTGGCTGCACGAATATCAGATAGTGCCATCCACGCTACACCAATGCATAAAATACTGCCATGAAGGAAAAGAAGAAAGGGTGTTTGCAGACCTACATCCCTTCGAAGTGTTCGAGTGCCATATGCTCGATGCATCCTATTACACCGAGGTGTCACAAAGGGATAAAGGAAAAGAAACTGTGGTCAGCCAAGAAAAGCCGGCGACGAAAGCAAGAAATTGGTCTCCGCCGCCGCCAAAGGGCTACATTAAAAAGCATGGGGTGTCTCACATCTCTTATGCTGGTGATTTTGCTCGGATCACTCCTCCTGGCATACACCCAGATGATACTGAAGAAAAGATGAAAGAAAAATACACACAGGTGGAAGTTCCTCAGGGTCTAGTCAAGCCCATAGCCAGCACAGAATACCAGACAGTGCTGCCCCTAAAGACTATGGAAATCCCTCGCTTCGGCGAACCCCCTATCATATTCTACACCGGGGAGGCAGTCGAAGAAGATGATCAAGATTGCATGGCCCCTGAAGAAGCTGCAAACCTGATGGTACCAATTACGGGCCTGGATTATACTACCCAACGGGTTTCACAAATGTTCTCCAAGATGCAAATGCCATCGATACAGCCTGCTGCTCAGAAGAAAGCATTCAAGGAGTTATGGGATCCGCCTCGAGATAGCAAGGAGCTGAGGAAGATCACACAGCACCCGGGACTGGGTTATACCCTGCAAGAATACTATGAAGCCGAGGTGGATGTCATCTCAGCCTTCTACCCGAATGAAGATTCCCCAGAAGTAGGGTATGATCAATACCCCTTTGAAGATGAAGAGATTATGTATCAATCCATAACAGACAATGAAGCCCAAGACAACCAGCCGGAGGCAAGGATGTCTGATGAGACCAAGAAGGGTTGGTGCTGGGAGAATCCATCTTGCAAAGAGGATCTGTTCCAGGCCGAAGCACAATTTGACACGGGAACCCCGGATGAAGACCAAGTAGCCAGAGAGCTGCAAGAGTGCCTGGAGTTTGGGCGCATTCTAGAAGAGTTCCGAGCTCTACATAATGATAACCTCTCAGGGGAGCCCACATCAGAAGAGCCTCTAAGCACGGAAGACTCCACTTCGAAGTTTTCCGCTGAGCCAGTCACGTCCTCGGGGCAGACTGGACAGAATCCGGCCATATTGGCCTTATACGATGCACCAGCATCTGCTGATGATCGGTGTGATGAAACAGAAAATCATGAGAATGAAGAAGATTATATCCCGGGAGGCTTTATTGATTTGCAAGAAGCCCCACCCGAAGTTGAGGACGGAGGCCAGGCCACCGTCGATGAGCTGATAGAAGTGAATCTGGGGTCAGCAGATGAGCCAAGGCCTACGTTCCTCAGTGCATTGCTGGAGCCAGCTGTCAAAGAACAGTATATTCAGTTTCTGAAAGAATTCCGAGACTGCTTCGCATGGACATATGATGAGATGCCGGGACTGAGTTCTGATGTGGCACAGCACCGATTGGCGATAAACCCAGAGGCAAGCCCTGTGAAGCAGCCTGCCAGGAGAATGCGTCCCGAACTGATAAATCAGATCAACAAAGAAGTCGACAAGCTGATCGATGTGGGCTTTGTTGAAGAGAACCAATATACTACATGGCTGGCCAATATAGTGCCCGTGAAGAAGAAAAATGGGCAGATCAGAATATGTGTAGATTTCAGGGACCTGAATAAGGCTTGCCCGAAAGATGATTTCCCAGTGCCAATCACTGAAGTAATGATCGATGCAACCACTGGCCATGAAGCCCTGTCATTCATGGATGGGTCATCCGGATACAACCAGATCTGGATTGCTGAAGAAGACAGAGTGCATACTGCATTCCGCACCCCGAAGGGGATATTTCACTACAAAAGGATGCCGTTCGGCCTCAAGAATGCCGGCGCTACTTATCAAAGAGCTATGACAAAGATCTTTGATGATTTACTCTTCAAGAAAGTGGAGTGCTACATCGATGACCTGGTGGTGAAAACCAGCAGAAGAGAAGATCATCTGCAAGATCTGAGGATAGTGTTCCAGAGGCTGCGCAGATATGAACTCAAGATGAATCCTATGAAATGTGCCTTCGGCGTGTCCAGTGGAAAATTCCTTGGGTTCATTGTCCGTCATAGGGGCATTGAGATCGACCCATCCAAGATTAAAGCTATCCAGGAGCTCCCTCCACCAAGGAATCTCCACGAGCTGAGATCTCTACAAGGGCGTTTGGCCTACATCCGACGATTCATATCAAATCTGTCGGGGAGATGCCACCCTTTTCACAAGCTCATGATGAAAGATGTACCGTTCCTCTGGGACGATGGCTGTCAGGAAGCTTTTGAGAAGCTGAAAGAATATCTCAAGACCCCTCCAGTACTGGGGGCACCTATTAAGGGCAAGCCCCTGATACTATACATTGCAGCCACACACTGTTCCCTGGGGGCAATGCTAGCACAGATAAATGAAGAAGGCAAAGAGCAGGCTCTATACTACCTGAGTCGGAGGCTGATTAGAACTGAAGAAAGCTACACCTATATAGAAAAGACATGCTTGGCACTAGTCTTTGCCGTTAAAAAGCTCCGGCACTATATGCTGTCACACGAAATCAGATTGATATCTGCAGCAGATCCGCTCAAATACATATTGACTCAGCCAGTACTGAAAGGCCGGTTGGGCAAATGGGCAGTAATTCTGATGGAATTCGATATCACATATATACCCCAGAGGGCAATAAAAGGACAGGCCGTGGCCGATTTCTTCGCAGAGCACCCTGTGCCAGAGAATGATATGTTGGGGACTGAGTTACCCGATGATGAAACATTAGAAGCCTGCCAGGCTCAGTCAACTATGTGGCAGCTATTCTTTGATGGAGCATCTAGAACAGAGACGGACTCCGATGGAAAGACCAGAATACGGGCCGGAGCCGGTATTGTGCTAAGATCGCCAGAGGGGGAGGTTGTGCATACTTCCTGTTCTATAAACAAGCCCTGCACTAATAATGAAGCCGAGTATGAAGCTCTGATAATCGGGTTGCACATCAGCCTCAACATGGGCATCCAGATGCTTCAGGTATTCGGGGATTCAATGTTGATAATAAAGCAAATCCAAGGTGAGTTCGAAGTGCGAAAGCCGGAGTTGAACCCCTACCACCAAAAAGCTGTGCGCCTCATGGCGAAATTCTATCATATTGAGCTCAAGCATGTGGGCCGTGCACATAATGCCCAGGCTGATGCATTGGCAAAGCTAGCCAGCTCAATAGCAGTCCCACCGGATGAGACACTGAACATTGTTGTTATAAATCGGCGGCAAGTCCCCAGCATGCTAGAAGGCTGCCCCGAAGAAAATGAAGTCGCCACGATCAGTACAGAACAGGCATCTGATTGGAGACAACACCTGCTACAATGGTTTTTACACCAACAGCTGCCACAGAAAAGAGAAGAAAAGATGAAACTTCTAAGGATCAAAGATTCTTATGAATTCAGAAATGGAACTCTGTTCCGAATAATGGCAGATGCACGCAAGAAGATTTTGCTCCGCTGCCTGTCCACTGAGGAAGCTTGGCAAGCAATGAAAGAAATACATGCTGGGACGGCAGGTGCTCACCAAGCTGGCCCTAAGATGAAGATAGAAATCAAGAAGCTGGGCTACTATTGGCCCACTATGTTTGAAGATTGCTGCAAGTTTGCGAAGTCATGTCAGAAATGTCAGGAGCATGCTGTTGTGCCTAGAAGGCCACCTGCCGTTCTGCACCCTACAGTCCCTAGCTGGCCGTTTGCACAATGGGGAACCGATGTAGTCGGCCCACTACCGACCTCCTCAGCGGACATAAGTACATACTGGCAATAACAGATTACTTCTCTCGATGGGCGGAAGCTATAGCATTACGAGAAGTGACTGGTGAGCTGGTTGCCAGATTCATCAAACAGAACATTATCTTCCGGTTTGGGATCCCCAGCCGAATAATATCTGATAATGGAAGTCATTTCAGAAATCAAAAGATCTATCGGCTTGCCGAGAAGTATAAGATCGAGTGGAGGACTTCCACTCCTTACAATCCACAGGCAAATGGATTGGCAGAAGCCTTCAACAAAACGTTATGCACCTTGTTGGCTAAAGTCGTCAGTTCTAATAAGAAGGACTGGGAAGAAAAGATGTATGAAGCTCTATGGGCATACCGCACTGTCTTCAAGACACCTACAGGGTGCTCGCCATACTCACTGGTATACGGCTCAGAGGCAGTAGTTCCACTGGAGCTGGAAGTCCCGTCACTCAGGGTGGCAGTCCAATATGACCTGGCCCGTGGCGAACAAACCAATGCAGAAAGAAGATTACAAGAATTGGCTGAATTGGAAGGGAAGCGCCTCCAAGCTCAGAAGAATATCCAGATGTACCAGGCCCGCATGGCCACTGCATTCAACAAACTCGTAAAAGGACGAGAATTTAAGAAAGGTGACCTCGTCATGGTCAAGAAAAGAGAAGTTATGGCGTCCAACCCAAAAGGAAAGCTGAATCCTAATTGGGAAGGTCCTTATGTGATATATAGGGTCTACGAAGGAGGGGCCTACATGGTTGTTAACCATCGAGGGGAAATCCAATTCTCACCACTCAACGGTAGACACCTAAAGCTGTATCATGCTGCCCAACCAATATTCCCCGAGTAATCAGGCTAAAAGTCACCCATTTCCTTGGTCTAGCGACACTCTGTCCTCGCTAACCAAGCTACCCTTTTCCTTGGTCTAGCGGCACTCCGCCCTAACCAAGCTACCCTTTTCCTTGGTCTAGCGGCACTCCGCCCTAACCAAGCTACCCTTTTCCTTGGTCTAGCGGCACTCCGCCCTAACCGAGCTACCCTTCCCTTGGTCTAGTGGCACTCCGCCCTAACCAAGCTACCCTTTTCCTTGGTCTAGCGGCACTCCGCCCTAACCGAGCTACCCTTCCTTGGTCTAGCGGCACTCCGCCCTAACCGAGCTACCCTTTCCTTGGTCTAGCGGCACTCCGCCCTAACCAAGCTACCCTTTTCCTTGGTCTAGCGGCACTCCGCCCTAACCAGCTACCCTTCTCCTTGGTCTAGCGGCTCCGCCCTAACCAAGCTACCCTTCCTTGGTCTAGTGGCACTCCGCCCTAACCAAGCTACCCTTTCCTTGGTCTAGCGGCACTCCGCCCTAACCAAGCTACCCTTTTCCTTGGTCTAGCGGCACTCCGCCCTAACCAAGCTACCCTCTTCCTTGGTCTAGCGGCACTCCGCCCTAACCAAGCTACCCTTTTCCTTGGTCTAGCGGCACTCCGCCCTAACCGAGCTACCCTTCTCCTTGGTCTAGCGGCACTCCGCCCTAACCAAGCTACCCTTCTCCTTGGTCTAGGCACTCCGCCCTAACCAAGCTACCCTTTTCTTGGGTTAGTGGCACTCCGCCCTAACCGAGCTACCCTTCTCCTTGGTCTAGTGGCACTCCGCCCTAACCAAGCTACCTCCTCCTTGGTCTAATGGCACTCCGCCCTAACCAAGTTACCCTTTTCTTGGGTTAGTGGCACTCCGCCCTAACCGAGCTACCCTTCTTTCTTGGTCTAGTGGCACTCCGCCCTAACCAAGCTACCTCTTTCTTGGTCTAGCGGCACTCCGCCCTAGCCGAGCTACCCATTCCTCGGTTAGCGGTACTCCGCCCTAATCAGGCCACTTCATCTTGGTCAATGGCACTCCCCCCTGATCAAGCTAGAGGGGAAGAGAGAATAAAAGAATGAAAATAAATAAAAAATGGGGTTAAAAATAGAGATACCCCGCCGGTCTTGTTCAGGTTTTCCGAGCAAGGGCAAAAATGGCTAAAACCCAGCTGTGGTGAAAACCCGAAAGGGCGCTGCAGGCAAAATCGGGTACCCCGCCACGTGAAAACCCGGAAGGGCGCGTGGGCAAAAGCAAGAGGGGGCTGGCTCCGGTGAAAACCCGAAAGGGCACTTGGGTCAGTAATGTGGTAATCCCAAAGAAAAGCCTCACCTCCCGCCATAAAACTCCTCGTCAATCGACCGGCGCCTTGCCCGATCGACGATTAGACCCACTCAGTATAGGCCCTACGTTTATCCTGATAAGAGCCCTCATACCTTGTCCCAGGTCCCACCGTGATGAAACCTGCTGCTGATCAATGGGCACACTCACCCGATCAGCAATGAAACCTGTCCGGCTTAGACCTTACGTCTATGCCGATAAAACCTATGAAATCCTTTGCACCGATATAAACCCAATATCGATGATGAAACCTGCTGTTGATCGATTGGTACACTGCCCGATCAATGATGAAACCTGTCCGGCTTAGACCTTACGTCTATGCCGATGAAACCTATGAAATCCTTTGCACCGATATAAACCCAATATCGATGATGAAACCTGCTGTTGATCGATTGGTACACTGCCCGATCAATGATGAAACCTATCCAGGCCAGACCTTTCGTCTATCCTGATGAAACCTATGAAAATCCTTGCATTGGTATAAACCCAATACCGATGATGAAACCCGTTGCTGATTGATTGGCGCACTGCCCGATCAGTGATGAAACCTACCCAGTTTAGACTTTTCGTCTACTCTGATGAAACCTATAAAAATCCTTGCATTGGTATAAACCCAATACGATGCCCGATCAGCAATAAAACCAGCCCAGGGTAGACCTTACGTCTATTCTGATGAAGATTCATAAGATCCTTGCATCGGTATAAACTCAATACCGACGATGAAACCCACCTTTGATCAATGGGCACCCTGCCCGATCGATAAAGAAACCCGTCCTATCAAATTTGCATATCCCTTTACGTCCCGCCGTGATGAAACCTACCATTGGTCGATCGGCACCCTACCCGATCAATGATAAAACCAGCCCAGTGTAGACCTTACGTCTACCCTGATGAAACCTATAAAATCCTTGCGTCGGTATATACCCAATACCGATGATAAGAACATGCACTAATGAAGCAGCACATCGCCTGATCTGTGCTGAAGTCCCAATTCAGGAAACATATGTATATATATATATATAAATGGGGTTAAAAATAGAGATACCCCGCCAGACTTGTTCGGACATCCCGGATAAGGGCAAAAATGGCCAAAAAACCAGCTGTGGTGAAAACCCGAAAGGGCACCGCAGGCAAAATCGGGTACCCCGCCACGTGAAAACCCGAAAGGGCGCGTGGGCAAAAGCAAGAGGGGGCTGGCTCCGGTGAAAACCCGAAAGGGCACTTGGGTCAGTAATGTGGTAATTTAAAAGTTCCATGCCAATCGGCACGCTACCTTTACCTCCCTTCTATTGATGAAGCCTTCCGTCGGTCAACTGGTTCCACGCCCCACCGATGATAAAACCTTTCCAGGATAGACCTTACGTCTGTCCTGATGAAATCTACGCACCCTCTTTCAAACATCCCACCAACAATGAAACCCATCACCATTCTGATGAAACCTATGCATTCTTGGCAAAGCCCCACCAATGATGAAACCCTGCCAGTTTAGACCTTTCATCTATTCTGATAAAGCTTAAACTCTTCTTTGCTTCGATATAAACCCAATATCGATGATGAAACCAACTGTTGATCGACCGGCACCTCGCCCGATCAATGATGAAACCCCGCCAGTTTAGACCGTTCGTCTATTCTGATAAAGCTTAAACTCTTCTTTGCTTCGATATAAACCCAATATCGATGATGAAACCACCGTTGATCGACCGGCATCGCGCCCGATCAATGATAAAACCCTGTCCAGTTCAGACCCTACGTCTGTTCTGATGAAAACTATGCCCCCTTCAAATGTCCCACCTGCCATAACCTCTACCCAGTCTAGACTTTCCGTCTATTCTGATGAAACCCCTTCTTTCACATTCCTGCAAATTGTCTCCCTCATAGCACATATTGCCAAGAGGGACGTTTGCTGATACCAACACAATCCGGTTTAAGCACCTCTTCGGATGCCCGTCACGCGGTGGAGCGAGTTCCCCATCCTTTCTCTGAAGGGGTGGACGCTCTCCTGCTAGATACGAGCCATTCACATGAGGGGTTGCTAAAACCACTACCCCACTTCCCCGAAGTGATGAAACCACATGGTAAACAAGATGGATACACATGAAGCCAAAAGATTTCTTTTCATTACGAAGTGAGTACATAAGGGGCCCCGAGGGGACGCTGTGTCACAAAAAAAAAGGGAGAGAAAGAGATGGGAAGAGAAGAAAGAAAAGAAAAGAAAGTGAAGATAATTCATGGCCGCCGAAAGATATCTTCAAAGGCCAGAAGACCAACATAGGGGGCGGCTCCTAACTCATGAAGGCGCGCTTCCTCCTCCTGAAGCCTCATGGACAGGTCCTGGAAAGACATCACCCGACCCTCCAGTAAAGCCACCTCCTCGGTGGACTGTGGCCGAATAGAAGATAATTGCTGCAGCTCGGCCCGAAGTTCAGTGAGTTCCGCCTCCAAAACGGCTACCCGTTTCTGGATAGCCTCCTCCCGCTGAATAATGCTCTGTAGCTCGGCCTGGCGTTCATCAAGTGTCAGCGTCAGCTTTTCCACCTCGGATTTGCATTCTGACCTCTGCAACTTCAACGCCGTCAGCCTGTCAACCATGGTCCGTGCTAGGAAGTCTCTCCGATGCACGAATTTCAACAAAAGCAAGACCCGCTGAGCCCATGTGTCCAAAGGGCAGCCCATGGCTTGCAGGCCAGCGGTGAGGCGATTGGCGATTTCCTTCAGCTGTAGATATGTCAAGCCAGGCTGAGACTCTACTAGCTGGCGTAACATGTCCAGATGCTGCCAGACGAAGCCGTCAGGAGAAGTAAAGCCAAAGGAAGCAGATGCGACGACTTCAAAGGTCACCTCTCCGTCAATATCTGCCCATAGTCCAATGCCCGCTTGGGAGGACGAAGAAGGCAAATCTGCCGAAAGAGCTAGCCGGCATCTCTCTGTACTCCCCTGCTGGGCTGAAGACTCCTCCTCTGCTGCTGCCTCGGGAGCTACACCTTGAACATCCGCGGGAGGAGAATCAATGAATAATGGGGTTATCTCTGCAATGGAGGCCGCACCTTCAGCTGCTCTTTCTGGTGATGGGGACAGAGGTGCCTTAGACTGTGCAGGCAGGAATTCGGACTCTGTAGCCACTATGGCAGGAATTGCTAACTCGGGCGCAATTGACATTACTGCGGCCGGTATGAAAGCGGAGCTTCTGGCCGGATCTGCTTCGGCTCTAAGATCTGAAGCCCTGGCAGGGATGACACTTTCTTCTGCAGCCCCCAAGTCTAATGATGCCAAGTCTGTCGAGGACTGTATCCGCACTGGCACAGGGCGAATGATCTCAGGAGCCCCCGTGCAAGTTAAAGGCAGAAAAGGAACAATAGCCCAATCTACAAGAGAAATGTCCATGAAGGATGTGGAGGTGGCCAAGGTAGCAGCGACAATACTCTGAGACCAAAGCAAAGCGACCTTCAGCACTAAATAAAAGAAACAAATGAAGCAGCATACATGAAGAACAACCCACCTTTGAAGCAGGGTCCGCACCCTCGAAATGGGGCGAAAGAGAAGAAAGCTCCGTGGCCGAAATGGCGAGTGGTGGAGTTATGTCAATCTCAGTATCGAGCCCGGCAAACTCCTCCTGAAATTCTTCCTCAGAGATAACACTGATAGTTTGGCGGGTCGAAGAGACGGAACACCTTTCGCAAGTGCAGGAGGGGCTTCTGACTTGGAAATACCTTCCCCTTCGCTGCCGCTGAAATCTACTTCCTCCTCATGGGAGACGACCTGGGAGCTGCCCGAAGATATTTCCACACTAGCTATATGCTGGGCCGGCACCTCTAAAGCATGGCGGGATGTAGATCGAGTGATTATGCGTCTGGCCGGAATAGTACTCTGCTTTGGCCGAGTCTTGTGACCCTCCTGTGGTCGAGGCAGCTCTTCCGTCATCATCATGGCCTCGGCTTGCTCCCCGACTGCCACTGCTACAAGAAAAGAAAACTTCTGAGAAGTATAGCAAAGAAAACAACGGAAGTATGAAACAAATGGAAAAAGCACATTTACCCTCCTCCTCGCCAACCGGGGTGGGAGAAGGCAGTCTTGTGTCCGTCTCCACAGGCGCTTCAACCTGCTCCTGGGCTGTATCAGATAAAAAGAAGCTCAGCCTCAAAGAACTCCCTAGGAGATTGGTCAAGACGACAAAGGAAGTTCCAGCTACAAGCTATCACAGTCACCTTCGGCAGATGCCTGTGCGGCCTCCCTCTGAGATGCGAATGCGTCAAATGAAGGGATATCCGGAAGAGGGGTTCCAGCTTCCTTCGCAGTCGAAACCGACTTCCGGGTCCGAGCAACCTTGGCCTTCTTGGCCTTGGCGACTGCAACCTTCACCACAGAAGGCTTCCTCTTCTTGCCCGGAGGCAGGGGAGTGGTCGTAGGTGCTGCTTCAGGAATTTCAAAGTGGGCAGGTTTCTCAGCTTGAGCAATTATCTTCCTGTAAAGCCCCTGCCGCTTTATGTCTGGTCTATCTGTGCGAGACACGAGAAGGACAGTCATAGTCAACATATGCAAAACATGACAATAAGAAGAAAGAAGCCATGATCAAACAAACAAGGAGCACACCTGCTGGGCCATCGTAAAATGTGGAAAGCGGCCAATACATATAAGCTACCTCCTTTGATCGGGAGGCGGCCTCCTTCACAAGCCAGCATACATCGCCAATAGTCTGACACTTCTCCGTCAGGGCGGCCAAGTCCTTATGGCCATGGAAATCAAGGCAATGAAATAGGCCGAGGTAATCTATGCACCAGGCGTCAACATAATGGAAAGAAACAAAAAGCTACTTATTTAGAATGACAGCTACCGGGCTCTTCACTGTCAGCCCGTGGACATTTAACAGTACAAAAAGCCAGGAGGTGTGCTGATAATATGACTGGCTGCGGTCCTCCCTCCGCACAAAGGCCCTGTAAGGATGAAACCTGTCTGCCGGACCCCTCCAAGAAGTAGCCTTCGAGAGTGGTTCCTCCGGGGGGAATGGATACTGCACCTCCAAATGAGTGTCCCCTATGTGGCCCAGCTGTCTCAAGTCTTTGGTGAAAGTGTCTACATCAACTTCAGAAAAGACAGGAGTGGGTAGTTCCGCACCCGCCTCCTTCAAAGACCGATGGGCAGCGATATAAGCTTCTGCCTCCCTCTGGTGCTGGGAATAAAGCCTCCTCAGATGGACCTCGTCAATGTCAAATACAGGCCCTGATTGCCGCTTCAAAAAAGTGCACTCGGCCACATCCCAGAAAGCGCCTCTGCCATCTTTATAAAAATTGGTGCGTATGTTCCACCACTTGATATAGTCTGATGAGACCCGAGGGAGACGATTGGAGACAGTCGGGACCCTGAAAGTTGTGTCTTCCCGACGATGAAAGAAATCCCACCATATCCGACCGTCGCCGGCAATACTAGACCCGTGCTTGGCCCGGCTCTCCAGAGGAAACTGAGCAGCCGATGGAGGGATATGCTGGTCGTAACCAAAATTTCTGCCAAAGCGGAAGGGATAATAGGGCTCCAAAATGAGCAGGCCCCCTTCCTGAAAACTAATACACTGGGCCGTATGGCCATGGCCCACCTCACCAATTCTGGTTCTAAAAGAGGCCGGGTGGCGGCGACCCCCGAAACAGGATGGACATAAGCCTCCACCTCCTCCATTTTGCACTCCCTCTGAGGGTCCACCAAGGGAGCTGAACCTGCTGCCAAGCTCCAAAAGTGAATGCTGCCAGGTGCATCTACAGGCACTCTTATTAGCCTACCCCTCATCTTGAACAGCTGTTCTGAGAAAGGACCAGGTTCAGCGCTAGCAAACTCAATCATACGAGGGAGCAGTGTGTCTGACTGCAAAGTTCTCAGGGCCAGCTCAGGGAAAATGCTGCAAACCCAGGCATTGAAGAAATGAAAGGGACCCACGGTCCTCGAAGAGCGGGGAGTCTGATGTCTATGCAAGTCCCCCAAGGATTTGTAAACTAAACACAGAGCCACTGGGCACAGAGACAATCGCATCCCCCAAGCCATCTGGCAGGCCGGATATATAGCCTCTGGTCTAATAATCGTCTCGTCCCCTTGAGGGAGAGTGAAAGTGCATAGCCAGAAAGTCAAATAGGCTGCACAATGGGTGATGGGATCAACCCCTGCTGGGTTCGGGCCATCCGCGTCGGTCCGGCGCAATGAAGCTGGCAGTGCTGACTTGTAACGGGGGGCCCTGACCTGTTTACCGGAAGTCAGCCCTACGGAAGGAAAGTCTACGTACCTCAAGGGACCCCCGAAGAAATATTGTATCCACTGCCCCACACGGACTCTCAGTCGGCTGCTCTTTTCCCGGGCTTGATAGCCTTTGGAGGACCCCCTACTGTAGGCCAAACAGATGGACCGGTAAGCTTTCATCAGATACCGGTATGCATAACCGAAAGAATAGCTGCCCTCTCCATTAGAGGCGTCCTTGATGGAATCGTCCAGGCAGACCTCCTCATATGGCTCCCCGTCCATGGGTAGGCCAGAAAGCTGCGATAAACTCCAGAGGTCGAGGGATGTCTCGCCTTCCGCTGTATAGAATGTATTGAACTGCGGGCAGAACACTTCAAGCATGCCGCAACACAATCCCCGAGAGACGGGATAGCAGAACCTGGAGGCAAATACACTATGGTATACTCCAGCTCTAACCAATAGAGGGGCATACTCCTTCAAAACATATTCTGTGAACTCCACTGCTCCAACCCTAAAAAGATGGGCGTCTGTCAACTTGGCATCTCCAAACCAGCCGGCAGCCAGCTGATATTTAAACTGAACGGCCAGGCAGTTAAGAACAAATGGCTCGTCTCTATAACCCCACTTCGCAGGCGCCAAAAAGAGTCCGAATGAGGTCTTCTCTCGGTGGACACAGCCGGTGGTATGGTCCCACCTTGCAGGGGTGAATTCTGGGGCCCGGGTCAGCATCTTCTTCTCGGGTTCTAAATCGGAAATGCCCAGCACGGCATTCCAGTCCCTCTATTCACCTGGGAGATATATGGCTCGGGCTCGATAGATAGAGCCCTTCATGCTGTCTCTATCGGCAAGTATTGCCGCTTCCACGGAACGGGCAATAAGAACATCCCGCATTCCGCGTATGGTGAAAGTCCGAACAAACGGTAGCAAATGACGATCCTTCGGCAAGTCCGAGCGGTAGTCAGCAGCTCTCCTGAATTCAGCACCTTCCAGGGAAGAATAAACTTCAGCGGTCGATACGGTGTCAGTTTCAGAATCAGAAGATTCGTCGACACTAGCAATCTGGTCATAGCCAAAGCTCAGGCTGTATACGTTCAACCAGTTGACTTTGGCCCGAGATATGTCCGGCTGAGCCGATGAACTTGTTCCAACAGCTCCGAAAGATGCAACAGCAGAACTGGAAGCCATGTCAGCACCTGCAGTCAGAGAAAGATAAGAAAGGAAACATCAGAAAGATGAATGGGCACGAAACAATAAGATAAACAAATTCTCAACAAATTTCGGCAGCATCTCCTCTTGTCCGAGGTATGCCCAAGAAGAATAGGGAGTCACCCACCAAGAGGGAGTGATCCCGAGCATAAAATGGGACTCAATCCCATATATATAGCGGACCTACCCCGAAAAATCGGCAAAAAAGGGGGGGAAATGACGCTCCCGGGGGGGGGGAAGCTCACAGCTCACCGCCACCGCCGAAGTGAAGAAAGAGAAAGAAGAGGAGAGAATGAGGAAGAGCAGGGCTTTCGGCGCCTTAAATAGGGCCTGAAGCCGAGGGGCTCTCGGCGCGGCCAAATGCGCGGCGAGAACTCCCCGGCCGAGAGCTCCCGTCGGCCAAAGGGCGCGCCGAGAACTCCCCAGCCGAGAACCCCCGTCGGCCAAAAGGCGGGCCGATAGCTCCCAGGCCGATAGCCCCTGTCGGCCGTAAAGCACGCCGAGAACCCAAGGACGAAGCCCATGCGCCTGTCCGCGCCGAGAAGCCCATGCGCCCACTCGCGCCGATATCCGTCGTGCCGGGAGGTTCATGCCGAGAAGCTCCGAAATGCTGAAAATAAAGAAAATACAAAGATGAAAACATCAAAATGAAAGATGGATATGCAGAAGGTTACTACAGCGACATGATTAAGCTGAAAGATAAATTGAGGAAGATACCCTCGAATGATGAAAGTCACACGCAGGCCCCGTGCCGCTTATTCTGCGCTTACGCCGCCCGCAGGTGGGGGGCATTTGTTGACACCTGGAAAATGAACAAGGGTGGAAGCACAATTGAAAAGAGGGTCTAACCAACAGTGAAAGACCAATGATGAAGCTCGTCAACCATTCACCCGGCTAAAGCCCTTGTCGGCCAAAGCTGATGCCCGGTGCCGATGTCATTCAGACGGCAGCGCCGATAAAGCCGCAGTCACTCGACTGATGAGACCTCCCAGCCCTTTAAGAAGAGCTGTACTACTGCTTCGTCCAAGAATCCACGGATGATATGTCAGGGTAAGCCAGATGTCAGCTTACTGATGGATGTAATATGAGATAAAGATGAAGCCGGCACCGGCAGATAAAGATTGTCAGGGCTCCTACAAAGTCAGAACAGAAGAGCAATCCTCTCCACAGATTACACACCCGGCCGAAGTCTGTCAGACTGAAGCTGATGCCCGGTCTTGTCACCGCTCAGATGACAATGCCGATAAAACATACCCAGTTTTGTCGTCATTTAGACGGCAATACTGATTAAACCTCAGTGAGTTCACTGATCAAGCCTCAAGACGATCTCAACAAAGTCATGTCTCTACTAAAGGTGGGCCTTATTCGGTTCTGATGAAGATTAATTCAAAAGAAAGCATAAAGAGAAGCCTAAGGCACGTATGAGGCCTGAAGGCACTAGATGGGCCGGCCATTTGGGCTCCTGTTAATGGCGCCGGGAGCCTCAACAGGGGGCGACTTATCGCGCCGGGAGATGTCTCGAATGGAACAAGCCGCACCGACTACCCTCCACCGAGAGGACAGAGGGATGAGAGCTATAAAAGCAAACCCTCTTTGAAATGGGGAGGGGATCGGAAGCCGGGCCATCGATCAAAAAGAAAAAAAGAGAAGAGACCAGAGAGAGAGAGAGCCTCCTCCGCTGAAAAAGAAAGAGAGAAGAGACCGATCCCCAGGGAAGAAGCTCCAGGTGGGCATCCGGGGGAGGGAGAGGAGTCAATGCTCCGCCCTCCCCCCCCCCCCCCCATGTTTTCTTGTCTTCTGCTTTATGTAATCGTTTCAAGCTTTATCTTGATTCATGCGATGTAGCCGAGATATCTCGGCATCTGTTTGTTCCCCTTACCCTCACTCCTGCCTTGTAATCGGCTTGAGTATTAGAGTGGTGTATGGTCTGGGCTTTCCCACTGTGTGTCTTCCCCGATGGGCATCGCCAAACGAATGGATATATATGTATGGTGGGCTATAGTTTAAGCCTGATTTTTGCTTCCTCTGAAACTCTACTGCCCTTCCCCGCGTTCTCTGTAAATCAGCTGCATGATAATCCGATTTACCTGTTTCTTCTCTCTACTTCTTAGCACCATCAGTGCTCAGCCCAGAGCCCGGGACAGACTATCCCTTGGCTGCTGGGATGAAGCTGTGTCATACAATGGTCAAGCTTGAGAAACTCTGGGGTTCTAAGCATGCGTGCTTCATCCGTTGATGTCATCTAAGTCGCCTCTGGGGCCAGAGACAGTCATCTCTTGGCTCCCAGGGCGACGAATGACCAGATCAAGTATGTCCCCAAGCTCTGCGTGACAATGGCGATGGACAGGGGCATTCAGACTCCGGCTTCCCAGATGCCTCTCGAACCCTAATACTCCTTTGAATTCTAGACCTAATCCAACTCAGAGTGGATGCCTTGAGCAGTCTAGAGCCCATAGAATCTGTCAGTTTCTGCCCAAACCACCATTAAAACAAAAAATAGAGTACCGTAAAACCCTGAACCCCTCTCGGTGCCCTCACCATTTCGGCCTCCAGAACAGTAAAACGGATGAACAGCCCTCGGCGTGGGTCTTCCCGCGCCGATAACCCTATTCCTCCCTTTGGCATTCGCTTCCCGGTGCACCGAACAGTAGCCCAGGAGGTTTCCTCCCGGCGCGAAGCTTCCTGCGCCAAGATCCCTTTGGCATTCACTTCCTGGCGCACCGAACAGCAACCTAGGAGGTTTCCTCCCGACGCGAAGCTTCCCGCACCGAGAGTTCCTTAGCATCTGCTTCCCGGCGCACCCAATAGTAACCCCTGAAGGACTCTTCCCGGCGCGGTGATTTTGGCGCCGGGAACCCCCCTTTTTTTAAGCCAAAAACCTCTCTCAAATCTTTAAGCCCTAGCTACTATTAAAAAACCCTAAAAAATACCCTCGTGAGCTGCTCAACAGAACCCCACTCTCTGTCAAGGGATGCCTTCGGCCGTCATATGCACCTCTGGGACGACAACTAGTGGGAGTAACTCCCCTTTTTCTACGTCGTCTCTCGAACTTGATCAGCTTTTGTAAACCTTAAGACCAAGGAAGCTCTGCCACTGCATAAGCTTCTACGGTCACAAACGGTATATCAACATATTGCTCCAAGCACACACGGGCGCCAGGGGTTCCATACCCCTCTATTTCTTGGCTTTCACCCCGACATTCAGTGGGTGATCGTCTATCATTCTCTGGCAAATGTTAAGCCCAGGGGAGATGCTGTCAAAATTCTCCCAGGATGCCTGAGATGACATGAAACTCATCCCCGGGACCTTATCTATCAGTGGTGACAGAGGCTCCCTATACCTTATTGTTCCCCGCCCAATCTTTCTATGTTCCCGGCCTTCCTTGGAACCCATACCGAAACAGATTGAAGTCCAGTGAGTCGAGCCATTCTGATGCCCCAGGGCCCACTTGCCTCAACCCTAACCAACATGAAACCCAAAACAGAGCATCGCAAGCTCTGATTCTCGTCCCAGCGCCTTCGTGCCTCTCGGCTTGGCCTACAGTGAACCGGATGAACAGCTCCCGGTGCCACTCCTTCAGGCGCCGAGAACCCCCAGGTACATCTCCTTCCCTGCGCACCGGGAGCCCCCATACCCTAGCCTTCTTCCCTGTGCGCCGGGAACCCTCTTTGCATCCTCATGCGCCGAGAACTTAACCCCCTTTGCATCCTCATGTGCCGAGAACTTATCTCCCCTTTGCATCCTCATGCGCCGAGAACTTAACCCCCTTTGCATCCTCATGCGCCGAGAACCTAACCCACTGGCATTCTTCTGGCGCCAGGAACCTGTATGCACACCCAATCTGCCCCAGGAGCCTATTCCTACATACGATTGAAACCCCCCCCCCATTACTTCAACTCAGTTCATCCGGGGATGCCCATGAGTCATCATATCTGGTTCGGGGACAAATTTAAAAGAAAACTAGATCCCCTTATCCTCCGCCATCGGATTTATAAACGACCCCTTTTGCTCGTGTGGATTCTGTCACTGCATGAGTCCCGCTAGCTTTCCGAAGGGGAGATCACATATTACCCTATAGTCCGTATATATGGATCGAGAGGCTCGACCTCTTTCTTTCTCTCGTCTTTCACCTCGACACTCCGTGGGTGATAGCCTATTTCCCCTTGGGCATAATCCAGATTAAAGGGAAATGTTGTCAAAAGGTTGATCGATGCCGTGAACCTCCATCGCTGTCATGGCTCAGCCTGTCCGTGATTGATATCCTCCTTTCCCTCTTTCCCCCAAGTCTAGTCGTTTCGAACTGTCGGTTCAGCGTTATAGTCTGTTTCCGTGATTGATGTCATTATCTTACCCGCCTCCCTGGCCCTGGTATGAAGTTTAAGATTAAATATGTGAACATATGTTCGCCTTTCGAGGCCTCCTATTTCGACGTTTAATCAAGGGTTATCCTTCCTTGGAAGGGCGTAATTAACGTCATAACCTTTATGGTATGACGGGCTTCTGGTCCCGACTCGGACCTCACAATCGACTGACCACGTCAGATCGAGCGCACAATGAAATCGTCATGCATGTGACTGGCACGCCAATAAATCCACCGATAGAATATAAATAAATAAACAAATAAATAAAAATAAATAAGAAGATAAAAAAGAAAAAAAAAGAGAAAGGAAAAAGCCGCGTTCCACAGCAGCATACCGAGGTCTCCCAGATTTTCAAAAGGCGAGGCTAGACGTGATGGGATTTGGCACCTTTCTTCGGATCGAGTCGCTCGAGCCCGACCTGGTCCTGATCCAAGCCTTGTGTGAGAGATGGGACCCAGTGAGTCGGGGATTCCTGATGCCTTGGGGGCACATGGTGCCCAGCCTGGAAGATGTGGTCCGAATTACGAGCCTCAAGGTGGATGGCGAGGCAGTGACCGGAGTCACTTACGCGGACTACCGAGAAGGTGCCCATAAGTTACTGGGTTTGGACCTAGATGGTCGGAAAAATAGGTCGGTAGCCAGGGCGTCCCTCATGGATGCATTACGGCTCACTAACACTCGTCGACGGGACGATGAATCCTCAGAAGAATTCATGGAAAGGATGGAAAGAGGATGTCGTGCTGTGTACTGCACCGATTTCGGCAATTGGGAAAGATGCAACATAGATTTAAGGAGATTTCTCCTCTTCCTTTTGGGGAGATTGGTACTGAGCTCGAAAGGGGACGGTATCCAATGTCGCTTCCTGGAGTTACTATCAGACCTTGAAAGAGTAGGATATTATGCCTGGGGAGCTGCCATGCTGGTGCACTTGTTTACAGGGCTGTTCCAAGAAGCGGACTGTGAGATGACTGTGAGTGGTTTCACACCATTCATCCAGGTATTTTTGATTTGCTTGTTTTGTATTTTTTTTCTTATTTTTGCAAGGTACTGATGACCTGCGCCGAGCAGCTGTGGAGCTATTATTACCTCCCCATGGGGAGAGCGCGGCATTGGCGACCCGCGATGGTGCCGCTAGCCAGGCGGTGGGAACCCATCATGAGTGTGGCACCCCTAACCTACCAACTGATGGTGCTAAGGCGGGAGCTACAGGAGTTCCCTGCAGTGATGGTAAACTGGAGACCCTACTCAGACATGGTCGATGCCGACCAGCTGTGGGTTCTAGCAAGTCGTGCCCGATTCGGACGGGAATTATGGATGCACTGCTTGAATGAAATCGAGCCGCTTCGGCTACGATTGGTTATGAGGACTTTAGGAGTGGCTCAAGAATGGGTGGATACGGCTGTGCCACCTCGTGTCGGGAGAAAGACGTGGGGACCGGCGACCTGCATTGACTGGCGTGTGCGATTCCCTGAACAGTATGAAGACTGGCAACGAGGTGGCACGATTGTAGAATCACATGCGCGGGATAGCGAGGACTACTTGCGTCTATATAGGACAAAGTACGCAGAGCGGCTCCAACCCCGGGGACTTGTGGAGGTAGGTTTCCCCTTTTTATTTTTTCTTCTTTCTCCTTTTTTTTTGGTTTTCTGGTGAAAATGTTGACTCGTATGGCTGCAGGATATCCGTGATATGATGATAGCGACTTTACGAACTCGCTTGGCAGAGATGGAGCAATGGTTGGGCGATGCCTGCGGAGCTACGAGCGCCTTGGTAAGTGTACAGTGCGTTCCTAATTAAAATCGTAGATTCCAGATGTTGGTTGCTAATTCACGCGGTCGTAGCATGCCCAGATTGGCGCGGCTTCCCCAGCGATGGGAGTAGGTGGTGCCTCTTCTAGCTTGTGGATTCCTACCTCAGAACTTGACCTACTTCATGAGCAACTTGCTCACGCCACGCAGCGTGCCGCGGAGGCAGAAGGGATGCTCTCTATACAGGTAAAAGTTTTAGTGTTGAGTTCTCTTTGTTTACGCCTTATCGCGTATCTGAGATGGTACACTCGGCAGGAAAAGGAGACAGAAGAAGCGCTTGCCCAAGCTGCGCAGAGGGAGGCTAGGATAGCAGAACTTGAGAGGGAACTGCGGCGTCATCCTGATGACGACTCCTCTAGGGATGCCGTGCAACTGAGGATCACTCTCCAGTTGGAGAGGGAAGACCGTGAGAGAGAACGTGTAGAGAGAGAAAGAGACGCAGAGAGAGAAAGAGCCAACATATTGACTGAAAGGGAGGAACGAAGGGCCATGGAGGCCCAGTTGTTCGAACTCCGATTCAGCCTTGGTCTTGCTGAACAGTGACTGAGAGATGGTGAGGAGCGCTACCAAAGAGCACGAGAGCGTGGCTTTCGTGTTGGTTGCTTCTCTGCTGCTTCCGTGGATCAACGCCGGGGTGTGGGAATAGGAAGGGGAGTACAGAGCGGTAGGAGTACCGCTTTTCGTAGTTGGGTAGCACCTTTGAGAGCGTTTCGCCCGGAGAGTAGTGGGACGAGTAATGCAGAGAGAGAGGGCGGAACTTGATGTAATTTTTTTGGTTTTTATAAAATACAAGGTTCGGTCTGTTTGGTTTTCACCTTTACTTTTGTTGTCTGAATCCCTGCACACATCACTGAAACAAACAAATCAAAATTTATGTTCTGACTTGGCCCCTTGCTCAATAAGCAAATGGTCACATTGACTGTCCTTGATAACTGGTCAAGGGGCCAAGTCTTTATTAACGAAGGCAAGGGAAAGATGTGGTGATGATAAATGCGACAGGCAAGCACACGAATGCAAGCGGTATTAAAAGTGAGATGCTGCACGCAAATGCAATCATGCAAAATTGATTTATTTTCTTTTTATATTTGGCATTTATTTGTTTTATCATAAAAAAGATTTTTTTTTGTTTGCAAATATGTACATTTTCTCTTTTCCTTTTTTTTGTTACTTTAATTATAAAATTTTTTTGTTGCTAATGCCTGTCAAGCACCCAAATGGCACCTGACCTATACGAGAACAGGGGTTTCTTACTAACCTCCCAAGTATCCTAAGTGCACATCTAGGTTGATTTGGGCCTCTAGACCCCTCGAATGATGATCCCGCCGGCTAAGACTTACCCTGATGACAATACCGTCATGCCATGCTTAGGCTTCCAATCACTTCCGACCACATGGATTCACCCAAAAGGTGTTTGAGGTAAATGATTTACCCGACCCGGGTCTGTTTTCTCACAACTCTAGATGGTATATGATGGAACACCCTGGAACCCTAACGACCAACCGCGCGACGCTGACCCGGAATCAGACGTCGTCGCACCCATAGGTGACGCGCTTGCATTGGCCTAAGCCCGAGGTTAAACAAGAAGACATCAAGGTGGTAAACAGGGGTCTTGACCAGCCAGAAACACGGAGACTCCTTCGCAGCGATAGCTTTTGCTTTTCAAAGTAGGCGACCAAATGTGTATATTAAATAAGGTCGCAGACCCTGGGCAGTTTTCACCCTTCAGAAACTCCATCGAACCTTCATCTTTAGAGGGAGAAGGAAGAGTGTAGGGGATAAACCTCCTGAGAGGACCGGCAAAGTCGTAAACCCGGCGAGCGAATAAGGGCCCATTAACTCTTTCCTTTCGGATAACTTCGGACCAAATCTCGAGCATTTACATTCCATAGCCCCCCCTTTTTGTGGATTCAAACTTTTACTTTGAGGGGTTCCATTTATCGCATCAGGCACGGTCACGACCAGGCTCTTGATTTTGATTTTGTATTTCTTTTTATGAGGGAGATATAGTCGTTTGACGTTTGTGGGCTCCCTTTCGTATGCCTACGGGGACACTGCCCTCTTCTCGTGCTCTAATCGATGCTCGAGGAAATGGATCCTACTCTTGCCGTTGGGGTTTGAGTTTCAGTTTCTCATGCTCAGTGTTTTAAGGGCGCCGACTGTCTCATTTGGTCGAAGAGAAAAGAATAAAGATTACAGCTTCCGGAGATCTTCTGGGTGGGGCCCCACCGTAGGTGATGCTACCAACTTTTTTGAATAAAATACATAAGTGAGCACATGTTAGCTTCCTTCGAGCGAGCATAGGCCGACGTGGCCGGACAGGGATCTCCACAGTTCTGGCAAACCAAGACCCGGTGCCTACCAAGCCTTAATGGGCCCTATCCTAACATGAAGGTTAGATGCAGTGACTTGACTACATGGTGACCACCAGGCATTGGCATTTTAAATTTTCCATATTTTTAGTGGTTTTCAATATTTCTTTGTTTTTGATGTTTTCTATCTTTTCATCATTTTTTTTATTTTATGCTAAGGGTAGTATTTCTTAAGATAAAGCCCATTCCAAGGGTGGGATAACTCGGTCCCTTCGGCGTTGATTAGCTTGTAGGCGTTGCCAGGGTACACGGCTTGAATTACATATGGTGCTTCCCAATTGGGTTGGAGCTTAGAATGCGGCCCTCCAGGTTTGACAAAAATTCTTTTTACGACCATCTCACCGACTTTGAATTTTCTCTCAACGACTTTCTTTTGGTAAAAGCGAGCGAGTCTATTTTGATACACACGCGCGTGTTCGGCAGCGGCCAGCCGCTTCTCATCCAAGAGTTCCAACTGGGTGAGGAGTGAATTACGACGATCGTCGAGGGGAAATTCCTCATCCAATTGTACCCTGAGAGATGGGATCAGAGTCTCGTACGGGACTACCGCTTCCATACCATAAGTAAGGGCAAATGGAGTCTGCCCGGTGGGGGTACGGATTCAAGTGCGATAGGCCCATAGGGCTTCGATAAGTTTTTCTGGCCAGTCTGAAAACTTACTAGACTCGCAGGTTTTTTTGATGATTTTGAGCAATATTTTATTAGTGGCCTCCGCTTGGCCGTTACCTTGTGGGTAATAAGGCGATGAATGATGCAATGCAATTGCGTACCTTTTGCAGAGGTCGTATAGGTCCTGAGAAATGAACTGTGGCCCATTGTCGGTGACGATTGTGCTTGGGACGCCGAATCTGGCGAGGATGTTCTTCATGATGAACTTGCAGACTGTTGATGCCTTGATTTCCGTGTAAGCTTCGGCTTCGGTCCATTTGGTGAAGTATTCCGTCGCAGTAAGGATGAAAGATTTCTGCTTGGTGAGGGAATTGGGATCACCTAGGGGACCAATGATGTCGAATGCCCACATGGAGAAAGGCCACGGGGAGGATATTGGGTGAAGTGAGGAAGATGGTGAATGGATTTTATCGGCGTGAAGTTGACACTTGACACACCTACGGACATAGACAGCACAATCCTCTTCCATAGTGGGCCAGTAAAAGCCTTGGCGAATGATCTTCTTGGCGAGCATCTGACTATTCACGTGGCCACCGCACACACCCGAGTGCATCTCCTCTACATATTTCCAAACCTCATCGTCACCAAGACATCTTAACAGAATACCAGTAAGGCTCCTCCTATAGAGTAGACCTCCAACCAATGTGTATTTCTGAGCCACCCTTCTTATGGCTTTCTTGTCCTCTGTGGTGGCCCCTTCAGGATAAGACTGATCTTGGCAGTATTTGACGATTTCATAGAACCATGGTTTCTCTTCATCAGCCAGTTCTTCTTCGGCCTCTGCCAACATGATTTCCCTCTTCTCAAGGATATCTTCCTGCAGGATCTTCCTTGCTATCCTGTCTTTGATATTTACGTAGGAAGCATCATCGATTGCAGGGGCGTAAAGTTTGTAGATGGAAATGGACTCAAACCATCTTCCTAGAGGGAACCTTATGGATGATGCCAACGAGGCGAGGGCATCAGCGAGAATATTCTGATGACGAGGGACATGAACAAAGATCAGTTTGGTGAACAGTTTGGCAAAGGCAGCAGTGAGTTCTTGGTATGACTTGAGTTTGGGATCGCGAGTGCGATATTTAGTGAGCACCTGGCGAAGGATGAGTTGACTATCACCTACGACTCGCAACTCAGTGATACGAAAAGAATGAGCGAGTTCTAGGACAGCTAGAAGAGCTTCATATTCGGCTATATTATTGGTAACTGGAAATTTGAGCTGGTATGCCAATGGGAATGTGAGGCCTTCAGGCGACAGGAGGGCGACGCCGATTCCTCTCCCTTGAGAATTCAGAGCTCCATTAAAATATAGCGTCCACATTGGCTCATCTGATTGGTTGACGGACATTAGTTCCTCATCTGGAAACTCTGATTGGACGGGATCGAACTTGGGAAGAGGATGGTGAGCGAGATGCTCGGCTATGGCATAGCCTTTAATCGCCTTTTGCTGGATGTAGGTGATGTCGAACTGAGAGAGAAAACTTTGCCAGCGTGCTAGCCTATCCGTAAGGACGGCTTTCTCTAGAAGGAATTTGATAGGATTCATTCGAGCAATCAAGTGGACCTCATGAGCCAAGAAGTAGTGCTTCAATTTCTGCACTATCCAAACGAGGGCAGCACAGGTTTTCTCCATGACGGTGTACTTCTGCTCACAGGGATTGAGAAGTTTGGACAAGTAATAGGTTGCCCGTTCCTTGCCTTCTTCATCAACTTGTGCGAGGACGGCTCCCACGGAGTCATCCAAGACTGAGACGTAAAGGATCAGAGGTTTTTCTGGTTTGGGTGGAATGAGAACGGGTGGACTAGCCAGATATTCCTTCAACCCTTCAAAAGCTTTCTGACATTTAGAATTCCAGTGGAATTCTACTCCTAGCTTGGTCAACTCGTAGAGAGGTCTACACCTTTGTGAATGTTGGGACACAAATCGACGAATAAATTGCAACCTCCCGATTAAACCTCGGACTTCCCTCAAATTCTTGGGAGGTGGCATATCCCTGATAGCCTTGGCTTTGTCGGGATCTATCTCGATCCTTCTTTTACTCACAATGAAACCCAGCAATTTACTCGATGACACACCAAACACACACTTCTTCGGGTTCATTTTCAATTGGAACTCCCTTGACCTCTGCAAAACCTTAGCCAAAACTTCTGGATGTTCCATCCTGGTCCTTGATTTCACCAATAAGTCATCCACATACACTTCCAGATATGTGTGCATCATGTCATGAAATATGGCCATCATCGCCCTTTGGTAAGTAGCTCCAGCATTCTTTAACCCAAACGGCATGACCACGTAACAATATGTTCCCCAAGGGGTAGTGAATGACGTCTTCTCCTGATCCTCTTCCGCCAAACGAATTTGATTGTATCCCGAAAATCCATCCATGAATGAGAGGGTTTCATAGCCTGTCGTGTTATCGATCAGCACATCAATGTGAGGCAAGGGAAAATCATCCTTTGGACACGCGCGGTTAAGGTCCCGGAAGTCAATGCAAATCCTGACTTTCCCATCTTTCTTCATGACCGGGACAATGTTCGCCACCCATTGAGGATAAAGGACAACTCTAATGAACCTGGCTTTGTGGAGCTTATCGACCTCTTCTTTCATTTTCAAAGCCATCTGAGGGTGGAAACGCCTTAACCTTTGTTTTACCGAGACGGACCCTGGCTTTAGGGTTAAACGGTGTTCAACCAAGGTTGAATCTAGACCCGGCATATCCTCGTAGCTCCATGCAAACGTGTCCTTATATTCCTTGAGAACTTCAATTAACGCCTTTTCTTCAGAGGGTGGTAGATTGTCACTTATGAGGATGATCCAAGGGTCTTCCTCAGTTCCCAAGTTGACTTCTTTGGTGGATTCTTCTACGGCGGTTGACGGCTCATCGAATCTCTTTATTCCACTAACGTATGCGCCCGCCGCATCCTCATATTCTTCACCCTCCTCTTCAGTGGGGCATTCTTCATCCATGATCTCGTAGACTCCATATCCTTCATCAAATGCACAGTCGCCCTCACATTCTATTTCCGGTAGCCGGATGGGATTTTCTAGTAATTGGGGTATGGCAAGGAGGGCTTGACACCTGGCAGCTAAATCCAGAAGGAATTGATAAGGGATCTGCCTACCCTTGGATTTATTCCTAGGTACTACCCTTGACCTATCATTCCTAGATTGACTGACAATATTTACAGAAGAAGAGGAAGATGAAGAGGATGGTGTAGAATGTACAAGAGAAGACCCCTCAGAGGAGGGGTAGAAAAGGTCACTCATCGGACCTTGGACGGGTGGTCCGCAGGGCGGGACGCACCCGTGGGAGATGTAAGAGGTTTCCTCAACGAAGATGTGTTGTTGAGGGGTTTGAAAATTGACGTTTTTTTTTCGTTTTCATTTTTGATGACAAAACAGCGAAAAGAGATCGGAGGAGAGAGAAAAGTGGTTATGGCTAGAGGATTGGAAGGCTCGTAGAGCAGATCATGATTAAAAGTCTGGCGCGGGTTAAGAAGCCCGCGTAGGTATGTAAGCAAAGAAGGGGATCTGGGAAGATCATCAGACAATTGTCTGGCCCAGGAAAATGATATCAGCAAAGGCTGAGACGAGTGGATGGAGAAGATGGCGGCTAATGAGCCGTCGATGGCAATGTTGAGGACGGACGAAGATCCGTCGATGACAGGGTCCTTCTGGCGAGGACGAGGATAGTTTGGAACCTTGGCAAGAGTAGTAATATTCTCTGGTATTCCGGAGATCAATGGTGGTCCTTCAAGCTGCGGAGACGAGAACATCCTTTCCAGTGCAACGGAAATGTCCCGTATGTCGAACCATTTGTTCCACTCGCATTCCGGATCTTTGATCTTGCCTCTTTTGGTGATCCTCGGACATTTTTCAGCCAAATATACAGCATGTGATCCCCCATATGCTTCTCGTGGGTAATCTCCCATCTGAACAACAGGCCCTCTGTTGAAGTGGTTTGATAGAGTCCATGTGAGGGGCTTCCAATCCGCCTTGAACGGTCCTTTGAAGCCTAGGCCAAACCTGCGGTTCGGCCTAATTTCCTTTGGCGGTTTAAGCCTACCCTGTAACTGTGCGTCCAGACCTTTACCCTGTTGATAGCCGATGTTCCTTATAATCTCCCAACCTTTGGAGTGAAAAGGGAGACATGATGTTGCGGTTGCCCTGACCGGCTCCTTTGGTGCTAGTGGAACGTGAGATGAATCACGTACGTCCAGTAGTGACAATATGGGCCGATGAGACGGCCAAACAGAGGGCAGAGAGGTGTTGATAGCATCCACTATGTGAAGGACAGGTGTACTTACCACTTTAATAATCCTCCCATTGTAAGGAAACTTCAGGCACTGATGGTTGGTGGAAGGCACAGCGTCCATGGCTTCGATGTAAGGGCGACCCAGTATAGCCTTGAATGTGGGGTCCATGTCGAGGACATGGAATTCCGTGGGGATTGACATGGGGCCTAGTTCTACCTTCAGAATAATCATCCCCTGTGACGGCCTTTTGCTATTGTCATAAGCCGTGACCGTGATCGAGGAAGGTCTTATTTGTTCCTCGTCGACCCCACACAACTGAAGGGTGTCCATGGAAATCACATTTATGGACGCACCCGTGTCTACAAGGCACGGGTTTATGGATACCCCATTAATTTTTATTGAAATGCACAATGCATATTTCTGAGCTTCCTTGGGAGCGAGCCCGTAGTTGTGGAACATGATGGCCGGTTGTGTGTCTGTTGGGGTCAGGACGGTCGAAATCTTCTCCACGGGGAGGTCTTCATTAACCATGACTCTTTGAAGGTACTCCATTAAGGCTGCCTGGTGGGATGTCGATCTTTGAAGAAGCTCCAGGATGGAGATCCGAGCAGGCGTCTTGTCCAAATGTTTTAATAGATCATACTGTGTTCCAGGGATAGCTCTTTCTGGTTGTTCTCCATCATCCTTCTCTGGTTGAGATTGTTCAAGATTCTAACTGTTGTGGGGGAAAACCCTGTGGAAAATCCTTCCACTTCGGAGCACCATTGCCTGCGGCTTTTGTACCTCTGTGGGGGTAGCAGTGGGTTTTAATAGGGATTTGAGGGGTAGTGGTGGAGGAATGGTTGATGAAGCAGGGGTGATGACGGGAGCAGGGATTCTGATGAGGGGTTTGTTAGGTGGAGGCATGGTGGAGGTAGAGGGGATATCACATGGATTATGAAGGATAAGGGGTCTGGAAGGTGGAGGTGGAGACGAAGTAGAAGTGGGTAGGGCTTGAAGCGGGCAATGATTTTTAGGTGGGTGATGGGTAATGAGTGGTTTTGAAGGCATTAGTGGTGATATGGTGGAGAAAGATGGGGTTATGTATGGTTGACGGATGATAAGGGGTTTAGAAGGCGTAGGGGTGAATGTGGTAGAGGTGGATGGTAAAGTGGGGGAGTGAGAGAAGATGAGAGGGTGTGAAGGCGTAGTGGAGAGTGTCGGTTGATAGGAGATCGGGGTGCGGATGAGAGGGCGTAATGGTAGTGGAAATGGTGAAGGCGATACTAACGCGGGTTGATGAGAGAGAGGTGCTACCCGGGCAGGGCAAGGGTGTTGCGTGATGATAGGATTGGCGGTAGAAAGAATAGAGGTACTTTCCGGGTGCCACACCTGCTCTCTTCCGACTTCCGGGAAGGAGGAGATGGGGTTAACCTGATGATTGGGCTGTTGGTGCTCCGGTAATGGATTTTGGATTATGCCCATGTTGGGCTGTTGTTGTGGGGCCTGCTGAGGCTGTTGTTGTTGTTGTGGTTGCTGCTGCTGCTGCTGTTGTAACTGCTGCTGTTGTAACTGCTGCTGTGGCCTATGAGGAGGTCTCCTAGCCTTGAGAGCGGCGACGTATCGTCTCATTTCATCCCAATCTATTTGATGTTCATCATTCATATCGTGGATGTAATCTTTGAAATAGAAGCAGTAATCTACTGTGTGTCTTGGCTGCCTGTGGTAGACGCAGTATTTGGAGATATCAACATTTGGGGGCCACACGGGCCTTTCCCTGGGTAGCACAAGTATGTTTGAGGCCATGAGGGCATTGAAAATATCCGCCAGAGTTTCTGGCAACGGTGGATAGTAGGCTCTCTTGGGACCGATCGGCCTCCTTTATTGCTGTTGGGGACCATAATTCCCCGGGGGTGGAACTTGGTTGTACTGAAGTGGTGGTTGTTGTTGCTGAGGTTATGGTTATTGTTGTTGGGGTTGACGTAATGGAGGCATATTATCCTGGGGTGGATAATTTTGGGGTGGAGGACCAAGAGGGAAAGGACCTGGTTGGAGGGGAAGTCGGGCATTTGTGGAGGCCTTGGGTTGACTGCATAGTTGGCATTGTTGACCGCACCCACTTGCTCATTTGTCATGATCCCTTCTGTGGCTCCGCCCGGGACACCAGCGCCTGTCTTTCTGACCACTTTGGGCTTCGGCGACTCAAACATGTTCATAATGGGGGAGTCTTTTAACTGGGTTTGGATGTACCGGGCCCTTTCATAGAGTTCCTCCATTGTAGTAAGTTTATTCATGGCCAGGACGTGTCTGAACTGTGGGGTTGCATTAGACACAATCATCTTCACTTGTTCGGGCTCGGAGAGGGTATCCCTTATTCTTTCCGCCAGAGACCTCCATCTATCAGCATAGTGGACAAAATCCTCGTCGGGCTTCATCTTTTCGGCCACTAGGTCGGTAATGGAGAGTGAGGGACCGACCCTATCCCTATATTTCTGCAGGAACCTTCTCTGGACTATTTTAAAATTCTCGGCCTCGCGGGGCTCCAAAGAATAGAACCACACTAGCGCGGGACCATCCAATGATCTCCGAAAGAGGTATGCCAGGGACCTCTGATCGTTTTGCCAATAGGAGGACTCATACATGAAATCCTTAAGGTGAATGAAGGGGTTGCCGGTACCATTGTATCTGCGGTACGTGGGCATTTCGGAGGGAGGAAGATGAATGACGGGAATGATTGGCAAAGGAACCTCCGGGGTGGCTTTCACGTCCACCATTCTTCTCAGATTTTGAAACTGCTCGTCCATGCGATTGAACCTATTGAGGAGCGATTGGGCGAGCTCCTCTGGAGGTGAAGGTGGCACTTGCCATTGGGGGAGAAACTGTCTCCCGGAGACTTGAGGGGGAAACCCCGAATGAGAGGGAGCTGCCGGACCGCCGATAGTTGGCCCCGGCTGAAGCGGTATGTGGGGAACAACGGAGTTTGAGATTGTGACGGGAACTGGAATGAGGGTGGTTGTTGGCTCGCTTGTCCTTGAAGCGAGGGAGACTGGATGGCTTGCGCCAATGAAGGAGATGGAATGGCCTGCATGGACTCTTGGAGAGGTGCGATGGCCGGAGTTGATTCCTGGGGCGTGGGGGAAACAGATTTCCCCTTCAGAATGGCCTGGAAGGCCCGGAGCTGTTCAGAGATAAGCTCCGTGTTGGCGAGGACGCCCAGTAAGGAAGACATATCCTATGGTGGGGACGTGTCCCCGGCAATAACCTGCACCTCATGCGAGGGCTCATGAGAAGGACCCGAGTCCATAGCATAGACTCGCGGGTCGGCTGACAAACCACGACTAGGGTGGTTCTCCTCAAAAGACTCGTGAGCCATGCTCACAGTTTTCCCAGAACGCAAAAACATACACTAGCAAGCAGGTAGCAGAGATTATCAAACAAGTGGATGCCTTTACGCCTTTTTTTGTGTTTTGATTTTGATGATTTTTTTTGTGTTTTTAGCGAGATCCGAAGTTCACACAAAATAGGGGCCCTAGTTTATTTTTGTTTCACCGCCGTGTCAGCTAGGGTCTCTCGTCTCACCACGAATGGGATGACTAACTCCGGGGAACTTCAATGGTACAACCAGCCCAATGAACGAAGAGGAGATTCTTCGATGTCGGGGACTTACGGAGGTCCCAATGGAGGAGATTCTAGTCCGTTGAGAGGAATTCTCAAATGGAGAGTCCTTCCTTCACCGGGAAAGGGTGATCCTTAGAAAAAATGAAAAAGGATATAAAAGAGGGATTGATGTATGCAATGGAATCCTGATAGAGATATAGAGTAAGAAAACAACAGAAATAACAAACATATAATAAACACCCAACCAATCACAACTGACAGTGCTACCGTGAGCACAACGGGGGCGCGCGAGGGCGCCAAGGTGGAGAGGCACGGACGGTGCCGAACTTGCAAGGGTAGCCAAAAGGAAGCAGTAGAAGTCTCACCGTGATCGCCAATCTGTGAGCGACGTCACGCGGTTCGAGGAGCGAAGAAGACGCGGAGCGCCCGGGCTCCTCTTTGTTTTGCTGCAACACAGAAATAAGAGAAAAGAGAAGGGGCTACCACGGGAGATTGCTCCGGCGGGGCGAGCAGGACAAATGTAATATAGCAAGATATGGGGGTTAAACGGCCATAGCGGGAAGTGACTCGCCGCGGCCTCGGGAGAGACGGGAATGGTGCAGAAATCAAATAGCAAGAATTGAAACGGTCATTGGGGAAGTGACTCGCCGCGGCCTCGAGAATATGAGTAGATAAGAATATAACAAAATATAAGGAGAATATAAAGAACGGGAATTTAAACGGCCATTGGGGAAGTGACTCGCCGCGGCCTCGAGAATATGAATAGATAAGAATATAACAAAATATAAAGAGATTATAAGAATGGAAATTTAAACGGCCATTGGGGAAGTGACTCGCCGCGGCCTCGAGAATATGAATAGATAAGAATATAACAAAATATAAAGAGAATATAAGAACGGGAATTTAAACGGCCATTGGGGAAGTGACTCGCCGCGGCCTCGAGAATATGAGCAGATAAGAATATAACAGAATATAAAGAGAATATAAGAACGGGAATTTAAACGGCCATTGGGGAAGTGACTCGCCACGGCCTCGAGAACATGATGTGATCGCCAGGGGCCAAAAGACCCCAAAATAAAGAAAGTGATCGCGCCTACCTCAAGAGCGGGAGATGGCGGCTTGCTTCTTCCTTCCCCTTCGGCCGGCCGACGGAGAGGGCTTTCCTTGGGTACCCTTGCAAAACAAAGACAAACAAGTAACGAGTGGATTAGAAAGATGAAGGTGTAGTATTCAAATCCTTGCGATAAAAAATAACGAAATGATGGCAAGACACACACCTGGTTGGTGTTGTCCTTTAAACCCCTCTCGGATACGAGTAGGAGGAAATGCGATGATGGATGCAAGAAGTATATAAGAAGAGGCGCCCTTATGAAGGGGGATAGAGGATGCGAGATGATGAATGCAAAAGAACTACGAAGAAAAGGAAAGGATTGGCTTATTGGATGTGCCGATGGTGAAATCCGGCGGAGCTCCGGCAGCGTAGGGACGACGTGGAAGCGCGGTGGATGAAGACGACCTTCCTCTCGTGAGCGTAGGCACCCGAGAAGCCGGCGGAACCTCCACCTACAAAAGACCCCACAGGTTAGAAATGACTCTGGTAGCCTCTGGGCTCCGGCAGCCTATCGGATCTCTTAGAAGCTCCCCCAGAACTGAGGGGGTGGGCCTCTATTTATTGGGCTCCGGAGGATGGAGGCATCCAGGACCCTGGACACCTCTATCAGGGTAAAAATAATATTTTATTCTATTTTTATTCATTTTTTCTGAATATTTTTATGGAGGCGTCCAGGGTCCCGGACGCCTCCATAAGTCCCACCGAACTCCACCGAAAGTCGCACATGGTTTAACACAACACGTGGTTTTGGAGCGGCGACCCGTGATTTGGAAATGGGCGCGTCCAGCCGGCTGGACGTCTCCACAATTTGGATTCTTTCACACACAACAACCCGTCGATCGGTGGGCGGGGCCCCGTGAGTGAGTTGATGGAGGCGTCCAGGGGCCTGGACGCCTCCACGAAAATATATTTTTATTTTTTGTTTTGTTTTTTTATGCCAACTGGCATTTTATATTTTTTATTTTTGTTTTCATGAAGGCGTCCAGGGGCCTGGACGCCTCCATTAATATATATTTTTTACATTTTTTTGGGTTTGAAAAATAAATAAAAAAATAAAAAAAATAATGGGGGCGTCCAGGAGCCTGGACGCCCCCACGAAGACCCGCCTGGTCCTCAGACAAGGCGTTGGCAGCCGCCCGGCAGACACTCTTCCTGGTTTCGGAACCCTCCGGTGCGTCCGATTGGTGTTGATGCCGTCCTAATGCCGCAACGAGATGATTTCCAGATGCCGAAAAGGGGGAAGAAGACTCAAGAATAGGAAACACTCGAGCGATTCAAAATGCGAAAGCCATTGCGGGGCGTCGTATAGTAATATGAGATTTTCTCAGGAGATGTCAGGAATGGCATGTCTACAGTGGGTCCCACGATTTTGAGTATGTGTGCCGCCGAAGGTACACAAGAAGCCGCCCGTCAACCTGAACCCGCTACTCCCAGGTCCCGATGTGTCACCATTTACCTCCCTGTGTGGAGTGGGTAGTAAATCATTGCTGTAATTTAATTAATTATTGTTCCGGGAGTACGAGATCGGCCGGGATCGTCTTCACCACGCCAGGCGCGTGGAGGTATCGTGTTCGCTCTATTACTCGGCATTTGCTATTCTTGTATATGCTTTTATATGCCACTGCTAGAGAGCATGCGTTAGGGCTGTTAGCTCGATATATTTATTTCACCGCTGCTACGAGAGAGAGTGAGACCGTCCCGTGACCTGATCCGGACACGAATTTGTGAGTTGACCACCCTAGCTCATTGCCGATTTCTCAACCGTGCACGTCCGTACGCTTCCCTCGCTAGGGGCGATCGCGAGCTTGCTTAGAGTCCAAGGGTCACATATCCAATTGGAGTCGAGTCCGTGGTCCGTCCCGCATCATTGAGATTCCCCCCTCGTGACCGTAGGCCATGGGTTCTATTTATAGAGCCCATAAACCCTACCTCAATTTGGGGGCTTTTTTGGCGGGAATCAGCCGTCAGTCCTTTTGAATAAGTTGAAGATAAAACTCCCAAAAATCCGTAGGAACAAACATCGTGCGATTTGGTTCAGTATCCACGGAGAAATCCGCCGATCAAGCAAGGGATTTGACCACAGATGAGGGAGAAACTGCCCTTTGGCGTAGGAATCTCGGTTGAAAGAAACAGTCCATCGATAGACCGCCCAGTGTGCTAAGCGGCCTATCAAATGACCATTATGCATCTGGCTGATAGAAAAATAGAAATAAGATAAATGCACCCATTTATCCAAAGACCAAGTCAGAAGGAATTCCCGCCAAGTATAAACGGTCTTTTAACAGGCCGCCACTTGGCTTAACGGTCTATTGCCTGACCGCTTTTACCCTGGTTGTCGAAAGATAAAACAAGATAAACTCCCTTAATTATCCACTGACCGAGTCAAACAGGCATTCCCGCCAAGTAGAAATGGTTCTCGGAAGACCGCCACAGTCACGGGACGGTCTATCATGAGACCATTTATAAAAGTAACAGGTCGACTCAAAAAATGACGGATCGATGCAAATGGTCACTCAACAGACTACCGCCTTCCTGCAAACGGCCTATCGCGAGACCGTTATTTAAGGTGATTTATGAAAAAGAGCAAATGAGAGGCAAGCATGCATACTCAATCCGAAGATCTGGTCGAACCAAATTCCACTAAGTCCAACCCGAGAAAACACATGAGCAAACCCCAGCCAGGGAGAAAGTAACCCATAAAATAGGCCCAATACCATCTAAAAATGGCCCAATGAGTGATGGACAACCTTGGGACATCATAAATAAAGGTAAGAAAGTAGCCCAACTCAAAGGTATAAAACAGGTGTCAACAACAGCCTTCCGCTTCCTCGCACCCCCATGTGTCCTTGTCTGCGTCTCCATCCCCAGTCAAGGAAATACCACATCCCGAGCAAGTGGATGTCATCCACTACATACCTCCTCACTCCGCTCATCTTGCACCTTCACCGAGTCCCTTCATTAGTTGCCATGTGCCATTGCCTACGCAACCCCCACAACCATCTTCATTACCTTCCCATATCCCTCGGCATCCACCTTGCCCGAAGTGGGCTCCTCACTATCCTCTATTGCTGGAGTGTTTCACTGATATTTTTCGGGCTTTGATGGCCACTCACGCACTGCTGCTCCCTCTGGTTGTGCCTTGCCGACCTGCAGTCGGGAATATGCTCCAATTCTGTGATTATCATCGCCAGTAGGGGCATTTGGTTGAAGATTGCCCTGAGTTCTGGGAGTATGTTTACGGCCTGGAAGATGAGAAGAGGATCGATTGGGCCACCATTCACAAAGTTGTTCTATATCTTCGCAGCAAGCAACAGCAGCAAGCAACAGCAGCAAGCGCCACCCAGGCAGCCATCTCCGTCATTACAAGACTAGGGGCACCCTTGTAATTCTTTAGCTAGTGTTACACCTGCTCCGTTACCTACACCATCTCTTGCTCCATCACTTGTTCTGTAGCCTACCCCATCTTCATCTCCACCTATCCCATCATCCTCACCTATTCTTACTCCATCTAAACAACCTCCACAAACCCAAGCCTCTGCTTAGGCCAACATCTCCACCTCTTCTACCACCACCTCTACTCCCAAAGCCGCTCGATGCGTCGTGTTGATACGTCGGAGGTGGGCGCCACGACCCTCCTCTTCACCCTCTCCATCTTCATCATCTCCACCATCTCCATTGTCACCACCTTCTCCACCACCATCATTCTCTCCACCGCTACCCTCATTGCCCGAGCCTGAGCTGGATCCACCTTCACCTTCACCTTTACCCTTACCCTCACCTGCACCTACCATTGCCTCTACACCTTTGCCTCCTGAAGTCTCCACGCCTTCCGAGCCTATTCCCTCTACTTCTCCATCCACTTCCACCCCACGGAGCGGGTGTGGGCTACCTCCGGTGCCCCTCGGGTCTGGTCCCCGGGGAGATGATGAGCCAAGTCAGGTTTTGGTTGTGCATTTCAAGATTCAAGATTTCATTTATCGCATGCCAATCCGTGTTCTGGTCCCTGACTATTTTGGGGATGATGAGCTTGCACTTCCAGTGTTGACAGTTGCCAAGAAAAGCTCTCGTGCACTAGTGCCAGTTTATCCTGGAGTGAGGCCGGTGGCAATCTCATTGCTTGCCAGAGGACTCACCGTTGAAGTTTTTATTACTTCTCGCTCCATTGCTGTTCAATTCATTGGCCAAGAGGGGTTCATCACCCGAATTGTGATAACGCATATGGCTGTCAAGCAGGTTGTGAGTTCTATATTAAAGGGGCAATTGGCCGTATCTTCAGCATTCTCCAAGGACATTCAGCACATTCTATGCAACCTCTCTCAATTTATCAAGCCGGCCATGTCAACGCCATGTATTACTCTCCCTCAGCTTCACCCACCTCTTCTATCAAGGGAGTTGTGCTTCAAGGCTGAGTTTCGAGTAGAGTTGCTGAATCTCATGCTTCTAGTGCCGAGAGACAAAACCCCATGGGTTTGTGGAATTCATCACTATGAAGGGTTACTTGTCCAAGAATGTCCATCTACTGTTGTTAGCACCAGGTGTCCAAGGGCAACCGCCCCGATAAGGCTGCATGTTCATAGCTGGGTCAGGCCGTCTGCTAGATGGGCTCGCTATTTGAGAAGATATTGCAAGATAAGGTGCCCAAGGATTCGAGCCCGCGCCAGGCGGGTCTATTACAAGCTAGTTTCAGCTAAGAAGAGATGGCGGCGCAAGTTCAAGGGCCGTCAATTGTGCATTCAGGGGTCCACCTCTTCCTCCCCTTCTTTTCTTTCATCCTTTCTCTTGCTCAGCTCCCACCCTTGGGTGATGTATCTTCCCACTTTAAATCTTGTTGCCATCATCTTCTCCTCTCTTCCCGGGTGTTGACATGTTTTCCTTCTTTCAATGGATTGAAGAAATATCTCTCCTATCCCTTCTACTAAATCAGCGAGGAGGCTAAATGATTTAGAAGCAGGAGGGAATAGAAGTGTGTAAACCTGTGTGATTGCCACCAAGATGCCGAACGTGATGAACACGCCGTACCTTGGAAAGAGGGGGAGGTACTCGCCTTAGGATCAACCCTGCGAAGATGGGCAGCTCAGAAGGAACCGCCTGTAGAGATGAGCGGCCGTACGACAGACCGTCTGTAGGGGCTGAAGAGGAACGCGGGATGAAGGACGACCGGTAGATGAACAGCTCTAACACAACCGGAGGACGAAGAAGCACGGTCCAGGACCCACCGCCCGTCTTCATGAACGGCCAGTTGAGAACCGCCTAAGACTGCCACGCCGTGAGTTGCAAAGGTACAACCTCCACCCTTTTCGGCCGGCCGGAAGGGATGGGCCTCGCGTTAGTGTGATGCGGACCTGCAAAACCACGTGTAGACCACAAAGGAAAACCCAAGTTAGAACTAGAAAGTATAGTAAATACTCAAACAGATGGAAATGAACATGACTAAATGAAATGGGGGATACCTGGGGATTTTTAAATCCCTGGGGGCGTCAAAAAACATAGGAGGGTGTGTGAATGATGTATGAAAATGGGGAAAACGTGGAGAAAGTGATGCATGCAAATAAGAGAGAACGACGAAATTAAATGTACTAATGACTCAAAGAACAACTACTCCCTGAACCGGAGGCCTGTATGGATGTAGAAGGCCTCCCTCCCTAGTGCTAGGTCGCTCAAAGATTCGGCAGGGCTTCGCCGTCGACCAAAATCTCCCCATTTTCAAAGCTGGGCCTCAGGGTCTATTTATAGAGCACCCGGAGTCTTAGCTCGAAATTAGGGTTTCTATACATTTTTAGGTCGAGATAATGAAAGAAAAGTTGAAGATAATTGAATTATCTTTCAACCAGAAGAAACGGCACCAAAATCGACTCCATATTCGCGGAGAAATGGTTGGAGGAAGTTGGGGATAAACCCACGTATGGAGAGAGAAAATACCCTTAAATCTTCAGGATGTGGGCGGTTAAACGGTCATACGCTAGACCACTCATCAGGTTGAGCGGCTATATATAAACCGTTTATCATTGTCGATGGAAATTCAAATATAAACGAAATATCAATCAATTTATCCATTAAACCAACCGAGAATCTCGCCGTTGGACTCTGACAGATTAACGGCCAATTGAAGACCGCCCATGAATAACAGCGGCTGAGGACCAACCGTTTGCACTTTGTCGGTGATAAATAGATAATTGGATAATTATCTGAGAACCAACCGAGCTTAGGACTCTGGGAGGTAGAACGGCTACTATTAGCCCGCCCATCAGTTTGAACGGCTAATATGGGACCGTATGAAAGCATATCGGTGGCAATTCAGAAAATAAACCAAAATATTCCATAAATATATGAACGGCCCATAGGCGACCTCTCAAATGGTTGTGTGCCCGGGGATGAACCGTACATGTTTCGGGATACTTGAATTTCACAAAAGTGCTTAATTAACCAAAATCAAGGCCCATTAAGCCCTGAATTGAAGGAGACCTAGCCAGGGAGGGAGGCTACCCATAAAGTAAGCCCAGAGATGTTGCCTGAAAATTAAACCAACGAGTAACGAATAACTCGAGGCATCAATAAATGGGAGTAAGAGGAATGACTCAACTTATCGGCAAAAAATGGGTGTCAATAGATGCCCCTCCTTAACGTCCGCTTTGTAGGGAAGCGAGCGGAGGTGAAGCGAAAGTGACATGGAACATGGAGGTGAAGTGGAAATAAAGCGGAGTGAACTGAAAAGCGGGCGTTAAGGCAAAAGACACACGTTCCGCCAACGAGCGATAGGAATCTTTCGAAAAACTCTGAACCATTCGCAAGGAACGATTAGACCAAAAGTGACACCAGTCTGGAGGGACTAACAAACTAAAAGGAAACACACGATCAACCTCACGGGGGACACAATCCCTCGGACCAATGAGGAGATCGGAATAAGCAGTGAAAAATAAAGAAACGGACTAAAACTCCAGACGGGGACCTCTTAATCAACCAAACCAAGTGAATCGATCAGAGAGAATCTTCCAACTCAGAGTGGAATTTGTTCTTCTTACTCGAACACTGAACGCACAGCCATCAATCACTGATGGGACATTTTACAGGCAAACCATGGGTCATGAATGCTCAAAAGATGCGCATGATGCATGCTAGGCTAAAATTAAATGAAAACATTAAAACAAATGCGAAGAAAAGATGAAATGAAAAATACTCGAGAATAATATTGCTAGGTTGGGAGAATCAGAGTCAAGACACTATCCGCAACCACGGTGTGCATGATAGAACCATCCTCCCCGGGCTTTCCCAACCCAACGGCCTATCCGGAGATTAAACACGTGA
Organism: Amorphophallus konjac; assembly: GCA_022559845.1. NCBI lineage: Eukaryota > Viridiplantae > Streptophyta > Magnoliopsida > Alismatales > Araceae > Amorphophallus > Amorphophallus konjac. Next base: position 86,440,311 of record CM040126.1, on the reverse strand, counting down.
ACCTAGACCATCATTGTTTTTGTTAAAGGGGAACATCAGATCCTGGAGCACGCGAGCAACCAACTGGTTCTCGAGATAATATAACATAGTACCATATAGTGATGCAATAAGGGATGTAGGGATAGAAAGCCATACCTGACTTACCTGTGCAGGCGAAACGGCAAGCGAAAGATGATGCTGCAAGAAGTGTCATTAGCAAGATTTGCAAATGATATAATCAAATAACCACATTTATCAATCGAGCACAAAGTGTGGCAACAGGGATGAGACTATTTTCTCTAGCACATGAGCGGTCACCCAGGAACCACCCACAATAAAGAACGGCTAAGAACAAGCCGCCCAAAAGCTTTGAATGCGAACATTTGAAAAGAATAAGGACAGTTAATAACAAACCGTTCTACTTCGGACGGCCAGAATGAAGCCGTTTAGAGTAACATGCCGTTGGAGAAGAACGGCCACGGATCAACCGCCTAATGTTCGGACGGTCTATCGTTAGACCGCGTAACGTCTGGAAGTCCAAAAGCCTTAAACCCTTCGTCTCCCTCCTTCCACTGTAACCCACGGTGAAAGAGGGAGAGCGAAGGGCCAAGCAAACCCCCCCCCCCTTCCCAAACCGAGCCTCCCCCCATCTCCTCACGCCCTCAATGCGAACCAAACACCAAGCCTCCCGCCCCGCCATGGCTGGAGGGGAAGGAGAGGCACCACCGCCAGCGACGGAAGCCATGGAGGAGGAGACGGCGACGCCGTCCACCGCCGAGGAGACGAGCACACCGGAGGCACCGCCGGCATCCGCGATCATCGAGGAGGCGGCTGCGACCACTGCTGAGCTGGAAAAGACGCAGGGAAGGAGGAAGACCCCATGGCGCCACCGGCCGCGGCGGCGAAGGAAGTGAAAGCTCGGGACCCCGAGGTAGGTCCCGCCCAACCCTAGCCATTCTAGCCATTTTTTGTAATTTTAATCCATGCATGTTAGTCCTAGGGCGACCACGGGAGGGTTAGAAGGCCTAGGAACCGGCTTGGGGGTCCCATAGGGGTGCCACCGCCGGTGGAGGGACTCTCGCTGTCGTCGGGGAAGATGACGGATGAGCGGTTCTCAGGAAACCGTACAACCAAGACCATGCGGTCCACATAGAGCCGCCTATAACACATGCGGCCCATGGGTGGCCATTCAAAACCAGGAGACGAGAGAGTCGAACAAAAAGATGAGCGGTGAAAAGTTCACCGCACAACACAAGAACATGCCATAATAAGCCGTCCGAACATTGGGGACTCAGAACTCATGCGGCCCGTATCGGACCGTCTACAACCCCGCGCGGCCTAGCATTGGCCGTCCAAAACCTGGAAACGATAGGGCTGAACATGAAGCTGAACGGTGGGGAATCCACCGCTTAACACAAGAATGGACTTCCATTGGCCGTTCAAACCCTTGCGGCCTCAGAACTCATGTGGCCCATTTAGGACCGTGCATCAGGAAAAGTGGTCCCATAGGGGACCGCCCTTATGACAGAAATGCAACCATTTTTGCTTTCATTTATTTGTTGGACAAAAAAGTTGAACCTATTATTAAATGCACAAAATGAATGAATGCATGCAGGGAAAGCGCAGGACCCGCATCTCGTGGCTACAGGTCCGGGCAGTGTATCTGGCACTACCGGACTTCCAGCGAGAGCGGCTGGCTGCCATGGGGTTTGCCCCATTCCTGAGTATTGACGTGTGTCGGTTCGACACAGCTCTGCTCAATGCCCTGCACGACCACTGAGACCCAGTGAGTCGTACGTTCCTTTTCCCGTGGGGGCATATGGTCCCTACGCTGGAGGACATGGCCCGACTCACGGGCCTATAGGTGCATGGGCCACCGGTTAGCGGGACCACTTTTCCCGACTACCGGGGGATGGCTCGGGAGCTGCTGGGCCTAGAGCTGCGGCGCCCCGAGAGGCAGTCGACCCTCTTACCTCGGGCTAGTCTTCAGGAGAGCTTTGGACTGTGACGAGCAGGGATAGCGGTCGGAGAGCAGCCGGAGCGGCACCTACAGCGGCTGATGGACCTGGCGAGATCGAGAGTAGCAGCGGAGCCAGGAGCAGAGGCAGACAGAGTGTTTCGGAGATTCTTGATGCTGTTGTTCAGGTGACTTCTCTTCTCCACTCGAGCGGATGTGATGAGCTGCCGCTTCCTTCCCTTCCTCAAGAAGCTCAGCCACGTGGGTGACTACGCGTGGGGAGCGGCGGTCCTCGCCTTTCTTTTTGACACGTTGAGTTCGACGGCCCGTCGGACCATGCTCGGGGGCTTCTCCCCCTTACTCTAGGTATGACTCCTACTCTAGACTTAATTATGCAATTCTACATGTTTCCCAGTTGCTGACACGATGCTGTGATGCAGGTGTGGGCCTATGTGCATTTACGTGGGCTAGGCAGAGGCGAGGAGACCCGTCCTGGGCTCCTGCCTATTGCCCGGAGGTGGACAACACCTCGAGAGACCGCATCTCTCAGGAGACAGGTCCGAGAGTTGCAGGACGACCTGGATGCTCTACCGTTTGCCTCGGTATGCTTCTAAACTTAGACTCTTTAATTAGATGCAATTCTATATGATGATGCTGATGCAATTCTTTACTTTTGCCGGTACGGTGGACACCATACACGGAGGAGGCACAGGAGGGTCAGCTCTGGGTGGCAGGGGCCCTCACCTTCTCGGGACGAGACGTGTGGCTCCATTGCATGAACGTGGTGGAGCCACTGCACTTTCGGCTGGTGATGAGGACCATTGGGGTCCATCAGCTAGCAGTGGAGTTTTCGGCAGCAGAGGGGCCCGGGGAGCGCGTCACACGGACGACCCGCGGTCTAGGAGCTGCCTTCGATTGGACCACGAGGAATGCCGCATAGATAGCAGACTGGGCAACGCTTGGGCGGGTGGTGACCGCCTGAGTAGACAGCGACTCAGCGTACTACACCGCGTACGCTAGACACTATAGGGACCAGGTGTTCCGGGGTGCCCACCGACCGGTACGACTTCTAAACTCAAACTCTGCTTATTATGTTTATGATTTCTATATGATGATGCACTGACACTTGGACCTCTAAATGCAGATTGACCCTGAGGGATGACTTGCGGAGCTGTAGGGGCTCCTGCACTCCACGATCAGGGAGCGGGACGAGGCTCGGCAGGCCCTGGCCTTACTGGTGAGTTTTCTAAACCCTAAACTCTTTAAATTATGCAAATGTCTACGATTATGATTATGCGTGTGACTGACCTGGAGTTTTGGATGCAGCGTGCCGAGGGGGCCTAGCGACAGGGGGCCGATGCTCCTTCTTCACAGACCCAGACTCCCGCAGATCGGGCTGAGCGGGAGGCCGACTTCACTCGGATGGTAGCGCGGGCCAAGGCGACCGAGGTGGCGCTCACCGAGAGGGTACGTAAATCACGACACTTTCCCTTGTTGCTTATGCTTATGAAATGTATGAAATGCAATTGACTGGCAACGGTTGTGTATGCAGACGATGGAGCTGACCCTGCTGAGATCAGAGCTGGAGCAGAGCCAGGTAGCGGCTCGGGAGGAGGCGACGAACTTGAGGGAGGAGACCGCCCGACTGTGAGAGGAGCTCGCAAGGGGCCGACCGGCCGACACACTCGAGATGGCTCTTCTTTGGGCGGAGCTCGAGCGGCTTCGAGCTAGTGCTACCGAGGCAGAGTGCCATAGCACCGAGGCGGAGCGGGCTCAACACCAGGTTTCCAGGTTAGAGGGCATGGTGGAGGTTCTCTGAGAGGTGAGTCAGTGACCCGGGAGGAGCGGGACTCCGAGCGGGATGCATGGCTCCTATAGGACCTACCTGACGGGCTCCTCCGGCCAGCGGAGGAATGAGGATGAGGAGCGGCAGTGGCACCGATGAGACGAGGCGACTTCCCCGATGGCCCCACCATCGAAGAGGCCTGAGGGCGGAGGTGACAACGACGGGGGCCGGCAAGAGGGCCCAGTTTGACTCTGTACTACGACTCTACTTTTGTACACATGATATGATATGATAGTGATATGCACTTTTTTTTCATTTCTGTGCATGAATGTATGAGAAAATGAATAAATACTAACCACGACTACTGACTCGACACGAGTGAGACGACACGCGCGAGTGAGAGACGACTGCGGGTGAGATGCGACTACAGGTGTGACGACACGCCTACAATTGAGATGACTACGAGAGAGAGACACCGACTTGGAGTGAGAGAGAGAGAGATGCTAACTCAGAGAGAGGGAGAGAGACACCAAATGAGTGAGAAGAGCGACGCCAAATGAGTGAGAAGAGCGACGCCAAATGAGTGAGATGAGGGACTCGCCAAATGAGGGAGATGAGGGATGCCAAATGAGTGAGATGAGGGATGCCAAATGAGTGAGATGAGGGACGGACACGACTACTAGTGGCACAGGTGCACAACCTGTCGAATGAAGGCTTCAGATCAGTGAAACGATCTTCAGTGGGTCGCTCAAAGGGACACACAATCCTGAGTAGACCATCCAGAAGAGATATTAAACGGTCTTCTGACCACCGTTCAACTAGTAGAACGGTTTATAAACAACCGCATGATCAAAAAAATGGTCTGATTCAGGCCGCTCAAACTCCAGCACCCGAACTCTCTGGAAAGCGTTAAACGGTCCTAATCGGACCGCTCATTGAGATAGGCGGTCTATCGCGAGACCGTCCAAATGGAAGCCCTGCGAATTTAAATGGGACTCTCTAGGAGAGTCCTAAACCTAGGGAAAACCACTTTAACCCAATCCAAAGCTGTCTTATCCCATCCTAAGCTTATCCAACCTCTCTCCTAAGGAATGTAGACCTCTAACCAAGCCCTATAAGTAGGAGGGGAGTCTAAATTCATGATTCACACATCTTCCCTCTTCTAAGCCTTGAAGCCTATATTATTCATCACCAAATCATTATGAAAAGGGCCTTGGAGGGGAGTTCCATGGAGGGAGCGGCGCTTAAAGGGCCAAGACTGGCAAGAAAGGAGCGGGAAGCGCTCCAACGGCTGACCGTAATCCCACGACATCTCAGCTCGAGCCCTCTGAGGGAGGTAAGTTATCATGAATTCCTTTAGTTCAAATCTTTCATTTACTTATGTGTTCTTTTCTTCTTTCTCCATCTCAGCTTCTCCCTGGCCCTAGGCGCTATTCCACTTTGAAGTGGATGGCTCCCATGGTCCGTGCATTTCCCCTAGGAGTGACATCCATCTTGAGATCTTGGCACCTACAATCTCTCCTAGTACTAGGTCAGAACTACCCAAAACTTTCTCTTGACTGGCACAGCATCTCGGCTTTAGTAGAAATCTGGCACCCTCAGACCCATACGTTCATTTTCCCATCATTCGAGACCACTATCCTACTAGAGGAGGTAGAGACCTACTTCTCTTTCTCTAGGTCCCAGGTGGGAGAGGAAGACTCAGTGTGTCACACCGTTTCCCCTATTGACCCTAGGCTCATCTTGGGAGGGTCCATACCGGATAGCAGGGACATCCACACTTTCATAGGTCCACGTCAGATCCGCCTTCTTCCTCTTAGCCAGTGAGTAGTTGAGCATTACAGGAACCGGTGTGGGTGGGATGAGGCCATAGCTAAGACCGCGTCCATTTGCTTGTGCGAGGCTATCCTCTTTCCTTCTGCCGACCACGTTCTAGATACTCCCTTTCTTAGTACCATCAGTGGCCTATGGCAGGGTCTTTCTATCTCCCAGGCCATCCTTGCCTACTTGTACGAGGGCCTTACTTCAGCAGCTCTAGGCGGTCCTCTCTTTGGTTCTATGATACTCTTAGAGTGCTGGATGCGAGTCAGGATGAAATTCATTGACAAGGAGGATGTCACTTCAGCTAGCAGGATCTTCGAGAGCCACCCCCTCTTCTTCATAGGCGGCGCATTCAGATTCTCTCCACAGGTAGAGTGCAGGACAGCAGAGAAGAAGACCAGGGACGAGTGGCGACTGCACATCAACAGGCTGCCCCTGGATTGGTTCACGATGCGCCCGGACTTCCTCCGTGACACCACTGTCAGAGTTCTCAGGAGGCCGGGCTTGGATCTGAGGCTCGTGAGCGACACCGCATTGGCGATGTACAGCCCGCACCGGTGCTACCTACAGGTTGGACTACCCCGAATTGTTCTACCAGCACTACCCCACCTTCCCGCACTACAGGCGAGGAGGATAGGTACAGAGGAGGACGAGCAGGCGATCAGGAGTGCCCTCATCATGTGGGAAGTGAGCAGGGTGCTTACCCTTCCAGCGGAGGTTGTAGAGATTCTGGCGACACGCCAGGCCTATGTTAGAGAGCTGAGAGAGATACGTCCCCGTAGGGATGCCCAGCAGAGGACTGAGTGATTTTCTTTTCTTTCTTTTCATGATGATACTGATGTAAAGATGTATGCTTAGAGATGTTTGATATATGAATGAATAAAGCTGATGATTTGATTAGTTTGAGTTTGGGCTTTGCTGGTGTGAATGAGCGAGTTGGGATATGACTTTAGCATTTACGCGGTCACACATAGACTGCTCAGAGATTAGGACGGCTCTCTTGGAGCCGTGCATCAGATTTACAGCGGGTTTGATAGAAGGGAGTTGAGCGGAGTTGATTTAAGACTTGGAACGGTCTAAACAAAACCGTATGGATGGTTGGACGGTCTGACCAAGACCGTTGAAATTAATAGAACGGTTGACAAACAACCGTGTGAAGACTGAAGTGCTGAACCTTGAGCTTCAACCTGCCCCTTCACACACAAAAAAATAAAAAAGACAGATTAAATCTATTTTAGGCTTCCCCCTTGCCTGTAGCAAGTTAGGGAATGACCAGTTCTTGATTTTTGGTCAAGGGGGTAAGCCTTATTAAATAGGCAAATAAAATGATAATGGATGCAATGGATGCTATGAATGCAAATCATAAAAACCCTTTTTTGTAATTTTGAAGATATTTTTATTTTATTTTTTTGGATTCTGGAATGTTTGATTTTTTTTGAGTTTTGAAATATTTAATTTTTTTGGATTTTAAAATTTTTGATCTTTTTGGGTTTTGAAATATTTGATTTTTTAGATTTTGAACTATTTGATTTTTTTTGGGTTTTGAAAGATTTGATTTTTTTTTAGATTTTGAAATACTTGATTTTTTTTTGATTTTGGAATATTTGACTTTTTTGAATTTTGAAACCAGCTTGAACCTAACAACGGGGAACCTCCCATCTCACTAGGGGTCTCCCAAGTCCAACATGTGCTAAAAGAGACCGCCCGTGGTCGGGGCCAATTTCGCTTAACGGTGCCTCTACCGAGGCCATACCCGAGGTGGGATCCATTCCTTGGAAAATAAAATAAGATTTAGCAGAAAAGCTGGCAATAGATATAGGGGTTTTCAGGGCTTGAGTACTTCTCATGACACCCCCTTTTCAAAGACTTTTGGTCTGTTACGTCGGGGCTTTGTGTCCGTCATCGAACCTACATCCGCTTTAGGCATGCATACGACCGGGCTCATAACGTCCCGTGTGGAAACTGTACTGCCACTCTTGCCATGCCTAGTTTCATTATTTTGGGGACTTTCAAACTTTTGAGAGCTTCGAGCTTGCGAGCTTTTAGCTTTGATTTTTGATTTTTGCCCCTTTTTTTCTATTTCTTTTCTTTTTCTTTTTCTTGCTCTTTTATCCTACAGAATAAGGTCATAGCGGATTGCCCCTATTTGAGACCTCTTTTATCGGGGGGTCTAGATCAGTTGTCGCCCCCTTATTCACCACTTGCCCCTATTTTCTGCCGAGAGAGGAAAAATAAGGATTTTCACTTCCCCAAAGCATGGCCAAGGGAGAGATGGTGTTGCACAAAAGAAGCGAACCGGACCACAAGGGCCGTGTAGTGTGTGAATGTTGAACCGGCGGTCTCCTTTCGTGGTCAAGTGAAGGCATACCCCTCCGTCGGGCTATCGCTGGCTCGACTCTATGGATAAAAGCATTTTATATATAGCCCATTCCATGGATTCGGCAATTCTTCACCCTCCGCATTCACTGAACGATATGCGTTACCAGGATAGACTTCCTTAACTACAAACGGCCCTTCCCAGTTGGGTTGCAGCTTAGACCTGGGACCTGCTGATCTGATAAATTTACGTTTCAAAACTATGTTACCCACTTAGAATTTTCTTTCAATAACCTTCTTTTGAAAATATCGCGAGACGCGTTTTTGATAAACCGAGACGTGATTGGCCGCGTTAAGTCTCTTCTCGTCTAAGAGTTCCAGTTGGACTAGCAACGCCTCTCGACGCTCGTCGAGATTAAGTTCCTTGTCTAGCTGCACTCTTAGGGAAGGGATCAAAATCTCGTACGGGAGTACCACCTCCATCCCATAGGTGACAGCAAAAGGAGTTTGCCCTATGGGAGTACGGACGGAGGTGCGATAAGCCCATAGAGCTTCTACTAGTTTATCGGCCCAATCGGCAAATTTGTGTGACTCGAATGTTTACTTAATGATTTTTAGAAGGGTTTTGTTCGTGGCCTCAGCTTGGCCATTACCTTGGGGGTAGTATGGTGACGACTGATGCAATGAAATACTAAATCTCTTACAGAGGTCCCGGAGTTCTTGCGAAACAAATTGAGGCCCATTGTTGGTGACGATATCACTTGGCACTCCAAACCGTGAGATGATATTCTTCAGAATGAAGCGGCATACAGTGGTGGCTTTGATTTCCGCATAGGCTTCAGCTTCTGCCCACTTGGTGAAATATTCTGTAGCTGTCAGAATGAAGGATTTCTGCTTGACTGCGGAATTCGGGTCACCGAGAGGTCCAACGATGTCAAAAGCCCACATCGAGAATGGCCAAGGAGCAGAAAGAGGATGAAGAGAGGAAGCCGGAGCGTGGATTTTATCGGCATGAAGTTGGCATTGAAGACACCTACGAACTTTCTTCTAGGGTTGGCTAGTAATAGCCCTGCCTAAGAATCTTCTTCGCCAACGCCTGCCCATTTACGTGCCCTCTGTAGATTCCTTTAAAATCCACACGAGGAAAATATTAAGAATAAGCAATAGTCAATAATGTGGAGAAAAACATGCACGAGGTGCACAAGGGGAGTGTGTGTGATCGCCAGAGACGCGAGGGTCTCAAAGAGGAGACAACATGGGGAGATGATCGCAAAATACCTCAAATATGCGGGGGATGTGAGTGCTTCCTTTCTCTTCAAATCGGCCGGCCGATGAAGAGAGTTCTTCACTTTTATTACCCTTGCAAAACAAAGACAACAACACCAAAAAAGATATGGATTAGAATAAAGGTGAGTGTAGCATCAAATTCTTAGATAGATGAGCATGAAAATTGATTATGAACACACCTTAAGGGGGTGGCCCTTAAACCCCTATACAAAGAGGGTGGGAGATATATGATGATATGAATAAATGTAAATGAAATAGGGAGATGTGCAAGGGATTGCACTATGGGGAAGCCTCAACGTGGTTGAGAAGAAAACATGTATATTATGCATGCATGTTAAAGAATAGCAAAAGGAGAATAAAAATAAAATAGAAGGAGCCTGTTGCTTCTGTTGCTTGTGGCCTTGATATTCAATGGGGAAGAAGTTTAAAAAAAAATGAAGATTGATGCGCGCGGGCATTCCTTCCTTAGCCAACAGCAACCTGTGAGCACAAAACAAGAGAAAAAAAAAAGAAGAAAGCAAACAGAAAAAGAAGGGAAAAGGGATATACGTGGGAGGAAGAGGAAGAAGGGGATCGAGTCTCCAAAAGAAGAGGAATCCAACCGAACAACAGGGCAAATGGCTCTATTAAATAGGATTGGAAGGGATAAACATTAGCAAGAGTCCAATCAAGGGAAAGGATAGGAATGGGCAAGAGCCCAATCAAGGCAGGATTTAACGAGGCAAGGACTCTCTGGGGAAAGGGGCTGCGAAGCCAGAAGATGAAACACGCCTTAGGTCAGGGCGTCAATTGATGAATTGACGACTTACCAGAGGGCGTTTCTCAAAAACACGCCCTGCACAAGGGCGTTTCTTCCAAAACCAATTTTTAGAAATAAAAACTCCCCATATTTGAAAAATGTAAAACACGCCTTAATCAAAGCCACTTTTTCAAAAAAGCGCCCCATGGAAGGGCGTTAATTTCAAGAGCTCAAATGGGGAAGTCGGTCAAACCAAAAGAATTAACGCCCTCAGTTGAGGTCGTCCTTTCTTTAAGAAACGCCCTAGCTCAAATCATGTTTTAATAAAACACGCCCTTACCCAGGTCGTGAATTCAGAAAATTCATAAAATAGATAAAATGGGGGAGAAATAGATAAAATGGGAAAGACACGCCCTAGACCAGGTCGTGTTTCAAAAACACGCCTCTGATGAGGGCGTGAATTCAGAAAATAGAGATAAATGCCCAGAAAATCCAGAAAAATAGGAAAAGGGAGGTAAATTGGGAAAAATAGGAGAAATCAGGGGCAATCCATGAAAAGTGGGAAAACCACTTAAATAAGCTGATTTGAGGGTCAAATGGGGCATCGCAGAGCGATATGAAATATACTCAAAATAATGTCAATTTTGGCGTGTCTACAGCTGCCCCGCCTTGGCGTCTGCTTTGCAAGGGAGCGTAGCAAACTGAAAAGTAGATGCCAAGGTGTGATGAGACACGCAATCAACATTACTTGATGAGAATGAAATCAAAAGCTCGAGATGAGGCAAATCTCGGGAGATCCAACGAAATCAACGATGTTTGGATAAAACGGGGAGTGTGCACGCGGTACACGAAGGAGATAAAAATAAAATGATCAACTTCCAACGCGGTGGAAGTACCTCAGGTCACAAACCTGTAGATTTCACCATTGGGGAGCGGTTACCAGCCATGTGGACGTGCTGCAGCCAAGGTGGATCAAAGGGGAAAGTTTTGAAAAATAAGATGATAAAAATCCAAACAGGGAGTTTTCGAGAAAATGACCCAAAATAGCGACAAAACGCACTGAGGACTCAATTCGGCATGGAAAATCTCATATCGAGAAAGATTAAGATCAATTCAACTCTCACATCAGCTTATCAGAATGATTTTTCAACAATTGTTTCAAATTCCTACATGAATGCATGCTGGGTTTAAAGGGAAAAAAATAAATCAAATGAAAATATAGAATAATCAAAGAAAATATTGTTAAACTGCCAAGACTGGGTCAAGAAACCAATTTCGCGAGCTGATACTAAGCCGAAGCCCGTTTATCCACGCACCAACTCGCAAAGAGGGAACCATCGTCCCCAGCCTTGGACGGCTCAACGGCCTATCCGTATGACTAAGACTCCTCTGGAATCATCATTGTTTTTGATGAAGGGGAACTCCAATCCCAGATTTACCAAAGCCATAAGGTCCTTGATATAATCTAACAGCGTATTAACATATAGTAAAATGCATACAAGGAGAGATGGTGATAGCAATGGGCACATGGGGGAACTGAGAAATGAGGTGTCAGCACCGTGGGGCTTTGATGATGATGCCCAGCCGGCGGAACCAAGAGCCTCTTCCTGCGCTCAAAAATTCATTAGCCAAGATATAAAAGATAACAAACAATGAATAAGGCATTTAAGCATAGCAATCATCAAAGCATCAATTATAGCATGTATATGGCATGAATAGCATAAGTCAAATCATAGCATTGTTTGTTGTTTTATCATGAGGAGATAATCTGGCTAATCAAGATTTGGAGATGAATGATCAAGATCTGATATAATGCCCATCGGCAGAGTAATCAGGTGAAATTAGCAGGAGTTGATTAAAAAAGATTTGGAGATGAATAATCATGAGATATGATAATCAGAATGATATAGGGAGATGATAATCAAAAAAATGCCCCTGGTGGCATGTCATGAAAATATCGAGAAAGAATCAATAGATTGATAGCAATAAGTAGAGAGAGCACCCATCCCGTGTTTTTGGTCTCTGCAAAGCTGTTCCTGCAAAACACCATCAGAAAATACAATGCAAATTTTTGGATTTTGGAAATATGCAAATTTTTATGAGTTTTGAAAAATATATGAATTTTTATGTGGATTTTGAAAATATTTTGATTTTTTATGAATTTTTAAAAATATTCAATTTTTGTTGGATTTTGATCAGGAAATATTCAATTTTTGTTTGATTTTGGCTTAGACATTGTTAATGCAGCATCAAAGGGTGTTTTGAACCACTGGCTAGGGGTCCTTGTTCCTTCCCTTTTCGCTAAAAATTGCCCAAAGCTGGACGTGCATTGAAAGTGGCATCCTATAACCGACCGTTTTTGATCAACGGTGCCCCTACCAAGGCCATACCCGAGAAACATTCGGTCTTGGAGGGAGAAGAGAAGAATAATTGAGGATAAACTTTGTGCAGGATGGGAGATATCAGGACTTGAATTCCTTCCAAGGTGTTCCCTTCAAAGAGGTAGTCTGTTGTGCCGGGGCTTTGTGCCTTTAATTTTTAGACCCTTGACATGCATACGACCAGGATTTTCCCTGCGGGGACTTTGCCACTCTTGACATGCCATAATTCATACTTTTGCATTTATCAAACTTTTGACTTGATTTTCATAATAGCCCTTGTGGCAAGATTTATCATGAAAGCTCATATTGATTTTGATTTTGGGTCAAGACTGCCCCTGTTTGAGACTCCTCTCGTATTGGGGATTACCAAAGTTGGTCATCTCATCTGTCGACCTCTTGCCCCTGCATTCGGCCGAGTAAAGAAGAGAAAAGACTTCCAGATATACTCATGGCATGGCCAAGGTAGCAACGATGTTTAACCAAAGGAGCCGGCTAAGGACGCCGTGAAGTGTGTGGAATGCCCAACCGAGGGTTACTTTTAAACAAGTGGGGAGAGAATGTTTGAATTCCCAGCGCGGGTTCTTATTAACCAAAGGTGCTGCAAAAAACAAGCCTAAAGGACTCTTTTGAGAATGATTTCAATTAAACAAAAGCTTAAGATAAAGGTTTAAAACACCACTCTTAATCTCGTTAAGAAGCACTTGATTTTGAAAATCATGCGTGAAGTAATGAGAAAATGATATCATCAAAATGCATACTTACGCCAATATGTTACCTTGCAACCTTTGTAGAAGCAGCTGTCAGAGGCGAGGTTGATCATCGTGGGATTTGTCCTCTTTGGCAGTCAAAAGGATTGGAAGCAAAGGATTTTGGGAGTGGCTTAACAAGAAGGAGTGGTGCCAAGACCAGACTCAGACGAATAAGGAGAAAAGAAAAAGGGGCGAGGGCTAGAACTCCCTCACTAAGGTGTGGAGACCCTGATCACATGGAACAGTCTACAGAAGAAGCGGAGAATTAGAAGGAGGAGTGAGGACTAAAGCCTCGAAAGCAGTGGGAGAAAGGGCAGATGCCCAAGGCAGTGGATGTGGAAGAAGTTGGGTCGGACCCATGATTAGGAGGAATCAGATGAAGAAATTGATAGATGGAAAGAGGCGGATCCGGAGGGTCCGGAGGCAGAGGAGGATCGTGAGAGGAGAAATCATCCGGAGGCTCCGGAGAGATAACGAAAGAAGGGACGCGATGCCCTCGGAAGAAATATGGAAAAAGATGATGAAAAAGGAAGAAGAAAATGAAGGAGACGATATCCCGGAGGAGCAGAAAGATGAATCGGAAGAAAGATGGATGGTCCGGAGGTTCTGGAGGAATGAGATGGAAAGGGGCGTGATGCCCGAGGGGAGAGTCCGGAGGTTCCGGAGGAAGAATATAGAAAGGGGCGCGATGCCCGAGGGGAAAGTCCGGAGGTTCCGGAGGAAGAATATAGAAAGGGGCGTGATGCCCGAGGGGAATGTCCGGAGGTTCCGGAGGAATGAGATGGAAAGGGGCGTCATGCCCTAGGAAAAGACGGAGACAATTAGGTGGAGAATCCGGAGGTTCCGGAGGGAGAATATAGAAAGGGGCGCGATGCCCAAGAAGGTCCGGAGGTTCCGGTGAAATGAGGTGGAAGGGGGCGCGATGCCCGAGGGGAAAGTCCGGAGGTTCCGGAGGAAGCAAATAGAAAGGGGCGTGATGCCCGGGGAAAAGATCCGGAGGAATAGAAAGAATAAAGTGGAAAGGGGCGTTGTGCCCCGGGAAAAAGTGGAGAAAATTAAGTGGAGAATCCGGAAGTTCCGGAGGAATGAGATGGAAAAGGGCGTCATGCCCGATTAAAGCGGATGAAGATGAACAAGATGAGAATTGCGGAATGTCCGGCGGTGCCGGAAGACGGGGGAGATACGGGTTTGGAAACCCGGGGATTAGGAGGTGCAAATGCCTGCAAAATGATGGATGTGATGAATGCAATGAATGCGTGAATGCAAGGAGATGCAAAGAAGATGAATGATGTGAAGGGTGAGAGGATGAGATCCTCCTCCTAACCCTGGGAATGGCCCATGAAGGGAAAGTGATAGACATGGATGAATAGAAAGTGGAACAAATAAGGGATGGCTCCTTAGCATTAAGATAACTGCCCCTCCACGGCAGTGAAAGAATACAGCCAATTGGCTCAATAAAAGAAGCTTCAATAAGTGGCAACCCCCTTTGAAGGCAAAGATCAACAATGTGAGGGAGTTGGAGAGTTGGAACGGGGAGCGTCGTGTTGCCCATTGAATGTGGTATATATGGAAAGTTGAGCAAAATGGGCACTCGCCCCTTGTAAGGAGTAATGAATTCGGAATTCGGAAATTGGAACAAGGGGTGCCCTGCCCGACCCTTAAACGGCATCAATGCCCGGCATGGCGGCGACTTGACTTCTTCGGCCGTGATTGGCACAATAACCCGGATTGGCATCCGGCAAATGAATTCTTGATTCTCGAATGGCACGGCCGTGGCCAAAGTTTTCTTGCCCGGCTCTTGCTTATCCTTGGCGCAAGTAGCTGCAGAAGCACGCCCCTTCCGAGTAACAAAGGGAGGTGAGGCGAAGGCGGAAGGCTCCGTGGATGGTGGAGTTATAATGGAAGGTGTTGGCGTAAGTGGAGGCGGAGGTTCAAACACATCGAGTTTCTCCCTTTGCTTGCAAGCGGTCGGGATTGGCTCGGGTGCAAAAAGTGGTGAATCCTGCTCAGAATTAACCATAGGTAAAGGCGAAAGGCTATGTGGTGGAGGTATGGGTTTTGGGGTTAAAGGCATAACGGAGGGTTGAAGTGATGGTAATGGTAGGCTAATTGGGGAAGTGGAGGCCGAGGTGGAGGCTAATGGTGTGGAGGTAGATGGCTTAACGGGTGGAGGTTTAATGGTGGAAGGCTTGGGGGAGGCCAGTGTTGCGGGGGTTAATGGTGTAATAGGAGGAGGTGTAATGTATGCGGTGTCAAGGATAGGAGGAGACTTACAATGTGCCGGTGTGGGTGATTGAAGTATCGACCCATCATCGTAACACCAACTAGTCTCATAAATAGGGATTGGATCGGGGATGGTTTCATCCTGAGCAGGAGGTTCATCGAATGAAAGTGGAGGGAGCGGGAAATTAAGGAAACTCGGAAGGGGTGCCTGCACAGCTTCATCATCATCATAGACCGGCTCAGATTCTTCAATTGCCGGCTCATGCTCATTTGGAATATCAACACTGTAGTCGTCCATCCTATCCTTCCATTCTCTCTCCATTCTTGTAATATCATCCAAAGCCGCATGGAGAGGATTAATCGGAGTAGGAGGAACTGGCCGTGAACTTGTAACCCTCTTTAATTGTTCCTCCATGGAAGTAATCTTATCAAGGATATCCTGCTGGAGGGGAGTAACATGAACAATAGAGGGTTGGCAGGGCATTGAAGGAGGAGCCGCATAAGAAGGCCGTGGAGGGGAATTGACGGGATAACCCTTAGAAGAACCCGGATGGGCCGGATTGCAAGGAATAAAAGGGCCTCGGGGCCGTGTTGGAGGAGGAATAGAAGGAGGCGGGTGTCGGACCACCCGAGTAGAATGAATAGGGGGAGATGGGTAATGGGCTACCTGAATATGATTGGAAAGAGGGGGTGGGTGATGGGCCACCCGTGTAGAATTGGAGGGAGATGGGTGATGGGCCACCCGAATAGAATTGGAATGAGGGAGAGATGCATGAGATGTACCCTCAACGGCAGCCTTAAGGGCTTGGATCTGTTGAGGGGTAAGATGATCTAATGCATGCAAGATTTGAGAAACTTTCCCATCATTAGGACGAGATGGTCCCGTAGGAATAGTGGCTCGAACTTGAGTAGGGGGACCATGAGGATGGACATTGCCCATGGGTCGGGCATGACCATGAGAATAAGGACGTGGTCCCTTGAAAGAGTGGTGAGAATTGTGATGATTAACATGTTGAAATTGAGGATAAGAAGTGCTAGGTTGTGCATCCTCATGAATTGAATTGAACATGTTTTTCTTATCATGGTAAGCCATTATATAATCAAAATTTCACAATAATATGCAAAGAAGCACACAAGTTGGAATGGTTACCGTGATTTTGATTGTTTAAACCTTGGTGAATTAATGAATTTTATGCAAATTGATATGATTCACACAAGGGGAACCTAGTTTCAATATGATTTAACTCCAATGCCAACTAGGAACACTCTCACCACGTGTAGGCCAACTAAACTCGGGACTCCAAAAAGGGTACAACCTGCCCGGCGTCCGTGAGGGAATCCACGGGTGCGGGGACTTATGGAGGCTTGGTTTAGGAATTTCCAATCCAAAGAGACGGAATGCTCAATGGAGGGTCGTTCCTTCACCAAGGGGGTGTGTGGCTCCTAGTATGTGGAGAGAGGAGGTCTCCCAAACCAATGCAAAATGAATGAATGAATGAATGCAAGATATAAGCAAAAATATGATACAGTGATAAACAAAGGGGTTCGGTGAAAACACAGGAATAAGACGCCCTGGGGCAGGGCGCTACCAATCAAAAGACGCCCTGGGGAAGGGCGCTATAAATCAAAAGACGCCCTGGGACAGGGCGCTACCAATGGAAAAGACGCCCTGGGGCAGGGCGTGAAACACTGTGGGGGGCCCACAGGCAAGGTAAAACGCGCCCTGGATCAAGGCGCTAAAACTAAAAGAAACGCCTCTGAAGAGGACGTTAAAATGCAATAGATGCCAACCAAGTCAAAGAAACGCCCTGGGGTGAGGCGTTACAAAGGAAAGGACGCCCTTGGGGCAGGGCGTCAAATTATAAAACGCACCTGGATGTGGGGCGCTACGCAACAAAGAAACGCCCTGCTATAGGGCGTGAATTCTCAGTGTAGGAGATATGAATAAAAACGCCCTGTCAGAAGGCGTTACTCATGAAAGAGACGCCCTTGGAGGAGGGCATTAAACGAAAACACGCCTCTGACAGGGGCGTGAATCCGCCTCCTTCAGAAACTCCTTCCCGGCCAGAAATGACAGAAGCACTCACAGCAGCAAGGCAATCAACAGATTAAAAGAATCATGCTCATCAAAATTTTAAATAAGTGGAAATTTTAAAACAAATCTATTCAATTGACAAATCACTTAGGGGAGAGTGCAAAGCACAATGGAGGGTGCCCGAGGGGCACAAAGGAAAGGGTACCGAGGGTACCAATGGGAAAGGGCACACGTGGGTGCCAAAGGGAAAGGGGTAATCAAAATAAAAACAAGAAAGTGTCCCACCGTGATCGCCAATTTGTAGATTCCTTTAAAATCCACACGAGGAAAATATTAAGAATAAGCAATAGTCAATAATGTGGAGAAAAACATGCACGAGGTGCACAAGGGGAGTGTGTGTGATCGCCAGAGACGCGAGGGTCTCAAAGAGGAGACAACATGGGGAGATGATCGCAAAATACCTCAAATATGCGGGGGATGTGAGTGCTTCCTTTCTCTTCAAATCGGCCGGCCGATGAAGAGAGTTCTTCACTTTTATTACCCTTGCAAAACAAAGACAACAACACCAAAAAAGATATGGATTAGAATAAAGGTGAGTGTAGCATCAAATTCTTAGATAGATGAGCATGAAAATTGATTATGAACACACCTTAAGGGGGTGGCCCTTAAACCCCTATACAAAGAGGGTGGGAGATATATGATGATATGAATAAATGTAAATGAAATAGGGAGATGTGCAAGGGATTGCACTATGGGGAAGCCTCAACGTGGTTGAGAAGAAAACATGTATATTATGCATGCATGTTAAAGAATAGCAAAAGGAGAATAAAAATAAAATAGAAGGAGCCTGTTGCTTCTGTTGCTTGTGGCCTTGATATTCAATGGGGAAGAAGTTTAAAAAAAAATGAAGATTGATGCGCGCGGGCATTCCTTCCTTAGCCAACAGCAACCTGTGAGCACAAAACAAGAGAAAAAAAAAAGAAGAAAGCAAACAGAAAAAGAAGGGAAAAGGGATATACGTGGGAGGAAGAGGAAGAAGGGGATCGAGTCTCCAAAAGAAGAGGAATCCAACCGAACAACAGGGCAAATGGCTCTATTAAATAGGATTGGAAGGGATAAACATTAGCAAGAGTCCAATCAAGGGAAAGGATAGGAATGGGCAAGAGCCCAATCAAGGCAGGATTTAACGAGGCAAGGACTCTCTGGGGAAAGGGGCTGCGAAGCCAGAAGATGAAACACGCCTTAGGTCAGGGCGTCAATTGATGAATTGACGACTTACCAGAGGGCGTTTCTCAAAAACACGCCCTGCACAAGGGCGTTTCTTCCAAAACCAATTTTTAGAAATAAAAACTCCCCATATTTGAAAAATGTAAAACACGCCTTAATCAAAGCCACTTTTTCAAAAAAGCGCCCCATGGAAGGGCGTTAATTTCAAGAGCTCAAATGGGGAAGTCGGTCAAACCAAAAGAATTAACGCCCTCAGTTGAGGTCGTCCTTTCTTTAAGAAACGCCCTAGCTCAAATCATGTTTTAATAAAACACGCCCTTACCCAGGTCGTGAATTCAGAAAATTCATAAAATAGATAAAATGGGGGAGAAATAGATAAAATGGGAAAGACACGCCCTAGACCAGGTCGTGTTTCAAAAACACGCCTCTGATGAGGGCGTGAATTCAGAAAATAGAGATAAATGCCCAGAAAATCCAGAAAAATAGGAAAAGGGAGGTAAATTGGGAAAAATAGGAGAAATCAGGGGCAATCCATGAAAAGTGGGAAAACCACTTAAATAAGCTGATTTGAGGGTCAAATGGGGCATCGCAGAGCGATATGAAATATACTCAAAATAATGTCAATTTTGGCGTGTCTACACCCTCCACACTCACTGGAGTGAGCGGCTTCAACTACCTTCCATGCCTCATCGTTATCCAGGCACTTCAGTAGAACTCCATTGAGAGCCCGCCTATACAACTCTCCAGCAATAATCGTGTATCAGGAGGCGGCTCTTCTAATGGCCTTGCGCTGCTCGACGTTCGCCATCTCGGGAAAGAAACCATCCCTGCAATATTGCTCTATCTCATAATACCACAACAATTCTTCTTCTTCGATGATCTCCTCGAGCTCAGTTAACGAAACGTCTTTCACATCTTCCCTCTCCGCCTTCCTTTCTACAGACTTCCTAAGGTTGTCGAACCAGGGATCCTGAAGGGAAGGAGCATCTAACCGCTGGATCACAATGGTCTCAGTGGCGTGACTGAGGGGGAATGAAAGGGAAGAAGCGAGCGACGCAAGTGCATCGGCCAGGATGTTCTGAGAACGAGGGGTGTGAATGTAGATAAGCTTCCGGAATTGCCTAGCCAAGAGCATGACCAAATCTTGATAGGGCTTGAGCTTAGGGTCACGAGTGCGGTAAGTGGACAGAACTTGACGCAGCACCAATTGAGAGTCTCCTATGATGTTTAGGTATCGCGCGCCCATGAGGTAGGCATGCTTCAGACCGGCAAGGAGAGCCTCGTACTCGGCTATATTATTTGTGGCAGGAAAAGAGAGTTGATAAGCAATAGGGATGGTCACACCTTCCAGATTGAGGAGAACGGCGCCGATTCCACGGCCCTGGGAATTAAGAGCACCATCGAAATGAAGAGACCAAAAAGGAAAATGAGTGATTACTGCAAAGTGTTCATCAGAAAATTCGTCCTGGATTGAATCAGTGCGAGGGATAGGAGAATGAGCAAGATGTTCAGCAATGGCGTATCCCTTGATCGCTTTCTGTACAATGAAGGTGATATCGAACTGGGAAAGGAAGCTCTGCCAGTGAGCTAATCGGCTAGAAAGGACAAGTTTTTCTAACAGGTAACGAATGGAGTCCATTCTAGAGATCAGCTTAACCTCATGGGCAAGGAAATAGTGTTTGAGTTTCCGAGCTACCCACACTAGCGCTGCACAGGTCTTCTCCATGGCAGTATACTTGGATTCAGCCGAATTAAACAACCTCGAAAGGTAGTATGATGCCCTTTCCCTTCCTTCATCATCCACTTGAGCCAAGACAGCTCCTAGGGAGTCTTCAATCACTGAAATGTATAGGATCAGGGGTTTCCTAGGGACGGGTGGTTGCAAAATCGGGGGATTAGAAAGATAAACCTTAAGATCCTCGTAGGCCTTCTAACATTGTTCGTTCCATTCGAATTTAGCTCCCGCCTTTAACAATTCATAGAATGGGCGGCATCTTTGCGAATGTTGAGATATGAATCTCCTAATGAATTGTAAACGCCCAATCAAACCTCTAAGTTCCGTGATGTTCTTAGGCGGCGGCATCTCCATAACGGCCTTTGCTTTATTCGGATCAATCTGGATCCCCCGTTTACTAACTATAAACCCGAGCAATTTCCCTGATGCAACTCCGAATACGCATTTCTTTGGATTCATTTTCAATTTGTACTCCCTAGCCTTTTGCAACACCTTGGCTAAAATGGTGGGATGCTCTTCTTTGGACCTCAACTTTACCAGGATATCATCCACGTAAGCTTCTAAGTACACATGCATCATGTCGTGGAAGATAGCCATCATTGCCCATTGATATGTGGCACCTGCATTCTTCAACCCAAACGGCATAACAACATAGCAGTACGCGCCCCAGGGCATTGTGAAAGAGATCTTCTCTTGATCTTCAGGAGCAAGACGGATTTGATTATAACCAGAATATCCATCCATGAATGAGAGGGCCTCATACCCAGCCGTGTTGTCCACTAGTACATCAATGTGAGGAAGCGGGAAATCAACTTTCGGACATGTCTTGTTTAAGTCACTGAAATCGATACAAATCCAAATTTTCCCATCTTTCTTCATTACCGGGACTATGTTTGCCACCCATTGCGGATATAAAACAACTCTAATAAATCTGGCCTTGTGTAATTTGTCAACTTCCTCCTTTATCCTTAAGGCCATTTGCAAGTGGAATCTTCTTGCCTTTTGTTTGACGGGCGTTGCCCCTGGTTTAAGAATCAGTCGATGTTCAACCAACGTAGGGTCAAGACCCGGCATGTCCTCATAGGACCAGGCAAAAAAATCAATGTACTCCCTCAATACCTTGATTATCTCTTCTTCAACTTGAGGGGGGAAATTAGCAGAAATGAGTATGGGCCTAGGATCCTCTTCTGTTCCAAGATTAATTTCTTTAGTGGGTTCATCCACTACCGAGGACGGTTCGTCGAATCTCTTTAATCCTTGTGCATACAAATCGGCAGTGTCATCCACATCGCTTTCCTCATCATCGGCTGGGCCCTTCTCATCTACAATTTCATATACTCCTAATCCGTCATTACTCCATACCCCTTCTAATTCCTCATCATCCTCTAAAACAATTACGGTCTCTACAAAATCCGGGCACTTAAGCAGGGCATGGCATCTCTGAGCTAAGTCTTGCATAAACCTATCCGGAATGGATTTTGGATGATGCATCACCAAGCATGCCACAGACGTGAATGGGCCAACTAGACTCGAACTAGACTCTACCCTGACTGACTCAACTAACCTAAGAGATTCTGCACACTGTACATCTAACCTAGGAGATGAGAAATCTACTGGGAAAGAAGCAGGGGTCTCGTGCCCCTGGGAAGATGATGGACTAAAAATAGCGTAATCTTCCATAGAAACTCCGTTTTAAAATTGGTGTTTTTTTTGAAAGTCGGAGGAGATCACGCAACAGGAAGAAGAAGATGGGGGAGCAGGGAGTTGCATGGGAAATAGATCGGGGAAGATGCAATCAAAGAATGGATCAGAAGATCGAAACCACATTTCGTGGAGTTGGGCATTGGGGGAGGGAGGAGAAAATAGAGTTGATAGATCAATGGGTGGGCAGCGCCTACATGCACATGGCACAAACGGAATTTCATATGGTCTCTCCGTGAAGTACGGGTCGACCATAATCGGAGGGGAACGGGGGACAAACCCCAATTGTTGAAACAAGGAGGCAAGACGGGATGGGGATAAAGAAAAGGTAGTGATAGAGCTCCCCACTTCCCGTGGCCTCCGACGAACTAGCTGAGTTGGAGAATGCTCCACCAGCTGCATCTCCTTCTTCTTCAGACGGTCTTCTCCTTCACTGAACAGCTTCTCAAAATAGATAAAAAAGTCTTCCATGTTACCCACTAGCCCCTTTAGTGGCGACGGTGGGTTAGCAATATCGCAGGTGGCATCAATCTTCACATCAGCACATGTCGGTGGCTTCTTCAAAGTGCCGGGCTGTAGTGGGCCTTTTACAAAATGTTGACGGTAATCCCACGTAAGTGGCCCGGAGTCTCCCAGAATGGACAATGCTGACTCCCGATAACCAAGGCCTCTGTGGCCCATCTTTCTGCCTTTAGGGACGGGCTTAGTCCGCCCCTACAATTGCGCGTCAAGGCCAAGGCCCGGCTGATAGCCTAACTTCAGAATCATATGCCACCCTTTCGAATATCTAATCTTGGACTTAATCTTCACGTTTACTGGCGCAGTGGCGGGCTTGCGTGATGCATATGTCCATGAATAATTTAAGTCCATCACTGAAAGAACTGGCCTATTACTCGGCCACAGAGTGGGGAGAATCTTTTCTGTAATTGCATCGATTAACTGGACTGTGGAGATACTTTTCACCTTAACCACCCGGCCTTGAAATGGAAACTTCAGGCACTGGTGACAGTTGAGGGTACAGCATTTAGACTGTCTTTCCATGGACGACCCAGAATAGCTTTGAACATTGGGTCTATGTCCAACACGTAGAACTCCACATCCATCACCAAAGGCCCTAGCTCGGCCTGGACTGTCACGACCCTGTGGCACGCTCGCCTGGAGTTGTCATAGGCTACAATTGTGGTCGGTGTTGGCTTAAGCATGTCTTTCGAAATGTTACAGGCACGCAGTGTACTCAGCGGACACACATTTATCGATGCTCCCGTGTCCACTAGGGCAGACTCGATGGCCACTTTGTTCAAAGAAATGGTAATGCACAGTGGCATCTGCTGTGCCTCTGGGGGTGCTAATTCTGACTCGAAAAATGAAATAGAAGGCCCACGGGTAATCGTCGCCAACACTGAGGGCAAGCTGTCTACTGCCACATCCTCGCTAACCATAACCTTCTGTAGAAAAGCCCGGAGGGCATCCTGGTGTAGCGTAGATCTTTTGATCAACTCCAAAACTGATATCTTGGCCGGCATCTGATCCAAGTGCTGTAGTAGGTCATATTTCATCTCTGGCATGGGGTCTACTTCTTCTACTTCGGCTGTAGAGAAGGGAACTTGGGGGTTGGGTGCAGACGCACCAAAGGAAGGATAAACTCTGTGGAAGGGACGCCCGCTCCAAAGGGCGCAGTGTCGTGCCGGCACGGCTATGGATGGGCCCCCGCTTGGCCCAGTGGGGTAGGTGGAAGGGGTAGAAATGGGAGTGAGGATGACGGAGGTTGGCCTGACGGGCCCTGGTGGAGGGGTAGTGGGTGAAGGGTTAAGTGGAGGGGTGATGATGGATGGTATGGCAGGTGATGGTGGAAGGACTGGCGGAATGGTGGGGAGTGTGGCGAGCGCGAAAGGTGGTCGGGAAGGGATAGTGGGTGGAGCGGTGGTGAATGTGGTGGGTCGGAGGATGGATGGAACAGGGCACGGGGGAACTAGTATGGTGGAAGGCCAAGAGATGGGCGGGGGTCTCATCATCAAAGGACCACCCGGCGTTAGGGGCTGGGCGGTGGACTGCGTTAACTTGAGCTGGTGCTGGCAGCTGTTGGAGTTGTTGCTGCTGAGGAGCGGGCGGATGTTCTGGCATGGGATTCTGATGACTCCCGAGGTCTTGCTGTTGTTGTGGTGGTTGTTGTTGTTGGAGGGTTTGCTGGAACTGCTGCTGCTGGGGTGCCGCCTACTGTGGCCTAGCTTGTCTTCTTCTCTCTTTAATATCCTAAATTATCTTGTGCATTTGGGCCCAATCAATTCTCTGGCCCTCAAGCAGATCATACCCCAAATCTCTAAACTGAAAGCATCTCTCTATTGTGTGCCCGGGCTGCCGATGGTAGATGCAATACCTTGACTGATCGGCTGCCGGATTCCAGTTCTGACGTTCCGGAGGCAATTGGATGTCACCAGTGTACATTAGAGCTGAAAAGATGTCGGGGAGAGTTTATGGAAGTGGAGGATAGTTGACCCTCTTGGGTCCCGGCCGAGCAGGCCCATAACCAGCGAGTGGGGGAACGTTGTGGTACTGGGGTGGCTGTTGCGGCTGTTGAGGTGGTGGTGGTGGTTGTTGCGGGTGCTGAGGAGCTGGGAAAGTGGGTCGGAGAGCTTGCGGAGCGGCGAACTGGGGGTTGCGTGGGGGTTGCTGGAAATGGGGTGAAGCTGGCTAGTTAGGGAATTGAACAGCATGGACCTGCTCGTTGACTTGGACTCCCTCAGTAACTGGGCCCTGGGATTCACGGGTGGTCTTGGACTTTTGGGCTTCGAATAATGAATGGATGGGGGAGTCTTTAAATTGGGTCTGGATAAACCGGGCCAGACTGTACAACTGGTGCATGTTAGAAATGTCGTTCATTGCCAAAATATTCTAGAACGTCAGAGTAGCATTAGAAATCAACAACTTTACTTTTTCTTCCTCTGGGATTTGCTCGGGCACACGCGAGGCCATCTGCCTCCATCTGTCTGCATATACAGCAAAGTCTTCATCTGGCTTCATCTTTTCTACAACGAGGTCGGTGAAAGAATATTCGGGACCGACCCGATCCTGGAATCTCTGAATGAACTTCTCCTTGATGATTTTGAAACTTTCGGTCTCCTCCAGAGGCAATGTGTAAAACCACTCCAGGGTGACCCCATCCAAGGATCGGCGGAACAGATATGCCATCAAGCGATCATCATGCTGGAACTACGCCGATTCATAGAGAAACTCCCTGACATGGATGAACGGGTTGCCATTCCCGTCATATTTCTGGTACACGGGGAGCTCAGACTGGGGTGGGAAACGAATGTCCCTGAAGTTAGTAATGGGGACATCAGCCAAAGACTGCGGGCCGACCCGCTTGTGAAGGAGGTCAATCTGCTGCTGCATGGCAGCCCATTTGTCCAGAAGTTCCCGTTCCCGGGAAGGAGGAGATACGGCAAGAAAGATGGAATCGGAATACGGAGCCGAAGGGTGGGCTGACTGAGAGGGGAGCCCATAAGATGGATAATGGGCCAAAGAAGGGCCCATATTTGAGTGAGCCAACTGGGCGGCCCCTGGTTGCAAACGGACAAAGTCACCTGGGGCCACGAGGGCCTGCGGTGCTGAATAGAAGGCAGTGTATGGATCAACATAAGAACTGGAATGGATTTGGGTCTTCCCCTTATCAAGCGGCTGATGGGTCGAGGTAGAAGCCTGGCCTGCTTCCATAGCAGAGAATCGAAGAGCTTGAGGGCGAACCGGGGTGAGATCAATGGGGGCCGCAGAGGTGGCCCCTAACCCAATAATCAGGGATGTGGTGGCGGTGGCAGCAGTCATGCCAGAAGAAAGCACAGAAGGCGTGGCATCTGCCCCTTGCAGAGCTTGTTTCAAGAGATGAAGTTGGGTCGGATCAAGTTGGGCCATCATGTTAAGAACGTGACTGGACGAATTTTGTGAAGAGGAACTAGAAAGAGAGGGTTGAGGGCCCTCAATGACAACAGTCAGGAGAGAAGGGGCAGTCCCCTCTCCTCCATGCACATGGGCGACCCTAGGCGGGTCCTCGAGAAGTCCCTGAGGGAGAGAGTCCTCATGGGAATGGGAGAAATGGTAGGACGACATAGCTGGAGGCGAGTCGAATAAGGGATTGAAGTAGGAGATGAAATGGGAGTTGCCCCTAGGAGACGAACCAATGGGGAAGAGACAACTCCACATGCACTGATGATGATGGGGGAGGAGTAAGCAAACAGCCCTAAGCAAAGAGCTAAAACAAACAACCCAAATGGGATGCACACAATGGGGGGAAGAGATGAGAAGAGAATCAACCGGTTAATGCAACAAAGTTTCAAATGATGCGTGCAAGATTTTATAAATTCTCCCTTCTTGGATCTTAGTGAATTAATTAAGATTTAAGTTCACTCCAACAGAAGGTATCTAGCCAAGGGAGGGAATGGGCAACTGGCTGACACTAGATGACTCCCTCTCTCTCTGATGCCAACCCTAGACTAGGGGGTGGTACAGTACAACCTGCCCGGCGTCCGTGTGGGAATCCACGGCTCACGGGGGCTTACGGAGGTCCTCGGCAAGGTCCCCTAGTCGGCTCCAAGGAGTATGGAGATGAGAGGAAACCCTACCTCGGTAGGAATGCAACTACTAATGAGAGTGTGTATGATCCTATGTGCACCGGAGTGCATGCAAGATTCTAGCCTAGATCTAGCAAGCAATGATCAAGCAAATATGGATGAAACAAATATCAATCATGCACTCATATGAACAACGAAGGGGAGATCACTGATGGCGCCGAATGATATGAAAATGACATAACATGATAAAATAAGGCTCGGATGCCCTGTGGCAAAGACAGACGGTCTATAGGAAACCATTTAGGGAGGTAGACGGTTCTGGGTGAACCGTTCAACAGCAAGGGTAACGATAAAAGAACAGACCTTCAGTGACGCTAAAATAAACTAAAAAAAATTGAAATGGCTGGAAACG
Source organism: Amorphophallus konjac (assembly GCA_022559845.1). Classification (NCBI taxonomy): domain Eukaryota; kingdom Viridiplantae; phylum Streptophyta; class Magnoliopsida; order Alismatales; family Araceae; genus Amorphophallus; species Amorphophallus konjac. Next base: position 86,413,401 of record CM040126.1, on the reverse strand, counting down.
TACCTGGATGGATGACTTGTAACAGACCGCAAGAACTATAGAACGGTCCTGCACAAACCACAGGCTGTCAGCCAAACCGACGGTGAGATAGGTAGGCTTACCTGTGCCAGGAAGATGGGCGGCCAATATGTGACCGCAGGAGAGAAGCACGGGTGGTAGTTGACCGCAGAAGGTAGCAGGCTCACAAAACGAACAGGGCTGGAAGCAACAAAGAGCGGATGATCCTCGGCCGCACCACGACCTAGACGGCTCTCACAGAACCGCATAACCACCAGAAACACTTAAACTCGGATTCAGCAAACAACCTGTGACAACTCAACACAGAGGAGACTAACAAACACCAAACAGGGGGTCAGCAAACACTAACACGATGGGCGTTAGGGGTCCCACCGTGATCGCCAAAAAAGGGGGATGTTGACATGTTTTCCTTCTTTTAATGGATTGAAGAAATATCTCTCCTATCCCTTCTACTAAATCAGCGAGGAGGCTAAATGATTTAGAAGTAGGAGGGAATAGAAGTGTGTAAACCTGTGTGATCGCCACCAAGATGCCGAACGTGATGAACACGCCGTACCTTGGAAAGAGGGGGAGGTACTCGCCTTAGGATCAGCCCTGCGAAGATGGGCGGCTCAGAAGGAACCGCCTGTAGAGATGAGCGGCCGTACGAAAGACCATCTGCAGGGGCTGAATAGGAACGCGAGATGAAGGACGACCGGCAGATGAACGGCTCTAACACAACCGCAGGACGAAGAAGCACGGTCCAATACCCACCGCCCGTCTTCGTGAACGGCCAGTTGAGAACAGCCTAAGACTGCCACGCCGTGAGTTGCAAAGGTCCAACCTCCACCCTTTCCGGCCGGCCGGCCAGAAGGGATGGGCCTCGCGTTAGTGTGATGCTGACCTGCAAAACCACGTGTAGACCACAAAGGAAAACCCAAGTTAGAACTAGAAAGTATAGTAAATACTCAAACAGACGGAAATGAACATGACTAAATGAAATGGGGGATACCTGGGGATTTTTAAACCCCTGGGGGCGTCAAAAAACATAGGAGGGTGTGTGAATGATGTATGAAAATGGGGAAAATGTGGAGGAAACGTGGAGAAAGTGATGCATGCAAACAAGAGAGAACGATGAAATTAAATGTACTAATGACTCAAAGGACAACTACTCCCTGAACCGGAGGCCTGTATAGACGTAGAAGGCCTCTTTCCCTAGTGCTAGGTCGCTCAAAGATTCGGCAGGGCTTCGCCGTCGACCAAAATCTCCCCCTTTTCAAAGCTGGGCCTCAGGGTCTATTTATAGAGCACCTGGAGTCTTAGCTCGAAATTAGGGTTTCTATGCATTTTTAGGTCGAGATAATGAAAGAAAAGTTGAAGATAATTGAATTATCTTTCAACCAGAAGAAACGGCACCAAAATCGAATCCATATTCGCGGAGAAATGGTTGGAGGAAGTTGGGGATAAACCCACGTATGGAGAGAGAAAATACCCTTAAATCTTCAGGATGTGGGCGGTTAAACGGTCATACGATAGACCACTCATCAGGTTGAGCGGCTATATATAAACCGTTTATCATTGTCGATGGAAATTCAAATATAAATGAAATATCAATCAATTTATCCATTAAACCAACCGAGAATCTCGCCGTTGGACTCTGACAGATTAACGGCCAATTGAAGACCGCCCATGAATAACAGCGGCTGAGGACCAACCGTTTGCGCTTTGTCGGTGATAAATAGATAATTGGATAATTATCTGAGAACCAACCGAGCTTAGGACTCTGGGAGGTAGAACGGCTACTATTAGCCCGCCCATCAGTTTGAACGGCTAATATGGGACCGTATGAAAGCGTATCAGTGGCAATTCAAAAAATCAACCAAAATATCCCATAAATATATGGACGGCCCATAGGCGACCACTCAAATGGTTGTGCGCCCGGGGATGAACCGTACATGTTTCGAGATACTTGAATTTCACAAAAGTGCTTAATTAACCAAAATCAAGGCCCATTAAGCCCTGAATTGAAGGAGACCTAGCCAGGGGGAGAGGCTACACATAAAGTAAGCCTAGAGATGTTGCCTGAAAATTAACCCAACGAGTAACGAATAACTCGAGGCATCAATAAATGGGAGTAAGAGGAATGACTCAACTTATCGGTAAAAAATGGGTGTCAACACCGGGTCCACGAACCCCCACTCTTCTCATCCGGGTTCTCCGGATTCTCCTTATTCTTACTATTTTAGGCCTCGGCCCATGTCATCCCTTCATCTCGATCTAGGGATTTCTTCTTCTGATCCTTCTCCTCCGGTATCTCCGAGTGTCTCCTATTTTCCTTCCCCGACCATGTCGGGTGATTACCCTTCTCTTTCCTCGACCCTGTTGGGTGATTCTCATTCTCCTTCCCCGACCCTGTTGGGTGATTCTCATTCTCCGACCCTATCGGATGATTATCATTCCTTTTCTCCGACCACGTTGGATGATTCTTCTTCTCCTCTTTCTATTCACTCCTCTTCACCCTTTCGGGGTAGTCACCCTTTTTCTTGCTATTTTCGAGGCTTTAGCCCACCTTGATCTCAGCTGATCTCTGTTTATTCTGTATCTGGTTCCTTGTTATCAGGGTCTATGCACCTTAACGAGAGAGTTCTAGTCCTCGTCTCTCTTCCTTTTTATCCTTCTTCGTCCAGTTTGGTGGCTGCCGCTCCTCCGTGTAGAGGAATCCTTGATCTTTGCTATCCTTTCTGTCTTGATCCTGACAAGCAAGGAATACAAAGCTCATGATGCTCAAAACTCGATGGTCAAGATCGCTTCAGGATGTTATTTTCACGCTATGGATTTGCAAGGTATCTTTATTTTGTGCAAGAATATGCTTTCATTTTCATTATTTCTATTATTCCTGCGCATTGTTAAAATAATGATGTTTCCTTAACATGGTTTGAGTGGCTTTAGTTCAATTTAGTCAAATTTAGCAAAATGAGTTCGCTTCTGCAGCATCCCTTAGGCTGGTGATAGCTCTGTACTGGGAGTCTAGTTTTTTTCCCCGATCGTTGAGGGTGAACCTTTGTATGGTTTTTTTTCACACACTTCATGGCGAGCCATAGCCGATCTCTCTAGAGCAACACCGTTACTGCTTTGGCCATACTTTGGGTATGCACAAAGGCTTTTCTTTTCTCTGCTCGACCAAGTGCAGGGACAAGAAATTGATGGATGAGATTACCAACCTAGGCGCTCCCCAATACAAGAGAGGTCTCAAATAGGGGCAGTCTTGGCCCTAGAAAAGTGAGCTTTATTGCAAAATCTAGCCAATAAAGGCTATCAAAATCAATGAAAATCAAAGTAAAATTATGAAATCAAAGACATGGAAAGAGTAACAGTACTGTTCCCCACGAGACGTCATGAGCCCGATCGCATGCGTGCCTAATAAATATGGGTCTCAAAATCAAAGACACAAAGCCATGGGGCAACAAACTGTATCTTTGAGGGGTAGTGCCCTTGAAGGAATTCAAGTCCTGATGTCTCCTATCATGTATAAAGCTTGTCTCTAATTTTCTTCTATTTCTCCCTCTTTGGTTGGGTTGTATCCCGGGTATGGCCTTAGTAGAGGCACCGTTCTTTAAAGACGGTTGGTTGTAGTGAGCCACCCTTACATGCACGCCCTGCTTAAGGGAAGCCTTTAATGAGAGGGGGAGGGATGACGATCCCTGGCCAGTAGTTTGAGCCCGTCCTTGGGTGCTGCGGATTGCTATTTCAAAAATCGTAAAAAAAATCAAATATTTTAAAATATAAAAAATCAGACATTCCAAAAAAATAAACAAAAAAATCCAAAAATCCAAAAAAATCCAAAAATATGTGTCTTTTGTTTCTCTTTTTCATATGTTTCTGTCTGTTTGTTTTGAGAATATGTATGATCTGTTTGCTGAGTGTGCAGGTTACATGTTTTAAAGCTTCCTGGTTCTTCTATCTCTCACTCTGCCTCCTGTTCACGTGCTTCCAATTTGTTCTCTCCTTCTTCAATCATATCTCTCGATCTGTTCTGAAGCTCATGTCCTTCTCATGCTTTGCTTAGCATTGCTCATCTTTTGATCATATCTTTATGAGAGGGCTCTTTGCCTAATGATTGTAAACCCGGTGGCTCTACTTCGTCTGATCTTGGGCTTCATTGAAGAGCATATCTGTCATGTCTTGTGTTGTCTCGTCCCCTGTGGTCATCCCTCATTTTCTTATCCCAACCGTGTGTTGTCCCACGTTGTTGCCTTGTCCCACACGTGTTATGTTGTCCCACCGCGTGTGTTGTCCCAACCATGTTGTCATCCCGCATATGTTGTTGTCCGCGTGTTCTTGTCCAACCATGTGTTCTTGTCCCAACCGTGTTATGTTGCCCCACTGGATTGTTGTCTTGTCCCATCATGTTCATCATACATGCATGTTGTTGGTTCATGTCTTGCATGTATTGCGGGTTCGTCCTTTGTCATGTTATGTTGTGCTGTCTTTTGTTCATTTGTTCGTTACGTTATGTTCATGCTTATTTGTCATGTTTGTCTTATTTGAAAATCCCATAAAAATCTAAAAATGAAAAAAAAAACTAAAAAAATGTCATTTTGCTTGGCAGGTAAGTCAGGTATGGCTCTATATCCCTTCCTATTGTTGCATTACTATATAGTATCTATATTATTATAGCCTCTCAAGGACCGGCTGGTTATCCGTATGTTCTGGGATCTGATGTTCCCCTTTAACAAAAATGATGATGATCTAAGAGCATACGGTTAATCGTTGGATAAGCCGCTCGATTGACTCGGGTGGGGGACGATGGACTCTGTCTCGCACGCTGTGGTTGCAAGAAGACTCTTGACCCTATCTTGGCTCGGTCTAACAATAGTATCCTTGAGTACTTTCTATTTTTATCTTTCTTTGCATTCATTTTGATGATTTCTTTATTTTAGCCCAACATGCATCATGTCATTTTGAGCATTCATGCCTCGAAATTCTCTCAAGGTTTCTCCTAAATAATGGTTAATTGCACTTTAGTTCTATTGGATAAGAGATTCCCCATTCCACTCTGAATTTGATCGATTTCTCTGATCTGCCCCCTTGGTCTGGTTGGCCAGCATGATTCCTGTCTGGATTTTATCTCAGTTTTATTTCCATTTTCCAACTTTTCAGCTGTGTTCCTTCCAATCCCCTCATTGTCTGTGGATTGTGTCCCCGATGAGGTTGGTCGTGTTTCCTTTTTCTTCCTTAGCTTAGTTCTCCAGGCATGTCTTATTCACGTCATCCATTCCAGGTGGTTAGTTCGGCATTTTTGGGAGAATTCCTGTCGCTTGTTGGTTGTGACGGGTGCCTTTTACCTTGATGTCTATTTTTCAATTCTCTCTGCTTCATCGCCATTTCTCATCCTCATCACTTTCGCTCCACCTCCTTTCCATTTCACCTCCGCATCACTTTCGCTCGTTCCCTTGCAAAGTGAACATCAAGGAGGGGCATCTATTGACACCCGTTTTCAGCCTGCAAGTCAAGTTGTTTCTCTTGTCCACCTCCGTGATGCCTCGAATTACCCATTATTTTGGAGCAATTCTTGATCTGACTGTGAGCACATTTCTTGATCATTCCCCAGCCCTCTGAGTTTAGAAGCAATTTTCTATCAGTTCCCAACTATTTTCCAAGTTTCCATATGTTCCGGGACAATTCCCCGTCATCCCCGACAGTCGGAATACATTGGGCTTGCAGTGGGAAGGAGGCCGCCTGTTGTGCCCCTTGTGCCTTGATGATGTTGTGATGTTTTGATGATAGTAGATGTTTTGATGATAGCAACATTAGGAGTCACCACATAAAAGAATGCATGATTAATCTATGATTGAGTGTTTGATCTGTATGCCTTGATGATGATTTAACTGATGAGCATTCAGCTACTGCATTGGGTCTGAACATGTCTACGCATCAGCTAAATCAGTGCACTTATGTTTTGTCTAAGGCTAGTGCATTTTGTCAAGTCCGGTTGCTCAACAACCTCGGTGCAAGTCACCGTTCATAGGGACCTAGGTCGGTGCATTCCATTCTAGTATAGACAGCATGCATTCAAGGTCGGTGCATATGTGAGCATTTTACACACGAGTCTGTGCATATAGCTATGTGCATAGTGGTCTGTGCGTCTTGTTCCTGCACGATGCCTGGCAATTGATAGTCGGTGCATTCTTTGATCCTTGTATTGAAATGAGTCGGTGCAACACTTGCACACTGCATATACCCTGTCAATGCATCCTCAGGCTTTGCATTGAAAGCATGTCCATGCATCTACTTTCACAGGAATGATTGAGTCTATGCATGTGTGTGTAAACATCACATTAAGTCCATGCACATGGTGGCAAAGTTAGTGCAGGATCTCTTGCATGAACAAGTCGGTGCAAGTTTACTTAGTACTAACCAGGTCCGTGCAACTCTAGTTGCTACGTGCATATCATACCCTATGACTGTGTACATCTTTCGTGATTGAACGAAGTCTATGCATATTTTATACATAACTGAAAGACACTTATGCAACAGGTCAATAGCTCGTGTTCTTCAGGAAGGGCACGTGATCCAATGATGATCCTCACTCAAAGATGCTGCCACGTGGACCCTGAAGCTTCCAAATTCTGACAAGTGGCGAGAGTCTCCTGAAGCTTCCAGGCCGGAGCGTTCCCTCCACACTCCTAGGGCAAGAGCTCGTCAACTTGACCTGATGGAGTATATATAGTCTGCTTCCTATAATCAGAAGAAGATCTCTCGAAAGTAGTAGAAGAAAAATAGAAAGAGAGAGATCAAGAGCAGAGGAGAAGAAGAAAGGGGAGAAAATCAGAGAGAGTGAGCAGAAGAAGAGCAGAAAAGAGAAGTGTTCGAAAAAGAAAGAGTGAGCAGACAGTGAGAAGAAAAGAAAAGAGAGGCAGAGAGACATAGACCAGCAGAAGAAGAAGAAGAGAGAGAGAGAGAGAGTTCGTGGAGAAGAAGTCAGAAGACTTCACTAAAGATCTGGTTCTACTAGACCGTGGATCAAATCCAGGCCAGTTAGCTCCTGCGAGAGCAACTTTGGTTTGTAGAGTTTTGCAGCTTTCCGGCGCTGTTACTTTCGTCGTTGTTTTTCTTTCTTTGCTTCAAGCTGTTTGTCAGCAGTAGCAGGGGTGGACTCCTCTGGACGGGTTAAGCTGTAAGCCCCAGTGGTTGCAGAGGAGGATTCCTCTGGTCGGCGAAGCTGTAACGCCCAGCAGTCAAGCTATGAGTCAGCGGATGGCTAAGCTGTATTGTCCAGCGGAAGCAAGCCGTGATGCTCAGCTTATGTTGGCAAGCTGTGAGGCCCAGCTGTTAAGCTATGTATCAGCAGAATCCACACTCTAGTTGGAGTGTGGGGTGGACGTAGGTCTGTGGATTGAACCACCTAAAAATCTATTGTCTCCATGGTTTGATTTCTTATCCGATTGTCGATAGATGCATGGATAGGAGCGTTTCAATTGAGTATTCTATCTGGATGCTTTAACGCACTCGCTGTTCTTACTTGACTCGGTATACGGATCAGACTTGACTAGGTGTCAACAGTTTAGCAGCCCAACTGATTGATCAAGTGCTTCTTCGAATCTCTTACTTGGAAGATCTCAATTGATTTCTATTCGTTAACTCTGATTGCTTTAAGTGTCATTTGAGCGAAGTTTTAAAGAGGGATTCATTCTCCCCCCCCCCTCTCTTAATCCATCGCACCGGTCCTATGAGTTGGTATCAGAGCATACCATTGGTCCTAACAAGTGGTATCAGAGTGGGTTTATGTGTATTCAGATCTAACGATCTACAGAGGATCCTGCTACTTCCGCAGTGCATTTCAGAGTGGATATGGTTTTATCACTTTCTGTGCTTCAGTCTTTCTGAGTCGGTGTTTTGATGTACTTCGGTTGACTCCGGCACACTTCTCATTTCTTTCTATCGATTAATTCATCTCTTGATGGCTCATCCACCAATCTTCAGAGGTGATGGTTTTGAGCTATGGCTAGAAAAGTTGCATCGGTACGTAAAAACAACTGATCCTGATTTGTGGAAGGTAATGACTCACAGTTCACACAAATTATAAAAAGATAAATCCAAATGGACCGAGGAGGATAAATTGAAAGACTCTGTCAATTCTAGAGCATTGAACATGGTAAAAGCATCAATTGACGGAGCACTAATCCCATACATCTCATCTTGCAGGTCTGCCAAAGAAATCTTGAACAAACTGAAGGATGGTAGCTACAAAAATGATAATCGATGCATGATGGCTCAAGGAAGTGAACATAGCAGCAATCAAGATGAAGAATAGGACTATGATCAGGTAAACATCTTTGAAGACTATGCCCTGGATGATTGGATTGCTGCATATAATGAATTGCTAGAGTCTCATGATCATCTAAGAAAACAATATAAGAACATGAAAAAGAAAATTGACAAAAATGATTCTAATTCATCATGTGAAAAGTTCTTGAAGATCAATGAATTATATGAGAAATGTCTATAGCTGAGACTCACGTGAATATGAAGCAAATGTGCTTGCTGAAAAATGAAAACCAAGAATGTGCCAATAAAATTTCTGAATTAGAAAGTCAGTTAAAGCTAAAAACTGATGAACATCTGATAAACATGGAAGAGTTGGAAAGGATTAACTCTGATCTGGAGAAATTAAAAGCTAAGAATGGAGAAATTCAGAGGAATAATAAAAATATTAAAGCTGAAACAGAGAAAGTTAACAAGGAAGGTGTGCAGGGTTCCTTTCTAAAATCGATTTGCGACAAGTGCTTGGCTCTAAAAGAACACAATGAAGATCTGTATGATGAAAATGAGGGGCAGAGAAATTTGATTGAATCTCTAAAAGAAGAAAACAAAGAATTGTTGTTTGAGAAAATTAAAGTTGAAGAAAGAGAAGATGAACTAATTGAAAGACTGGAGTCTATATCCAGTAGTAAAGAAATTGAGAAGCTGACCAATGAGAACAATGAACTGAAAGAACAAAACAAAAAACTCATGGTCCTAAATACTGTTATTTCAGATAGGCTTCTGGCTATAGAGAGAGAAAGGTGTGCTAGTAAGGAAATTGAAGCTGGAAAACTCGAGGAGGAAAACCATGAATTGAAAGCTGAAATTGAGAAGTTAAAATAATTAAACACTGGTATGTCCGAACAACTTCTCACATTAGAGAAAGGAAAAACTGCTTACAATGAAGAGACTAACATATTGAGCAGTCTGGAACAAGAAATTGAGAAGTATAAAATTGTAAACGAAGTCCTAAGTGAATGCGTTAATTGCAGTGAACAGGAGATAGCCAGTTATGAACTTCACATCGCCTCTTTGGAAACTAAAATTCATGATCTGGAAAACTCAGCATCCGAGTCTGCTAAAAATAAAGGAAAAATAAAAGATGTCATGAAAAGTGAGAATGATGATTCAAAAACGGGGACAAATTGTAGCTCTGATGTTAAGGAAATCATTAGAAACCAACTATACACAACTTTCGTGCAAAATTCTGATGTAGATGCTACCACAAGTCAATCCCCAAAATAAAATAAAAAATAGAAATCACCTTCATCATCTGTATTTCAGTTCAAGGTCCAGACAAATGAAAAACAAATGAAAAGTGAGGAAAAGAGGAAGAATTTAAAGAAAAATACTCAGAAGAATAAGATTAAATTTGTCCCTGCTCGTGCTAGGAATTCTGATGATTCTGTGGACTATGATAGTGAATTGCATGCCACTTACCAATCCCCTACTCATTCACATGCACACGAAAAGGATAGTTCATGCCATTATTGTGGCAAGGCAGGTCACGTAATGGATGATTGTAGATTGTTGATAGAAGATGAGCATGCAAGTGAAACATTGTATTCTAGAAATTCATTCGGTAGAAACCATGCTACTAGAAAGTCCGGTGAATATTGTCGTTACTTTGGTAGGCATGGTCATCTTATGGATGCATGTTTCATCATAAAATTCAATGATAGGATGCATGCTAGATATTCTGCAAATCATCATGGCTCTAAAAGAAACAGAATTGCTTTGAACCAGCATATCATTTGCTTCAACTGTAACAAACCTGGTCACAAAGCCATTGAGTGCTGGTCTGGATCCACTTGGGGCAAAAGGGGTTCTAAAGGTAAGCACATCAAGTGCTTCGAATGTGAGAAGCGTGGCCATACAGTCGAGGACTGTTGGCATGTTAAGGAAAATTCTGTCAATCCCTAATCTGTCCAATTTCCTGCAAAACGACTTGTGAACTCTTCATGTTTTAACTGTGGCAAGCTAGGTCACAAATCTGCTAAATGTTGGTTAGTTAAAAACAAGAAACAAAATGTCCATGTAAATAACAGATCATTTCATGCTTATGCACATAGGCCTCATGCTTCTGTTAATGTGCATCACAATAGTAGAAAATATGCTGCTTATTGTAAATATTGTGGTAAATTTGGACACTCCATAGCCAACTGTCACTTGATGGAACTTGATGATAATGTTGCTAAGGAACTGTTTAGAACACCTGTTAGGGTTAGTACAGGACCCAAGACTGCTTGGGTTCCTGGTGGATCAAAGTGATCAAATTTTTGCAGGTGTGCCTTGGAAGCTGATGAATAAAGGGGTCAATAATCTAAGGCACTCAAGAATGAAAACCCCATGACTGCGCTGTACAGGTTAGTTCTGAAAACTTACCTTTAATTCTGCTATCTGAAATTGTTTGCTTTAGATGTTTGCATATCATATTAATCTGTCTGTGCTTAATTGACATCTCTTGAAAATTTGACTACTCTCGCATGATGCTCTCTGAATAAAGAATGTTCTGATGTTTGAATAATTATTGCACAGCTGAGTGTCATATGCATGCTTTGCATAGTTGATGTTTCAAGTCGATGCATGTATTGCACTGAGTATAGGTAGTTGCATGTCTTGCATATAGTCAGTGCATTTTATGTCTACATTGCAAGTCCAAAAACATAGGATCCGTCTAGCTACTTGGAATATAGGAACTTTAACGGGTAAGAGTTTAGAATTAGTTAAGTTAATGAAGGACAGGAGGATTAACATTGCTTGCCTATAAGAAACTAGGTGGAAAGGACATAAAGCTATAGACATTGATGGATATAAAATTTGGTATACGGGTAATAATAATTCTAGAAATGGTGTTGCTATAATAATAGATAAAAACTTAAAAGACAGAGTTGTGGAAGTAAATAGATTGGGGGATAGACTAATGTTAATTAAACTTATCTTAGGTGAGGATACTTTGAATATAATTAGTACATATGCACCTCAAGTAGGATTAGAAGAGAGCATTAAAAAGCAATTTTGGGAGGCTATTGATAGTTTGATCCAAAATATCCCTAGTGAAGAGAGAATCTTTATTGGAGGGGATCTTAATGGTCATGTGGGTAAAGATAATAGAGGCTATGAGAGGATTCATGGAGGGCTTGGTTTTGGCAATAGAAATGATATGGGTAACGCTATTCTTGATTTTGCTATGGCCTATGATCTAGCAATTACTAATACCTTCTTTAAGAAGAGGGACGAACACTTAATAACGTACAAGAGTGGAACACATATAAGTCAAATTGATTATTTTCTCATTAGGAAGGCCGATAGAGTTTTATGTAAAGATTGCAAAGTTATTCCTGGTGAGAGTCTAGCCCCTCAACATAGGTTGTTAGTAATGGATGTCACTATCCCTAAATTCAAAAGAAAGATCATTATAAATAATTATTCCAAGATTAAATGGTGGAATTTAAAAGGTAAAAGTTTGGAAACATTTAAAAATCATCTATTAAAGGAAAATATTTAGAATTTAGAACAAGAAACTAATGTAATGTGGAATAATGTTACAAATTATATAACGAGGGTTGCAAAACAACTCTTAGGCGAATCTAAAGGTAAAAAGAATTTAGAAAAAGAGACTTGGTGGTGGAGTGAGGAAATCCAAAATATCATTAGAGTAAAAAAGGAATGCTTTAAAGTTTGGCAAACTAACAAAAATGATCAAACCCTAGAAGCCTATAAAATCGCTAAAAAGAGAGCTAAGAGAATAAGTTAGCGAAGCTAAATCAAAGGCATTTGAAGATTTATATAATAAATTAGGAACCCGAGAGGGTGAAAAGGACATATTTAAACTTGCTAAATTAAGAGAAAGGAAAACTAGAGATTTAGATCATGTTCGGTGCATCAAAGGTGAAGATCAAAGGGTTTTAACTAAGGATCTTGAGATTAAAGGGAGGTGGCATAGCTATTTTCAGCAGTTACTTAATGGAGATTCCGTCAATGATTTATCTTTAGAAGGTACCCAAGAGTCCACAATATTTGATAAATATCAATATTTCAGGCGTATTAAGATGTCAGAAGTGGAGGATGCTTTAAGAAAAATGAAAGTGGGTAAGGCCTTAGGACTAGATGGCTTACCTATTGAAGTTTGGAAAGGCCTAGGAGATATTGGTATTCAGTGGCTAACTAAATTTTTTAATAAAATTTTAAAGGAACGGAGAATACCAGAAGTTTGGAGAAAAAGTGTTGTAGTTCCTTTCTATAAAAACAAAGGAGATATTCAAAGTTGTAACAATTATCGTGGAATTAAGCTTATGAGTCATACTATGAAACTTTGGGAAAGAGTAATTGAAAAACGCCTCCGATGTATGACTACTGTATCGGAAAATCAGTTTGGTTTTATGCCAAATAGATCTACTACAGAAGCTACTTTCTTACTACGGCAGCTAATGGAGAAGTATAGAGAGATGAGAAAAGATTTGTATATAGTTTTTCTTGATTTAGAGAAGGCGTACGATCGAGTACCGAGAGAATTGATTTGGTGGATATTAAGAAAGAAAGGAATCTCTCAAGGATATGTTGATTTGATTAAGGATATGTACGACGGTGCTATTACTAGTGTTCGAACTATTACTGGGGAGACTGGTGAATTTCCCGTTTCTATAGGTTTGCATCAAGGTTCTGCACTAAGTCCGTATCTCTTTGCCTTAGTTATGGATGAAGTAACTAAACAATTGCATGAGGATATCCCTTGGTGTATGCTTTTTGCAGATGATATTGTTTTAATTGATGAGAGTATTGATGCTCTAAATGCTAAGTTAGAGCGTTGGAGACTTGCCTTGGAGTCTAAAGGTTTTAAAATTAGTAGGAGTAAGTCAGAGTTTATGCACTGTAATTTTAGTAATGGGAGAGTGGTTCAGGAAGATATGGTTCTAATTGATGGACATAACATTCAGAAGAATAGTAGCTTTCGATACTTAGGGTCTATCATACAAGAGAATGGGAAGATTTATGATGACGTTACACATAGGATTAAGGCAGGCTGGTTAAGATGGAGAAGTGCATCAGGTGTCCTTTGTGATCGTCGTATGCCTGTGAAACTCAAAGGGAGATTTTATAGAACGGCTGTGAGACCTGCTTTGTTATATGGTACCGAGTGCTGGGCAGTACGAAAGGAACACATACACAAAATGTGTGTAGCAGAGATGAGGATGTTGAGATGGATGTGTGGCAAGACTAAGAAAGATAAGATTAGGAATGAGCGTATCCGTAAGGACTTAGAGATAGCTCCAATTGATAGTAAAATGAGAGAAAATAGACTCAGGTGGTTTGGGCATGTGTGTCGTCGCCCTAACTCAGCGCCGGTTAAAAGATGTGACCAAATCTTAGTGGATGCTAGTAAAAGAGCTCGGGGAAGGCCTAAAATGAGATGGTGCGATGTTATTAGGAAGGACATTAGTTTCTTGGGTTTAAATACGAATATTGCACTTGATAGAAATCTTTGGCGGAACAGGATTCATGTAGCCGACCCCAATTAATTGGGATAAGGCTCTGATGATGATTGCATACAGGTCCGTGCACTTCGTGTTGTTCACATGCCAAGGTCGTGCAGTGTATGCTTCATGTTTGATTTAAATCTGTGCATGCTTCTTTGTCACATGAATAGAAAGGTCGGTGCACATATGTCTTGTGTGAAACCGAACTCAATGTAAGTTACAATTCATATTCTCTCATAATTAGTCAGTTCTAAACACTCTGTTTAAATTCCATCATCTGAAAATTGCTTATTTGAGATGGTTGAGCATCTTGTTGATTTGATTCGTGGTTAATTGAAACTTTTTGAAAATTTGAAATGAACTTGATGCATTTGGTAGTTTCTCTCTCTGATTGAACAGCATGAATTTTCTTCGAGCATAAATTTTAAAATCATGAGTTGTGTCTTCATTGCATATCTTGCATCTTGTCAGGGGGAGTTTGTCTGTTGTCGCTTGGTCATCATGGTCTCTTTATCAGATTTGTTGCATACATCACATATGAAGAGTAGTGCATGTCATAAAATTTGAGAAATCATAAAAACATATTCCATTGCATCTAGACAGGGGGAGCATGCATGCTTCATCACTTATTCACCTCTTAAACTCCTTCTGTCTAGCAATCTTATCCATTCCATTGCCAATGTGTGGTTCACTTGAATTCTCTGATGTTTCTACTTGTTTAGCTGATCTATCTGTACTCCAGACCCAGCTATTGAAATTGATTCTGCTCTACATACATTTGATGGTCTTCTCTCCTGCCGTTATTTGCTCTACCAGCTTGTACCCATCCAACACTCACATCCTTTCAAGCTGGTCTGATTAATCTGATTCTTGTTCCAGGAATGATAAGTTGTTAAGTTGCATTGATTTGACTGATATGAGAACTTCAAGTTGTGTACCATATTTTTAGTATGAAAGAAATTCCTATCATACAGGTTTAAGAATGACCACTGTTTCAAATTGGTATGAGCTTAATGTATTCTCGGATTTGTATCCAAATGAATGAAAATATCTGAATGAAAAGTTTTAATAAATCTTAACCAATCATGTCATGAAATGTCTAGACTCACTCATCTGAAATCTGAAAATATAATCTCAAGACCACTGGTAGAGATACATAGAGTGGGCATTGTTTTTAAACATCAACTTGAAAAATGTTGGCTAAGAAGGAAAAACTGAAGTCAAAGCAATGACTTGGGTCACCAAGAAACTTGGTTCTCCATCAAAGAAATGGAGTAAAACCTAAGTCATGAAGTGCCATAGTTACCTCTGCAGTAAAGGAAAATTGTCAAACCTGACCGAGTAATGGCATGTTTGAGTTGAGTAACTGGGGATTCTGACCTCTGATCAAGGTGTCTCCTCATGTGAAAAACACTCCTATTGCTAACTCTGTTCTCACAATTGAGAGGCAATGACTGTTATCACACTAAGTAACTGGGTCACTTCACCTAAGACGTGTTGTGCCTCATGTAAAAAGGTATTGATCAACTCAAATTGCTCAGGATATATTATGTGCTAATCAAAAGCAAATATCTTGCAAAAATTGTCAACTCATGTTCTAGTAAGGGTGTTTAATTTCAACACTGCTCTATGTGACTCTCGAAGGAGTCATTAAGATTATTTGAGTAAATTGGAAGATGATTGATTTTGTATATTGCATGATTAGCTGGTTCAGTTTTATTAAAACTTGCTTCAGATATGAGTATTGCTTTTAATTGACAAGTTTGGTATACATCATGGTTAAACCAGTTGGATCATGTAGGGTATTTCATAACCCCCTATGATAGGAGAATATTTTCTTGATGATTCATTATTGTGGTACCAACTCTACATCTTCTTATGATCAATTTCAATTCTGACAACTTGATCACCAGGAGCACTGTATGACATATCTTGCTTCCTTGTTGTTTGAATGATCCTTGAAAAATCATGTGCCTTGGTTGCTGTCACATATCCCACCTTTGACTACAATTACTTCATTTACATCATCTGAATCATTCTCTATACTGTGGGAATCTTCCATCTTGTTTCGGTATTCCTGACAAATGACTCGTGTAACCAGTTCTAGTTCTGTGGGCCTTCCACTTGCATTATTTTGTCCATACAAATGTAAGGTGCCACAACCAATTTTGCTTCAGATTTCGTGTGATGGTGGATTCCAGATTGATTCATTAGATAACCAGAGTTCATCCCTGTCGACACATCATGTGCTTCATCTCTGATTTTACTTATGTTCTCAGGAGGAGTTCTGGTTATTATATGTTATAAAAGGAAGAGATGTCCTGCTTTCATGTTGATAGGGGGAGAATTGTATGCTTGTCAAAGGGTGTTGTGTAGTGGACAGCGGATCTAGAGGGGAGGGGTGAATAGATCTGCCCCTCTTCTCGTAATGTAACCCTCTATATAGCTAGATGAGATAAATTGCAGCGGAATATAACTAGCTAAATGAAGAACACAACGATTTGCTTAGCAAGATGATTACTAAAATATTGATTTGAACCTAAGCATGCATTTAGAACGAAGCAATCACATGAACAAACCATAACACATGAGATTTTAAGGTGGTTCGGACTGAATCCCCAGTCCTACATCCACCCCTCACCAAATTCGGTGAGGCTCCACTAGTGTCACGCACTGAACCGCAAATCGGAAAGACCACCGATTGCCTTCCTACTAACCACCTGGTAGGGACGTCAACAACGCAGATCGGACAACCTCCGATTGCCTTCCTACTAACCACTGGTAGGGACGATTCTCAGATTCAATTGTTTGTATGAAATGAAAAAGAGAACAAATATGAAATCACTCAAACAAGATATAGAGTATGCTCAAAGAAAAGAATCTTGTCTGAGTTGCAGAAGCTTGAATCGGATGCTTTGACGGTGTCTTCTTTCTTGCGGGATGATCTTCCTTGAACCTCTTCTAGTTGATGAAGAAGACGATGGATGTAGCTTCAATCTTCCTTTTGATCTTCTTGAGTCGATGAAGAGGATGTAGAAGATGTAGACATGCCAAAATTGACGCTATGTTGATTAAATCTCATGTCACTATGTTGACGCCCAAAGTGAACTTCGATACATTCATAATATGAAGTTTTTCTATTTTTGTGTGTTTTTGATTTGTTCTTGCATTTTTGTGATTCGCGACCTGAAGAGGGGAGTGTTTTATATAGCGACCTAACATGGGGCGTGTTCAAAGAAAGGACGACCAAATGTCAGGGCGTCAATTCCTGGTATTATCCGGGTTCAAAATAAATTCAAAATAAATTCAAATTATTGATTAACGTCCTTCCTCAGGGTGTGGTTTCAATTAACGCCTTCATCTCAGGTGTGTTCTCATAATTTTCAAATAAAGTAAGTTTTATTGCCAAAATTAAATCCAAGAAGTGACGCCCTTAATTGTGGTCGTGTTTTTGAGTAACGTCTTGATGTAGGTCGTCAATTTGTGATTTGATGCCCTTCTGAAGGTCGTGTTTTCCCTTTCGTGTCCTGCTTAAACTCGACTTTCCTGGAGAGTTCCCTGCCTCCGTTGGTCTCCTTGCTTGAATTAGGAGTTAGAGTCCTGCCTTCTTTGATCATTGCCTATCCTTATCTTCCCAAATTTGAGCTTATCTTCGATTGAAATCCTATAAAAGGATGCTCTGGTCGATCTAGACAGAGGTTGACGGGTCAGAGAGTTCACAGGTTTACGGGTTACGAGATCAGGGTTACAGAGCTTCATCTTCCTCCTGTGCGATCGTTTAGAAAGGGCTCTGCTTCCTCTGCTTCCTCTGCTTCCGATCAACCGCGTCCACCTTGTTTCCCTTTACTGTCGTCAGGGACAGCAGGGTTCTTTTTATTCTGTTGTGTTGTTTTGTCTTCATCAACCGATTATCATCACTGTGTTCTTCTTTTACGTTTGCATTAGCTGCATCATATCTCCTCCCTCCCTATTTTCTTTAGGGGTTTTAAAAACAAAATAAGGTGCGCATGTTTTTATCCTCTTCATCATATTTTCTATTTGAGAGTTGATACTACGTGCACTTTTGACTGATTCACTTCTCTTGGCTTGTTTTATTGTCTCTTTTGCAAGGTAATCAATAAAGAAAAACCCCCTTCATCGGCCGGCCGGTTGAAGGAGGAGGAGGAATTCACAATCCATCCCGCGTTCTATTTTCCACCAGGTATTCACGATCTTCTTTGTTTCTTCTTGAGGTAACCCCTCTGGCGATCACTCTCCTTAGTAGCACCACGTGCTTCTTTTCCTTATTATTATATCATCTCCCCTTTATTTTTGTTATGCTTTCTCATATTTAAATTTCTTCTTCGTGTGTGGATTTATCACGATCTACAAATTGGCGATCACGGTGGGACATCCACTATTTTTCTTTTGATTACCATCTCTTATTGGCACCCACGTGTGCCCTTTCCTATTGGCACCCACGTGTGCCCTTTCCCCTTCGGCACCCACGTGTGCCCTTTCCCCTCGGTACCCTCGGTACCCCTCCTTTTGTGCCCCACGGGCACCCTCCATCGTGCACGCTGCACACTCCCGGGATCAGCCAGTTTGTGATTGTTTGATTATTTTCCTGAATTAACGCCTCACCTAGAGGCACTTTTTCTTTTCTCGCCTTAGTTTAGGGCGTCTATTTTCTGTGTTACGTCTTCCCATAAGGCGTCTTTTATCATATCTGCTGTCTTCTTGTTCTGTTTGATAATTCACGCCCTAACTTTGGGCGTCTTTTTATTTGCTAGCGCCTCACACCAAGGCGCGTGTTTCCTCGACCGTGTGCACCACTGGTATTTGACGCCCTTTCTTAGAGGCGTCTTTTCATATTACGCGCCTCACACCAAGGCGCGTGTTTTACACTATCTGTGGGCCACCACAGTGATTCACGACAGCGACCCTGTCGTCTCTTTGGTTTATAGCGACCTGCCCCAGGTCGTCTCTTTCCTGCGTTTTTACAGAAACCTACTTCCTGTTGCTGTCTGTGATTGTTGGATTGATTATTGCATTGCTTGCCTATATTGCTGTGATCTTATCATCTTATTTTGCATATTGTGGCATTTGGTTGAGAGACCTCCTCTCTCTACACTAGGATTCCACACACCTCTCTTGGAATCGGGACGACCCTCCATTGAGCATTCCGTCTCTTTGGACCGGAAATCCCTTTTCCAAGACCTCCGTAAGTCCCCGCACCCGTGGATTCCCTCACGGACGCCGGGCTGGTTGTACCCTTGAAGTACCCGGAGTATAGAGAATCTATCGTTAGTGAGGAGAGAGAAAGAATCTAGTTGACCCGGAGGTTACACTTGGATCAACTAGGTTTCACATTGCAAACAGAAGTGAACTATTCAACAATTTAATCCACTCTAATCTCAAGCATAACACTAAAATCTTGCGTTCATCTCAACTTGGTTGCATACACTTGCTTGGATTGATTCGTTTAGACTTGTTTGGATTGAGTGGTTGTTTGTTTGATACTGCCTTTATAAAGTTGTCTCTCCTCTTGAACATGAAACTCCATTCAGGAAAAATCATCAACATGGCAGGCTACGGGTATTCTTATGATGATGAGGATAAGAATGTTTTTGGTCAATATGAGACCCCCCCCCCAGGATTCCATCTATTATGAGGGAAATTACCCTCCTCCTCAGTCCCATCATCCTCAAATCCATGTGGTTGATACCACTCCTCAAGAGGTTGTGCCCTCTTCCCAAACTTTACCCTTCAACACCTCGGGGAATTCTTCTTCATCCCTCAATGTCACGGATTTAATTAATGCTTTATCTCAGTTAGACGATTCCTAGCGGCAGGCTATTCAGGCCGCTTTGAAAGGGAAGTCTGTTCCCTCTTCATCCTCCAATCCCCCTCCGGCCGAGAGTGGCCATCACCTCACTAATGACCAGGCGGTCTTGCACAAACCCCCCTCTCGTCCACCAATGCCCGGTGCGGCCATGCCGGCCCAACAGGCGAGCTATTCAGCGGTTAGGCCTCAGTTCCAACCTCCCCGAATTCTGCGGACACCTATACCACATTCTTTTACTCAAAATCCGATCCCAGTCGAGTCCGACACTAATATGCTATTACTCCAGAAATTGGCCAGCATGGAGGAGCAACTAAAGAAGGTCACCACGGCTAAGAACGCCCCGGAAATTTCGCTCCCTACATTGCCCGTCTTCCACTTACCACCATCTGAAATGCCGAACTTCCGGCGATATAATGGGACCGGTAATCCTTTTATTCATTTGAAGGACTTCAGGTACGAGACCTCCTTCTGGCAAGACAACAAGGCCTCTTTGGCCTATTTATTCAGGAGATCTCTGGAGGGGCCAGCCCTTGAATGGTTTTATTCACTGGATTCCGCTGATGCCGGCGACTTCGATATTGTTCAAAGGAAGTTCTTGCAAAAATACAGAGACCGGGTCGGACCATCCCTTTCGCTCACAGATCTGGTCGCGGAAAAGATGAAGCCCGAGGAGGACTTCATAATGTTTGCTGATAGATGGCGGTCTATGGCCGAAAAGTTGAAAGATACACTGTCTGAACCGGAACAAGTCATGATGATAATTTCCAATGCCACTCCTCAGTTCCGGCACATACTGGCCATGAACCGGTTAACCACCATGGAGGAGCTCTATGAAAGGGCTCGTTATATCCAGACGCAGATGAAGGATTCGCCCATTATGGGCATGTTTGAGCCGAAGTCACGGCTATTCAAGAAAACCACAACTGTCAACAACAGCGGGCCCACGACGGAGGGCACTATTGCGAATGAGTAGGTTGGCGTAGTTGGCCACCCCCATCAAGCTAACCCACGTCCTAACCTTCCTCCGCCACAAAGCCCCCATTTCAACTCCACCCCACAACGCCAATTCGCACCCCAACATTCCTTTGCTTCACCACCAAACCAAGCGCCCCGCGCTAACCCTCCAGCTCCGCAACAGTACCACCAAGTACCACCACCTACCAACTATGGCCAACAACAACAACGGAGACCACCACTTGGCCCCAAAAGGGACCACTACCCTCCATTACCAGAAAGTCTCCCGGATATTTTCAATGCCTTAATGGCCGCCAATTTGCTCATATTACCAAGAGAAAGAACAGCGTGGCCCGCTAATGTTGACACATCCCGTTACTGCGCTTTCCATCGTGCACCTGGTCATAACCTTGATCGTTGCTTCCACTTCAGAGATTACATTTATGACCTAAATGACCAAGGTGACATCAATTGGGATGAGATGAGACAATTCATCGCCACCATGAAAGAAAGAAGGTCTCCTTGGCAGCAACAAGCTCAGCAGCCACAGCAGCCAGCTCCACAGCAGCAACAACAAGCTCCAGCGCCTCAGCACGATATGGGGATTGTCCACAATCCACTGTCGGAGCACCCGCCAAACCAGCACGTAAACCCTGTCACGCCTCTCTATGAGGTGGAGAGAGGGCAGGGATGGCATGAAGAAAATGCCTCTGTCGGGGCACTTTATCATAATCAAAATCAACCTCCGCACCTCTTGCGCACCCCTTCTTCTTCTCCTACCCCTCAAGTGGGCCGATCTCTTCTGCGCCCCCTTAATTCACCTCCTACCGCCAATTCTCCAACCTCGCCGGTTCGCCCCCTTCTTACACGCTTACCACCTCCATAGCCTACGCCACAACAAAACCCATCCACCACCAACCCTTCGCCATTGCCATCTAGGCCACTCCTCATCCGCCCATCACCAACGCCCACTGCACCCGCCACCACTACTCCTTCACCGGCAAGGATCCCCCCACCATCGGTTCCGCCACCTTTTGTACCCAGAACCCTTCTCATTCCACCCCCCACCAATTCCCCCCGCATTCGGGTATCCCTTTCTACCTCTACGCCTCCTACCAGGGCACCAGCACCCTCTACAGGGATTCCCTCTGCGGGAACTCCCACTCCACCACTTCTCAACACCAACATACCTTCTTCTTCTTCCAATCCCCCTCCCACACTTGTCCCGACAGAGGCACGTCAAGGCGTGGCGCCGCTCCGCAGTGGACGGATGTTCCACCGTATTTTTCCACAAAGAGAGCTAGAGCCCGCGTAGGGGCCGCAAGTGCAAGAACAAGAACAAGAGTCAGTGCCAGGCACTCAGTATGATTTGCTAAAACACTTAGACCGAACACCAGCAAGGATTTCAATCCTGGAACTAATTAAAAGGTCCACCACTCATCAGCTAGCTTTGAAAGAATATCTGCAAAATGTGATGGTCAATGAGGACATTCCAGTTGAGTAGATAATCACGGTTTTAACGCCCGCTGGCAGTCAGCCGGTAATTACTTTCCATGAACATGAACTGGCGCCACTCCCAGCAAGAAAGTACGCTCTATGCATCACAGTTGACATTAATAAGGTGGCTGTTAAGCAATGTCTGGTGGACACTGGGGCATCCATCAATGTCTTGCCACCTAGCACCTTGAAGTTGTGCGACATTCCGGAAAGCCAAATTCGGCCGTCTACTATCACAGTCACTGCATATGATAACACGAAGAAACCTCCTATAGGCATGATTACGTTAAAAGTAAGTTTGGGTCCTGCCGCCATCACAGCAGATTTCCATATTCTGGATATGGACCCGACATTTAATGGCATTCTGGGATGCCCCTACATTCAGCAACTCGATGCGGTGCCCTCCACGAATCACCAATGCCTTAAATTCCCACACAAGGGCTACATTATTAAAGTTACCAGTATGCCGATTCTGCCAGAGGAGGATATTCATGTGCCTTCATCAGTTCCATCCATGTGGCCGGCCAACAAGCCACTATTATTTATGCTGGACGTCCCTTGTCCACGACCAATGCCAGAAAAAGTCACAACAGTTGCTATGATACCCCTGCCTCCCAAGGGGAAAAAGAAGAAAACAATGATGAACACCTCTGGCTGGAACATCTTAGTGAAAATGGGGTATCAAAATGGCAAAGGTCTGGGTGCCAATTGTCAAGGCAGAATTAGGCCTGTTAAACCTCAGAAACTGATTACACGAGGTGGCCTAGGTTACAAAGGGCCAGGCAAAAACAAAGATGAACCATGGGCATTTATGACATCCACATTAAAAACAGATCGCCAACCGATCACTTGGACATTGAAGACACATTTTGTCGCATGTGGCTTTCAGAATAGTGAGCAAACTACAATAATCACTTTCATATTAGACTGTCAGGATGTTCATGCTAGACGGTTTGCTCGTCATATTGCCCCGTTGGCCACATACAAAGCCCTGGAATCCTTAAGGCCTGAAAAAAGAAGGAAAATGGATGATCCATAATGTGACTGGTACAGGTGGTTCGATATGCAGGATATTACTATTTCTTTGAGCCGCCTCTTCATGCCGACTAACCCGGAATGGCCGCCACTTATTCATGAATTGATTGAGATGCCAGCTGCAATTACAGATAAGAGGCAGCTGCTGAGTGACTACACTGATACTGGGGAGCCAGATGTTCCGTTTGAAGAAGGATTCACTGTGGACAGGCTGTGGGCCGGCCTCTTTTCTCTCACTTCCATGCATCCATCTGTGCTTGCTTCTCTATATTCTCATCGGTTTGGTCGCGTGCCAAGGCCACCTCTGATTATAATCAATTTATCTCCAGATTCAATCCAAGTTTCTCTCACAATTCCTTCTTCGCTCCTCGAGCGATTTTCTAAACTCTCCATCACGCCCCCACGTGGGCCATCACTGATTCAATCTTTCTCTGATCTGGCAATTTCCACTCCTCCTGCTATTCTCCCTTCACACTGCTTTCTTCTTGAAACGGAAAATAAGAATGAAGAAAAAGACAAAAAAGAAAAAAAATGCCAAATTCCCAAATTTCCAATTCTCCATTTCTGTTGAGGAGACCTCCTATTTCTCTTCTGAGTGCGTCCCGACCCAGGGGCCGCTCCTTCAAGATTCATTGCTAAATCTTTTCTCCCCCTCTGGTGAGGGGACTTCCTCTGTATAACCTCCTGTATCCACTTTTTCACCTCCTTCCCTTCCCTTTTTTGATCAAGCTAGTTGTTCTTCTTCTTCTAATAAAATTCATGGGGTAGATTCTTATAAGAAATCCAAGGGTAAGCAGATTCCTCGTAGGTTTCTGTTGGAGTTAGCTATCAGATGCCAGGCTTGTTTAGCTCTTCCTGAATTTATAGAGAATCCAATCATCCTGCCAGAGCTGGAATATGAGGATGCTGTTGTTTCTTATGAGGGTTTGGGTGTCTATGAAATTATGAATGACGAAGACCCTATTGAAGAGGGGGATGAAAGTTATAAAGAATATGAGGACGAGGCTGATGCTTTTGCTAGTAGCATAAGACGATTCGACGAACCATCAGCTTCTGTAGAAGAGCCTACCAAAGAGATTAATTTGGGTACCGAGGAAGACCCTAGGATTCTCCTCATAAGCAAGAATTTACCGCCCTCCGAAGAGGAGGCGCTCATTTTGGTCCTGCAAGAATACAAGGACACGTTCGCATGGAGTTATGAAGATATGCCTGGTTTAGACCCTGCGCTCGTTGAACATCGCCTTACACTTAAGCCGGGGTCTGTGCCGGTCAAGCAACGGTTGAGGCGTTTCCACCCTAATATGGCTTTAAAGATGAAAGAAGAGGTCGACAAGCTCCATAAGACTAGATTTGTTAGAGTTGTCCTCTACCCCAATTGGGTGGCTAACATCGTCCCGGTTATGAAGAAAGATGAAAAAGTTCGGATTTGTATAGACTTCCGGGATCTCAACCGTGCGTGTCCCAAAGATGACTTCCCCCTCCCTCATATTGATGTTTTGATCGATAACACGGCAGGATTTGAGACTCTCTCTTTCATGGATGGCTTCTCAGGTTACAATCAAATTCGTCTGGCTGAAGAAGATCAAGAGAAGACATCATTCACTACACCATGGGGTACTTATTGTTATGTGGTCATGCCTTTTGGACTTAAGAATGCTGGAGCCACCTATCAGAGGGCTATGATGGCAATTTTTCATGACATGATTCATATCTATATCGACGTGTATGTGGACGACCTGGTTGTGAAATCAAGGACAAGGATTGAACATCCTGGGGTTCTAGCTAAGGTCTTACAAAGATCACGAGAGTATCAGTTGAAGATGAACCCCAAGAAGTGCGTGTTTGGTGTTTCATCAGGGAAG
Source organism: Amorphophallus konjac (assembly GCA_022559845.1). Taxonomy (NCBI): domain Eukaryota; kingdom Viridiplantae; phylum Streptophyta; class Magnoliopsida; order Alismatales; family Araceae; genus Amorphophallus; species Amorphophallus konjac. The sequence goes on along the minus strand of CM040126.1, from coordinate 86,388,448 downwards.
TTGCTTGGTTTCATTGTTAGCAAGAGGGGAATTGAAGTTGATCCCAACAAGGCAAAGGCCATTAGAGATATGTCTCCTCCCAAGAATTTGAAGGAAGTTCAAGGATTAATCGGGAGGTTGCAATTCATTCGCCGCTTCGTCTCCCAGCATTCACAAAGATGTAGGCCGTTTTACGAGCTTACTAAGCCGGGAGTCAAGTTTAATTGGGATGACAAGTGTCAGGCAGCCTTTGACGGATTGAAGGATTATTTGGCCAATCCTCCTGTCCTGAGGCCGTCGATTCCAGGCAAACCACTTATTCTCTATGTTTCTGTCCTGGATGACTCCGTAGGTGCTGTCTTGGCTCAAGTGGACGAAGAAGGTAAGGAGAGGGCAGCATACTATTTGTCTAAACTTCTTAATCCCTGTGAGCAGAGGTATTCAGCCATGGAGAAAACTTGCGCTGCTTTAGTCTGGGTAGTTCAGAAGATAAAGCACTATTTCCTAGCTCACGAGGTTCACCTCATTGCTCGCATGAATCCGATTAAATTCCTCCTTGAAAAATCTGTCCTCACTGATCGATTAGCACGCTGGCAAAGCTTCCTCTCTCAGTTTGATATCACTTACATTCAACAGAAAGCTATCAAAGGTTACGCCATTGCCGTACATCTTGCTCACCACCCTCTACCGCGTTTTGATCCTGTCAATTCGGAGTTTCCAGATGAAGAACTAATGTCCATTAATCAACCCCACGATCCTATGTGGACATTACATTTTGATGGAGCTCTAAATTCCCGAGGAAGAGGGATCGGCATGGTTCTTTTAACACCAGAAGGGGTCACCATCCCATTTGCTGCTCGGCTCACTTTTCCCGCCACCAATAATATAGCTGAGTATGAAGCTCTTTTGGCCGGTCTTCAAACCGCTCATCGATATGGTGTCACCCATTTGAGGATTGTGGGTGACAGTCAGCTCATTCTGCGCCAGGTGTTGGTCAAGTGCCGCACTATCAATCCTAAGCTCAAACCCTACCAGGAACTTGCTTCAGCTTATGCCAAACTCTTCACCAAATTGATCTTCGTCCATGTTCCTCGTAGCCAAAATATCTTGGCCGATGCCCTTGCTTCTTTGGCCTCTGCTTTAGTCTTCCCTCCTGAGCGTGATTTTCATGTTCCTCTAATTCATCAGCGTGACACGCCAGCTATTAAGGATCGTGCATTCCTCGATATTAGGGATAAGGTGCTTGAAAAGATTAAGCAAAAGGAATCCCTTAAAGGCAAAGAGGTCATGCTTTTAGACTGGGAAGAAGAATTGGCTGACGAAGAGAAGCCTTGGTATTATGAGATTGCCAGATATTGCAATGATCAGTCCTATCCCGAGGAAGCCACCGCAGAAGAAAAGAAAGCAATTAGAAGAGTGGCTCAGTGTTATGTTTTGATTGGAGGTGTGCTCTATATGTAGCAACCCTGATAAATTTAAAAGGAATAAATAAATCAAAATAGATTAAAAGATTTAGTAAATAAATGAAAGAGCTTGGAATAAAAATAATTAAACCCTGATGAAAATAACGCCTCAGATATAGGTGCTACTTTACAAGAAAACGCCTTCACCTAAGGCGTGTTTTGAAGAAAGGACGCCCACATGTCAAGGCGTCAAATTTCAAACAACCAAAATAAATAAAAAGGGCAAGTTTGCATAACGTCCTTTGAGTGGACGCGTTTCAACAAGTAACGACGCCTGACAAGGCGTCAATTTAAATTCGACGCCCTTACTTAGGATGCTAATTCAGTTTGAGTTTCGTTCGACCCAGGAGTCTATCCAGGGTAAGTTGATAACTATGAGAAAGAGTTCAAATGTAGTAATAATTCTATCTTGGAAGTATTACTTCCAATCAAACACTACCTTTGTTAGGATTTCCAAAGTCCCTATAAGTAACCCCCCGTCGAACCCTAAGGATCTATTTGGACGACCTACTGCTGCTACGGTACGTAAAGAACAGCATGTTCTTTTTCCTTTAATCTGTCTATCAAATTGTGAAGAATACTGATGATTCTTCATTCTCTTCTGATTCCAGGTTGAAATCTTTTGTCATCTGAAGAACGGGTAAGTTCTTCTCCTTCTTTACATTCTGTTAGTTCTTACGAAGAGTAATACCTTCGTTTTATTCTGCCTCTACAGGTTGCCTGTAGAAGTGAAACCGATCGATTGAAGAATTGAGGGTTCTTCATCCACGTACATCATCTGCAACTTCTCCTTCATCTTCTTCTTCCGGTGATCACTCTGTTACAGACAGAGCATCGTCTCTTCACCAGATCTTTCACGTTTCATCAAAAGGTAGGTTTTCTCAAGCACTGTAGCCCAAATCACCATAATAGCTATGTTAAACCATATATATTAATTCATGCATATAGTTTTCGAGAGTTTTGAATGTTTCTATTGTTGGAAAGAAACGCCCTTTCTAAGGGCGCTAATTTTATACGCGACCCAGACTAGGGCGCTATTTAAATAAACGACCCTGACAAGGTCGTCAATTCAAAAGATTTGACGCCCTGTACACAGACGTCAATTTAATTACCTGATAATTACCCATGTTAATTAGTCCAATATTCACTTAAACATGATTCTAAATCAGTGCATGATCATTAATCCTGATATCATCCTGTCATGACCATATCTCGTTTTCTGGAAATTTCAATACTTGAAAAATTGTAAATTCTTGAAATACACGACCCTGTATAGGTCGTCTCTCACTTGACTAACGCCCCTGTTCAGGGCGTGAATTGAAAAAGTAACGCCCCTGTACAGGGCGTGTTTTTGATAAATTACTGAAAATATATATTCTGCAAAAATAGAAGTAAAGAATGAACGACCATTGTATACGTCGTCAACTTGTAATTAAACGCCCCTTACCAGGGCGCGTTTTTGGTAAAATACTGAAATATTGAAATTTTACAAAAATAGGAAAAATATATAAACGCCCTTATCTAAGGCGTTAATAACTTGAGTAGTGACTTTACTTAAGTCATTATTTTCCTGTAAAAATATTTTTACCCTGTTTCTGATAACCGATGGTTTCAGTATATCTATATGTATGTATATCGGCACTATATCTCCACTCCGTGAGTATAGTCCCACGTTTCATGATGCTTTATCGATCACCCTTAATTCTCATTGACATACAAGCTCTCTATTGGACATTCCGTTCCTTTGGACTATCGAGTTAGTCACAGAGACCTCCGTAAGACTCCTCGAGCCTTGGATTCCCTCAAGGCCGACTGAGCTGGTTGTACCCTAAAAACCCATTACACTATTGAATGCCATGTCACTCTAAAGAAACATGGTATATCGGCCCTTATGATATGCAAAGAGTATATCATGAGAATTCTTAATGGGATGATGATATCATGCCATTTGTTGATGTTCTTGTGGACCTCAATTCTATAATAAGAATGAGGGTATCTTACCTTTGATGTACTGTTCATGTGGACCTCAATTCTATATGAAGAATGTCCATACTTATTTGTCATGGTACCCGAGTTAAGGGAACCTAATTCCACCTAGTTTCATCGTTCATCGTGATTGTACCGTTGTTATCGCCTATCTATGTCCAATATCGTATTTTTGGACTCCATTCTCTCAAAGTTATCCTACGTGTCTACAAGCTTAAATTGTTGAAATTCCATATTGGCTACATATATATACAAGAGTGGATGTCAAAAATACATGATAAATGCCTGCGCATATAGGGCCCGATCTGGTCCTGGGAGGAGCACCCGAAAGTACTTGTGCCCATGGGAGTTGAATGATAAGGTATCTGGCATTATACCGAGTGCATGACTAGCTTGATTGGACATTCCACACAAATCTTGTACTTGACTCGTACTTGACATGACATGAATTGCGTGACCCGAGAAAGGGTAATTACTTGTTTGCTTGATACATGATAGCCAAAGTTCTTGACATGACTTGCTAAAAAGTACTTGCTTGAATATCTTGTTATCTTTTCTTGAAAGCTCATGACTAGTTCATCTTGCTGTCTTATTGATAAATTCTCTCTCTATCTTGTCGTTTTATACGAGCATGCATAGCTACAGTACATACATGAAAGATGTAATTATTTAAACCCCTTGCTAGCACTTGAGATATAATTTCCTACTGAGCGTTCGCTCACTCCGTGCGTTCCCTACTTTTCAGGTAATTCCGACGACGAGGGAAGTCAATCGGATGGGAATGGTCAAGAGTGAAAGAGATAGAACTTCTCCAAGTGTCATCTAGTCTTTTTCCTATTTTCTTGAGTCAACTATGTATTTTTCGTTTTTAATTGAATAGAGTATTGGATTTGTAATAGTCTATCCATTATGAAATAAAGGATTGGGTTATCTTTCTATTTTGCGCATCTCTGTTTTGGTGTCGAATACACTACTACTCTGATTGACATGATTGATATAAACTCGTCGTGCATATCCGAGTATCTTCCTCGCTCGGGGCGTGACACTATAGGAGAGGGCTCACCGGTGTTTTATTAAGATGCCTCGACGATGATGAATCATGGAAAGTTGTGGAAGAGGCGCATTCTGGAGTGTGTGGTGGTCATGTGAATAGCCAGATACTAGCTAAGAAGATCCTTAGGCTAGGTTTCTATTGGCCAACTCTAGAAGAGGATTGTTCCATCTATGTTCGAAGGTGTGTTAAGTGTCAACTGCACGCCGACAAGATTCATTCTCCTGCTTCTTCACTCCATCCTACGTCCTCCCCATGGCCTTTCTCCATGTGGGCTTTTGATATCATTGGACCTCTTGGTGATTCGAATCTCCTGACCAAGCAAAAATCATTCATCCTCACGGCAACGGAGTACTTCACCAAGTGGGCGGAAGCAGAAGCTTACGTGGAGATCAAAGCGTCAACCGTCTGCAAGTTTATAATGAAGAACATCATCACGAGGTTCGGCATCCCAAGCACCATCGTCACCGACAATGGACCTCAATTTATCTCTCAAGAAATCAAGGATCTCTGCAACAGGTATAATATTGCATTGCATCATTCTTCTCCCTATTATCCGTAGGGCAATGGCCAAGCAGAGGCAACTAACAAAACTTTGATAAAAATTGTCAAAAAGACGTGTGAGGCTAATAAATATTCGGATTGGCCAGACAAGCTAGTTGAAGCTCTCTGGGCCTACCGAACTTCCATTCGAACCCCCACTGGGCAAACCCCTTTCGCCCTTACTTATGGAATGGAGGCGGTAGTCCCTTATGAGATTCTCATTCCCTCTCTACGAGTACAATTGGATAAGGAATTTTCTATTAATGAGCGTCGTGATTCACTCCTCGCCCAATTGGAACTCCTAGATGAGAAGCGTCTGGTCGCCGCTGAGCATGCGCGCGTTTATCAAAACAGGCTCTCGCGTTTTTATCAAAAGAAAGTAATTGAGAGAAAATTTAAAATCGGTGAGATGGTAATTAAGAGGATTTTTGTGTAAAGTCGGGTGGCCCTCGCTCAAAACTCCAACCCAATTGGGAAGGACCGTTTGTTATAAAAGACGTTTTTCCAGGCAATGCTTATAAATTGATTAATGCTGAAGGAGAAGAGTTAACTCACCCTTGGAATGGTTTGTATCTTAAGAAATACTACCCTTGATTCAAAATCCAAACAAAATGAAAATTGTTTCAAAAATCCAAAACAAAGTGGAATATTTCCAAAAACCAAAAAAAATAGAAATTCCAAAAAGCAAACAAAAAAATAGAAGAGATCAAAATTGGTGCCATGGCACACGAAGGATCAAGGTCCGAAAGGTCAAAATTCAGAATTCACTCATCAGTCTTGCTAACTTAAAAGGGGGTTGACTCCCGCACACACTACACGCTTTATTCTTGAACTCGAGCAGTGCAAAATCCAATGGAAAGTCAAAAACCTGACTAAAAGTGAAAGACAATACCCGTTCTTTTCTTCTTCGGCCCATAAGGGAGGAAGGGAGACCTCGAGGTAGACACGCCAAGCCTATCCGCCGCCCTAGTAGGTGGAAGTCAGGGCCCAAAAGGGAGCAAATGTCATAAAAGCCCAAGTACAATTAGGTTTTTATTCATCAATGCAAATGCAAATCAATTCCAAAGTGAAAGTCAAGTTGTGAAAAGAAAAGCATGTCAAGAGGGCAAAGTCCCCGCAAGGAAAACCTTGGGCGTATGCGTGCAATATAAAAGGGGCAAAAGGTAACAAATTTCCCTACGCCAAAGACCGAACCCCAACAGGCATAGGATACGGGAGGTAACTTTGCCTTGAGCACCTCAGAATCCCTTATGGGCTTCCCTTATATTTTCTTCCATCCTTTCTATGTGGTAAGTCACGAACTGGCAGGATGGTCAAGACGGACTAAAGAAATTGCACTGTGCGAAATCTCGAATACAAGTCAACTACGACCACGTCCACTCCTTTTTAATTACTCAAGAAAGGTTAATGGATTTTAGATGGTGACCGTGTAGGACCCGTGGTCTTGATAGCCTTGTCAACCCTTTTTCGCAGAATAACTCAATTAACGCCTTCGACTAAGGCGCTTTTTATAGAATTAACGTCCTAAATTAGGTCGTCTCTTTCTGAATAACGTCTCTGAGCAGGTCGTTACTTTTTCAAAAATCAGATTTCCTTTTCAAATTCACGCCGTCTTCTAGGGCGTCTTTATGCGAACCACGACCTACTCTAAGGCGCGTTTTTCAGGAAAAATAACAAAAAATATATATAAATGAGTGAAAAAAAGAGGAAAAGAAAAAAATGAATTTCTTCACGATGTATACTTGCATACTTTTGCATGGGCATCTTTTATTTATGGTTTGCATATGCGTGCTTTGCATGAGGCATCTCCCCGCTATCAGCTATTTTATTTTTGCCTTGTTTGATCAAAGGCTTGGCCCCTTGACCCCTCATTAAGGTCAGAATATTGCTATCCCTTGCTTATTGGGCAAGGGGCCAAGTCGAACAGATGAATTAACCTGTTTGTTCAAGGTATGGATTACAGTTGCAGGTACAGGGCACAGTAAAGCAAACACGAAGAACGTGGAAAGAGGAAAGTACACAAACACAAGGCCACAACTACACAAAGTGCTCAGGTAACAAATAAATCTCAATCATATATATATATACATCATGAATGTCTATCATGTACAAGTGTGAGGGTGGAGGAGTACAAGTAAGTCGCTCAGCTCTCGCCTCCACCCTCCTCTCTCCTACTCTCAACCTCCTCCTCACCGTCTCGAGCTGGCGCTGGTGGAGGAGGCATGGGCCCCCGTGAAGAAGCTGGAACCTGAACCTGACCCCCTGCCTCGCTCCTCTCTCGGAGAGAAGAGCCCGCCACAAAAGTGGAGCTGGTGAAGGAGTATCCCGCAGCTCGTGCTCGCTCGCGCCCTCGCTAGAGACGCTCCTCAGACACTCGTAGCCGCTCCTGAGAAAGGATCAACTGGGTCCTCGAGTCTGCCAGCTCTCGCTCGCGTGCTGCTACCTGCTCCTGGTACCGAGCACGCTCCGCCTGGTACTCCTCCCGCTCACGAGCACGCTTCTCGCGCTCCCGGGCACGCTCCCGTCGCTCCAGCTCAAGAGCCACCCGCAGCTCGGCCACGTCCTGAGGCAGCTCCTCTCGTCGCCTCAGGAACCTCTCTAGCTCTGAGATCCGCTGATCACGGATTGCCAAGTCGGTACGTACCGCCTGAAGCTGAGTCGTCTGCAAACAGGTAAACAAATCATCAATTCCACAATTAAATGCAATGATCTAGCAATTCAAGCAATACATGATTTAAACCACTCACCTGTGTGCTCGTCGCGCGGAAGCCCTCATCAACGCAGGTAAGAGCGGCTCGAAGCTCCTCAGTCTGTAAAATGGATTTTCGTCAGTGCACAATTATATAATCAATATTTGAATGGATCTGTGTTTTGGAATTTACCCGTGAAGCGAGATCGCGCTCTGCTGCCTCGGCTCGTGCGATCGCTCCGGCTAGCTGCCCTGCCAGTGCAGTCACCTCTGCACTGGGCCCTCTCGAGCTGGAGGCCTCCCCTGGGTCTCTCCTCACTGCTCCCTACTGGGCACGCTGCATTCATTGAGATCGTCAGTGGCTAATAATCAATAACTCAACAAAAAAATATATACACGTGCATATAAGAATAATTTAAACACTCACCAGGGTCTCTAGGTCAGCCCGTGTGGCGGCCAGCTGGTCCTCCAGGCTGTGTAGGTGGGCCTGGGCATCCATCGCCGCTATGTCCCGCGCATCCTGCATTCATTACATATTAGTCATATGATAGAAAGCATTTGCATTTAATTTAGAAATAATTGCATTCATACATACCCCTAAGACCCTCATCTAGGGTCGGCCGGCGTAAACCTCCCAGTAGCGCCGGAGGTACTCGGAGCTGTCAGTCACCCGGGAGGTGACTCTGGTCCCGCCTCGCTGCCAGTCGGCGTACTGCTCCTCGAATCGCACCCTCCAGTCGGTCGCCTTCATACGATCGCGCGTCTTCTTCCCGATGCCCCGCGGCTCGCCTACCTCTACCCACTCCTGGTGGAGGCCCAGTGTCCTCATCACCAACCTAAGCCGTAACGGCTCGATCTCGCTCAGGCAGTGAACCCAAAGCTCACGCTCAAAACGAGGACGACCCGCTACGACCCACGGCTGGCCCTCGTCCGTCATCCCCTCGTAGGGTCTCCACTGAACCTGCATTCATAAGCATACATGTCATCATTTCATCATCATTGTAATAAATTCAAAATAAATGCAAAAGAAAGATGCATAACATTCATTCATACCAGCGAGGGAGGGAAGTCGCGGAACTCTCTCCGCAGCACCCACAACTCGTAGCCGAGTGGGGCTCCAAACACAATCGGCAGCCAGCGCCGTGCTAGAGGGAAAGCTCCCTCACCTCCAGGCCGTGGGTCAGCGCGCCCCATCGGCATGTATAGATGGCTCCAAACCTGCATCCATGCATCATATTAGTGAAGCATTCACCAGCATGATAAAAATAAAAGAAAAGAAAAATGAAAAATGCATACCTGAAGAAAAGGTGAGAAGCCACTGACGGTCGTCTCTCGACCTGTCCCGGTGGACAAGTCGGCCATCATGTGCGCCAGCAGCGCCGCTCCCCAGGCGTAGCTGCCAACTGCCTCCAGGTCCTCGAGTATCCCCAGGAATCGGCAGTTGATGACGTCGCCCTTTGTCCCGAGCAATAGCCTCCCCAGTAGCAGCAGCAGGAACCTCCTCAGGTCTCGGTCCGCTCTCTCTCTGTCGGCCGGGTCCTGGCAGTAGACTGCCCTAGCCCCATCTATCAACCTCTGCGAAAACTGCTCTAAGGTCTCCCCGGACCTGTGCCTAGCATTCCCTAAGCCCATCACTGTAGTAAGGTCGGTGCGAAAGATAGTCCTAAACTCGCTGGGTGTCTCGTAGACCATCTCTAGCCCTAACAGCCTCTGGGCGAACTCGGTGTAGTCAGGGTAGGTGATCCCGCTCACAGCCTCATCGTCTACCCTCAACCCCGTAATCCTGGCCACATCCTCTAGGGTGGGAATCATGTGCCCCCATGGCATCAAGAATGCCCGGCTAGTCCTGTCCCATCTCTCCCGTAGAACCTGGATAAGTGGTAGGTCTGGCCTAACTGGCTCTATGCTAAGGAAGGCCCCAAACCCCATAGCATCTACCCTCGCTCTCTAAAACTCGGGGAGGCCGTAGTATGCTGCCCGGACCATAACCCAGGAGATCCGTGTCCTCATCAATCCCTGCATGTAAAGAAAAGAATTTTCACTTAATTATGTTGATTATTCATGCTGAATCTCATTTTGATTGCCTTGGATTATATTGGTGTTTGATTTTAATTAACGACCATCCTCAGGTCGTGGTTTGTTAAATTAGCGCCCCTGAGGAGGACGTGGTTCTAAATGTGCTTTGAATTTGCGACCTGTCCTAGGTCGCTGTTTATCTAAGAAACGCCTCTGTGTTGGGCGTGGTTCTATGGTTAATTTCCGAATTCCTAAAAAATATTTCAAGTCACGCCCTTGGGTGGGGCGTTTTCCAAAATGGGTCCGTTAATTAATCAGGAATTAATGAATGGACGACCTCTGGTTTGGTCGTCTGTTGTTGAATTAACGCCCTGGCAGGCGGGCGTTGTTTTCAAGTTTTTCAGAAAATAAAATAAAAATAATGGCATACGAAACAAATTCATGGAAAAATATTTGAAATAATTAAAGCATGGGAATTAACGGAAATTAACAGCATGATATCAAAAATGATAAATTTAAATGGGCGACATGAGGCAGGGCGTGTTCTCATGGGGTTAATTATTTTTCAGGAAAATAATTTAATTAACGCCCTTGGGTTGGGCATGTCTTTTTAAAACGTGACGCCCCTGAGGGCGCCTTCTTTCTGGGTTGCAAGGTTTATACCCGAGGGCTATGGAAATGGCATAAAAATAAAATTAAAATAAAAAAAATGGGAATTGGGTTGAGGGCCTACCTTCTTGTGTTTGGGTTCTTGTGGCTAAGGCCGTGGCTGCCTAGGCCGTCGGAGCTGGCCGACACGGGGAGGAGCCGCCGCCGTGGGCGGTGGCTCATCGCCATCTTCTTCTTCTCCTTCTTCACCGTCCTCGCCTTCTTCTCCCTCTTCATTTTCTCCCTCTTCTCCGGCATCATCTTCATTTCCTTCATTGGCCTCTTGGCCTCCTTCAGCTTCGTCGCCGGTCGCCACCGCCGGTGCGTCTTCGTCGGCCGCCGCAGGAGGGACTTCCTCGCCGTGGGCATCATCGCCCAGGTCAACGACCTCGAGGGCAGCCACCCTCTGCCTCTTCAAGCCTCCGCCGGCCATAGCTTAGGGCTAGGGTGTAGAAGGGAGAGAGATAGAGAGAGAGAATGAGAGAGATTGGGGGAGGGGGTTCTCGGTTAGGGTTGCAGAAGAAAGAGAGAAAGAGGGGAAATGGACGGAGGAAGAAGAAGAAAGGAGGGAAAGTTAAGTCGAACGGTCAAAAAGAATTAACGACTTAAGGAAGGCCGCGTCTTGTGGAATCAACGACTGACGTAAAGGCGTTTCTTAATAATTGATGACATTTCTTAAGGCGTTATTTTTGTTTGCATGGGGAATGATAACCGTCATCAGACGCATTTAATGGCAATTGATTGATTTGATGGGAATAATCATTGCTGTTTTTGAGTAACGACTACGATTGAGGCGTTATTTATATTAAACGTGGCTGTCCTTAAGGCGTTACTTTTGGAATTTCAACGAATATATTTTGGAATATGAATCGTATTAATGCCTTGCCTTAGGACGTTTTTCAGTTAACGCCCATTGGTGAAGGCGTCAAATTTGTGAACTGGAATGTTGAAGACGACCTGTGGTGAAGGCGTCCTTTTATGAATTCACGGCGTTGCTTGAGGCGTTATTTGCAACAGAATCAGAACGTTGGGAGAGTTGATCAGAAACACAATAAGATGGCTCAATAAAGGAAATATCATTGAGTTATTGGAAGGAACATATTACAATGCTTAATGAGTCATTTTGGGCCTCATTTTTCTAAGAGCTATTACATAAGATTTCCATTCATCTCTGTCTTCATTCAAGCTTTCTACAGGTTGATGAGCCTTGTTGATTTTCCACAAAGCTTGAATAGTTGTGCATTCTTCTCCATCTTCATTGCTGCCAAGGTCCCGTCTCTTGATAGGAGGGAGGTGTGATGGGTCCTCGAATACTCGCCGTGGGAGCCCGAGTTGAAGGAGGCATCGGTATGAATTGTACAAGACGAATTCTGAAGCGCCTATGAGACGAAGATCCGTCCCGGGAGAAAATCTTGCACGGCTTTCTTGAGTCTTGAGTATTCCCGGGGCGCAAGTGAAGAGATTCTTTGGCATTACTTTGAGGTGCTCTCTCCATTCCGCTCTCTTCTTGATTTGAGGAATCCGGCTCGTCACCCTATTGCTTATCCCAAGTGAACCGGTCATATAAGAGAGTGGGCTTTTTGAGAAGATTCTTGAGGATTGTTGGGCTTCGTCACATGGATCGAACTTGAAGTGGAAATCTACCCAACTAGAGAGTGCTAGCATGCATCCATAGATGGGCCTTCCCATCGCCGCCGAGGTAAGCCCGCTATAGAGATAGGCTAGAATAGCCGGTCCCATTCTATCTCCTTCCCATAGGCTCACTACGGCGCTTAATTGTGCCTCTTCTAGAAAATCCCCCGTGGTTGGGAATAAGATTGCTCCTGCTAAGCACACCACGAAAGCCTTTGCTACCCGCTCTATCTCTTCATCTTCTTTAGCTTGATCCGCTCTCTTGTACACCCATGAGGCGAGCTTTAGAAGATTGATTCCTTTAGTGGCTTTGATTTGATTCACTAGGTTGGGGCTAGATATCAAGCTTGTTAATAGCTCATGAGAAGCAATTGGTTTTGGCATGATGGCCACCTTTTCCTCATCTCCTTGCTTCGTTCTCTTTAAGCCTAAGATTATCTCCAATTCTTCTAATAGGATCGTGGCTTCAAAAGTAGAGAAGAGAAAGGTATGGGTGGAAGGATGCCATATCTCTACAAGAGCCCCTATAGCTGCCCAGTCAAGATGAATCTGATCATAATGTTTGGCATGGGTGACTAGACCCATAAGATGCCATCTTGTTAAATAGACTCTCATATCTGAAGAAAATTTGGAGAGTATGAGAGGGAGCCACTTGATTTTTGTGAATCTCCTTGCTCCTGGGACATTTGGGTAGTCCTGCATAAGAAAGAAAGGAAGAACAATTCAGAAAGAAGAATGAATATGCATACAGAAGAGAATACAATGTTTCAGTAAAGAAAAGAGAAGACAAGACAAGAACAGAAGGATTTTCTCTCTACCTGGTTCATGGAAATTCTACTGCTAATATGCCCGTTAATATCGGTCAACCTGGGAGTGGAGGACTTGGACCTCTTAATCGCCCTCTCCATCTTCGATTTGCAGGAAGAAGCTCGGACGGTTGCGGTGCCTGCAGAAGAACAGACAGAAGAAGTAGCAGAAGAACAGAGCTCCGAAGGTTGCTTTGATTGATTGGAATTGCCTTTCCTTTATAGGAGTCTGGGGAGTCTTAAGGCCGTTCGGAGTTAGCAAGTTGATTGCCATTAGGACTGGGTTTAGTTTGCGAATCGGAAACGGAAGTTCGTGCTTAATTAATGCCTTCTGTTAGGGCGTCAATTGTTGAATTGACGACCTGACTGAGGTCGTGTTTTGTGTAACACCCTTTCCAGGGTCGTTTTCTTTATGAACTCTTGGTGCATTTAACGCCTCAGTGAAAGGCGTGTTTTTCGTTTTGACGTCCTCCTTATAAGGCGCCTTTCATGTTTTGACGACGTTCAGTCCAGGCGTGAATTTGTGAACTTATGAATTTCCTTCCTTACGTGCTTTAATGAACTTAAGTGCTATTATTTCGTTAGATTTTTATCTTATTAAGCACTTATGGTCATGTTATTCTTTGAATTGAGGATTATTTATATTGAAATTTTGAGAGAACTAATGAACTTTTGAGTGCAGAAGATTGCAGGTTTCGAGATGTTCAAATTAATGTGGAGGTAACATCATGTTGTTCTTGTAAGCATTATTACTATATGGTATCTACGCTATTATAGTATATCAAGGACCTTGTGGTTCTGATGAACCTGGAATTTGAGTTCCCCTTCATCAAAAACAGTGATAGTTCTAGGGGAGTCTTGATCACACGGATAGGCCGTTGAGTCATTAAAGGTCTGGGACGATGGTTCCCTTTTCTAAGTTGATGCGTGGACAAACGGGCTTCGGCCTAGTGTCAGCTTAGAGATCTGGATTCTTGACCAAATCTAGATGGCTTAGCAATATTATCCTTGATTATTTTCTATCTTTTAGTTTGTTTTATCTTTTCTTTTAGCCCAGCATGCATCATGTAGGACTTTGAATTTCATGCTGAAAATCTTCATATTATGGCAGTAATGAAGGTCACTCGCTCTTGATTGAGTTGACATGAGATATTCCATTCCAAATTGAGTACTTTATTCTCTTTGAAGCCGCTCAGGCTGATTTCCTTGAAAATGTCCCTTTGCTGGGTTTCCATCTTAATTCCCTTTATATTTTTTCTGCAAATCCACCTTGGTTGTAGCACTTCCACGTTGGCTGGTAACCGCTCTCCAATGGTGTCTCCTTATCGTGCCATGCGCACATTTTTACTTGTTTAGTTTAATCTCTTTATCCAGCAAATTGATGCTTCCTTGGAATCACCCGGAGTTGTTTCACTCAGAATCTTAGAAAGGTTTCCAATGCTTAGTGTCTGAGGCGTGTCACATCACACCTTGGCATCTACTTATCAGTTCGCTCCACTTCATTCCGTTTGTTACACTCTCACTCCATTTCGTCTCACTCCCTTGCAAAGCAGACGCCAAGGCAGGGCAACTGTAGACACGCCAAAATTGACGCTATATTGATCAAATCTCATGTCACTATGTTGACGCCCCAAAGTGAACTTCGATACATTCATAATATGAAGTTTTTCTATTTTTGTGTGTTTTTGATTTGTTCTTGCATTTTTGTGATTCGCGACCTGAAGAGGGGCGTGTTTTATATAGTGACCTAACATGGGGCGTGTTCAAAGAAAGGACGACCAAATGTCAGGGCGTCAATTCCTGGTATTATCCGGGTTCAAAATAAATTCAAAATAAATTCAAATTATTGATTAACATTCTTCCTTAGGGCGTGGTTTCAATTAACGCCTTCATCTCAGGCGTGTTCTCATAATTTTCAAATAAAGTAAGTTTTATTGCCAAAATTAAATCCAAGAAGTGACGCCCTTAATTGTGGTCGTGTTTTTGAGTAACGTCTTGATGTAGGTCGTCAATTTGTGATTTGACGCCCTTCTGAAGGTCGTGTTTTCCCTTTCGTGTCCTGCTTAAACTTGACTTTCCTGGAGAGTTCCCTGCCTCTGTTGGTCTCCTTGCTTGAATTAGGAGTTAGAGTCCTGCCTTCTTTGATCATTGCATATCCTTATCTTCTCAAATTTGAGCTTATCTTCGATTGAAGTCCTATAAAAGGATGCTCTGGTCGATCTAGACAGAGGTTGACGGGTCAGAGAGTTCACAGGTTTACGGGTTACGAGATCAGGGTTACAGAGCTTCATCTTCCTCCTGTGCGATCGTTTAGAAAGGGCTCTGCTTCCTCTGCTTCCTCTGCTTCCGATCAACCGCGTCCACCTTGTTTCCCTTTACTGTCATCAGGGACAGCAGGGTTCTTTTTATTCTGTTGTGTTGTTTTGTCTTCATCAACCGATTATCATCACTGTGTTCTTCTTTTACGTTTGCATTAGCTGCATCATCTCTCCTCCCTCCCTATTTTCTTTAGGGGTTTTAAAAACAAAATAAGGTGCGCATGTTTTTATCCTCTTCATCATATTTTCTATTTGAGAGTTGATACTACGTGCACTTTTGGCTGATCCACTTCTCTTGGCTTGTTTTATTGTCTCTTTTGCAAGGTAATCAATAAAGAAAAACCCCCTCCATCGGCCGGCCGGTTGAAGGAGGAGGAGGAATTCACAATCCATCCCGCGTTCTATTTTCCACCAGGTATTCGCGATCTTCTTTGTTTCTTCTTGAGGTAACCCCTCTGGCGATCACTCTCCTTAGTAGCACCACGTGCTTCTTTTCCTTATTATTATATCATCTCCCCTTTATTTTTGTTATGCTTTCTCATATTTAAATTTCTTCTTCGTGTGTGGATTTATCACGATCTACAGAAGATGTAGGATGCAGCTTAGATCACCCTTGAGAGCCTTGATTCCTTCTTCTTCCTTGGAGGTTGAGATGGCTTCAGATCTGGACTTGAATGCCTTGGAATGGATGAAGAACTTCCTCCCGAAACACTGTTCACGGAGGTGCTACAGTATCTCAAAAATGAACTTCCTTGATCTCCCTTGAAGCCTTGAAGCATGAGGGTTTCCAACCCTCTTGTATTGGTTTTATAGACCTTGAATGGTCTATAGACAAGCCTCAGACCAGATCCACAATTTGTGGGTGTTTAGGTGACTTTTGGATTAAACAAATCCATGTTGAATGGCCCTTTTCGAAGTTGGAAACAAAGTCAACATTGAAGGCTCGGCGCTGGCGGTCGACCTGCAGCTCCTGGCGGTCGACCTCTACTGTAAAACGTGCATTCGGGTGATCCCTGGGAATTTCGGTCGACCGCCACTGGCTGGCGGTCGACCGCCAGCTGAAAGACTACAGACTGGCGGATGCTGGCTGGGGCGGTCGACCGCCAGCTGGGCAGAACCCGGATTTTCCCGGGTTGGTCCGTTATCTATCTTAGCTCCGCCGCTTAAGTCCTTTAGCAGCCCGTGCATGTTTGTGGCATCGCCCTTGACAGTCTTGAAGATTTTATTATTGAGTCTTCAATCAAATTTTTGTTCCGGGGGCTCCGCCCCCGGAAACCCCCGCAAGGGGCGCTGCCCCCTTGACCCCCGCGACCTGACCGGGCAGGTCGATCCCCGCGACCTGACCGCGCAGGTTGATCAGCGTACGAGGGCGCAACATTGAGCCTTCATTTACATATCTGTCATGAACACAACAGCACATATGTCAGTCATATAGGAGTGAAAAACAACAATGACTAATAGTGTTTAGCCATTATCAAAACCAAGAATACCACAGAATGCATATGACCATAGAATGATGTCGAATGACCCAAGTGACCACAGAATGACTCAAATGACTTCAGGGACACAACAAAGGGGGTTCTGGTCTTCTATGTACTCATGCTAATGTTTCAGGAGAGAACTTTATTTCCATGAGCACTGCTTCATTCTATTCTTTGCAAACTATCCTCTTTTGATGAAGTCAAAGGGGGAGAATAGTTCAGTGTGACTCATTGTGTTGCCATCATCAAAAAGGGGGAGATTGTTGTGCCCCTTGTGCCTTGATGATGTTGTGATGTTTTGATGATAGCAGATGTTTTGATGATAGCAACATTAGGAGTCACCACATAAGAATGCATGATTAATCTATGATTGAGTGTTTGATCTGTATGCCTTGATGATGATTTAATTGATGAGCATTCAGCTGCTGCATTGGGTCTGAACATGTCTACGCATCAGCTAAATCAGTGCACTTATGTTTCATCTAAGGCTAGTGCATTTTTGTCAAGTCCGGCTGCTCAACAACCTCGGTGCAAGTCACCGTTCATAGGGACCTAGGTCGGTGCATTCCATTCTAGTATAGACAGCATGCATTCAAGGTCGGTGCATATGTGAGCATTTTACACACGAGTCTGTGCTTACAGCTATGTGCATAGTGGTCTGTGCATCTTGTTCCTGCACGATGCCTGGCAATTGATAGTCGGTGCAATGTCTTGTTTTAGCACGGTCGGTGTATTCTTTGATCCTTGTATTGAAATGAGTCGGTGCAACACTTGCACACTGCATATACCCTGTCAATGCATCCTCAGGCTTTGCGTTGAAAGCATGTCCATGCATCTGCTTTCGCATGAATGATTGAGTCTGTGCATGTGTGTGTAAACATCACATTAAGTCCATGCACATGGTGGCAAAGTTAGTGCATGATCTCTTGCATGAACAAGTCGGTGCAAGTTTACTTAGTACTAACTAGGTCCATGCAACTCTAGTTGCTACGTGCATATCATACCCTATGACCGTGTACATCTTTCGTGATTGAATGAAGTCTGTGCATATTTTATACATAACTGAAAGACACTTATGCAACAGGTCAATAGCTCGTGTACTTCAGGAAGGGCACGTGATCTAATGATGATCCTCACTCAAAGATGCTACCACGTGGACCCTGAAGCTTCCAGATTTTGACAAGTGGCGAGTGTCTCCTGAAGCTTCCAGGCCGGAGCGTTCCCTCCACACTCCTAGGGCAAGAGCTCGTCAACTTGACATGATGGAGTATATATAGTCTGCTTCCTGCAATCAGAAGAAGATCTCTCGAAAGCAGTAGAAGAAAAAGAGAAAGAGAGAGATCAAGAGCAGAGGAGAAGAAGAAAAGGGAGAAAATCAGAGAGAGTGAGCAGAAGAAGAGCAGAAGAGAGAAGTGTTCGAAAAAGAAAGAGTGAGAAGACAGTGAGAAGAAATGAAAAGAGAGGCAGAGAGACATAGACTAGCAGAAGAAGAAGAAGAGAGAGAGAGAGAGTTCGTGGAGAAGAAGTCAGAAGACTTCACTGAAGATCTGGTTCTACTAGACCGTGGATCAAATCCAGGCCAGTTAGCTCCTGCGAGAGCAACTTTGGTTTGTAGAGTTTTGCAACTTTCCGGCGCTGTTACTTTCGTCGTTGTTTTTCTTTTATCTTTGCTTCAAGCTATTTGTCAGCAGTAGCAGGGGTGGACTCCTCTGGACGGGTTAAGCTGTAAGCCCCAACGGTTGCAGAGGAGGATTCCTCTGGTCAGCGAAGCTGTAACGCCCAACAGTCAAGCTGTGAGTCACCGGGTGGCTAAGCTGTATTGTCCAGCGGAAGCAAGCTGTGATGCTCAGCTTATGTTGGCAAGCTGTGAGGCCCAGCTGTTAAGCTGTGTATCAACAGAATCCACACTCTAGTTGGAGTGTGGGGTGCACGTAGGTCTGTGGATCGAACCACCTAAAAATCTATTGTCTCCGTGGTTTGATTTCTTATCCGATTATCGATAGATGCATGGCTAGGAGCGTTTCAATTGAGTATTCTATCTGGATGCTTTAACGCACTCGATGTTCTTACTTGACTCGGTATACGGATCAGACTTGACTAGGTGTCAGCAGTTTAGCAGCCCAATTGATTGATCAAGTGCTTCTTCGAATCTCTTACTTGGAATATCTCAATTGATTTCTATTTGTTAACTTTGATTGCTTTAAGTGTCATTTGAGCAAAGTTTTAAAGAGGGATTCATTCTCCCCCCCCCCTCTCTGAATCCATCGCACCGGTCCTATCAGTTGGTATCAGAGCATACCATTGGTCCTAACACCACCCTCACTGGGTTGCCTAGCTCAGTGAGGCGGCCCTCACTGGGCTACCAAGCTCATTGGGGCGGTCCTTTGTTGGACCGCCAGGCATTGGGTGGAGGTCATCTGCATGGCTGCCTGTCACTGGGGTAGTGGCCATTGATGGGCCGCTACTGATAGTGGCGGCCCACTACTAGACCGCCTCTCTCCTGCCTTGCCCGAAGTGTCGTGTTCGCCAATGGCTCTATTCTATGATTATCCTATGGTATAGCATCGGTCTGGACATGACCGTTTCTTCTTAGTGGCAGCCTCGCGATAGACCGTCTCTATAACAGAGAGTCCAGATGATCTTGAACTCCGATTTCTTCGCCGCAGGACTCTCTAGTCGATTTCTACTTGTTGGAGTCACCTTCTCAGGGCTCTATCTTCTATAACATTCCACAAAATCATCTCCCGTTTGTTTCCATCTCTTCTCCCCACTATTATCTCATGTTTAAGCCAATAACTCAAATTTTGGTGGAGTATATTCTCGAGAATCATGGGCAAAATATCTGGTTTTATGCATTTTTGTATAACACAAACTCCTCCAGATTAGGCTTCGGGGCTATCTTCCAGCGCAAATATCTTCCAGATCCTTCACCTAATAGAGTCCTATTTGTTCCTAGCTCTTATCCTAACTATTATCTCGAGATTGATCTATAGATCTTGAGATTTGGTGGTCTCTATCCTTTGAAATCGAGGGAGAATGTTCTGGATTTCTGCATCTCCTATATAAAGGGCCATGTGTAACCTGCGCGCGGGGGGGCTCTTCTTCGACCTGGGGTGAAGCCATGTCAGATTGTCGTCTCTCTTCTTTGACCCTAGGCTGTTGAGGGAAGTATAAGCTTCGTTTTGGTTCTTTATTTGCTTCATTTCATCATTGTTTGCCCTCCTTTCTTCACCCTCACTTTTTCAATTTCGCCACAGTTTCTGGGTTTTCTGCACATCTTCTAAAACTGCACGACAGGACGCTCTTCGTCGGTTCAGGGCGGAGCCATGCTGCGCCGTCTACCTTCTTCTTCGACCCCAACCTGAAGAGGGGAGTATCATCTTCATTTTTCACCGCTCTGGGCTCCTTTTCCTCATTTCTATACTTAGTTCGCCTCTCCAACTTTTTACAAATCATCACAGTCTTTACATTTAGTCTCTGCACAGTTCTGTTCTACTTGCACGATTGCACGTTTTACGTCACTTCTCTCTGCAGCCCTACTGCGTGTTAATTCCTCATCTTTGTTTTACACTCATCACAATACACCTACCTACTATTTGCACCCATTCACAGGGGTTAAAAACCCTCCCCCGGTGCGTTCTCCCCCTTTCTTTCACCCCATTTCATCACTGCGGGACATATGCTACACTTTCACATTCTAATGGGTTTTCTCTTGTTGGTTGTCTGTGTTTAGCAGGAGAGTACATTTGGACGTGAGGCCCTTGCTTTCTAGTCGGCTGGAAGGTGAGGAGATGCACCCACGATCGATTCCCCGCATCCCTTTCAAAGCGCGATCATGTTGTAGCGGCTTCCCTTTAAGCCGCGTCTTCTTCCTCATTTTCCAAGGTACACGGCGCCGTCTTCATCCTTTCTTCATCCTTTTGGTGCTATAGAACCTTAGTGGCGATCACGGTCAAGTTCCTCTTCTTCATCACCCCTTTCTCTTGTTCATGCTCTTATGATTACACGCATGTTCATATTTTGCATAGTTTGGGGGCGGGGTAGATTATTCTATCTACATCTCTATTTTTTGTCAGCTACAAATATGCCATTTTAATTATCATTTTTCTAATAAAAAAATTAATTCCAAATTTGACGTCTACTCATCCATGTGAATTCTTAAATTGGCATCTTTTTACGTGGTCACGAATTTCAAATTGGCGTCACGCCCCCTGACGCGAATTCTCTTCGAATTCAAACCGCCTTAACCCCCTCATAAACCCCTTCTCCCTCTCTCTCTTCCCTCTTCTCCCTCGTGTTTCCTCTGTAACCCGTCCGATGACCAAGACTGGCGATCCCTCTTCCTCTCCGTCTCACCCCCCATCTCATCCCTCTTTCGGTTATGGCCTCCACAAGCTGTGCCAATGCCAGGAAGCGACGACGAGTGATGGCGCCGCTAGTGGTCCTCGTGGAAGAAGAGGAGGACCGACATGACGAGGAGGAGGAGGCAGTCCAACGAGCGACAGGGGAACCGGTGGACCTCCAAGCGGGAGAATCTTCAGAAGGAGAAGAAGAAGATGGAGAAGACGAAGGCGAAGAGGAAGAGGAAGAGGAAGAAGAAGGAGCAAGAAGAAGAAGATCTCCCCACCAGCCTCTATGTGGGGGGAACTGTTGTGTCCCTAGTTTTGATGATGGAAACTATGAGTCATTTACACATACAACACACATAATCAATTGGATTCTGAAAATGTTTTTCATTCATTTCATAACTCGTATGCTATGCAGTGCAAACAAAAAAATGCAGCTATCAAAAATGCACAATTGGCAAGGTGTGTCTACATGGCATCTCTATCCTAACACCGTGCACATCTACTGCCTGAGCCTCTGCACTTTCTTTGCACTGCACATGATGACTTTTCTCTGCTCTGCACATGACTGACTTTTTTTCTCTCCCCCTTTGACATCATCAAAACATGAATCTATGGGGGTTGCTACTCATCTATAGCTTATGTGGAAGCATCTGTGAATTGAGGTCTATGAGATCCATCTACAATTCTATGTATTTCTGCCCATTGTTGGTGTATTTCCTCAGCAGTTGCTTGAAGTCTCTGAGCCACAGATGCAATCTTATCATTTGTTACCTAATTTCACTCAATAAGAAACTCTTGATACATATCTATCTTTGCTTGCAGAGTGGTGGTGAGATTTCGTATTAGATCTGTAATATAGGTGAGCTAAGCATCCTCTTGAGAAGCACGAATAGGCACGTAGGATGATGAGGGTGCTGGTGAGGGATAAGCTTCTGCAACATCTTCAGGTAGAGGCTGGGGGTAGTGCTCACGCAGAATGTTTACCATATAGGTTATGTCATTACTAATCATGTTTAGCTTATCTGTTAAATGGGCATATCGCCTAATCAAGCTTTCCTGTGCTGATTGAACTTCTCGTAAATGTCTATTCCCTATAGAGAACTTTTCATTAGATTCGGCAAATCTGTTTTGCAATCTGCCTATCATTTGGCCTGTTGATCCAAGAACTGCTTGAATTGAATGCACCAGTTTGTGGAATTTTATGTTAGACAATTCTCTGTCCCTCTGAATTTCGGCATATCTACTGTCCACTTTTAGTTCCAGCTGAGTAATTCTCTGTTCAAGGTTGTTGGACATTTCTCTCATTGTCGAATTTAATAGACCAAACTGAGCAGATATGTAGTGATACAAAACTGATGAGCTTGTAGCAGAAGAAGCGGAGGCTTGTGCATGGGTTGATGGTGATGTGTTAGGATGAGGCTGAGGATGTGCTGCTGACTCTGGGAAGGTTGTAGGCTCAGGGGCTCCATGTAAATCTTCATGTCTTGGAGATTCATGAGGAGAAGGAGGTGGAGCAGAGGGAGTATAAGCCCTCCCTATCGGTAGCAATGTCCCATGGATAGTTCCTTCTGTGATGCCAGCTTCTGCTAGATGTGATGGAGCCTCAGGAGCTGCCACAGGTTGTGGTGGCTCCTCATGTGGTTTAGGTGCCTACTTGCCAGGTAACTTTCTTGTCAAACTACCTCCTTCCATCTTAAATTTCATGAATTTTTCAATGTTTTTCAAACAGCACACATTTGCATTCGGAATTTCTTTCATGCTCTCATTCTCCAATGATATTCCAACTTTCTTAAACACTACTGTCAGGTGGGTAGCATAAGGTAAGTTTCTTCTTTGCCCTTCACATCCTGCCATAATCTGAATAACTATGTCAGGAAGGCATACCTTTAGCTCACTAAACATGTAGTGGAAGAGAAATCTTTGAGTTTCCGTCAGTCTATTTCTTACACCACCTTGAGGTGTGATTATAGTGGTGAAGATGTGAGGAAGAAGCCTCTTCAAAGGAGGAAATCTATTCGTGTTAAAGCCAGTGACAAAGGTTTGCTTAATGTCATCTGGTTCACTTGGCTGTTCGGTCATAATAGTATAAGCTTCATGTGCATCATAGTGACAGTCTGATTCCTCCAGTCCATCTGCTGGAATCTTCCATGCTTTGTGAAATAGCTTCTTAGTTAGAGTAATTCTCACTCCCTTCACAACCGTCCACAGTCTCCTTGTGCTCTCCTCATAAATGAGATTTTTGTACCATTCTTGCACTAATTTTGGATAGCATACTCTGTGTCTGCTCACAAATAGGGATGTAAATGGTAACCGATAATCTGATAACTGTACGTTTCGTTAGCTTAACGAACAACAAATGGATACTATTTTTCTTTCCGATAAATTAACGGATACGAATACTGATATATCTGGTTTCTTAGCGGATACGGATACGGATACACCTCATTCTGAATCTGTATCCGTCTGTTACCATTAAACAAGTTTGTATTTGACTCAAATAATTTAGTGTCTTGAAGAAAATGATATTGAAGATGAGATATGTGTATAATTTAAGTCATTTCTATTTTCATGATGGGAAAATATTTCTAAATTACAAGATATTTTTATAATTTTTTAAATTATCAACTTAATATATTCTTTATTTTCATGAAAGGTATGTAAAGAATGAGAATATGATGAAGATTAAAGTCCAAAAGAGTTAGTTTATTTTATTATTTAAACTTTATATGTTTCATATTATCTTTGGGGATATTGTAATATTATATATTTGTATACTTTTAATTGCATTATATGTTGACTCATGAATAATGATGATATGAGAACTAAATTGAAATGTGTTTGTTTATCATATGGATTGTTCTTTTCAGTTTAAAATTTTTTCTAATTAAGTTAATTTACATCTTAAATTTTAATCTTATATGTACTTTTATGTTCGGTAACTATCCACTAACCGTCTGTTAACCGTATTTTTCGGATACTCGATAACGATTTCGGATACACCACTTTCTGAATACTTAACGAACAGCAAACGGATACCGTTCTTCCTTATCGGATACGGATACGGATAGTCCACTATCCACACCGTATCTGACCCGTTGACATCCCTACTCACAAACTTCTTCCATCCTTGGAATTCAAACAAGGGAACTAACTGAGGAAAAACGTCAAGCATTTCTTGATCATAGATGTTGATGTACCTTGGAAACAAGATTCTGGCAGACTCAATATCTTCTTCTTCCTGTTGTGGAGATGTATGTAGTTGTTCTTGCTCTTCCCTGGATTTCCTTTTTCCTTTTTCTTGTTCAGGCACCCTTCTCTTCTTAGCCGAAGGCTCCCTCAACTTTTCTTTCCCTTTTTGTGACACCTACGGCTGCACTTTTCTTTTGCAAGTAGAAGCACTCACATCATGTGCTAGCTTGGTTCGGGGCTCTATCATGGTGTCTACCCTGGCAGTAGCTCACCTTTCTAGTATGATGTCCTTCCCCTTGCTGCGGGTTGCCGGAGGAGTCATCTCGTGACATAACAGAGAGAAAGGAAGAAGATAGGGTTTCTGGAGGTGTCTCCGGAGGTGAAGGACTAGGTTCCGATGATCGTCGGAGCTAGAGCTAGAGTCTTGGAGCCGGAGAGAAGGACAAGGAGGAAGCCCTAGCGAGAGTGATCATTGCGTCGACCTCGCAGGTGAGAACGCGGTGTTACAAAGCTTCCAGACCGGAAAAGGATGAAGGGGGGTCTTTTAAAAATGATAAAATCCGCCCTTTTTCAGTAAGTCGGGGATTTTTAAGATATTAAAATTTACACCCTCTTTTTAGAAATTTTATTAATACCCTTTATTAGCCTTTTAATGGTTTAAAGCTTATAAGCTCAATTTCGAATATTAAATTCCATGAAAATGCTTGTTATGCATATTTAATAGAATTAAAACAGCCATTTCAAAGCATTTTGCCCATCCCATATCTTTCATTCTTACTCATTAATTTCATCAAACACCTCTGGGAGAAATTCAAGCTAGTATTGGAAATAAACACTCTAAAGAGTCTGAAGTTAGCAACGAGTCAGCCATTTTATTTTGCTCATTTTTCATTTTTCATTTTTTATTTTTCACAATTTTTGAGCATTCTAGTGTGACATGCACCTTTTGACACGAGGAAACACGTTGATTAGACGCCCGATTCCCCGGTTACTCAGTGTGGCTAATCGTTCTGCTTCTTTTTGAACAGAGTTAGCATACTTCATCATGACATGATCTGGAGCATTTCATTGATGCAAGGATTCAGTTTCTCCAAAAGTCATGCCATTGCTCTGCCATATTTTTTAAAAATATTATGGCATATTCTCTAGCTTTCTTCAAATTTTTCTTGACATGTTAAGAACAATACTAAGCTTAAAATTCTTCAACCAAAGCTGCTCTTTTACTTTTAATTTTCAGATATTTAGAAAGGGTTCTGGACAAATTCTTTTCAGAATGTTTTAATCTTATTCCATATACATGTATGGTAAATTTCAAGACACTTAACTTCTAAATTAAAGATTATAAATCATAAACCATTCATTTATGAGGGGTAGGTCAGAGATGACAAAAAAAATCTCTGAAAGAGAGAGTGTTCATTTTAACTCCCCCTGAATCAGTGACCAGAATCAGATTTAATCATTTATAAATTCCCCCTTTTTATGAAACAAAATTTTTAAAAGCTTCTATTCAAGGAAAGTGTAGAAATATGAAGAATAAATGATTAGGAAACAGTCATATATATATGAGAGGTGGTTCAAGAAAAATGTCTTTGAAGCCCAAGAATTAGTGGTAGGTAAGAGATGTTCAAGAGTGACTCATGTGAGAGGGGTGTGTCGACTCATGTAGCTCATTGCGTCGACACAGTAGGCAGCCACATACCAGAGAGTGAGAAACCCATTAGAGGTGTCGACGCATCAAGCTGAGTGAGTCGACCTCCTGACGTCAAACAGAACACCACTTCCTCTCTGACAGTACTATGGTATCTTGATAGCGGCTGTTCAAGGCACATGACGAGGGATAAATCCAAATTCTATCTATTAGTAGAAAAAGAAGCTGGACATGTTACGTTTGGAGGGAACAACAAATGCAAAATCATTGGTACAGGTAATGTAGGTAAGAGTCCCTCCAATTCCATTGAAAATGTACTGTTAGTTGAAGGACTGGAATATAACTTGCTTAGCATAAGTCAATTGTGTGACAAAGGACATAAAATGATTTTTGACTCTCATGAATGTAAAATCCTAGAGCCGAATTCTGATAAAATCAAATTTTATGGTAAGAGAGTCAATAATGTATACATGATTGACTTAGATGATCATGCTCATTTAAATCTCTGTCTTGTTGCCAGTAAATCTGATTTAGCATGGTTATGGCATCGTAGACTAAGACATGCTAGCTATAATATCTTGCATAAACTTAAGAAGCATTCATTAGTAAAAGGGTTGCCTGGAGTTTCCTTTAAGTAAAATAATAAAATTTGTGATGCATGCACCCTAGACAAACAAACTAGGAAATCATTCAAAAATAGAGCTGAAAATTTATCATCTAAACCACTTGAACTAATCCACATGGACTTGTTTGGGCCAACAAGAACTGCTAGCTTGAGTGGTAAAAGATATGGTTATGTATTGGTGGATGATTTTTCTAGATTTACATGGGTGTACTTTCTCTCGCATAAGAATGATGCCTTTGGTGAGTTTCAGACATTCTATATGAAGATAAAGTAAGATGGTGAGTTCAAAATTTCTTATATTCTTTTCAACCACTGTGGTGAATTCGACAATGCTGAATTTGATGATTTTTACAGGACTGAAGGAATAACACACAAGTTTTCATCACCTAGGACCCCTGAGCAGAATGGGGTAGTTGAGAGGAGAAACCGCACACTCATGGAGATGGCTAGAACAATGCTAGCTGAACGACAACTCCCAAGGAGATTTTGGGCCGCAGCGGTAAACACAGCTTGCTACATCATCAATCACTCTATGGTAAGGCCATTCACCAAAAAGACTCCATATGAGTTGTTTAAAGGTAAGAAGTCTTCTCTTGCCCATATTAAAGTGTTCGGATCAAAATATTTCATTCACAATAATGATAAAAAGGGGGAGAATGTTGTGTCCCTAGTTTTGATGATGTCACACTATGAATCAATTACTATTTGTATGATGAATAGTGCTTTCCAAAAATTTAGAATACAACCATATTTTTGGATGAAAATCCGTCACAAACCACGTTTGTGACGGATTTGCGACATATTTAAGACTGAAACCGACCGTCTGAAATTCTTAGTCACAAATTTGTGACAGTTTATGTTTCCGTCGGAAATTCCGTCTGAAAATAAGACAGAATTTAATCAGTCACAAATTCCGTCTACCTTTCATACGAGACATTTCCATCTGAAATTTGAAATTTTCAGTCTAAAATTTACGACGGATATATTTTCCGTTTGAAAGTCTGTCTGAAATTTCAGACGGCTATTACGACGGAATATAGTTATCGTCTTAAAATGAAGCCCAACTCTTAGTCTGAAATCATGTTACCGTATGAAAACTCGTCCGAAATCCGTTGCTATTTCAAACGGATATTACGACGGATAAAATAACCGTCTGAAATTCAACTCATCTCCTGTCCGAAATGTGGTTTGAAATCCGTCTATATTCCAAACGGATTTTACGACGGATAATAGACGGACAATATTCGTCGCACATCCCGTCTGAAAATCCGTCTGAAATCTACGTTTTTTTTTATAAATCTTAAATTATTTTACAAAACCTGTTTAATCATAAATAAACATCAAGAAATTCTACATGTTGAAAAAAAAATATTGGGAACCTGCTAATCAAATAAACACCACCGAAAAATAAAATTCTGATCAAATAAATACCACAAAAAAAGACATTAACCCTGCTGATCCGTCTGAATATCAAGAAATATCTGGTACATCGTCCATATCCTCATCGTCCGTATCCTCACCGCCCTGCTCATCTCCTCTGTCGCCGCCCGCAGAAGGATCCCCCTATATTAAAAAAATAATAACATTCATTCATAGATAAAAAAATTAGTGTGAAGAAATTAGCATAAATTGAAAGCAAACATATCAAATTGATAACTGCATATTTTATAAATCAACCACTAGCCTGAAACAGTATTTAAACTAAGTGTATTTTAGAAATGAATTTTGATTCCGTCAGTTCTGACAAGTCACTTTCATCTCCCCGGTCGTGTTGGAACGATCGGCACGGGCATCCGGCCGGTATTTCAAGTTTTAGACCCCCGGCCCCGACCTGGCAGTTCATTTGAACCAAGTGTATTTTAGAAATGAACTTTGAGCACCGAGCTCAAACCGGGCATCCGATTTGGATTTCGTCAGTTCTGACAAGTCACTTTCATCTCCCCGGTCGTGTTGGAACGATCGGCACGGCCATCCGGCTGGTATTTCAAGTTTTAGACCCCCGGCCCCGACCTGGCAGTTCATTTGAACCAAGTGTATTTTAGAAATGAACTTTGAGCGCCGAGCTCAAACCGGGCATCCGATTTGGATTCTGTCAGTTCTGACAAGTCACTTTCATCTCCCCGGTCGTGTTGGAACGATCAGCATGGCCATCCGGCCGGTATTTCAAGTTTTAGACCCCCGGCCCCGACCTGGCAGTTCATTTGAACTAAGTGTATTTTAGAAATGAAGTTTGAGCGCCGAGCTCAAACCGGGCATCCGATTTGGATTCCGTCAGTTCTGAAAAGTCACTTTCATCTCCCCGGTCGTGTTGGAACGATCGGCACGGGCATCCGGCCGGTATTTCAAGTTTTAGACCCCCGGCCCCGACCTGGCAGTTCATTTGAACCAAGTGTATTTTAGAAATGAACTTTGAGTGCCGAGCTCAAACCGGGCATCCGATTTGGATTCCGTCAGTTCTGACAAGTCACTTTCATCTCCCCAGTCGTGTTGGAATGATCGGCACGGGCATCCGGCCGGTATTTCAAGTTTTAGACCCCCGGCCCCGACCTGGCAGTTCATTTGAACCAAGTGTATTTTAGAAATGAACTTTGAGCGCCGAGCTCAAACCGGGCATCCGATTTGGATTCCGTCAGTTCTGACAAGTCACTTTCATCTCCCCGGTCGTGTTGGAATGATCGTCACGGCATCCGGCCAGTATTTCAAGTTTTAGACCCCCGGCCCCGACCTAGCAGTTCATTTGAACCAAGTGTATTTTAGAAATGAAGTTTGAGCGCCGAGCTCAAACCGGGCATCCAATTTGGATTCCGTCAGTTCTGACAAGTCACTTTCATCTCTCCGGTCGTGTTGGAATGATCGGCACGGGCATCCGGCCGGTATTTCAAGTTTTAGACCCCCGGCCCCGACCTGGCAGTTCATTTGAACCAAGTGTATTTTAGAAATGAACTTTGAGCGCCGAGCTCAAACCGGGCATCCGATTTGGATTCCGTCAGTTCTGACAAGTCACTTTCATCTCCTCGGTCGTGTTGGAACGATCAGCACGGCTATCCAGTCGGTATTTCAAGTTTTAGACCCCCGGCCCCGACCTGGCAGTTCATTTGAACCAAGTTTATTTTAGAAACGAACTTTGAGCGCCGAGCTCAAACCGGGCATCCGATTTGGATTCCGTCAGTTCTGACAAGTCACTTTCATCTCCCCGGTCATGTTGGAATGATCGGCACGGGCATCCGGCTGGTATTTCAAGTTTTAGACCCCCGGCCCCGACCTGGCAGTTCATTTGAACCAAGTGTATTTTAGAAATGAACTTTGAGCGCCGAGCTCAAACCGGGCATCCGATTTGGATTCTGTCAGTTCTGACAAGTCACTTTCATCTCCCCGGTCGTGTTGGAATGATCGGCATGGCCATCCGGCCAGTATTTCAAGTTTTAGACCCCCGGCCCCGACCTGGCAGTTCATTTGAACCAAGTGTATTTTAGAAATGAAGTTTGAGCGCCGAGCTCAAACCGGGCATCCGATTTAGATTCCGTCAGTTCTGACAAGTCACTTTCATCTCCCCGGTCATGTTGGAATGATCAGCATGGCCATCCGACTGGTATTTCAAGTTTTAGACCCCCAGCCCCGACCTGGCAGTTCATTTGAACCAAGTGTATTTTAGAAATGAAGTTTGAGCGCCGAGCTCAAACCGGGCATCCGATTTGGATTCCGTCAGTTCTGACAAGTCGCTTTCATCTCCCCGGTCGTGTTGGAATGATCGGCATGGCCATCCGGCCGGTATTTCAAGTTTTAGACCCCCGGTCCCGACCTGGCAGTTCATTTGAACCAAGTGTATTTTAGAAATGAACTTTGAGCGCCGAGCTCAAACCGGGCATCCGATTTGGATTCCGTCAGTTCTGACAAGTCACTTTCATCTCCCCGGTCGTGTTGGAATGATCGGCATGGCCATCCGGCTGGTATTTTAAGTTTTAGACCCCCGGCCCCGACCTGGCAGTTCATTTGAACTAAGTGTATTTTAGAAATGAAGTTTGAGCGCCGAGCTCAAACCGGGCATCCGATTTGGATTCCGTCAGTTCTGACAAGTCACTTTCATCTCCCCGGTCGTGTTGGAATGATTGGCACGGGCATCCGGCCGGTATTTCAAGTTTTAGACCCCCGGCCCCGACCTGGCAGTTCATTTGAACCAAGTGTATTTTAGAAATGAACTTTGAGCACCGAGCTCAAACCGGGCATCCGATTTGGATTCCGTCAGTTCTGACAAGTCACTTTCATCTCCCCGGTCGTGTTGGAATGATCGGCATGGGCATCCGGCCGGTATTTCAAGTTTTAGACCCCCGGCCCCGACCTGGCAGTTCATTTGAACCAAGTGTATTTTAGAAATGAACTTTGAGCGCCGAGCTCAAACCGGGCATCCGATTTGGATTCCGTCAGTTCTGACAAGTCACTTTCATCTCCCCGGTCGTGTTGGAATGATCGGCATGGCCATCCGGTCGGTATTTCAAGTTTTAGACCCCCGGCCCTGACCTGGCAGTTCATTTGAACTAAGTGTATTTTAGAAATGAAGTTTGAGCGCCGAGCTCAAACCGGGCATCCGATTTAGATTCCGTCAGTTCTGACAAGTCACTTTCATCTCCCCGGTCGTGTTGGAATGATCGGCATGGCCATCTGGCCGGTATTTCAAGTTTTAGACCCCCGGCCCCAACTTGGCAGTTCATTTGAACCAAGTGTATTTTAGAAATGAACTTTGAGCACCGAGCTCAAACCGGGCATCCGATTTGGATTCCGTCAGTTCTGACAAGTCACTTTCATCTCCCCGGTCGTGTTGGAATAATCGGCACGGCCATCCGGCTGATATTTCAAGTTTTAGACCCCCGGCCCCGACTTGGCAGTTCATTTGAACCAAGTGTATTTTAGAAATGAAGTTTGAGCGCCGAGCTCAAACCGGGCATCCGATTTGGATTCCGTCAGTTTTGACAAGTCACTTTTATCTCCCCGGTCGTGTTGGAATGATCGGCATGGGCATTCGGCTGGTATTTCAAGTTTTAGACCCCCGGCCCCGACCTGGCAGTTCATTTGAACCAAGTGTATTTTAGAAATGAACTTTGAGCGCCGAGCTCAAACCGGGCATCCGATTTGGATTCCGTCAGTTCTGACAAGTCACTTTCATCTCCCCGGTCGTGTTGGAATGATCGGCACGGGCATCCGGCCGGTATTTCAAGTTTTAGACCCCCGGCCCCGACCTGGCAGTTCATTTGAACCAAGTGTATTTTAGAAATGAAGTTTGAGCGCCGAGCTCAAACCGGACATCCGATTTGGATTCCGTCAGTTCTGACAAGTCACTTTCATCTCCCCGGTCGTGTTGGAATGATCGGCACGGCCATCCGATCGGTATTTCAAGTTTTAGACCCCCGGCCCCCGGATTTTCTCAATTCTTCTAAAGTAAATGAGTTTTAAAATTAATAATGAACATAATTGAGTAATTCCATCAAAATAAAAACATAGTAAACACTCACCTGTGCGGCCTGTGCTGTGGTGGTGGTGGATTGCTGAGGGACCATTCCACTCTGGGAGAGGAGGCCACTGATTGCCTGCAAGAATACTGACACTTGGCTAGAGATCTCTTGCTGGAAATGCTGCTGCTGCCGCTGCATATCAGAAATCTGCGATCGGACCATGTCCATCATGTCGCTGGCAGAAGCGCTGGGGGCAACGGAAGGTATAGTGAAGGCACTGCCACTGGAAGAAGTATAGCTAGAACTCGCACACGCTGATGTCACCGCGCTTGCGTCTAGGCTCTCCCCAAAATCATATAGTCGGCCTTTCTTCGGTACGCCAGCTGCTGCCACCCACTCCACCGGATCGAACTCCGGTTGCTGCGTGTCTCCCTCCCCGTACTTCTCTGTCACTGCTTTGCTATATGTTTCCTACAAATTGAATAAAATAACTAGTCAATTTCATATGAATTACATGCCGATTTAAATAAACGGTACAAGTTACATATGTAGATAAACTTACCGCTGCTGACTTAGCTGTGTCACTCACAAAATCATTAGTCCCCTTCTTTTTGTGTGTTCTGTCGAACACCTCGAGGAACAACGGAGGTCGATTAAGCTCCACAACATGTTATACAATTCATAGTAAAAAAAAGTCAAATATTGGGATAAATTGTAAGAAGATAAATTGGTATATTACTTACCAATTTTTGTTTATGAGCCGCATAAGAGATGGACCCACTCGTATGCAAATTTGAACCTGGTTTTGACGCCCTGTTTGCTTTGGCTTTTTCAGACTTTTCTATCCACTTGGGGTCGGCAAAATGGTCACAAGATATCTCCCAATCCTCCTGCCACATCCATAGAGGGCGATGCGCCTTCCACAATTGTCGGTCTTCACTCCCCCCACTCAATTTTTTAGCGTGTGCTCGGGCCTCATGTATTTTCCTCTTGTAACTTGAGAGCATAGTAGACTCCCAGGCACGACGACATCTCGCCGCGTCATGTCCACATGTGAATTGAAAAGACCGCTGTAAATCAATTGCTTTTCACACTTAGTATAAAGTTGTAAATTGACTTTGGGAAATACTTGAATTAAATGACGTAATTACTTACTAAGAACATGTTGTACAATGAATCGCGGACGGACATCGGAAAATCTCTGAAAGTGGAAGCTGCCCCGGGCACATGTGCCAACATGAGTTCGGTGGAATGATGGACAGCGCTGTGGGGTTCAAATTTCATACTGCAATTGTAAATGTCAAAATATTCATATTAGACAGTTGAGGGCTAATTAATGTAATATAACCTTATAGATTTACCCGGATACCCAACACGGGCGACGTCTATCATGGGTCGTGCCTCCCTCGTGACAACTGCCGGCATCGTCAAGGGGCTGACTGGTGGGGGTGGGCCCTGTACAAGTGGGAGGTGGTGGGAGGGCACTGAGACCTGCAAGAATTTATTGTCATGTGGAGTGATACATATACTGCGAACATATAATTAAAATATACATACCTGCAGCGGGAGGTGGTGGGGGTGGCGTATGCACAACAGGTGGGAGGCCACTGAGACCTGTAAGAATTTATTGTCATGTGGAGTGATACATATACTGCGAACATATAATTAAAATATACATACCTGCAGCGGGAGGTGGTGGGGGTGGCGTATGCACAATAGGTGGGAGGCCACTGAGACCTGCAAGAAGTAATTTTCATAAGTAGAACAAATATTGAAGAATTTAAATTAAAATATACATACATGATCCTCGAGGTGGGAGGCCACTGAGACCTGCAAGAATTTATTGTCATGTGGAGTGATACATATACTGCGAACATATAATTAAAATATACATACCTGCAGCGGGAGGTGGTGGGGGTGGCGTATGCACAACAGGTGGGAGGCCACTGATACCTGCAAGAATTTATTGTCATAAGTAGAACAAATATTGAAGAATTTAAAGTAAAATATACATACATGATCCTCGAGGTGGGAGGCCACTGAGACCTGCAAGAATTTATTGTCATGTGGAGTGATACAAATATTGCGAACATATAATTAAAATATACATACCTGCAGCGGGAGGTGGTGGGAGTGGCGTATGCACAACAGGTGGGAGGCTACTGAGACCTGCAAGAACTTATTTTCATAAGTAGAACAAATGTTCAAGAATTTAAATTAAAATATACATACCTGTAGCGGGAGGTGGTGGCGTATGTACAAGTGGTGCTGAGCCGACACTTGCACCTATAAATAAATTCTTTTAAGTTTGTAAATAATTAAAATATTTATATAGCTAACTTATTGATCAAATATACCTGTGTCTGAAGAAGATGGTAGCGAGGAGGGAGTAGCGCCCCTCTCACTGCTAGATCTCCTCCCACCCCTAGTACGACCTCCTCGCACCATTTTCTTATTAATAACAAAATAATTAATACATATTAATCCACAATTATATAAGGCTAGACAAATGTTATTTAAAATTATGCTTAAAAGTAAGAATCTTCTTACTAAATTATCAAAACATGCCTCCCTCATGTTGATATATCTAGCTCAACTTCATCATCTTTGTCATCCATAGTAGTCTCATGAGATTCAAAATCTTCATCTTCATCTGATTCTTCCTCCCCTTTAACATCAACATTTAGCTCCGTCGGATCGACTTCTTCCACTCCATCTCGCGTACGTAATGACAGTGGCTCATCAAATTCGTCCAGATTAAACCTAGAGGAACCGACAACGCCAACTTCGTCTGATTGATAATATTCAGCACGAGCAACCTCTGAGACATCTCCACTCATAGTTAACTCATAAGTGGGAAAGAGTTTTGAATTAACCCTGCAAACTGCCCACCAATCTCTATTCTTGGATGATGGATAGCTTGAATAGTACACTTGCTGGGCTTGTACAGCTAAAATGAACGATTCATAGGTCTTAAGTTTAGACCTAAGCTTGACATTGACAATTCCATAATTTGTGTCATGTAGAACAAAATTAG
The DNA here is from genome assembly GCA_022559845.1 of Amorphophallus konjac. NCBI lineage: Eukaryota > Viridiplantae > Streptophyta > Magnoliopsida > Alismatales > Araceae > Amorphophallus > Amorphophallus konjac. The sequence goes on along the minus strand of CM040126.1, from coordinate 86,353,544 downwards.
GATCAAACCATTGACACTTAAATATGTATACATGATTGTCTTGTCCCAAATACTGAAATTCTAAGACTTCTTCAAGAATACCATAGTAGTCCAATTCCATTTCATTGTATAAACTTCCCTTCACACATACGCCGATGTTCATCGTAGACTTATTTCGCCCATAATCCCTTGTATGAAATTTGTATCCATTCACAATATATCCCGGATAGGCACATGTCTGGTTCGAGGGGCCATAACTTATCTGTTGTACTCTTTGATCAGTAATGAGACCTTGTTCAACCTATATTCAAATTAGAGTAGTTAAAATAATAACAATTACCTCAACATACGTAAATACAAACATATATATTCAGAGTTCACACTAACTCGGTTTCTTAGCCATTTGGAAAAAAACTTCTCGCGTTATTTTTCAATCTCCACATCCTGGATATTTGGACATTTTTCAGCTAATTCTGAATCAAATTGTCTGCAATATAAATGTAGCACCCCGTAAAAAAAATGATTAAAAAAATTTGATAAAGCCAATGTATAGACTTTGTGAAGTCAATGTTGTATAGACTTTGAGGAAGTCAATGTATAGATTTTGAGGAAGCCAATGTATAGACTTTGAGGAAGTCAATGTATAGACTTTGAGGATGTATAGACTTTGAGGAAGCCAATGTATAGACTTTGTGAAGTCAATATTGTATAGACTTTGAGGAAGCCAATGTATAGACTTTGAGGAAGTCAATGTATAGACTTTGAGGAAGCCAATGTATAGACTTTGAGGAAGTATAGACTTTGAGGAAGCCAATGTATAGACTTTGAGGATGTATAGACTTTGAGGAAGCCAATGTATAGACTTTGTGAAGTCAATGTTGTATAGACTTTGAGGAAGCCAATGTATAGACTTTGAGGAAGCCAATGTATAGACTTTGAGGATGTATAGACTTTGAGGAAGCCAATGTATAGACTTTGTGAAGTCAATGTTGTATAGACTTTGAGGATGTATAGACTTATGGAGTTGCTGGAAATGTGAATTAAGATCTTACTCAACATAAGGTTCAATCTCGAGGCAATTCAAAAGAATATATATCTCAGCGGCGTGCAACTCTCTATCTTCGAGCGTGCGAGTCAAGCAACGTCCGAACGCACGTCCAGGATGTTTAAATATGGAGAGCCGATCGGACGATTCATCCACTCCCCCATCATCATTACGTGGAGGTCGAGTACGACGAGTTTGAATCTCTGGCTCAAAGTACATAGAACAGAAGTTCGAAATTTCTTCAAGAATGTATGCCTCAGCAATCGAACCCTCCACCTGTGCCTTGTTGCGAACTTTCATTTTTAATTCATGCATGCACCTACAACAACAAGTCAGATGGCAACAATATGTAGCGGCTATGGACGACTTATAAGTTAACAAAAATTGTCACATACCTCTCAAATGGATACATCCATCGAAATTGTACTGGACCTCCGACGATAGCCTCATATGGCAAATGAACGACCAGGTGCTCCATCGAATCAAAGAATGCCGGAGGAAATATCTTCTCTAACTTGCAAATGGTTGTGACAACTTCTTGTTCGATAGTTTGTACATCCCGAAGTCTGAGTTCAGATGCACATAAAATCTTGAAAAATTGACTCATCTCAGCTAGTGCTCCCCATATCTGCTTTGGCAACAAATCACGAAATGCAATGGGCAGTAGCCTCTCCATGAACACATGTCAGTCGTGACTTTTCATACCATATATTTTCCCCTCATTAACATTCACACAACGGGCTATGTTGGATGCATATCCATCTGGGAATCTCAGTTGTTTCAACCACTGGCATACTTCCTTGATCTGTGTATCATGAAGCACATAAGTTGCTTTAGGCTGCACAGTTTTGCCATTGACACTTTGTAGTTCCAGTTCTGGACGTCTACAAAGCATCTTTAAATCCATACGTGCTTTGGCGTTGTCCTTTGTTTTCCCTTTAACATTCATGATCGTATTGAACACATTATCAAAAAAATTCTTCTCGGTATGCATGACATCCAGATTGTGTCGTACAAGAAGAGTTGACTAATAAGGTAATTCTCAAAAAATGCTTTTCTTGACCCAGTTGTGATCCTTTCCAAAATTAGGGAGTTGCCGTATGCTACCAGACAATTGAACTACATCTGGTAAATTGTGCACCCGTGACGCCATATGTAGACCCGGCACCCGTTGCAAGTCAGCTTCATCCATTTCAACAGTATTTTTTTTAAACGAGTCTTTTTACCTTCGAAAAGGATGGTCACTTGGTAGCAACCGCCGATGGCAATCAAACCAGCAGCTTTTCCCCCCATGTTTCAATACAAATGATTTGGTATCTTCCATACAGTAAGGACATGCTAGCCTCCCATGTGTGCTCCAACCAGATAGCATTCCATATGCAGGGAAGTCACTTATTGTCCACATAAGTGCAGCCTTCATAATAAAATTTTTCTTCCTATATGCATCATAAGTAACAACTCCATCAGTCCATAAAAATTTGAGCTCATCAATCAACGGCCTGAGATATATGTCCAAATTTTTTCCTGGACTTTTTGGACCATGAATTACTAGGGACAAAAATAGATTTTCTCGCTTCATGCACATGTGCGACGGAAGGTTGTACGATGTCATGAACACTGGCCAACAAGAATAAGCTGCCACTGAACCACCGAATGGATTAAAGCCATCTGTGCATAAACCCAATCGAACATTACGTGACTCCCTTGAAAAGGCAAGATGAGTACGACTAAAGTGAGTCCAAGCTTCACCATCGGCAGGATGACTGATTATATCATCGGCACGACGTACTCTTTCGGTGTGCCATGTTATATGTCGAGCCGTCTTTGAGGACATATACAGTCGCTGCAGCCTAGGCACAAGAGGGAAGTATCGCAACGCCTTGTAAGGTACATCTTTTGCCTTTGAATTGAGCCCCCCCTTAGGTTTGAATCTGTCATGGCCACAAATGGAACATGATATCTTATCTTCATCATCTTTGTAATATAACATACAATGATTCGGACATGCATCTATTTTCACATATCCAAGTCCTAAGTCATTGACCATCTTTTTTACACGGTAAAAAGTTTCTGGCAACTTCTCGTCTCGAGACAACATACTCTTGATCAAGAGGAGGAGACAGTCAAAACAAGTCTCACTGATGTGAAATTCAGATTTCAAGTTCAACAACTGTGACACTGCAGACAATCGAGTGTGATTTTCACAACCATCCCACAGCGGCTCATCAGCATCCCTAAGTAGTTCATAAAATCTTCCGGCTATCTTATTCGGCGCTTCATCGTGAATATTAAAACTAGGACCAGCAGCATCTACAACCATATCCACGTACCCACTTGTGCCTGCAATATTGTCGGGCTCATACCTCAAGAATTGCTCACCATGACACGTCCAATTCGTATAACCATCCACGAACCCTTTCGTGTACAAATGATGTTGCACATCCCATGTTGAACACCACCTCAAGTTTCTACAACTTGAACAAGGGCATCGAATGTGACCGTCGCGATCTATTGCTGCATTTGGATTCCCCAATGCAAATTGAATGAAACTCTCAACCCCAAGCTTAAAGTCATCTGACACCACCCGGTCAACTATTCTACGATACATCCATGAACGATCTGTCGACATTTTGCCTGCACCCAATAAATGACAATACACATCCTAACTTTCAAATCATTACTCATAATATTACACCCGACCCTTTCCTCACATCGTTCATCATAGACCATTTGCAGTTGGAAGAGGAATATTGATTAGATTATCACTTTTTAACCCATCCATGAAGGTTTGATCGCACAATCACTTACTATATGTGCTGCACGATTTGCTAAAAATTTTGGCATCATCTCCCCACACTTCTCCGATATACCAAATATATTTATTGATTTTGAAATTTTCTTAAACACTTACAAGTAAGTGGTTAAGAAAACACTCAAAATCAATAATGGTATATCAGAGAAGAGTGAGGAGACGCAACCGAAATTCTCAACAAACCATACAAACATATATAGTAAATGACTGCCTAAGTGCGATCAAACATTCACAGACTGTCCAAACGGGACAATTCAAGACTTTGAGGTAGATATATACATTCTCATAAACAAATGAGAACATACACATCAATCCCAAAGTCTTGAACGGGAAGGCACATTGACACGGTTTTAACGCGCTCTCCTGAGGTGCGTGTAATGTTAGGTCGCACCCACGCACCTCAACTCACAGGGAATACCCCATGCATTTATATAACATAAAATTAAATAACAACGCAATTATCATTATGCACATATCAAATTAAATAACACCCAAATTACAAAAAATTTTAAATGAAGAACATCGAAGCTAAACAATCTACATTTTTGAGTCAAATTAACATCAAATTTCTATTAAAATCAGATTTAAAAATATATTTACATGCAATTAAAATCCACAAAGTTTTAAATCACAAAATGAATTTTTTGGGAATTTACCTATTGCTATAGAGAATTCTGATTTCTTTGCATTTATCCACATCTTTGTATATATGTACTACTTAAGATATGTGGTCATTCCATTTCTCTATATCTTCTTATCATCATAAGACAAGGTTCAAATGGGATCACTTTCAACCTCAATGGAGCATCTACGGCCTCAAGAATGGTAGGACGGCCTTTTGCATGAGAATTGCTCCCATGCCAGTTCCACTAGCATCACACTCGACTACAAAAGTTTCTGAAAAATCAGGCAAGGCAAGAACTGGGGTAGTTGACATAGCCTCTTTAAGCTGTAAGAAGGCTTGATGAGAAGATGGGCTCCAACTATAACTGTCCTTCTTAAGAAGACTGGTCAGAGGTGCAGCAATAAGACCATAGTTTTTAATAAATTTTCTGTAGTATCCTGTAAGCCCTAAGAATCCTCTCAAAGCCCTCACAGACCGGGGTACAGGCCAAGTAGAAATGGCTTGTAGTTTAGACATGTCCATAGCAACCCCTTTTTCTGAAATAATGTGGCCAAGATACTCAATTTCTCTGACCCCAAACACACATTTAGACATTTTAGCATACAATTGGTTGTCTGCTAGGATCTGCAGAACCTGTCGCAAGTGCACTAAATGGAGGTCCCAGTCAACATTGTAAACTAAGATATCATCAAAGAAAACCAAGACAGACTTCCTCATACAGCCTTTGAATATGTCATTCATCAAGTTCTGAAAGGTAGAGGGTGCATTTTTGTAAGCCCAAATGGTAGGACTAAAAACTCATAGTGTCCCTCATGTGTTCTAAAGGCAGTTTTGTAAACATCATCAGGATGCATTCTAATTTGATGATAACCCGATCTCAAATCCAGCTTGGAAAAGTACTTGGACCCATGTAATTCATCCAACAAATCGTCTACTAAGGGTATGGGATATTTGTCTTTAACAGTGTTTTGATTCAGAGCTCAGTAGTCTACACACATTCTCCATGAGCCATCCCTTTTCTGAACTAATAACACTGGAGCAGAAAAAGGGCATGTGCTTGATTGCACATGAGAGAGGGAGAGTAGGTCCTTGACTTGATGCTCAATAACTGTCTTCTGTAGAGGTGAATGTCTATAAGAAGGTTGACAAACTGGCTTTGTTTCATCTAGTAGTTGAATCCGATGGTCATAAGGTCTGGATGGGGGTAAGCCATGAGGTTCAGAAAAAATTGCTGAATACTGTTCTAGAATGCTGGAAATGTCTTGAGAATAAGAAGTCCCAGTAAACCCACAAGAAGTAGATGAAATATCCGAAGCTTCCAAGGAAAACAAGTGTAAAGAATAGATGCTTCGGGATTTAGGAAGGTCAGCAGATATTGTTTTAGCAGAAACAATACTTGTGGAAGGGTTAGGAAGCCCTTGTAATATGAAATCCTGACCATTCAAGGAAAACTTCATGGACATTTGAGAAACGTTTAGGGTTATATCTCCAAGTAACTAGAGCCAAGTATTCCCCAAGACCACATCAACACTGCCAAGAGGAAGAATTAAAAAGTCTAAAGTAAATGACATGCCAGGCATCTTAAGGGTAACTCCAGGACACCAACCATGTGAAGAGATTTGGAGACCTGTAGCTATTTTGACAGGGTGGGAATCAAAGTTTGTCACAGATAATCTCAACTTCTTTACAACATGGGGGTCCAAAAAATTATGGGTGCTCCCATTGTCAATCAAAACCAGGACAGACATGGTACCCATTTTCCCTAATACTTTCAATGTGCCCGGTGATGCTAAGTGAGTAACATATTGAGCTGACAGAGAGGGTTGTATGTCAGGAGAGAATTCAATGAAGGGTTCCGGATCCACACTGTCTGAAGGAGCAAAATCACTATCATCCGGAATAAGATGCAGTAAAAAAAAGTTTATGAGGTTGGCATGTGTGGCCTGGAAGCCATTTATCATCACAATTATAACATAGGCCTTTAGCCTTTCGTTCCTGCAACTGTTGTGTAGATAACTTTTTAACTGGTGGGTTTACTCCTTTAGGGGAGAATGCTGGCTGAGAGTTTGGAGTAAAAGGTTTCAGTGTCTGAGGTGCTGAAAAGATAAAGTGTTGTGAAGCTCGGCGTCTGGCAGTAAACATTTGTTCTTGAATTCTTGCCAACTCCATAGCATGTGATAAGGAATGGGGCATGAAGGAGCGAACTTCACAGGCAAGATCCTCTCGTAAACCACTCAGAAAAACACCCAGCAAATGCTTCTCAGAAAGTCCAATTATTCTATTGCACATGGTCTCAAATTGCCATTGATACGTAGCTACTGTACCCACTTGTCTGAGTTTACTCAGTTGCCCATGAGAATCCACAGAAGAAACTGCACCAAACCGTGACTCTAACCTAGCTAAAAACTCATGCCAAGAAACAGATTCTTTAGAGCTAGAGAAATGCCAAAACCACTGTAAGGCCTCTCCATCCAAATAATAAGATGCTATAGTAACTCGTTGTGTATCCGGAACATTATTATAGTAAAAATAGCGATTAGCTTTGAATCGCCATTCAGCTGGGTCAGAACTCCCATCAAATTTAGGGAACTCGTGCAACTTATGGCGAAAAGAACCAGGAATATCAGCCACAGCAGACAGAGAATTTTGGGATTCAAATTTCTCGAAGTTGGACTCCAAAGATTGCATCCGATTAGACATGACTCCAGCTAATCCATCAACCACTAACTAACAACTAATCCATCAGCCACTAACTAATAAAATGCAACAGGGATATCTAATTTAACTAACCCCGCTCAGAACTGAGTTATAGCTTCCGAGCTGGTTCAACGGTCTGCGACTCAGCCTGTCGAGCCACTCGAGACATGACACCCCCCTCCCACAAAGCTCCCCCTCCTCCCCCCCCTCCCACCCGCCCTCCTGCTCCCACTGAGCTCCCCCCCCCACTGGAACCCTCTCGGATGCCCCTCCCCCCTCCCACCGAGCTCCCCGTCCCACAGAGCTCCCCCCCCTCCCACCCCCCTCCCACAGAGCTCCCCCCCCAATGGAACCCTCTCGGATGCCCCTCCCCCCTCCCACCGAGCTCCCCGTCCCACCGAGCCCCTCCCCCCACGGGAACCCTCTCGGATGCCCCTCTCCCCTCCCAACGAGCTCCCCATCCCAGCGAGCTCCACCCCCCCCCCCTTGCTGCCCCCTCCCCCTCCCAGACAAACCTCCCCCGCCACCCCCTTCCACCAAAACCCCCCTCACCGGAACCCCTCCAGGATGAAAAAAAAAGACAATAGCACCATGATCGATGGCCGGCAACCTCTGGCAAAGAGTGAGAGGGAGAGGGAGAGGGGGAGGGGGAGAGAGGGAGGGAGGGAGAGGACTTACTGGACTGACGAGGGTGACGACGAGGACAGCGTGGATCGACGAGGTCGACGGCAAGGATGGTGCGAGACTGGCGGGGAGAGCGAGCTCCGGCGACGAGGGCTACGGCGGGGACAACAAGCTCCGGCGCGCGACGGTGAGGATAGTGCGGGACTGGCAGGGTGAGCGAGCTTCGGCGACGGCGAGGATGGCGCGGAACTGGCAAGGAGAGCGAGCTCCGGCGACGGCGAGGATGGCGCGGGAATGGCGGGGACTGCGAGCTCTGGTGACTGGGAAGGGAGGAAAAGAGTGAGAGGGAGATGGAGGGAAGGGGGGAAGGGTTTCTCGAGGGGGTAAAAGACCGTCTCAGACGGATTTCAAACGAAAACTTTTTCCGTCTGAAATTACAGACTGATTTCAGACGGAATTTATTACCGTCTGAATTTCAGACTTATATTCAGACGATAAACATATCCGTCGCATAGTTGTCATCCGTCTGTAATTTCAGACTTATATTCAGACGGATAAATTCCGTCTGAAAAATCCGTCTCTAATCCCGCCTTTTCTAGTGGTGATGTGACAGGTACATCATAACAAAGATGCGACAAGAACAGGAACAACTTGCGTGGACGCAAGAGCCTCTTTGAGTCGACACAGCAGTTGATACTAACACATGTAGCAAGAGTAGCAGAAAGCAAGTCAAGGCACAGAAATCAGAAGGAGAATCGACGCATCACACATGGTGTGTCGACACAGCAGAACAAAGGGAACGGATAAAGGCTCTGTTTGGAGTTAATGAGTCTACGCATGCCAAACTTTGCGTCGACGTAGTATAGGTGATGGCACTATAGCAATGGGCTGCGCCAACGTAACAACAAGCTAAGAGTTGACACATCACGCACAGGTGATTCTTTACACAGCAAAAACATCAGATGCATCGACGCTTATCAGTTCATGCGTCGACGCACACTGAAGTGAGTTAAAATCACCAACAACTGGTCCCTCCTTGGCAAATGGACCAAGGTCCAATCATTGGAGATCGGGCGTACGAGGTTTCCCGTGTCTCTGGGCATCCTTTCTGGGGGAATTATTCTTCCACTACCAACCACCTGATCCTGTGGGGCCCAGCGAATATTTGGCTTATCCAGAAAATACATAAGGATACTCTTCTGGGTATTTCGAAAAAGAAAAAGAAGCATAGAGAAGTAGAGTGTAGCAAATCGAGAAAAACTTGGAGAGGAAGTTCCTCCAGAGAGAGAGAGAGAGAAAGCTATTCTTCGGAGCTTCCCAACCTTCCCAGAGCATCATCAATAAGATTGATCAAGGAGAAGAAGAAGATCTCTGTCTTCCTCATTTTGAAGTCAGAGCAGAGTGTCGGACATCTTCTTGCTCTGGCTCGGGCAATCTTCTGTTGCATCTGAAGATCAAAGAACATTCAAATTCGAGGTCAGTGAAGTTTCAGCAATCCAAAGGAACGAGTGAGAACGCCACGATTGCGAGGACAAGCCGTCAGGAGCATTGCCAACACAGATCGGGCATGATCCACTTGTTGAAATTCCTTTGAACCTGATCCGTCTGGTTTCATATTTTTTTGTATTGTTTTTCTTTCTTCGATTTCAGATACATAGCATATATTGGTCCTACTGGAGTAGTAGGAGTACAGATTGGGCTTGGATAGCCTAGATCTGGGTTTTGGGCTTGTTGCCCTTAAGCTGTGTGACAGTGGAGTTTGGAGAGAAAGGTTCTCTCTTTTTGAAGCTGTGTATCAACGGGTTTTTGGGGAGAGATCCCCTGGTTTAGTGCGTAGCACTTAGTGAAGCCTCACTTGGTTTAAGTGAGGAGTGGATGTAGGTCTCCATAGGGAGACCGAACCACCTTAAAAATTGTTGTTCTCACTGTTGTTTGCTTATTATGTTTGAGTTTTCGTTGAGGCTAGATGAATGCCTAGGTCCGATTGTGGGGTGTTTTCTTACTTCGTCATTCATCAGTGAACTAGATCATGCATGCTTTAAGTAACTAGTTGCAAGTAATTTTTTAAAGAGGCAAATCTATTCACCCCCTCTAGATTAGCCATCCCACTAGATCCAACAGGAACATGGTCCCCGAGCAGAGCAAGGTAACCAGCTGACTCTAGCCCTCAGCATTATTTCAATTTTTTTCATTTCATTTTTTTTCATTCCTATTCTTCGAACGGAGGGGAGGAGGGAGATTTCTGTGGGAATTAGCATTGAGAGCAGTCGACGTCAATTCCATATTTTTTTATTTAAATAATTACAGAGGGAATTGGCGTCGACTGCAATAGACGCAGATTTTTTTTGAAAAATAAATAACTAAAGGAAATTGGCATCGATGGCAACCGACGCAGATTTTTTTTAAAATCAAAATGATTAAAGGGAATTGGCGTCGACGACAGTTGACGCAGATTTTTCCTTTTTCTTTGGCCTGTTATTATTTAATTGTTATATAGAATTAGCGTTCGACACAGTTGATGCCAATTAATTAGCGGCAACTGTGTCGTCGATAATTTGAACAAAAAGCCTTTTTTTTCTTTGTGTTGGGCTTGCCATTTCCCTCTAGTTACTAATATGTTCCTTCCTCTTTTGATGTCTTTGTTTGCAGGGGGTGATGAGGACAAGGATTTCCTAGGTTCTGGTGCTGGCGGCCTATCAGGGGTTACCAGACTTCCAAAGGGCTAGGTAGACGCAATGGGGTTTGGACCCTTCTTGAGCATCAAGCCAGTCAGGCCAGACCTGATCCTGATCCAGGACCTGAGAGAGAGATGGGATAGAGAGAGCCGGGCTTTCTTGATGCCCTGGGGGCACATGGTGCCGACCTTGGAGGATGTAGCGAGGATCACGGGTTTGAGGGTAGACGGGGAGGCAGTGAGTGGGGTGACCTACCCGCATTATAGAGATCTAGCTCGGCGACTCTGAGACATGGACACAGGTGCATCTGGCCCTGGAGATTGCCGATTGATTTACCGGGCCGAGCTTATGGATGTTTTGGGTTTAGCAGAGGCCCGCCAGAGGCTTGGTGAGTCACTAGGAGACTTCCTGGATAGGATGACCGAGAGAGCCCGGGCGGTCTATTGTTAGGACCCTAGACAGCGTGAGAGAGTAGATATTGATTTGAGGAGGTTCCTATTCCTGATGTTGGGGAGGCTGCTGTTGGGGACGAAGGTGATGACCTCAACTGTAGATTCTTGGGTCTCTTGGAGGACTTGGATCAAGTAGGGCAGTATGCTTAGGGAGTTGTTCTGCTGGCACATTTGATACCCGACCTGTCCACTGGGACAGGTCACGAAATGACTATTAATGGATTCTCACCATTTCTTCAGGTATGCAAATTTCCATTATAATTATGTTCATGCTTTTGATTATGATACTAATGTTAGTGATTATTATGCTAATGCTAATGCTTATGAATGCAGGTGTGGAGTCATCTATACATGAAGATGGATAGAGTCGGACCTCGGCATCCTGATGCCTTTCCACTGGCACACCGCTGGTTCTCGATGGTGCCTAGAGTGCCTCACACATACGAGCTGAGAGTGCTCAGGCGTGAGTTCCGTGACTACCCCGCCGCCATGGTATGTATATGGTTATCATGCATGTTCCTAATTTATGCTTATGCTTAATGATGATATGACCCTATCATGATGTGTGCATGCAGGTGGTGTGGAGACCCTACCCAGAGATGCCAGATGATGGCCAGCCCCAGGTGGTAGCTGGCGGACCTCCGTTCGGGCGTGATATTTGGCTTCACTGCCTAAACGAGATCAAGCCATTGAGGCTTTGCCTGGTGATGAAGACCCTAGGTTTACACCAAGAGTGGGTGGAGGTGGCAGAGCCTTGTCGCATCGGGAGGAAGTCTCGAGGGTGGACTACCCCGATCGACTAGAGGCTGCACTTCCTCGAGTAGATTGCGGACTGGCGAAGAGGAGGCATTCCAGTCGTTTTACATGCATAGGACAGCTCGGCCTACTTGCAGCGATACTGGGAGACTTATGCAGGCCGACCTCAGATGAGGCCAGTGGGGGTATGTATGCTATGAATATGTGTTTTTCTTTATTCCTATATGTTTCCTGATAGATGGTAACTCAAATGCTATGAATGCAGGAGGATGCGTGTGATGCTATAGTGATAGACCTACAGGCTCATCTACGTGATACCGAGGCCCAGCTTGCAGCCACACAGGCGGCTTTAGAGACCCTGGTGAGTATGCATGATATCTATAATGTTTATTCATGAATATTTGATGTTCAACCACTGACAGCCTTAATTAATACAGTGTGCCCAGCAGGGAGCAGTAGCAGGAGGAGCAAGGGGTGCTTCTTCTAGCTCGAGGGACCCAGCTGTTGAGATAGCTTCGCTAGAGTAGCATCTTGCTGGAGTAGTTACGCATGCCGAGGCGGTGGAGAGGGACTTAGCTACATAGGTTAGTTCACAATAAGAATATTCATGCATGCATTTATTTCCTCATAGAAAATATTTATCTTTCATTTCATACTTATGTTATGAGGATGGTGAATTCCACAGGCTGAGGAGATGTAGGCTGTGCTTACCCAGGCTGCCCTGGTAGGCACTGAGTTAGTGATTTGCGATGAGCGGGTCGCGGAGCTAGAGGAGGAGTGGAGGCGCCGAGATGCTAAGGAGCTTCCATGTGGCGTAGTGGAGCTACGAACCTTGCTTGAGGTAGAGAGGAGGGAGCGAGTGAGGGAGAGGGAGGAGCGGCTGGAGCAAGAGCATGAGCTACTAAAGCTAAGGACTCGATTCGGTGTCCTCGAGGAGCACTTGAGAGGTTCTGAGGAGCGCTACCGGAGAGGGCGCGAGCGAGCTCAGCGTGAGGGGTGTCCCAGCGCCTACTCCAGTACCAGTTACCTAGCCAGCTCCTCCGAGTATCGGAGGAACGAGGCGGAGGCGAGGGCCCGAGGCGAGAGACCTACTGCTACTCAGGGGTCGATGGGGCCCCCATGGGTCCCTCTTAGAGACAGGGACAAAGAGAGGAGCGAGGCAGAGAGCCGAGAGAGGAGAGAGGAGGGTGGTGATGAGAGCTAGAGAGATCTTTTGTACATATCTTTCTTGATCTTTATGTACCTGTACATGGTTATGATAATGAAATGGAAAAATATTTTATATTACCTGCTTGTCTCTCATGTACTCTTATGTGCTTGTTCTTCCTCTTCCTGTGTAACAAGACTTCAAATAAACAAGGGGATTTCCTTCTGACCTTGATAAGGGGTCAAGGGGCCAAGCCTTTAATCAACTAAGGTGAATAAAGAAAATACTTAAGCGATGCAACATGCAAGCAGACGGATGCAAACAAGAATTAAAAAATATGATCATACATAATGCTAGCAAAGAAATGATTACTTTTTCGTTTGTTTTGTGTTCTTCTTTTTTTTTTTTTGTTTTTTTATTTTTTTAGGCTAGCATGGTACATAGGCCGAAAAACCTTACTCATTCACCATCTTAAAATCATTAATCATTCTTAAATAATTTAACGAGGGGTCAACGTGCTCAAAAATTGTGCTTTCACTCGAAATATCATGCGGCACATCCTCCTAAGTCCGTCTTCACTGTCCCTCAAGCTTATGGCATACCACTGAGGGATAAAGGAAGAGGATGGTGGGGAAGTTCATGAGGGGGTTTGAAAGACCGGGAGACTTCTCTCCCCTATCCTATTGCCTGTCGGGGTTCGGTCTTTAGCTTGGGAAAACTTCTTTCTTGCCTTTGTCCTTGTAGATGTATTCTTACAACTAGGGTTTTTCCTGCAGGGACTTTACCCTCTTGACATGCATTTTTTTTTACACAATTGACTTTGCTTAGGCTTTGACTCATTACTCCCCTTTTGGCCATGACTTCCACCTACTACGGCGGCAGGTAGGTTTGATGGTCTAACCCAAGGCCTCACTCCCCCACCGTGAACCGAAGAGAAGAGAACGGGTGATACCTTACACTAGCGGTTCGACTTTGACTTTCTTTAGATTTTGCGCCACTTGAGCTTAAGAGCTAAGCATGTTGTGTGTGCCAGAGTTAATCCAAGGTTAAATTACCAAGAATGAATAATGAAATAGAGATTTTGATTTTTCAAGTTTCTTTGGTCCGCGCACCATGATAGCCTACCACTTTATCTTAGGGGTAGTATCTTTTAAGATATAATATGTTCCAAGGGTGAGCCAGCTCTTCACCTTCAGTATTAACCAGTTTATAAGCATTGCCTGGATAAACTTCGCGTACCACATAAGGTCCTTCCCTGTTTGGTTGGAGCTTAGAACGAGATCTGCCAGGTTTTACGAAAATTCTTTTAATTATCATATCACTAATCTTGAACTTTCTCTCAATTAATTATTTTTTATAAAATGTGAGAGCTTGTTTTGATAAGAATACGCATGTTCAGTGGCAGCTAGACGTTTCTCATCTAAGAGTTCTAATTGGGCAAGGAGGGATTCGTAGTATTCATCAATTGAAGGCTCCTTGTCTAATTGTAGCCTGAGAGAAGGTATAAGAATCTCATAGGGGATTATTGCCTCTATCCCGTAAGTAAGGACGAACGGGGTTTGTCCAGTGGATGTACGAATGGAAGTACTGTAGGCCCATAGAGCTTTAACAAGCTTTTCTGGCCAATCCAAAAATTTATTAGCCTCACACATTTTCTTAATTGTTTTAATCAATGTTTTATTGGTTGCCTCTGCCTGACCATTGCCTTGTGGATAGTATGCAGACGAATGATGCAATGCAATCTTATACCTGTTACAGAGGTCCTAAAGCTCTTGAGAGATAAATCGCGGTCCATTGTCGATGATGATGGAATTCGGGATGCCGAACCTGACGATGATATTCTTCATGATGAACTTGCAAACTGTTGAGACTTTAATTTTCACGTAAGCTTCCGCTTCCGCCCACTTGGTGAAGTACTCCGTTGTCGTGAGGATAAAAGACTTCTACTTGGTGAGGAGGTCCGAATTGCCAAGTGGACCAATGATGTCAAAAGTCCACATGGAGAAAGGTCATGGGGAGGACACAAGATGGAGTGAAGAAGTAAGAGAATGGATTTTATCGGTGTGTAATTGGCACTTAATACACCTTCGGACATAGATGGAGCAATCCTCTTCTACAGTAGGCCAATAGAACCCTATCCTAAGGATTTTATTTGCTAGCATCTGACTATTGACATGACCACCACAAACTCCTGAGTGCGCCTCCTCAACGACCTTCCATGTTTCATCATCATCGAAGCATCTAATAAGAACACCAGTAAGACCTCTCCTATAAAGCACACCTCCGACCAAAGTATATCTTTTGGGCAAATCTTCTTATAGCTTTTCTTTCTTCTACCGTGGCTTCTTCAGGGTAAGACTGATCTTTATAATATTTTGCAATCTCATAATACCATGGCTTTTCCTCGTCAGCCAACGCTTCTTCTAAGTCTAGTAGCATGACCTCTTTACTCTCGATGATCTCTCCCTCCTTGACCTTCTTAAGCAGCTCCTCTTTGACCCTAAGGAATGCGGCATCCTTAACGACAGGAGTGAGACGCCTATGGATGATGATGGATTGGAAGTTCCTTCCAAGAGGAAAAGCTAAGGAGGAAGCTAACGAAACAAGAGCATCAGCTAAGATATTTTGGTTGCGAGGGACATGGATAAAGATCAGTTTAGAGAATAGCTTGGCATAGACAGATGTGAGTTATTGGTATGGTTTGAGCTTGGGATCGAGTGTGCAACATTTGGTGAGCACTTGGTGAAGAATAAACTAACTATTGTTGAGTATTGTTGAATCTTTACATGTTTTGATGATGACAACACTATAAGTCTTAGTGGTGTTCAAAAATATGTCTCTGTGAAAAAATTAACAAAAATATGTCTCTGTGGAAAATTAACACAAATATTTTTCTGTGAAGAATAAACTTTCATTTCACTTCAGGTATTTTTAAGGACTGTCTTCGTGTTGGTTGGCACTTCGTCATGTTTGTGTATAACACCTCGTGTTGAACTGTTTGTCTTCGTGTCGTTTTAATTTTAGTACTGTTTGTATTTCCAATACGCCGTGTCGTCTTCTCTTACCGCGTGTTGTTTATGTTTACTGTCCTTCAGGTCGTGCGTCCGTGTTGTTTTCACTATATTTCATGTCGTTTTTCTCTGTAGTGTTTGTTTTGATTCAGTAACACGTCCTGTCATTGATCTTTACTTCGTGCTGTTTTTCATTGTCTTCGTATCGTTCTCTGTGTAGTGTGAGGTTCTGATAAACTTCACTTCGTGTCACTTACTGTTGTTCCTCGTGTCGTTTCTTTCTGGTCCCACTGCTTCATCACGTGTCGTGATAGCCGTGACATCTTCTGTCTTCGTGTCGTTTTGACTTCGTGTCAATTACTATTTTATCTTCGTGTTGTCTTCACTCCGTGTCGATTTCTGTTCTCATCGTCTTAGTGTTGTTTTCACTTCGTGTCAACTTCACTTCGTGTCATCTCTTTGTATTCTATCTTCGTGTTGGTTTTTCGTTTTAGACTTCATGTCTCTCTCGCCTTGACCACACTCCGTGTCGATTTCAGTTTTCATCTTCGTGTTGTTTTCAACTCGTGACGACCTCTGTCATCTGTCTCCATGTCGTACTTACTTCGTGTCGTTTTACTTCTTGTCATTTTGACTTCGTGTCAAATTACTGTTCTGTCTTCGTGTTGTTTTCATTCCGTGTCGATTTCAGTTGTCGTCTACGTGTTGTCTTCACCTCGTGTCGTTTCTTCATCTCTTCATGTCGTCTTTGTTCTATTGCGTGCAGGACATCGCAGCACCTCGTGTTGCTTCCTGTTTCACTTTCGTGTCATTTTTATTCGTCCTAGTCCTCGTGTCTTTCTTGTGTTGAAACCATACTTCGTGTTGGTGTCTGTTCTCATCTTCGTGTCTGTTATCAGCACGGGTCGTTCTCTTTGCTGTGTGAATATGTCGTGTTGTTTTTACGTTCATGTCTTCGCGTTGTTCTTGTCTTCGTATCTTCGTGTTGTTTTCTTTCTACCTCGTGACGTTCTCTTAGTAGTGTTCCTTGTGTCACCACTGTATCTCGTGTCGTTCTCTGTTTAGTGTACCTTTTGTCGTGTCCACTAACCTCATGCAGTTCTAGTTCTTATGGCACTCAATATTAATGGTTCTTATCTCGTTGCAGGTCCGAGGAAGAACATTCATCAGTGTCTGGGTGCACATGATCCGATACTAAAGGAACAAATACGAAAAGGGCACGTGGCAAGAAGGTTCTGGATCAAGCGTGTGAAGCACACGCACTCTGTACCCCATCCTCCTGCTGGGTGCTGATATAAAAAGAAGAAAGGCTGGTCGGGCAGGGATCAAGGAAGCACAGAAGCCAAAGAGCAAAAAGAGCAGAAGAACAGAAGAAGAAAAAGTGAGAGAGAGAAAGTGCTCGTGTGAAGAAAAAGAAAGAGAGAGTTGAAGAAAAAGAAAGAGAGATAAAAAGAGAGAGAGAGAGTTCGTGGAGAAGAAGGACGAAGCTATTGAAGATCTGTCTACTGGACCATGGATCAAATCCAGGCCAGTCAGCTCTGTTGAGAGCCACATCTATGTTTTCATCTTTTACAGCTTTCTGATTGCTGTGTCATTTTCGTTTATTGTTTTTCCTTTGCTTTTCTGATTATCTTTGGTCTTCCGATTGCCCTGTTGGGAATCGGGTTCCTCCTGTTGGTTCAGGAGAAGGGAGATCTGATCTCCGGGTTGCAAGTGACAGGTTGTCACTTGTGGGTTTCCCTCTAGTTAGAGGAAGGGAGGCTAGTCCTCCGGTTCTGGGCTTGTGGTTGCAGGCCCAGGTGTCCCTCCTGGTCTGGAGGAAGAGAGGTCTTCGACCTCTAGTTTCCAAGTGACTGGGAGTCACTTGGCTGTCCCTCCAGTTGGGAGGAAGAGGGGAGGATGTTCCCCTGGTCAAGCTGTGTGGCAGCAATTGTTTGCAGACTGAGTCTGCTTGGTTCTAGCGTTTGCTAGTGAAGCCTCACTCCGGTTGGGAGTGAGGGGTGGATGTAGGTCTGAAGGACCGAACCACCTAAAAACCTTTGTGCAGTGGCTTGTTTGTCAGATTTGCTTCCGCTAGATGCTTGAATAGGTGCGCTCAATGTGTTTGTGTTTGAGTTGAATAGAATTGGTTCTATTCTGTTTCTTTATCTAGCATCCTGTTTTAAATTTGGCCATTATTCGTAGAAGGATTCATTCACCCCCCCTCTGTATCCGGGCCAAGCACCATAACAGTTGGTATCAGAGCAGGTGCCTGCATATAAGATCCAGCGACCTGCAGATTCGTTCTTGCGGTCTTAGGTGCTTATTTGCCTTTAGTGCATCAATATTCCTGTTGCATTGAATATATTTGCTATTTGCTTCAATGGCTTGTCCACCTGTCTTCAGTGGTTTTGATTTCAACCAGTGGCACAGTGCTTTACGTGCTTATGTTAAATCCGTTGACCCAGACCTGTGGAAAGTGATTTCACATGGTCCTCATAAACTACCAAAGAAAAGGTCCAAATGGACTGACAGTCACGAATCAATGTATGAGGAGAATCAGACAGCTATAAATCTGATGAAAGCAGCCACTGACAAAGCTTTTCACTCATGTTTCCTTGATTGCAGATCTGCAAGGGATATGTTGGAAATGATGAAGAGAAACGGGAAAGGAAATCAAACAGGCTGCATGATGGCCAACAGAAGCGATCAAGGCAGCAATCAAACTGAAGAAGATGGTGATGATGAGGTAAATCTCTTCGAGAATTTCTCTCTAGAAGATTGGGAGAATGCTTATACTAAATTATTTGAATCTCATGAACTGTTAAGAAAACAGTATAAAAAATTGAAGAATGGTACTGGTTTAGATAGTTCAAGCTTTCCTTGTAGAAATTGTGCTGAACTGAAAAATGTTAGTACGTCTGATAATCTAATGATGAAAGAATTTGAACGCGTTGAATCTGACTTAAACAAGCTGAAAAATGAGAATGACTCTCTCAGAAAGTTCTCTAAAGAAAATGAAGAACAATTAGAGAAACTTAAACGAGAGAATGTTTTGCTGATTGAAAAGTTTAATGCCATAAAATCTGTAAACATAAAACTACAGAAAGATTTTGAAAAACAACAAAAGGAATTGAGGGAGTTTGAAGCTAGGAGAGAAAGCATGGTTGACTCAGAAGATCAGCTTCTAATAAATGAGTTAATTCAAAATGATAAGCTTAAAGAAGAAGTTGAAAAATTAAAATTGTTAAACAGTGCCATGTCTGAAAGACTTCTCACATTGGAGAAAGGAAAAGTCATCTGTACTAACGAAACTGATGAAGTAGATGAGCTGAGAAAGGAAATTGAAGAATACAAAACAGCTAATAAGGTTTTGAATGAAACTGTTAATTGTAGTGAACAAGAGATCGCTAGTTATGAAATACACATTGCATCTCTTGATAATGAAATTCAGGATCTGAAAAACTCCTTGTCAAAGTTTGTGAGTGGTCAAGAAAATCTGGACAGGTTGTTAGGAATTAAGGTCAATACTCATAAGGAAGGGTTGGGCTACAACAATGTCAATAAAAAGGTTTTTGAAAACAAGCTGACGACATCCTTTGTCAAAGCTTCTGATATAGCCACAACCTCAGAAAATAAACAACCAAATGTTCAGAAGAATCAGAACCAAACTGAAAAGTTGAAAAAGGTTGATGGATCCAAGCTAAAAACTGTTTTCATTAAATCCTCTGAACAGGAAAAGCCTTCCACTTCATCTCCAATTCAGTACAAGGCTAAGAAAACAGGAAAACAAGATAAAAATCAGAAAAGAACTGAAAATCAGAAAATAAATAAAAAGGGTCCATCAGCTTTTGCTGATCACAGTCCTCACACACACTCACATGCATCTAAAAGGAAGATTATCTGTCACTACTGTCATAAAGTTGGACATCTGGTGCATGAGTGTAAGTTGATGGAGAAGGATGATAAGAATGCTAGGAGATCTTATGGTAAAAATCCATCACCTCAGAAAAGAAATGTCACATGCTCTAATTGTGGCAAAATAGGACACTCTATTGCTCATTGCTGGTTTGCTAGCGGTAAGAAAACCTTTTATTCACATCATGCTAAATTCCCTACAAACCAACATGTTTTTAATAAAAACAAATCTGGTTCAATGAGCCAGCATATCATTTGTTTCAACTGCAACAAAATGGGTCACAGGGCCTCTGAATGCTGGTCAGGTTCCTTTAGAAGAAATTCTCTCATTTGTTCTCACTGTAGAAAGCATGGCCATACAGTCAAGGACTGTTGGCATATTCAGGGTAGAAATGTGAATTTCAGACATGCTAGATTTCCTGTAAGAGAATATGCAAAACCTTCATGTCATCACTGTGGAAAGCCAGGTCACAGGGCTGCAACTTGTTGGCTGGCAGGATATCAAAACCAAACCAGTTTTGGTAAACAGAAATTTTACCCTGTTAACAGAAAATCTCATGTGTATGCACATAGAATTCATGCTAATAAGAATGTGCATAAATCAGATCTGAAAACTACTCCTGGAAATGTGCTGAGAAAACCTGCTAAACATAATAATGTCATGTCAGGACCCAAGACTTCTTGGGTACCTGTTTGTGCAAAATAAACCTTGTTTTGCAGGTGTGCCTTGGGACTGGAATAAAAGGGGTAATGATCCAAGGCACTCAAGAATTAAAACCCCATTCTCATATTGTTCAGGTAATCTCTCTGCATGTCTCATTTTGAAACCTATTGCATATCTGGTTTGATGTATTCTTGCTTATTCTGCTCTTAGTCTCATCTAGTGCATGCATATTGAATCTGTTCTTGCATAATTCATGAAAATCTGAATTACTGATAGGACTGTTGAGTTTACCCTGTTTTCATGACCTCTATGGTATATCAAATAGTAAGCTACCAAAGGCAGGGAAATCTGTCCGGAGGTCCTTACTATGTGTGAGGTGGTCTTTCAGACCAAATGCTCCGCCTAGTACCATAAGTCATTCTGTTGATCAGGGGAGCCTGTATGTGCATGTTTCACATCTCACATGTTTAACTGTCTTGGCAAACACTGCATACAATAAATAATTAATTCCACCAAGAGTCGTGTGTGAGATGTCCTTGAGTGGGCTGAAAAGGAGCTTGTCAGGCCATTTGGTTTCTGAGGAATGGTGTCAGCCGATGCAGTTTATGTGGTATTAAGATCTGTCATCTCATGAGGTTGCAGTTTGCTGCCCAAGAGCTTCTCTGGATGTGAGACAGAATTACTTCAAAAATACTATATTTGGATATGTCCTTAGTGCCTAATGTCTTGAGTGATCTCTCACTTGTTGGCTTGCTGATAGGAGTGCTGCTCATCTCATCTCATCTCTCTCTATTCGATCAGCCACCTCCTTATCTCTCACCTATCACTCTTGGTTCAGATTCTCTCTCGAAGAAATTGTGGTTTCAGTCTTCTTGCTCTTATCAGATATGATCTGTATACCTTAAACCACCCAATATCTAGTGTAACAATTTACACCTGTTAATAAAGAACTTCAATGTTTGGGGGTTATATTTGGTCCTTGATCCTTCTAAGTTATCTTCTCAAGTCTTGGTCAACATATTATAAAACTTCCTGTTAAATGAGAAAAACTTATTGAGGATCTCGACTTAACTGAAACTTATGTGAAGAGAGCTCTGAGATAAAAAATTGTGTTAAGTAAGATATTTTTTTTTTGTCTAAAATCATGAGAAGTGCTACCAGGGAATACGCCATTATTTGTGGCAGAGCAATGGTTTTTGTGGAGAAATAGACACTCTAGATCAGAGAAGTCCAGAGTCTTTGTCATGATACAATTAGCTATCTCTGTGTAGAAATGTTAAAATAAAAAAAAGGGGGGAAAGTCCTCAAAAAAAAAATATCATTGGCATAAAGGTAGTTCGTCCTGAGTAACCAGGGTTTCTGGTATCTGATAAACATGTCTCCTTGTGTAAAAAGGGACTATTCTACCTTGTGTTCAACAAATTGGTTGACCCTGTATGCCTTCTCGTCCATTAAATGAAGAAATGAAATCTGCTTGACATTGATGTGTTATTTCGTTGCTTGACAAACATAAGGAGCAATTTAATCGTGTCTCTCTCTAGGTTAAGCAACTTTAACAGCTAATTTTGTGATTATGCTGATTTAATATCTTGAGTTAACTGACCTTGGTTTTTGGAAGAATATAACCCGTCCACATATTGAAGGGCTAACTTTAACATGCTGTAGCTGCGTTACATCAGGACTAAGGGTATTTTGGGTATTTACAGAAAAAGTTGATAAGAGTAACAAGCTACCCGACAAAACCCTTCTTGTTTCACACGCCTTCCACCTCAAACCCTTATTTCCCCTTGCCGCTTCCTATTCATCCTCGTGCTGCTCTACCTTGAGCGTCTTCTTCAAACCCATCTCCATCTCTTCCCGCTCACTTTCTTCCCCCACAGAGGTCTATTCCTCTCTTAAGTCTAGCTTCACTTCCAATAGCAGCCTGCAAGAGAGAGTTGATACTCTGGAAGTTCTGGTAGATGGATCAGCAAAGGTCAGCAGCTCCGGGTGAAAGAAAGAGGAAGGGAAAAGAAATAGTTGAAGAGCCTTCATCTAAGCAACAGAGATGTCTTGAGCCAGAACCTGCTGCGGAAGTCTCTTCAGAACAAGGTACCAGGATTTCTCAGTCTACCGTGTTCTTAGAAAGTGGGAAAATCATTCCTCCTAGAATAATAGATTTCGGAGATGAAACCTTGGTCTCGAAGTTTCCAGAATTGTTGAAAATCTTTGAGTTTCAGGAGTGGAGAAATTTCTTAGAAAATCACCGTGTCTATTACCCTAGGCCGGTAATGGAATTTTACAATAACTTGTCCTTGAGCCGAGACAAGTCTACCTTGTTATCATCTGTTAAAGGGGTCGAGATAACTGTTACATGTGACTCCCTTCACAAAGCTCTCGGTATTCCAGATAAAGGGGAGGTAGAGGGAAGCTTTCGATACAGTCTCTATGAAGCTTTCTCTGTCATTACTGGTAAACCCAGTAACATTCATGATAAGGGGCAGTTGAAGCTAAAAGCTTATCAGACATCGTCATTTCCTCCTCTTCACAAGCTCCTTCAGAACGTCATTGCTTCCATTATCACCCCACAGACTGGGGCTAGAGGAAGAATTACAGACACACAGAGATTTCTACTGTTTTGTCTGATTCAAAATGTGAAGATATGTCTGCCAGAGATCATTTTTAATGTCAAGAAGGGATGCATTGGATCCAAGAGACATCTTCCCTATGCCGCCCATATGACAGACATCTTCAAGCATTCTGAGATTTGCTTGGATGGAGAGGCCGCATCAGAAGTTAAGGCCCGAAACATTTTTAATATGAATTTTGTTTCAGTGTTTTTGGGCTTAGAGGACTCTTCTATGGTGGGGCAAGTTAAGGTCCAAAAGGCCAGGGAATCACAAACTCAGGGGGAGCATTTGGAAGAATTTCAAGTCTTAGCCCCAACTGGTGAGCAATTAGTTTCTGAGATTAATCATCAGGAAACACCAGCTGAACAACCAGAGTCCACCTTGCCAGCTGCACCCACCGAAGTACCCTTCTCCTTTCAGAGGCTAGTTGAGGCTGCATCTGAGGACATCAGATTGTCTGACGAAAGCATTCAGACAGATCTAGATGCAACTATTGCTGGGCTATTTGATTCTTTTGGGAAGACATCTGAAGAGGTAATAGTGCCTGAAGAACAGCCAGCTAAAGAGCAAGACAGTACTGATCAAGATCTTGCTATTTTTGTTAATGAAATTTTAAGAGAAACTGTTGAGCGAAGCTTGGAAGAGGCTACCAACTTGGTCGTATCTGAAAGTCTTGAGCATGCCTTTGTTGGTAGCCCTGCAGATCAGAAACTCATGGAAGATAGAGAAAAGGTTCCTGTCATAGAACTAGATACAGAATCTTCAAGTGAAGAAGAGGAACCTGAAGATGTATTTCCTCAGAAAGAAACTCAAGCTGAAGATGAAGATCAGGTCCCAGCTGAGAGTAGTCAAATGCCAGCACAAGAGGAAGCAGCTGAGAGAACTGCACCTAGCAGTGAATTTTTTGGTACACCTCTAGGTCCACCTAGACTCTTATCTGCACAGGCGCCCAACATTGAATCTGCTCGGGCGCCCAACATTGAAGAGCTTCTCATAAACCTGACTCAGCAGATGCACAAGCAAGATAAGAAATTAGATGACCTGCTCACATATATCACCCTCAACATAAATCAGGTACACTCCAGGCTACTGAAGCTCGAGATATCCCTCCTCACTGAATGGAAACGATTCCTTCTCAACAAAAAGGCTTCAGATGATGCCAACAGATCCCTGATGCAAGGGTTGCAGGAAGTGTGTTCAAAGATAGCTAAAGCACTGAGTGAGTTGCAAGATGTTCAAATCTTCTCCTTCAAAATGTC
The DNA here is from genome assembly GCA_022559845.1 of Amorphophallus konjac. NCBI lineage: Eukaryota > Viridiplantae > Streptophyta > Magnoliopsida > Alismatales > Araceae > Amorphophallus > Amorphophallus konjac. The sequence goes on along the minus strand of CM040126.1, from coordinate 86,329,292 downwards.
TTCCACCATTATAGATCACTGCTATGAGATCAGAACATCTTTAGAACTTTTGAAGAAGTCATCCAGTGCCCTGGGTCCAGGTATTCAACAGGTCTATGATAAATTGGTCACCTTTTTAACAGAAATGACAATTCTGACTGACAGATATGAAACTGTCAATGTTCGCCAAGATGACATCATTTCTGAAGTGGCACATGTCCGAAGCTCTGTGGTGTACTGGCTAGCTGAACTGTCAAATGACCTAAAGGAATTTCAGTCTACCGTGGGTTCAGCACCTGGCCAAGCTTCTTCCAGCAGAACTCCACCTCAAGAATATTCTTCTGCTTCTCCAAGGGGGAGACCACCTCATGGCAGGCCGCGTGGCCCTTCTAGCAGACAAGCCAGATATTTTTCTTGAACAGACTATGCCCTGTATCTTGTTGACCATTTTGAGGCTTTCTCTATCACACTCTTGGACTTATTAATTAAAACTCATATCATTTGCATTCTTGCATTCTTATTGTTTCATTTTTTTTGATGGTGTCAAAGGGGGAGAAATCAGGCTAGCTCGTTGAGAATGTTTAATGTGTGTTTTTCATTGAGAATGGCTATTTAGTGTTTTCTCTTTCTCTGCAAAGACTCAAGACTCATAGTGTTGCCATCCATCAAAAAGGGGGAGATTGTTGAGTATTGTTGAATCTTTACATGTTTTGATGATGACAACACTATAAGTCTTAGTGGTGTTCAAAAATATGTCTCTGTGAAAAAATTAACAAAAATATGTCTCTGTGGAAAATTAACACAAATATTTTTCTGTGAAGAATAAACTTTCATTTCACTTCAGGTATTTTTAAGGACTGTCTTCGTGTTGGTTGGCACTTCGTCATGTTTGTGTATAACACCTCGTGTTGAACTGTTTGTCTTCGTGTCGTTTTAATTTTAGTACTGTTTGTATTTCCAATACGCCGTGTCGTCTTCTCTTACCGCGTGTTGTTTATGTTTACTGTCCTTCAGGTCGTGCGTCCGTGTTGTTTTCACTATATTTCGTGTCGTTTTTCTCTGTAGTGTTTGTTTTGATTCAGTGACACGTTCTGTCATTGATCTTTACTTCGTGTTGTTTTTCATTGTCTTCGTATCGTTCTCTGTGTAGTGTGAGGTTCTGATAAACTTCACTTCGTGTCACTTACTGTTGTTCCTCGTGTCGTTTCTTTCTGGTCCCACTGCTTCATCACGTGTCGTGATAGTCGTGACATCTTCTGTCTTCGTGTCGTTTTGACTTCGTGTCAATTACTATTTTATCTTCGTGTTGTCTTCACTCCGTGTCGATTTCTGTTCTCATCGTCTTAGTGTTGTTTTCACTTCGTGTCAACTTCACTTCGTGTCATCTCTTTGTATTCTATCTTCGTGTTGGTTTTTCGTTTTAGACTTCATGTCTCTCTCGCCTTGACCACACTCCGTGTCGATTTCAGTTTTCATCTTCGTGTTGTTTTCGACTCGTGACGACCTCTGTCATCTGTCTCCATGTCGTACTTACTTCGTGTCATTTTACTTCTTGTCATTTTGACTTCGTGTCAAATTACTGTTCTATCTTCGTGTTGTTTTCATTCCGTGTCGATTTCAGTTGTCGTCTACGTGTTGTCTTCACCTCGTGTCGCTTCTTCATCTCTTCATGTCGTCTTTGTTCTATTGCGTGCAGGACATCGCAGCACCTCGTGTTGCTTCCTGTTTCACTTTCGTGTCATTTTTATTCATCCTAGTCCTCGTGTCTTTCTTGTGTTGAAACCATACTTCGTGTTGGTGTCTGTTCTCGTCTTCGTGTCTGTTATCAGCACGGGTCGTTCTCTTTGCTGTGTGAATATGTCGTGTTGTTTTTACGTTCATGTCTCCGCGTTGTTCTTGTCTTCGTATCTTCGTGTTGTTTTCTTTCTACCTCGTGACGTTCTCTTAGTAGTGTTCCTTGTGTCACCACTATATCTCGTGTCGTTCTCTGTTTAGTGTACCTTTTGTCGTGTCCACTAACCTCATGCAGTTCTAGTTCTTATGGCACTCAATATTAATGGTTCTTATCTCGTTGCAGGTCCGAGGAAGAACATTCATCAGTGTCTGGGTGCACATGATCCGATACTAAAGGAACAAATACGAAAAGGGCACGTGGCAGGAAGGTTCTGGATCAAGCGTGTGAAGCACACGCACTCTGTACCCCATCCTCCTGCTGGGTGCTGATATAAAAAGAAGAAAGGCTGGTCGGGCAGGGATCAAGGAAGCACAGAAGCCAAAGAGCAAAAAGAGCAGAAGAACAGAAGAAGAAAAAGTGAGAGAGAGAAAGTGCTCGTGTGAAGAAAAAGAAAGAGAGAGTTGAAGAAAAAGAAAGAGAGATAAAAAGAGAGAGAGAGAGTTCGTGGAGAAGAAGGACGAAGCTATTGAAGATCTATCTACTGGACCGTGGATCAAATCCAGGCCAGTCAGCTCCGTTGAGAGCCACATCTATGTTTTCATCTTTTACAGCTTTCTGATTGCTGTGTCATTTTCGTTTATTATTTTTCCTTTGCTTTTCTGATTATCTTTGGTCTTCCGATTGCCCGGTTGGGAATCGGGTTCCTCCTGTTGGTTCAAGAGAAGGGAGATCTGATCTCCGGGTTGCAAGTGACAGGTTGTCACTTGTGGGTTTCCCTCTGGTTAGAGGAAGGGAGGCTAGTCCTCCGGTTCTGGGCTTGTGGTTGTAGGCCCAGGTGTCCCTCCTGGTCTGGAGGAAGAGAGGTCTTCGACCTCTAGTTTCCAAGTGACTGGGAGTCACTTGGTCGTCCCTCCGGTTGAGAGGAAGAGGGGAGGCTGTTCTCCTGGTCAAGCTGTGTGGCAGCAATTGTTTGCAGACTGAGTCTGCTTGGTTCTAGCGTTTGCTAGTGAAGCCTCACTCCGGTTGGGAGTGAGGGGTGGATGTAGGTCTGAAGGACCGAACCACCTAAAAACCTTTGTGCAATGGCTTGTTTGTCAGATTTGCTTCCGCTAGATGCTTGAATAGGTGCGCTCAATGTGTTTGTGTTTGAGTTGAATAGAATTGGTTCTATTATGTTTCTTTATCTAGCATCATGTTTTAAATTTGGCCATTATTCGTAGAAGGATTCATTCACCCCCCCTCTGTATCCGGGCCAAGCACCATAACAACTATCACCTACAATTCACAATTGGGTGACACCATATAGATGGGCTGCCTCAAGTCCAAACAGAAGAGCCTCATATTCAGCTGTGTTGTTAGTGTCAGAAAATGCTAGCTGAAAGGTTTGCGAAATGGTGACTCCCTCAGGTGATAGGAGAACAATGTCGATACCCTTACCGTGAGAGTTCAGAGCTCCATTAAAATGTAATGTCCACATTGAATCTGAGGGTTGATTGACAGACATCAGTTCCTCATCTGGAAACTCTGATTGAACCAGATCAAATCTGGGGAGAGGGTGATGAGCAAGATGTTCTACTATGGCATAGCCTTTGATCACTTTTTTCTAAATGTAGATGATGTCAAACTAAGAAAGGAAGCTCTGCCATCATGCTAACTTATCAGTGAGAATGGATTTCTCAAGAAGGAATTTGATAGAGTTCATACGGGCAATTAGATGAACTTCGTGAGTTAAGAAGTACTACTTCAATTTCTACACCACCCAGACTAGAGCAGCGCAGGTTTTCTCCATAGTCATGTACCTCTGCTCAGAGGGGTTGAGAAGCTTGGACAAGTAGTAGGCTGCCCTCTCCTTACCTTTTTCATCTACTTGTGCAAGGACAACTCCTACCGAGTTATCCAGGACAGATATATAGAGAACAAGTGATTTGCCTGGAATAGGTGGCCTCAGGACATGAGGATTGGCTAGATAGTCCTTCAATCTGTCAAAGGCTGATTGACACTTGTCATCCCAATAGAATTTGACTCTTGACTTGGTGAGCTCGTAGAATGGCCTACACCTTTTTGAATGCTGAGAGACAAAACGGCGAATAAACTATAACCTCTCGATCAATCCTCGAACTTCTTTCAAATTCCTGGGAGGTGGCGTATCTCTTATTGCCCTCGCCTTGTTGGGATCAATCTCGATGCCCCGTTTACTAATAATAAATCTAAGAAGCTTACCTGATGAAATATCAAACATGCACTTCTTGGGGTTAATCTTTAATTGGTATTCTTGTGCTCTTTGCAAAACCTTAGCTAGAACCCCAAGATGCTCAACCCTGGTCCTTGACTTTACTACCAAGTCATCAACATACACCTCTATGTAAATGTGGATCATACCATAGAAAATGGCCATCATAGCCCTTTGATAGGTGGCTCCAACATTCTTAAGCCCAAATGGCATGACCACATAGCAATAAGTTCCCCAAGGCGTAGTAAATGAAGTCTTCTCTTGATCCTCTTTAGCTAGGCGAATTTGGTTATAACCTGAGAAACCATCCATGAATGAGAGAGTCTCGTACCCTGTCGTATTATCAATTAACACATCTATTGTTGTGTCCCTTCCTTGGGTGCAACCAGATCTAGAGGGGGGGTGAATAGATCCCTTAAAAATATGCCCCCTTTTGAAGTTTGAAAATAAATAATCATACAAATGATGAGACATTAAAAACTATGGACTTGAAATTGCAAGGTTTCAAATGAGCCACACAGCGGAATAAAATCAAGCATACAAATTATCATGAATGCTTTCTCATGTGTGTGTGAGCCTTTGTTCGATCAATCCAGTTGGGACTAAATTTACAGCTTCATGTGCAAGAGATATTCTAATTAACATGCACATCGGTTTCAACCAGGACACTTCAAACAATAGAGGAGGACATCATACATCAAGTGTCAAAGGATTGCAGTTAGTGAACTGGCTGGCTGAACCAAGCTAGCTGTAAGACTAGCAGTTAGAAAGATCTACTGCATTACAAAGCAGAGATCTCATCAAACTCATGATGTGTGTGTGAACAATGTGTTAGTGTGCAATACTAAATGCAGATATTGATGTTAGCTCCAGAACCTGTGAATAGGGATAGAGAAAATGGATCAATCGCAAGATTCACGGCCCATTGCACAAATGATTTTTAAGGTGGTTCAGTCTGTAAACCCGTAGACCTACGTCCACCCATCACTCAACCGAGTGAGACTTCCCGCTGACTAACAGCTTGAACACAAGGATGAACCACACACACACACGCTGATACACAGCTTAGCGGGGACAAACCCCATGGGGACAAACCCACACACACACACGCTGATTCACAGCTTCCGATGACACACAGCTTGACGGGGATGAACCCCACACACACGAGGAGCAAGCTCCTCACGAGGACAAAGTCCTCACACTGTAAAACTGCAGCACACGGGGACAATCTCCCCCCCCCCCCCCCACACACACAAACAAAGAAGAAAACATGCTACAAGTGCAATAAAAACATGAGGACAACTCCCCACAAACACGGCTGTACACCAGCCAAACCATCTTTGGTCTCTAACCAAAATACCGGAAAACATGATGTAACCACAGCACCACATGCAAGGATATGACAATGAAAAACAAAGAAAAGAAAAGAGCTTCAACACAAAGCATAATGTAGCTTCCAAGGAAGCACTTGACTATTTTTTTGATGCTCTGGACTTTCCTCTTCTTCTTCCTTCTTGCTCACTGCAATCTGCTCAATGCTCTCTCTATCTTCTTTTTCTTCTTAGATCTTTCTCATGAAGGTCATGGTTGCTCACTCTCTTGTCTTCCTCTCTTCTCTCTTTTTCTCTTTCTCTTTTGTTGGGACGAGCTGAGATGATTTCTCACTCAGTGCACTTGCTCGGCCAACCCTTCCAAGGTAGTAGAAGCTTCATATTTATCGAGAGAAGTTTGGATCTGCACCTTTGATCTTGGAGGAAGCAATCTGGGACTTTCAGATCACACGTCTTGAGTCTGGGGGTACGAGCTTCTTCTCCTAGAGTGGAGGTTAAAGGGAAATTTGTTTTCCCACCTTGGAGTGATTCTGAAGATCATGGTGCATGCTATGGAGGCTTCCCATTGGCTTGGAGTCTTCTAAGCCATTATTTGATTTGTCAGAATAAACAATGAGGTTCTTTGACCAAATACATTTTTCCCTGGTGGTCTATGATTGGTCCAGCATATATTAGAGCAGATGCACAAACTTTTTCAGATCTAATCTTCTGCCAGGTTCTTCTAGAGACTGTAATTTGATTAGCTCATGGGGAAAGGAAGGGTACCATGAAAATTGACCTTTCCCAAATCAAATGCCTGACAGATCTGCCTCCCAAAGGGTTATCCTAAAGCCTCATAATGAAAGGCTAGGATCTCTGTTGTAGGAACCTTTTCCAGACCTCAAAAAACGTGTTTTTGGAGGTTTATGTCGCTGACTTTTAGTCTTTGTACGAACTCTGAAATGTTTTAGGTTTGATAAAAATAGGCTTGAAAAGTATATACTGCGTCGACGCAATGGTGGTATAGAGTCAACGCAGCTTCACAGCTTTTTGAGTTGCTGGCATGCCAAACCTTCATGGAGTAGACGCAGCTACAAGGGTGCGTCGACGCATCCTTTGAGAAGTCTCTTTATAACAGTTTCTGGGAGGGCCTTGCATTGACGCCTTGAGACTATGGGGTCGACGCAGCTGAAGATGTATGCTTGAATCTGCTTCTAGAGCTTGTCTTACGTCGACGCTTTCAAGAACATGATGTTCCTGGAGTCGACGCAGCAATGAAGACCGTTTCAATGCTTGATGCAAATACATCTAGAGTCGACGCAGCCATGAAGACCATTTCAATGCTTGATGGAAATACATCTAGAGTCGACGCAGCATTGCCATGGGGTTGACGCAGCTTCAAATATCCCTTTGACTGCGAGAGAAGGGGTCGACGCAACAAGAAGTGGGGTCGACGCAGCCTATAGTTCTTTTGATTTTTTGCTCAATCTTTTGCAATTGAATTTCATCAAATCCATAGCTCCTTGCTATTTAATGTTCTTTTCAATCATTTTCAGCTTCATTTTAATAAGGGGAAAGCCTTTTGCTCCTATGTTTGAGCACGTCCAAAGCTCCTTACTTGCATTGCCATTTCTGCTCAAGAGATGCTAGCTTCTACTACTACTAACCTTGAGGTTGTTGTCTGCTGCTAGTTTGTGCTGCTGATGGCTTTTAGCTGTTGCTGAAGCATGCAGTAGTGTCAACGCCATGAGACCATAGCATCGTATCAAGGACTGTAAGTACGATTGCCAGCACTGACTTTGACCTGAACTTCATACATGTTGACATCATCAAATGCATATTAGACTCATCAATGAGTCATGGTCAGACATCATCAAAACCAGGGGCACAACATATTTGAGGTAGGGGAAAGTCATCTTTAGGACACACGCGGTTAAGGTCCCGAAAGTGTATGCAAATCCTTACTCTTCCATTTTCTTCATTAGCGAGACAATGCTAGCCACCCAATTGGGGTAGAGGATGACTCTAATGAATCTAGCCTTATGGAGCTTATCGACCTCTTCTTTCATTTTTAAAGCCATTTGTGGGTGGAAAAGTCTTAACCTTTGTTTTACCGAGACAGACCCTGGCTTTAATGTTAAGCGATGTTCGACCAGTCTTGGGTCCAAACCTGGCATATCTTCGTAACTCCATGTGAACGCGTCCTTGTATTCTTGGAGAACCTGAATAATTGCCTCTTCTTCAGATGGCGGCAATTTTTTGCTTCTGAGGACGATCCTAGGGTTTTTCTCAGTTCCCAAATTAATTTCTTTGGTTGGTTCTTCTACTGAGGCTGACGGCTCGTCAAATCTCCACATTCCACTAGCAAATGCGTCAGCCTCATCCTCATACTCATCGTATTCCTCATCCCCTTATTCAATAGGGTCTTCATCATTCATGATTTCATAAACACCAAACCCTTCATCTAAAGAGCACGCTTCCTCGCATTCTAATTCCGGAAAAGGAATCGGATCCTCTAACAACAGGGGAATTTCTAGACACACTCGGCACCTCCTGGCTAATTCTATCAAGAACCTACGTGGAACCTACTTACCCTTGGCTTTTCTACTAGCTACTACCCCTAGACTATTGCTATTGCTAGGAGAACTACCTTGATCACTAGTCCCTAAAGAAAGGGAGGGAGAAAAGGGTACATAGGAAGAAGATATAGATGTAGGATCTTCATAGGAGGGATGGAGGAAGTCAGCTAACGGACCTTGAATGAGCGGCCCTTGGGTCGGGGCACACTCGTGAACAAGATAGGAGGTCTCCTCTAAAGAGATGGAAGTGGAGAATTGGAGAGTTTAGAAATTGGCATTTTTTTTCATTTTTATGTATAGTGAAACAATGGAGATGAGGAGAGGGAGATGGAGCTGAGATTGAGAGTTGGGAGAATTATTGAAGGAGAGATTGCTCACGGGTAGGTAAGATGGAAAGTTGGGAGGATTGGTTGAGGGGCTGAGGAAGATTTAAATGAAATTGTTGAAAAAAATTAGGAGAGAAAGAAATCAAGACTGCAGGTGGCCTGGGTATGTCAGGGATAAAGAGTTTGGACCATAATGGGGCTATTAGTATGGGGTGAATGGTGTAAATAAGAAAGATGCCGGCCCAAAGCCTATCCTCCTCAAAAGGTATGCCCGGCTCTCTGGTATCTGTATAATTGTTGAGCAACTGCCTCTTGTCAGTGATTGTAGACGGTTTTTCTAGAATATCATGTATGAGAGGAGGCCACTCCGCGTGAGTTGGCATGAATAGCCGGCTCAATGCTATAGTGATGTCGTACATGTCAAACCAGCGATACCACTCACATTCAAGATCATCCATTTTCCTTCTTTTGAATTACCTTAACAACTCCATAGCTTTATAAGAGGCCAGCGGTGCTAAATGGCGAGCAAACTGTCGTGAGTGGACATCTTGAGCATCTAACATTGATGTAATCACTATAGTCTACTCTTCAATCTGTTTAGTGGGTCCTTTCACAAAGTGGCAATAAAGAGACCATGTAAGGGGCCGTCTATCGATTTTCATTGTGGACATCATTGTGGCCCATGGTTCTTCCTCATCTCTTGTAGTCTTTACTTTGCTCGGCTCTTTATACCCAGGCCGCCTCAAGGAATGAGTTTTCGGTCTCTTACCGATTTTAATCTACCTTTGAGGCTTGCTCCCAATCCCTTGCCAGACTTGTAACCCTTTTTATCATAATATTCCATCCCAGGGTATTCATCATTTGTTTCTTTTTCCCCTTTGGAGGTAGAAGTGGTGCTAGTGTCGGTATGGAAACTAGGGCTCGTGGCTTTAACAAATCATGTCGCGGGTTGACAAGGTCTAACACAGATAACAACGACTTGTTAGTCAGCCAAATTGAAGGCCATGACATGGTCGAGAGAGCATCCACCATTGGCAGAATTGGCATACTTATGACTTTGACGACCCGCCCCTTATGCAGGAATTTTAGGCATTGATGGTTTGTGGAAGGGACGGCGTCAAGTGCTTGGATGTATGGCCGACCCAAAATACCATTAAAAGTTGGGTCCATCTCTAGAATGTGGAAATCAGCAGTAACAGATACTGGACCCAATTCTATCTTTAAAGTAATCATACCCATAGGCGGCTTCTTGGTATTGTCATATGCAGTCATAGTGATAGATGAAGGCTGTACTTCACTTTCAGGTATGCCGCACATTTTTAGAGTACTGGGTGGCAACACATTAATAGAAGTACCAGTATCCACCAAGCATTGATTAACGACAACCTTGTTAATATTGAGAGTGATACATATGGCTTAATTTCTAGCCTGCTTGGGAGCTAACTCATGTTCATGAAATACAATGGCTGGTTGATCACTTGTTGGAGTCAGTATTGATGTGATTTGTTCAACTGGAAGATCTTCATTTACCATTACTTTCTGTAAATATTGCATCAGTGCTTCTTGGTGGGTCTTTGACCTTTTGATTAACTCCAATATAGAAATCCTCGACGGAGTCTTGTCAAAAGCTTCAGTAGATCATATTATGTACCCAGGACAGACTCCTGCTCTTGCCCTTGCTCTTCTTGTCCTGGTATGAGATATTGCTCCTATTTGTGTGGAAATACGTGGTGGAATATCCTTCCACTGCGGAGCACCATCGTCTGTGAGTTATGCACCTCCGTCGGGTTGGCGACGAGTCTAGAGAGTGGGGGGTTGGTAGAGGAAGAGGGAATGTCAGAGTTGACGGGTGATGGAATTTGAGGAGGTGTAGCAGGAGGTGGAACCCTTATAAGGGGCCTTGCCGGTTGGGGATTAATGGGACTGACTGTGAATGTCACAAAATTAGAAAAGAAAAAGAAAGAAGAATTTAAATTAGAAAATATTGGTTGATTAGTGGGTAGATGATGATAAAATAAAAGATGATGAAATAATCAACTAAGGTGGGGAAGGGAGCATGTGGATGCTAAGAGGAGTGTGATCGCCAGAGGTAAATTCCTCAAAAGAAAAGGAGTGATCGCTAAATACCTTGTAATGCGGGGAGATGAGTGAGTTCCACTTCCTCTTCCGATCGACCAGCCGATGAAGTGGGTCTTTATCTTGATTACCCTTAAAAGATGAACAAATAAGAAACAACAATTAGATTTGAATTCAATTATGTAGTATCAATCTTTAATGCAATAAAAGTAAAAGAACATGGAGAAAGACACATCTTGTGTGTTTTATAAAACCCCTTAGAGATTAAGAGAGGGAAAGGATGAATGCTAAAGAACAATAAAGAAAATCCTAGTAAAAGGCTTGCTAAGGATGAATGGATGTAATGCAGACTAAGCTATGAAATCAAAATAAAGGAGAGGGAGAAGAAAGGGAGGTTGGTCCTCCCAAATCCCAAGGAAGAGCTCCAAAGGGCTTCTTTCATAGCAAGACAGGAATCGCGGCTCCTCTCCTTTCTCCAACACAGGGACAGAGCTCGCCCCTCCAACCTCTTCAACCTTCTCAAAACGTTCAATCTGTTCCAAAAACGTTCCAATCCTTTCTAACCTTTCAACCGAAAGCTATAATGGGGTATTTTTAGGGTGAGAATCCTTGTTCTAAGGGGTTTTAGAATAGAGAAACATCTCCATGATGTGGATCGCCTTCCATTGAAGGCCAAAGGGCCCTAATCCCACTTGGAACGTCATGCAAAGAAGGTTGGGGTCAAACATGACACAAAACGAAAACGATGTCAACTACAGTTGACGTTAATTAAATTCACGTCTTGTGCCGACGACGCTAATTCCTTGAACAAAATAAAGAAATAAAAAGGTTTCTAAAATTAAAATCCAAATTTGCGTCAAGGACCAAGACGTTATTTAATTTGCGTCTTGGTAAAGAGGCATAGATTTTCCTGAAATATGAATCTTAAATTCAAAGTAAAATTCAAAAATAGCAAGGAAATTGGCGTCTGCTGATGTGGACGCTAATTAATATGCATCTATGTAAAGAGGGGTAGATTCCCTGAAATTATGAATTTTAATTTGAAATAAAACTAAAAATAGTGAAAGAATCCGCGTCAAGTAGGCTGAGGTAAATTAATATGCGCCTCTCTGCGAAGGCACAGATTCAAGGAATTGGCATCCAAGTCAAGGACGCGAATTTTGAAAATGTCCAAAAATTAAAAAAATATCTTATTAAACCAGTAATGAGGTCTACTTCGGGGTGTTATGATGTGACATGGGATTTACTCATCTTAGCATTAATTTTGGCATGTCTATAGCTGCCTCGCCTTGGCGTCTGCTTTGCAAGGAAGTGAGGTGAAATGAAGTGTAGTGGAATGAAAATGTAGCGAAGCGCAATAATGATGTAAAGAAGTGAAAAGAAGTGAGAACATATTAAAAAGTAGATGTCAAGGTGTGATGTGACATGCTTTCAACACTAAGTGTTAGAAATTTTTCCATGGTTTTGAGTGAAGCGACCTTGGGTGATTACCAGAAAGCGACAATTACTTGGACAGAAAATCAAACTAAAAATGTGCACATAGGCACAAGAGAAGAAAAGGGAAGAACATCTACACCATTGGAAAGCGATTATCAGTCAATGTGGACGTGTTGTAACCAAGGTGGATCTTTTTAGGGAAAGAACAAAATGAAGGTAAGAATCCAATCAAAGGTGCTTTCGAGGAATAGGCCTAAGCGGCTTCAAGGAGAACATAGTACTCAATGTAGAATGTAATATCTCATGTCAGCTCAAATCAAGAGCTAGAGACCCTCATTACTGATTTAATATGAGGTTTTTCAGCATTTAAATCAAATCTCTACATGATGCATGCTGGGCTAAAAGAATAAAATTAAAACAAACTAAAAATAGAAAATAATTAAGGATAATATTGCTAAGCTATCTAGACCAGGTCAGGACTCCAGTTTCCCAAGCTGACACTAAGTCGAAACCCATTTATCCACGTATCAACTTAGAAAGTGGAATTATCGTCCCTAGCCTTAGACGACTCAACGGCCTATCCGTGCGACCAAGACTCTCCTGAAACTATCACTGTTTTTGTTGAAGGGGAACTCAAATTCCAAGTTCATCAAAACCACAAGGTCCTTGATATATTCTAATAATATAAGTAACATATAGTAAAAATGCATACGGGAGGAGATAGGGAAGAGATGACACAGTGGAGGAAGGTCAAAGTTAACCCGCATACTCAATTTTCTTGCACTCAAAGATGTTAGTCCAACACATTTTTTTTGAACAAATTTAGCCAAAACATTGCAATTCATATAGGAAATTAAAAGGCAGCGAAATTGCAAGAATCCACATCTTTTTACAAAGGCTCATATTTAAAAAAAAACCGCATCTTCCATATAGACGCCAATTAAAGGAATTCACGTCTACTGCCCTGGACGCGAATTCACTCCAGCGACAGCATTCTGATTCCTACTCGGAACATGATTTCTAATGCCATCTCTTGCTCGAATTTGAAATCTCCCAGCGAGCTGAGGAGTCCCCTCTATAAATACCACCTCCTTGACCCCTCATTGCATCAAACAATTGATTCCAAGGCTCTAAAGAGGAAGAGAGTGGTTCAAGGCAAAGAAGAACAAGGAAGAATCAGGGAAGAACAGGGAACTCACTAAAGTTCAAAATAGAGGGTTTAATTCAGCACCTTATGAAGAGAAATAAGTTTGGATTTCAAAGAATAACTGAAATTGAAGGTCATGTGAGTAGGAGGATTGAGGCCAAGCTTGTGAGTATTAAGCTTCTTCTTTCTTACCTTCCCTTTTTAATTCAATTTTCAACAAATTCTGACTTTATTTTTGTTCTTTTTTTCTTTTTTCTTGCTTTTATTTTCAGGATTATCTGCTCATTCCCAACCCTATATATATATATATATATCATTTTATCTTCTATCGGTTTATCAAGTGCGAGGGCGTGCCAGTCACATGCATGACAATATGTTCAGGCTCCGAGACTGGAGTGGTATGGAGCCAGTGGTGCGCGCCGTCTGACTAATCAGACGAAAGTGGGTATTGGGTCGGGACTGGAACCCGCCGTGCCGTAAAGATCACGACGTTAATTATATCCCCTTGAAGAGGGAAAAACCTTTGATTAGTCGCCAGGATAAGGGGCCCCATGGCCTAAAAATCAATTTTCTTATAAGATGAGTGAAATGTGTGTCGAAGAACATTAAAATCTCCTATATTAGGGTGCGAAAGGGTGTTTGAAATCATATCGGTCATATATTGACCATTTCATGTTCGGACCAGTGTCCGGGTTGAAAGCATTATAAATATCTGAATGACGTTGGGACAGAAGTATGTCGAGGTACGACAAGTTTAATATCTAAAGAAATGGAGGAATCCAGTTAAATCCTGATCAAAACGGTTCAAATCCAGTGGATTATTGGCCCAGGGCAAGGTCATGTCATGGCCATAATGGGAGGAATCCCCAGGGCCCAAGCGTGACTTGTGATGGCCTTGTCAATATTCCCTCCGCATGGAGTCAATGGGGAAGAACCCCAGACAAAACGTCGTTAGATCTCTTAGTGGGGGTATTCTTATGGATTTTTGTTGCCATGTTTTTTATCATTAATATAATTATTATATTAGTGTTTTATTATTACAATTCATTATTTATCTTTGTCATTTTTTAGCTTTTCAGGAATTCATGTCCAGCAAGATGGCCGCAAATTCTTTAATTAAGAATTGATGTCTCTTTGCAAGGATGCTAATTCTAGTTTTCTTATTTTTAATCAAATTTTAAATCAATGAATTGGCACCACCTCAGGAAGGCGCTGATTAATTAGTGTCTCTTTTAGTGGACGCGAATTCCATGCGTCGACCTAGTGCGCAGGTTGGGTCGACGCAGGCCCAGACAGAAGCTGGACAAGAGGGAGTCGACTCCTTGAGTCGACTCTCTCCCAGCAACAACTGAAATCCCAAAGAAAGGTTCAAAACCGTTCGATTATGCATAAGCATGAAATCTTAATAAAAGTCATGGACAATTTCAAAGCAATGAGTTAGATGCATATTAGACTTCATTTACATCTGAGATTCAGCCATGAGGTAGTCAACAGATCGTATAGATCACTAGGGCTCAAGTTGGTCAATTCTGGGTACAAGTAGGTCGACCTAGGGCTCAAGGTAGGTCGACCTACCCTTAGCCTCCAGCAATGCCTATGCTGTAATCTGCAATGGAATGCTCAAACCAAAATCATGCATTGGGCGTGCCATGAAGGATGCATGCAGCTCTAAGAGGTATATGAATGATCTTTTGTAGGTAACATGCACATGGCACACAAGGATTTGATCATTCCTTCATGCGGGGTGACTCCCGGTACATGGCGGAGTATTATACTCTTGCATAATGAGAGTTTCCATCCGGAGGTAATCCGACCTTTTGCCATTCACCATTTGATATACCAAAAGAGTCGTTGCATGCACACACTTGAGAATAAAGTATGCATGAAGTCTCAATCTGAATTCATAAATCAATGTATGTATGAATTAAGGCATGCACAAGGGTGTAAATGCCATGCTCATCTCTGAATAGATAGTAGAAGGGCAGACATGCCCATGCTCAATGGAAAAAACAAATTTTATCATGCTTGTGCAACCCGACAAAAAATCTTTTATGCGAAAAAATATCATGCAAAGGCAATTTTTTTGGGTCTTTCTTCTTTTCTCCCTTACTTTCTTTCTTTTTTTGAGCAGGCCAGCCTTCAAAGAAGGAGGGGTCGACTTAATGGCAAAGGGGTCGACCCCCCTTGTGCAAATTTCTACACAGGGAGGCCCCAGACAGCATCGGCCCCAAGCTTCTGAAGTCTGATTTTTTTTTAAGGAGCATCGAGTGCTCATGGACAGAATGCATGCCATATGCGAACATTCATGCAGAATTTATTGTTTTGGTCCAAGGATCTTGATTTCTTGTTCCTTTTATTTCATTCATCACTTCATCATTTATTATCTTGTCCATCCTTGTTTCAGCAGTTTTCTGAAATTAAAGTCCATTTGTCATCTTTCTTGTATGTCATTAATCATCAAATTGTTTGGCAAAAATTTGGCAGCACCTCCCCTAGACCCGGAGTGTTGGGGGGTGTCAATTAGGTACACACCCACGGAGAAACTTCAAGGTGGTCCCAAAATAAAAAGGGATGCGCACGGAAGCGGCAACAGCCTGTGACCCGAGTTGGGCACGGAAACCCCAAGGACTAGCCTACGAGGGGCTCTCATGACCCTCCAGCTGCCACGGCCTCGATCCCGAAACGTGGACTTAGATTATCGCCACACTATATGGCCATCAATATTCACCCCTTTAAGGGAGATCGCCCGGGGACCATGCTATGAGGAAGCAAGCCCCCGGAGATTCGGGAGTGATTGGAAAACTTCATAAAAGAGCCATGGAGAGTTAAAAGATCGGGGAGCAGCCCACTGGAGCCCAAATGAGCGTGAATCCTGAGTCTTATCCTCGAGAGTGGATAAACCCAGGACGTACCCTTCCTGTGGAGCATATTGTGCTTCTTCCCGGAAATCCATAAAAAACCAAAGATTACAGGGTGTTCATCCAGGATTAACCTAAGTCTCTCACCCCTTTGGCATCATGACTATGGACTAGTCAAATCCCAAAGTGGGCTTTTAAGAAGAAGAAAATCCTCCTACTGACCTCTTCTTACGATAAGGGATGATGAGGAGAAAACATCCAAGCTGGAGATCAGGGAGGGAGAGGAGAACATGAACATCAAAGACTAGATACCATGAAAATGGCAGCATAAAAAAGATCTTCTAACGGGAGTGTTTCTATTATTTCATATCAGAAAAAGAACATGGATTACATTGGAGGAAATAGAGGAAAAGGAATACAAAGAATAGGGGGCGGAGCCCGCTCCTGTCCCTTACCTTTCTTCTCTCTCTCATTTTCTTTCTCTCTCTTCAACTTCTCAAGTAGAATTTTGGCAGCGTTTCTTTAGCATCTCCTCTTCCTTTCTTCTTGCCATGGGGTTTGTATTTATAGGGATGTAGGTCCCTGTTTGGAGGAAGACCTCTGTGTATATTTTTTTCCCTTTTATCTGCTACCGTCGCTGCTACGTGACTTGCTACTGCTGTCACTGTCGCTACCGCTACTACGTGCCCTGCTCACATGGGGCGCAGTGGAGCAAGGAGAGGGGGCCTCTCCCTGCACAGAATGGGTGGGCCACTGCCCGTCATTGCATTGTAGGAAGGTGGCACGCCGTTGATGCCGTGGGGAAGCATGGAGCATTGAATGCGCATGGCCTGCCGGGTGCTACAATAGCCCATACACGAAATTGGTGTCCTGTAGGGTGGGCACGAACTCTTGATCGCAAAATTGGCATCCGTTAGGGTTGTCACGAATTCTTGGACCAAGTAAGGAAGAAGTAAAATTCGCATCCATGACCCTGACGTTAATTAAAAATCGTGCCTTCCTGAAGAGACGTCAATTCATCAGATTAAAATCCAATTAAAATCAGAAAGGCAACCCAAGGGGAAAATTCACGTCACTTCACGAGGGCGCTAATTAAAGAATTGGCATCCATGTGAAGGGACGCTCATCTACATGAGTCGACCCAAAGAAGGCTGAGTTGACCTAAGAAAATTAGCGTCACTTCATGAAGGCGCCAATTAAAAAATTGGCATCTTCGTGAAGGGACGCGAACTCTTCTTCTTATTCTTCTTTTTTAGTGCCAACAATACCTAGATTGGACCGGCATGGGTGCTCTCATAGAGATATGGCATCCTCAAACTCATACCTTCCGCTTCTCTACCTTTGAGGCTAGAAGATGTTATGCAAGTATGGTTCATGCGTGGTTTTGATGATGTACAACTATGATTCATTATTGTGCATTTAAAAATGATCCAACTATGATTGTAATATACTGGATTCTTTGGATTGGAATCGGAGAGCTATCGGATCGCTTTCGTGGGTCCTGATACGTGTTTTACGATCCACTCGGGTTTTTCCCTTGTATAACTTGCGAAACCCTGTGGAGAGTTGACCGTTGAGTTTTGCTACTCAGGGACGCTACATGTGCATTGTGCTCGTTCCGAGGATCGTGAAGACTATTTTTTTATATTTTTTTGAATTTACAAATTTTCATGCAAAAAATCAGATTTTAGAAAAATTGCATAATTTCCTATTTTCTTTTTATTCTTAACCCTTTCACTCTCCTCTCTCTTCGCTCACGTCTGTCATTTCTCTCCCTCCATTCTCTCTCCTCTCTTCTCCTCTCCCCTGGGTGCGCGACCGGTGCGGAGCTGGGTGAGGTGGTGACGGTGTGGGACTGACCTGGAGCATGATGGCGCGAGCATCGGAGCGTGGCGTTGGTGTGATCCCGTTCGTGGATTCAAAGCCGGCGTGGGTTGTTCGTGTGATGGTTTTCGGCGTATTGTGGCCTTCTCAATGCGTGAGATCTTTGGTGGAGGTAGGAAGACAGATGCCCTACTCTTTTCCTGCATTCTCTCGCGATTTGGAGCCGAACGGTGTGAGTTTGAGCGAGTTTTGCCTTGTTTGGGCAAAAAATATGTTAGGGGGGTATGAGCCGTGTTCGCCATTACAGGCGACAGTTTGTAGTTTAAATGGTTTCATTTGAACCCCTGGCATGTTGGGAATCCTCTCCCGTCAGTTTTACTGTATTTGTTTGAGAATCGGAGTCGGTATGAGCCCGGCTGTCCATGTAAGTCGTTTTGGGTCGATTCATGGCAATCGCCCATTTCTTGTTGTTTTGGGCATGGTTTGATCCCTTCCAACTTGTGGAAAGATAGTTTTGTGATTAGGGTTGTTTCCCCGTCGTTTAGATGCGATTGGGGCATGGAAAATTGGGTTTTGAGTAATTCTGCGGTTTTCCTGCCGTGTTAGCTTAGCGGCCCTACCAGAGACCGCAAGGGGTATTTGGCGGTCCATCGGAGACCGCAAGGGTTGCTTAGCGGTCCATTGGAGACCGCTAGGCTGAGTGGTTTGTCAGTTTGGCTTAACAGTCGCGCGTGTGACCACAAGGCTGCTCTTAGCGGCCCTTGGGCGACCGCTAGGCAATGTTTGAATTGGTCAACAATTTTACGTCGGTTCGGGCTAGCGGTCTAGCTCCGACCGCATGGTGTCCATGGCGGCCTTGGGGTGACCGCAAGGCTTTGAGTAAGGATCCTAGGTAGACCGTTAGGTGGTTTTGACTGGTTAAGTCGGTTTAACTGTTTTGGGAGTTGACTGGGCGTGGCGGTCAGCTCATGACCGCTAGGGTTCAGCTTGCAGCCCTGGGGAGACCGTCTGGTGCCAATAGCGACCTTAGGTAGACCGCAAGGCTCCTGCTTTCGTGGATTTGATGTATGGGATTTTCTGAAGGTAGCGGCCCTTTGGATGACCGCCAGGTTGGTCTAGCGGCCAGGGTGAGACCGCCCCTTGCCCGTAGTGTTCTTATGTGTTGATTTGGTTTTCGGTTGATGTGGCTTTGACCCCTTGGTTAGCCCACTGTTCCGTGGATGTCTTGGAAGTACTATGAGGGCTATGACCATGTTATAGGGTCTCTGAGAGGGCCATTGTACCGAATAGTGTTTTGTATTATTTCTAGGGTTTTTATGGTTTCTGGTCAACCCGGTTGTGACCCAGCGGTTGACACGTGACCTCAAGAGTGTCTCGTCTATCCTTTGAGGATCAAGACATGGTTTTGGGCGCATGGAGGTAGTGTCTTGCCTCGGTTTACATGCCATGTGGTTTGAGGGCTTTTGGTAATCCCTCATGTTTCGTGTTTCATGTTATACGGAATTGTGAGTCTGTTATGTGGCTCGAGGGCCGAGGACTCATTGTTCATGTGTTTCCCGTAGTTTTTGGCTTAGGGACTAGACTGACTAACAGCGTGTTGCTATGATGTGCGACGATCTTGACCCGAGGCTTGTGACTCAAAGATCATTGTCAGCAGGTCTAGTTGATTGTCCTGAGTCTGGTAGCAGTTGTATACTACTTTGTGCTCCGTAGTACATGCGACAGGTGTGTGCTTACACTATCTGTACTTCGGTGTTCGCTATTTTGGAGTCTCTGTGTCTAGTGAACCTCAACTAGTCGTAGCCTGGCGACACTTTTCTGTGCGTCGGCCCACCTGGGAGTGGTGCCAGGGTGAGTTCCCGGTTGACGGTTTTTAGGCTAGTTTCCGTGGGCCCCTTTGCTTTGCGGTAGCGTCCTACTGGGGGGAAAACTAGCTAGAGGTCTGGCTCAAGGCATTGGGCTTGTGTATGCACACGTGATCAGGGGCGGTTGGACAAGCACCGACGGGCGTGACCCTGACTAGTCACTCATTACTGTAGTTCCTTGGTTCTTTGTGAGTGTCTCAGTTACCGCCATGCTAGGCGAGTGCGAGATACTTGAGGCGCAGTGTAAGACGTCAGTGGACGCATTTGACTATTCTTCTAGTGAGAAGGTGCTTCTATCACATGACACGATGACTTGTGTTTTCGTGACTTTTCCGAGTAGCCTGTGCTTGGCTTCACTCAAGGTCTAGTCTAGTGTAGCGTACACGACGGTGAGTTCGTGTATATCTCGTGCCTTTGACTGTGTAAGTCTTTGGTAGGCTTTACATATTTTGGTAGGCTTTTCACGATAGGGCTTCGTGATTTGACAATGGATCGGTAACGCCCGACTTTGTGAGATCGGGGTTCGCCTTTCTATTACTGTTTGGAGTAGTTTAGAGGGCTGAGGTTCCTTCGGCTGCCGTGTTTCCACGTTACGGCCTTTCCTCTTTACTTTTACAGTTGTTGCTCTTGTTGTTCCTGCTTTGCTTTAGTGTAGCACTGCTGTTACTATGTTGTTTTGTGGTAGGGTTCTGCGGGATTTCCTACTAAGCCAGTGACACGAGGCTCACCCTTGACTTTTCAGGAGTAGCAGTTCTTCCTCTTGCTGGGCGTCATCTGTGTGGTTCTTAGTTGCCAGCATTTCTAGTGTCGGGCTTCCCCTGACTTGAGAGTATGTTCTCTTTCCTATTGGACTGTACTTATCTTTTTGTTGGACTAGACTATGTTTGTTTGATTGTTATAGAAAATGTAATTTTATTGCTGCTTCTTTAGCAATCCTGATCATTGATATTTAATTGCGTACTACTTTATCTGGATGTTCAATGTACTATCACATACCGTCCTATCCCTTCGGAGCTTTTCCGCTCCTGGGAGGCCTCGCAGGTTCCGAGTGGTATCGGGTTTACCCGGTATCCGGAGTCTGGGTCGCCACACTTGGTATCAGAGCAGAGTTCAGAGTTGTTTGGAGTTTTTCTGAGCTAGCTGAGCTTATGTTTGTGAAAGTACATGGGAATTCGAGATATTACAGTACTTAGAGTCCTTAAGGTCTAGTATAGTCGACAGTTGGCATAGGTTTTGCGATTGATTATCGCTTTGTTTCGTGTGTGGTCTTGTGTGTGCTGCGTTGGCACTGCGCGAGATGGTTTTTGCTCTCGTCAGGATGTGACGGAGTGTTCTTCTTTTGTCGTGGTGTTTGTCTCGGTTATGCTGTACTTGGCAGAGTTCACCGGCAGGCGTGAATCTATGGTGCGGTGTTCGAGGTTTTTCTGTGGTTTGTTCGGGTGGCTGGTGACTTTAGCATTGGTGTGATGTTCGTGCACATTCTTATGTTATTTTTGGTCGTCCCAGCTTGAGGTTTGTTCAGCCCCTGAGGTGTTAAGGTTGTGTTGAGGTGGTCGATTGGATGCCTTGTTTGAGATAATGCTCGGGCGAACCTAGGATTTTCCTTCTTGGTGAGCTACTGTTAGTCGAGCTTGATTCTTCTCATCGTGTCTTGTGGCGTCTTTTCGAGGTAAGCTTTGGAAGTGTTGTCTCTGTGAAGCCTTTGTCCTATGTCTGCTTAAGTGTGGACTGTGTTAGTTCTGAGCCTGATCTGCTTTTGTTCGACGGTTGCTTGGCTTTGGCCAATTCGTGTTTGGGGGCCCTTGTGCACCGTGTTCGACGTGCCGTGTTTGGTGGCTGTTGTGCTGTAAAGGTTCAGTAATTGTTTCAAGATGTGAGGATAAGCTGAGATAGGTGTTCTTTATGCTTTGTGCTGAAGCTGGTGCTCTTCCTGGTTTGCACTTTGGCAATTTGTGATCGACTATTAGCGGGTTCGGTACTCGAGGCATCATATATTACAATTTCATGAATTACGACGACGTCGAGTGTGTGCTGAGATGCGGATGCTGAGTTGTTTGTGATGCTTGTGTGTGTTGTCTAAGTGCGAAGCAGAAGCGTGTGGGCTTATAACCCACTGGTCGAGGATCATTGGTTGGAAGATTCTGGCCGACCGAGAGGTTTGTTTCCTCGGTGTGACATCATCTTAGCTATGTGTGCCTTGATGCTATTGGTTGTCATTGTTGACACCCGTTTTTAGCCCGCAAGTTGCGTCATTTCTCTTATTCATCATTTTCGATGTCCCGAATTACCCATTATTTTGGAGTCTTTGTTGGACGGATTTCGAGCCTATTTTCATTGTTCCCTAACCTCTAGACTTCAGATATCATGATTTCTTAGAGCCATGGAGCTTATCTTATCAACTTCCGGCCTTCCAGGTAGACTTACGGCCCATTTAGGTCGACTTCCATCAAGCATTCGGCCCCTTTCACTGTGTAGTCCTGAACGTGGCCCTTTTTCATCCCCTTTTTTTCTCTATTCATTAAATACCCTTCATCAAAGTTGTTAGATTTTTAAAGATCTAGATTTTCTTATTCTACGCCATTAGTCAGTTCTGCACAGATTTCATGTTATTTGCATTTTTCTGGTAGGCTGTGTTGTTCACCTGTGTCCCAACATTTTTCCCCTCTGTTCTCGCCTTATTTTCTCCCTCTTCCACTCGTTTTCTCATCTTGCTCTCTTCACTAAAGTTGTTTATTTTTAAGTTATCTACAATTTCTCTTTCTACCACTTTCGCTAGTTCTACATCATTTTCGAGATATGCTCTAATTTCCAAAGTCACGCAAAGTCTGCCCAGAAATTTTCCTCTAGCAGCCTAGCAGTCCTGGGAAGACCGCTAGGTCATAAAAAATAGTCATCACTAGACCGTTAGGCCCCAAACTTGTCCAAAATTGTCCCGTTTCACCCTTGGAGTCTTGCGGTCACTCCCTAGACCATTTGGCATCCCATTGCGGTCCTTCCATGACCTTTTTCATCAAAAACTGGCCCTGTGATAGACCGTTTTTAGAACAGAGAGTCCGGATGTTCCCGAACTCCAATTTCTTCACTGCTGGGCTCTTTGGACTCCTTGTTGACACCATTTTCGAGAGAGATAAGTCTCCACCTTGGTTTTCTTCGACTTGGGACTCTTACCCGTCATATTATCTCGAGATTTATCAATCTAAATCCCCGAAAGTGGGTCATTATCTCCTATCTCGAACTAGGGCTTTTCCACTCCTATAAAAAGATGCCCAGTTCGTAGGTCACGAAGGGGGCTCTTTCTGAACGTGTGGTGAAGCCATGCTGCATCTCCAACTCACAACTTCGACCCCATCTTGAAGAGGGAAGTATTAGCTTTCCATTCCATCTTTCTGGGCTTGATTTCGTGGTCTATTCTCTTAGTTCTCTCTTCCTCAATTTCACAAATCATCACAGTTTACACAGTTTTATGCTACACATGCACTTTTCTCCATATTTCGTCGCATATTCCCGCAGTTATACTACGTGATTTCTCTTCATATTTCTTTCATTATCATCACAACACACACACCTATCTTTTGCACCCTTCCACATGGGTTAAAAACCTCCCCCCGGTGAATTCTACCTCAAGTTCTACCCTTATTTTATCACTTCGGGATAGATATTACACTTCATGTTCTAATGGATTTTTCTCGTGTTTTCATCTTTGTTTTGCAGGAGAGCATGAATACAATGTGAGGCCTTCTTTCTTTAGCCGACTGGATGGAGAAGAGTGTAATCCATGACGTTCCCCGCACCCGTTCCTTAAGCGCGATCAACTCTTCATCATTTTCCAAGGTACATGACGTCATCCCTTCATCTCTTCATCTCTTGACATTGTTGCAACCTTGGTGGTGATCACGGTTTACTTCATATCTCCATCACCCTTTTCTTTGCTCATATTGTTGCATGTTCACGCACATATTAGTTTAGGGGCGGGGTGATACAAAAAATCAACAACCTTATTTTTTGGCGATCACGGTGGGACACCTAGTGCCCATCACATTTTTCATGATCTTTTGTAAGTTGGGTGTGGGTTTGTGCATGTTTAGATAACTTTTCCTTCATTTTCCCACTGTTCTGGGCATTTTTTGGTCTGTCTGAGCCTTGTGGTCATCTTCAGGACCGCTAGGCACCCCTAGCGGTCATCACTGGGCCACCAGGGCCTTTTTGGTAGCCTTGCAGTCATTTGGTAGACCGCAAGGGGCTAAAAAATGGTCATCTGGTAGACCACTTTCTGATTCGGGCAGTTCTGGCACAGTGCTCACAGGGCCCAGTTCGTTGATCTATAACTTGGGCTCCCGATGTCCGATTGCACTAATTTTTGCTCCATTGTCTTGTCCTTTGTATTGTCTTTCCATCCATATATGATATGCACTATTTAGGTCATGTTTGCATAGATTAATCTTGTCTTTATTTTTGAGTTTTCTGCATAAAGTCTGCAGGCAGACCCAGGGACAGGTTCACAGGTACATCTTTCCATGAGGATTTGATTGCCTTCCCAAAGTCAGGTTGCTTGTTTCTTGGTTCCATCTTGTTCTCCTTCGTATTGTCTTTCCATCCATATATTATTTGCATTATTTGGGTCACATTTACATAGTTAAATATTGTCATCATTTTCGCATTTTATGTATAAAATCTGCAAGCAGACCCAGGGACATGTTCACAGGTACGTCTTTCCATGATAATTTGATTGCCTTCCCGGGGTCGGATTGATGGGAATCAACACCGGGCACTAACTTTTTTAGTTTGTATTTGTGTCCTTTTATTTACATTTATATCCTTGGGAAAACATGTTTGCAATTGTAAGGCTTTATAAGCCAAAATGTGAGTCCTTAGTTTTTAGTGGGTTTATATGCAAAAGTCCTTGTAGGCCCTGCAGGACCCTCCACCCCTTCCTCATTGGTCCAAGTGGCATTTTGGGGTCCATGTGGGGCTGGTCAAATGTCCTAGGTGACTTCTAAAAGGGCTTGACCATTCAAGGGGACAATTGGATTAAAAAGTCCAAGATGCCCTCCCTCAAGGTCAAGAAGGCGTCCCCCTCCACTATATGTATTTTAATTTTTATTTTTTGACCACATGGGATTAAATGTGATCTCCCCTGTATACCCCTCCCCTAACCTAGATCTAAGGTTAGTTTAGGTCATTTGCATTTTCATATAAATACCTTGTATTTCACATTTTATGAGAATTAATGAGAAGAAAATTTACAAAACTACATAAGCCCAAGGGCGCCCTCTCTCCCCTCTCCTTGCAGCATGGATTTGCTATATTTCTAGGGTGGATTCCCTACTATACTTGGTAGATTCCAAGTGTTCTATCTTCTCGGGGTGTGAAGCTCCGTCGCCGCCTTCTGTTGGTGCCGCCATCACACCGCCACTGCCATCGCCGGAGTTCTGTCTATATCAGGACAGAGGTCTAGAGTCCAAAGTTTAGCTCTCAATCCATGGATCTGCTGGAGCCCAAATTTTGAGGGTAGGTTCCCCACGCAAATACCCTCTCCCAAAAAACATTTCCCATTTTATATCCATCGTTTGCCCTCTGTTCCATCCACGTTTTTCCAAGTCTTTACTGTCTGCCCCTGTGCAGATCCTGTTACAACAAGCTAGTTCTTCCTTTGTTCGACCCCCTTCCCCATTTTTGATTGAGTCCAAATTTGGACTGGGTGTTCTGCCCACCAAAACCCATCTTCATAAATTTTTCCACGACTTTAAGAGTTCTTTTTACCCTCTGAAAAATTAAAACTCAGTCAAAAATCTGTTCTGTCCTGTGCAGTCCAGATCCGACCCATCCCTATTCTAAAATCCATTTCTCATACCAAATCAACTCCTAAAATTACAAAAAAAAAATATCCACGTCTTCCTTACTTCTTTCTCTAGCTTACATATGAAGGTTTCAACTCCCAGATCTGAAGTCTTAGTTGTGGTCAACGCCTGTTCTCAGGAAAATCAGTTTCTGTCCTGTGTTTTTTGAGTCTGTCAGTCAGTCTGTTCATAAATCCACCACAAAAAATCCAGAGCCATAAAAATTCATGCCACAGTCCTTGGTCGAAGCTCTCTAAAAGAGCTTTCCAATGGCGCAAATCTCGCGTCAATCCAACATCGGGATTGATCGCAACAGCTGTTCTCACCGGGTCACGCGCTATAAAAATAGAAGTTCAGATCCATGGACAACAAGTTCACACTTGACGGTCGGAGCCGCCTCGCCTTCCACAAGGTGAACTAGCACACCGCCTTCCCAGGGAGCGTCCCACCAGGAGCCGCCGTCGCAACAGTACCATTCCCGACCCACCAGCCAGCATGTGGGCCCCACAACCCGCAGCACGCGTCATCCGGATGGCACCGACGGAGCTGTCCAACATGATGTCCGTCAACCCAAGATCGGTCCTCCTGGGCCCACTTGTAGCCCTTTACCTCCCTACGTGGAGTGGGCAGTAAATTCATTTTCGTAATTATTGTAATATTTTTACCGGGAGTTACCGTACTTGGCCGGGATCGTCTTCCCCACGCCCGGAGCGTGGAGGTACACTCGCCACCCTCCTCGTAGGCATTTGCTTCTTTCGTGTATATTTCATATGCCGCTACGAGCGATAGGACGTAGCCCGTTATATATTGTTATCACTGCTGCGAGAGTGAGTGAGTGAACCCGTCTCATGACTCAATCCGAGTACACGTGGAAGAGACGAATACCCAAGACTCACTTCCGATTTCTCAACCGCGCACGATCCTGCTTTTCCCTCTCTTAGGGACGAGTTGCGAGCTAGAGTCCCAGGTTTACGTGTCCATCCCGCATCAAATTGGTATCATAGCGAGTTGAGTCTAGGGTAGTCTTGTTTAAAAATAAAAAAGGAGTCATTTAAGTCTAGGAGTCTAGGTGTCGCATTTGCATTCCATTATTTGGTATATCAAAAGGTGTTGCCCGAACGTTAGGTTACGCCTATCAGGAAGGTCGCACATTTGCGAGAGAGGATCTTCGGATCCCGTAACTCCGCCAAGTACCATCTAATGGTTGAGTCTAGGTGTTTTAGTTTGCATAAGCTTTTGCATATAACAACAAAAAAAACTAAAAAATGCCATTGCATGCCCATTCCTAGGGGATCCAATCCCATCTTTACCACTATGGCCAACCCGTACATCAGGCCCGACCAAGGCAACCAGTCCGTGTCCGAGTACATTAGGGACTTCGAAGTGTACCGGACAAGATATGGATTTGGAGAGGAGAGCACCACGACTGCCTTTCAGTTCCGGAGAGGTTTGCGGCTTCACTTCCAGTATGAATGTCTTATCCGCGACGCGTTCTCTCTGGCGCAGTCTTATCATGTCCCTCTAGAGGTCGAGCCATTTGAGTCTCGGTTTGATGTTGCCCTATGGCGAGCAGATGCTGCCCTACGGCGCGCATCTACCCATCAGCAGAGCGCTGAGCCGGTCGGTCAAGCACATGGACCTACGAGGCAGGATGCTCTTGCCTCACGGCCTCACCCGCCTCAGCCAGAGCTACCCGTACCTCTAACGGGGAAGCTACACATAGCCGAGCTGCTTCTTAGTTGGCTCAGGACAGGCTTGGTCCCTATACCATCTTGCTACCCCTCTGTGG
The DNA here is from genome assembly GCA_022559845.1 of Amorphophallus konjac. NCBI lineage: Eukaryota > Viridiplantae > Streptophyta > Magnoliopsida > Alismatales > Araceae > Amorphophallus > Amorphophallus konjac. The sequence goes on along the minus strand of CM040126.1, from coordinate 86,302,141 downwards.
ACCCAGCCCTCCCAATAGTCCACATTAACTCCTTTCACACCACTTTCAGGTCCTTTTGCTTCATAGAGAGTGTCAAGGATCTACTAAGGAGTTTAGAAAGTCAATGGGAGCTGACATATACATTGGCCTTAGGGTCTGACCAACCCTATACTCATAGTTTCATGCTCCTAGCTTTGGGGTCTGTTACCTCGGTGTACATCTTGGGTCCTATCACCACCGAGGTCCTATTGTTCTTCCCTGTTCCCGATGAGCTGGATTTCACCCCCTCTTACGGTATTGCCATCCCAAGGGAGGAACCTTACCTCTTACATGAGATCCCTGTCCCACCTACCACGATGAATGAAGGTGACCACCTACACCTTCAAGAACCCCACACATGGGTCCATGTCATGGGGGAGTCCATCTCATGGAGTCATACCTTCTTTGACCCTTTTGACCCCTTCACTAATGAACCTCTCGAGCTATCATCATCACTCCACTTCTTCCAAGGAGTCCACTATCACACCCCTTCCCCACGGGCCGAATCATCTACACCCACCAAGCTCGTTCACTGGCGAGATACACATAGGGGTGATGCGAATGATGCATTCAACTCTCCTGGCCCACCCAAACCTCCCCAGTCCAATAGGAAGTCCTTGCATGCACGGTGCCTTATTTGACGTCTAGGCGTCCATGATTCGGCCGCCAACCCCCTGTTGCATCTTGTGTATGCATGGCACACGTTCGGATGTCATGGTCCACCATTGCATATGTATGGGTCGGACTAACAGTCGGTTTGTGTAGGGTCATGTGTGAGTCCGTGTTTTTCTTTTTAGTGCATAGTGAGTCTGCATGCGTCGAGTCGAGTCAGTCTCATGTCAGCTCGTGATGTTAGTCCCTTTCGAGTGCGAGATAAGTCGGATCCAATGCGTACGTTGTAGACTTGCCGGAATTGGGATCGGCTCTACCATTCTATGTCTCGGATCTAGTCACATCAAGGGACCCAGCAGTGATTCCTAGTAAGTTTTTGAGCCGCCTCCCTCTTTTGAGAGTGACCCCACCCCGGAGTGTCCACCTCTAGCGTCATTCCCCAGCAACGTGAGCATATCGAATTTATACGGGATGAGCAGGTGTCAATTACTTGGAGTGGAGCGTACTCCGCGCTTCCAGGTTCGGTGACGGATCCGCCGGAGTCACACGAGCAACCGCACCCCTTACTCGACGGGGTCGAGTTCTTCCCACCCGGGGAGAATTGATGGGAATCAACACCGGGCACTAACTTTTTTAGTTTGCATTTGTGTCCTTTTATTTACATTTATATCCTTGGGAAAACATGTTTGCAATTGTAAGGCTTTATAAGCCAAAATGTGAGTCCTTGGGTTTTAGTGGGTTTATGTGAAAAAGTCCATGTAGGCCCTGCAGGACTCTCCACCCCTTCCTCATTGGTCCAAGTGGCACCTTTAGGTCCATGTGGGGCTGGTCAAATGTCCTAGGTGGCTTCTAGAAGAGCTTGACCATTCAAGGGGATAATTGGATTAAAAAGTCCAAGATGCCCTCCCTTAAGGTCAAGGGGGCGCCCCCCTCCACTATATGTATTTTAATTTTTATTTTTTGACCACATGGGATTAAATGTGATGTCCCCTGTATACCCCTCCCCTAACCTAGATCTGAGGTTAGTTTAGGTCATTTGCATTTTCATATAAATACCTTGTATTTCACATTTTATGAGAATTAATGAGAAGAAATTTTACAAAATTGCACAAGCCCAAGGGCGCCCTCTCTCTCCCCTCTCCTTGCAGCATGGATTTGCTGTGTTTCTAGGGTGGATTCCCTACTATACTTGGTGGATTCCAAATGTTCTATCTTCTCGGGGTGTGAAGCTCTATCGCCGCCTTTCGTTCGTGCCGCCATTGCACCGCCACCGCCATCGCCGGAGTTCTATCTACATCAGGATAGAGGTCTAGAGTCCGAATTTTAGCTCCCAATCCACGGATCTGCTAGAGCCCAAATTTTGAGGGTAGGTTCCCCACGCAAATACCCTCTCCCAAAAAACATTTCCCATTTTATATCCATCGTTTGCCCTCTGTTCCATCCACGTTTTTCCAAGTCTTTACTGTCTGCCCCTGTGCAGATCCTGTTACAACAAGCTAGTTCTTCCTTTGTTCGACCTCCTTCCCCATTTTTGATTGAGTCCAAATTTGGACTGGGTGTTCTGCCCACCAAAACCCATCTTCATAAATTTTTCCACGATTTTAAGAGTTCTTTTTACCCTCTGAAAAATTAAAACTCAGTCAAAAATCTGTTCTGTCATGTACAGTCCAGATCCGACCCATCCCTATTCTAAAATCCATTTCTCATACCAAATCAACTCCTAAAATTACAAAAAAAAATATCCACGTCTTCCTTACTTCTTTCTCTAGTATTCATATGAAGGTTTCAACTCCCAGATCTAAAGTCTTAGTTGTGGTCAACGCCTGTTCTCAGGAAAATCAATTTTTATCCTGTGTTTTCTGAGTCTGTCAGTCGGTCTGTTCATAAATCCACCACAAAAAATCCAGAGCCATAAAAATTCCTGCCACAGTCCTTGGTCGAAGCTCTCTAAAAGAGCTTTCCAACGGCGCAAATCTCGCGTCGATCCAACGTCGAGATTGATCGCAACAGCTGTTCTCGCCGGGTCGCGCGCTATAAAAATAGAAGTTCAGATCCATGGACAGCAAGTTCACACTTGACGGTCGGAGCCGCCTCGCCTTCCACAAGGTGAACCAGCACGCCGCCTTCCCAGGGAGCGTCCCTCCAGGAGCCGCCGTCGTAGAAGTACCATTCTCGGCCCACCAGCCAGCATGTGGGCCCCACAACCTGCAGCACGCGTCATCCGGACGGCACCGACAGAGTTGTCCAACATGCTGCCCGTCAACCCAAGATCGGTCCTCCCGGGCCCACTTGTAGCCCTTTACCTCCCTGCGTGGAGTGGGCAGTAAATTCATTTCTGTAATTATTGTAATATTTTTACCGGGAGTTACCATACTTGGCCGGGATCATCTTCCCCATGCCCGGAGCGTGGAGGTACACTCGCAACCCTCCTTGTAGGCATTTACTTCTTTCGTATATATTTCATATGCCGCTGCGAGTGATAGGACGTAGCCCATTATATATTGTTATCACCGCTGCGAGAGTAAGTGAGTGAACCCGTCTCGTGACTCGATCCGAGTACACGCGGAAGAGCCGAATACCCGAGACTCACTGTCGATTTCTCAACCGCGCACGATCCCGCGTTTCCCTCGCTTAGGGATGAGTTGCAAACTAGAGTCCCAGGTTCGCGTGTCCGTCCCGCATCACCGATCGCCATGTTCTTGGGTCCATTGTGTAGTCCTTTGTATTCTCTTTCCATCCATATCTTATTTGTATCATTTGGGTCACGTTTGCATAGTTAAATATTATCGTCACTTTCGCATTTTGTGCATAAAATCTGCATGAAAGTTCAGGAGCAGATGCAAAGGTACGTCGCTCATTCATGATTTTTCATGTCTTTTAGTGCCTAATTGTGCCTATTTTTGGTCTTGCATTGTTGTCCTTCATATTGTCTTGGATTTCTCACTTTGTTTCCATCCATATCATTGTGTTTGCATAGTTTAAACTTGTCTTGATTTTCTAGTTTTAGGCTAGAAATTGCATGCACTCTGGTGCACATAGGGCCATGCATTGCATATCATAGTTGCATTCCTACCTTGGTAAGTGATCCTCTTGCTTCCATATTCCTTGGAGTCGACTAGGTGATCCTATCCGGGACCTCCATAAATCTCCGTGAGCCGTGGATTCCCACACGGACGCCGGGCTGGTTGTACCTTTCCACCCTTTAGGCTTGCATTTGCATACATGTGAGGGAGTCAACCTTAGTCAACCTAAAGTTTAGACCTTATTCCCATAGGATTCCTATCTTGAGAGAATTATTCTCAACTCAAATCATTAAAAGGTCTATTAAAACTTTTAAAATATTTCCTATCATATCAACTTGTTTGACTTGGGTAAAAACTCTCACATTGCATTGTTTGTGTTGTTTGGGCTTGTCCAAGCCCATTAGTGGTATTTTGTGTTGCATCCACATGTTTTGTTGTTGATTGGCCCATTCAGTTTAGCTCATTGTGTGTGTCCATTGTCTAGTCCCATTCTCCCTTGATCTTTGCATTAGTGGGTCAGTCCCCTCTTATTTTCAAGCCCATTAAGCCATTGCTTCCCCACCTGTATTCTCCTTGATATTCTTGTATTAAGTCTCCATTAACCCTCATGGAGCATCATTCCAACCCCTTGTATCATTCTTCTTCCCAATCTTCTTCCTATTCTAGCGTGGAATCCTCTTCCCACGCGGACCCATCTTCTCGTGGTCCTTCTGATCCATCCGAGGAACAGGCTAATCTCATAGCCCACTTATCATGCCTTGTTCGCCAAAAGGACCCGGCCCAGGCCCAACATCTCATTGCATCTCATCTTCATGGCCCTCCTTCTCTTAATGGGCCTTCTTCTCTCATTAATGGGCCTCATCATGTTAACGGGCCCCATTCTCCTAATGGGCCTTATTTTTCTAGTGGGTCTTATTCTTCTTCTCCTTATACTGTCGGCTTAATGGGTCCTTATGCTCATGCTTCTTCCAGGCTCGCATATCCCTCTATTCCCGGAATGGGCCCTTCTTCTTCTCAGCCCGGATCTTCTTATCCGGCCAATTATCATCCTGGTTCATATTCACAATCTCTTGCTCAAGTTGGCCCGCATTTTTCTCGATCTCTCCCTACTCAGGAGATGATCACTCAAACCCAACGCCAGCTTGATGAACTCCAACGCCAAATTGATCCCAAAACCTCCTTGAGTGTCCCGCTTGCATTTCAAAATCTTCGGCTTCCACCCCCTTCTCAAATCCCTGCATATCGCCGTTATGGTGGAGTCGGTGACCCCTATGTGCACTTAAAGGAGTTTATTTATGAGTCGACCCAATTTTGACATGACCAATATTTGATGGCCTATCTATTTGGTCTGTCTTTGGAAGGCCCTACTCGGGATTGGTTCTTTTCTCTTCCTCAAGAGCAGGTTGTGAACTTTCATGTTGTCCAAGACAGATTCATTCAGCAATTTCAAGACCAGGTTGGGCCCAAGTATTCTATGGTGGATTTGGCCCATGAGAAGATGAAGCCCGAAGAAGAGTTCTCTACCTTTGCCTATCGCTGGCATCGCCTCGCCGCACAAGTCCCGGGGCACATTCCGGAGTAGGATCTGATCAGGATGCTGATTTCCAATGCAACGCCCGAGTACCGCTTCATCTTAGCCCTCAATGACATCACCTCCTGGCAACAACTCTATAATCGAGCCCGCTTCACTCGCCAACAAATCTATGATCTCCTTGACCCTGAGTCTTCTTCGCATCCTACGCCCACTTACACCTCACCATCTACATCTACCCCCACATATCAACCTTCCGCATATCAACCCTCCATGAGTCAACCTTCCACTTATATCGCGCCCTCCATGAGTCAGCCTTACGTCGCATCCACCTTCATAAGTCAAACCCCTACGAGTCATCCCTCTACCTCGCATATCCACATTCATCTCCTCCTATCAAGGGAACATCATACCCCGAGCAAGTGGATGCCGTCCACTACATACCTACCCACTCCGCTCCACATACGCCTCCATCGAGTCCCTCCACTAGTCGCCACGCGTCCTTGCCTATGCAACCCCCACAACCATCTTCATTACCTTCCCATATCTCTCGGCATCCACCTTGCCCGAAGCGGGCTCCTCACTATCCACTGTTGCCGGAGTGTTTCACCGACATCTTTCGGGCTTTGATGGCTACCCATGCGTTGCCGCTCCCTCCGGTTGTGCCTTATCGACCCACGGTCGGGGATATGCTCCAATTTTGTGATTTTCATCGCCAGTAGGGGCATTTGGTCAAGGATTGCCTCGAGTTCCGGGAGTATGTTTATGGCCTGGAAGATAATAAGATGATCGATTAGGTCGCCATTCGCAAGGTTATTCTATATCTTCGCAGCAAGTAACAGCAACAGTCGCCGCCCAGGCAGCCATCTCCATAACTAGAAGGTCAGGGGCACCCCTGTGATTCTTCATCTGGCGTTGCGCCCGCTCTGTCGTCTACTCCATCACCCGTTCCCTCACCTAGGCCATCGCCTACCCTATCGTCTCCACCTATTCCATCACCTACCCCTTTACCTTCACCATTTTCTACCCCGTCTCCATATCCTCCACCTACCCAAGCCCTTGCTTAGGCTAGTGCCTCCACTTCTTCTACTCCCATCACTGCCACCACCGCTTCTGCTCCCAACGCCGCCCGGCGCGTTGTGTCGATACGTCGACGATGGGCGCCACGGCCTTCCCCTTTGCCTTCATCACCGCCTCCAGCATCATTGCCTACGTCTCTACCATCCTCACCATTACCTACACTTTCTCTGCCATCACTTTCGCCTGAGTCTGAGCAAGCTCTGCCTCCACCTTTACCTTCATCCGAGCCTATCATCGCCGCATCGCATGCACCTCCACTTGACGTCATTGAAGCCTCCACGCCATCTGAACCTATTCCTACCACCTCCACTTCTCCATCCACTTACACCCCACGAAGCGGGTGTGCGCTACCTCCGGTGCCTCTTGGGTCTAGTCCCCAGGGAGACGATGAGCCGAATCAGGATGATGCATTACCGATTCTACATTTCAAGCTTCAGGATTTCATTTGTCGCATGCCGGTCCAAGTCCTGGTCCCAGGCTATTTTGGGGATGATGAGCCTACACTTTTGAAGACGGTTGCCAAGAAAAGCTCTCATGCACTAGTGTCAGTTTCTTCTCGAGCGAAGCCGGTAGAAATCTCTTTGCTCGTCGGAGGGTTCACCATTGATGTTGTTATTACATCTCGCTCGATTGCTGTTCAGTTCACTGGCCAAGAGGGGTTCTCCACCCGAATTGTGCTAACTCATACGGCCGCCAAGAGTTTGATGAGTTCCATATTCAAGGGGCAATTGGCCGTATCTTCTATGCTGTCAAAGGACATTCTGCACTCTTTATGTAATCTCTCTCAGTCTATCAGTACGCCGGCCACGTCAACGCCATGTATTACTCTCCCTCAGCTTCATCCTTATCTTCTAGTAAGGGAGTTATGCTTCATGGCTGATTACCGAGAGAAGTTGCCGGATCTCCACATCTTGGTGCCGAGAGACAAGACTTCATGGTTTTATAATATTCAGCATTCTGGCGAGTTAGTTGTTCAAGAATGTCCACATGGTGTTAGCACCGGGTGTCTAGGGGCAACCGCCCCGATGAAGCTGCATGTTCATAATCGGGCCAGGCCGTCTGCCTGATGGGCCCGTTATTTGAGAAGACCTTGGAAGTTGAGAAGGCCGAAGGTACGAGCCCGCGCCAGGCGGGTCCATTACAAGGAAGTTTCGGCTAAGAAGAGGCAGCATCGCAAGTTCAAAGAACGTCAACTGTGCACTTAGGGGTCCACTTCTCCTTCTTCGTCCTTTCATTCATCATTTCTCCTGTTGAGCTCCCACCCTTGGGTGGTGTATCTTCCTTTCTCTGATCCAATTCTCCTGATTTTCTCCTCTCTCCCCGGGTCCACGAACCCTCATTCCTCCTCTTCCCATCTAGAGCCTCCGAATTTTCCCTCCTCTCACAATTCTGGGCCTAGGCCATCCTTCCATCCCGATTTCGGGACATCACCTGATTCTTCTCCCCCAGGACTCCCGGGTGTTGCTTCTGATTCTTCTCCGACTCTGTCGGATGACCATCATTCTCCTTCTCCGACCCTGTCGGATGACCACAATTTTCATTCTCCGGCCCTGCCGGATGCTACTTCTAATTCTTCTCCGACCACGTCGGATGATTTTCCTTCTCATTTTTCTATTCTTTCTGTTTCACCGTTTCGGGGTTCTTACCCTTTTTCTTGCTATTTTCGAGGCTTTAGCTCACCTTGATCCCGGCTAATCTCTGCTTATTCTGTATCTGGTTCCTTGTTATCAGGGTCTCTACACCTTAACGAGGGAGTTCTAGCCCTCGTCTCTCTTCCTCTTTATCCTTCCTCGTCCAGTTTGATGTCTGCCGCTCCTCCGTGTCAAGGAATCTTGAAACTGTGTTATCCTCTCATCTTTGTCCTGTCAAGCAAGGAATATGAAGCTCTCGCTTCAAGATGCTATTTCCACGCCATGGACTTGCAAGGTATCTTTTATTTTGTGCAAGAATATGCTATCATTTCCATTATTACTTCATGCGCATTGTTATTATGACGCTGGATTCCTCAACACGTATGAGTGGTCTTAGTTAATTTAGTTATTTTAGTTTAGTCAAAAAGTGTCAAAATGAGTTCACTTCTGCAGCATTCTTAGGCTGGTGATAGCTCAACGCTGGGAGTCTAGTTTCTTTCCCCGATCGTTGCGGGTGACCTTTTGTACGGGTTTTTCACACACTACACAGTGAGCCATAGCCAATTCCTCTGAGACACATCGTTGCTGCTTTGGCCATACTTTGGGTATGCACAAAGGTCTTTTCTTTTCTGTTCTCGGCCAAGTGCAGGGGCAAGAGATGGATGGATGAGATGACCAACCTAGACGCTCCCCAATACGAGAGAAGTCTCAAATAGGGCCAGTCTTGACCCTCAAATATGAGTGTTCATGTAAAATCTAGCCAATAAGGGCTGTCAAAAAATAAATCAATGATCTGGTCAATGCAAAATTATGGAAATCAAAGGCATGGCAATAGTGGCAATACAGTTCCCCACGGGACGTCATGAGTCTGGTCGCATGCGTGCCTATAAATATGGGTCTCAAAATCAAAGACACAAAGTCCCGGCGCAACAGACTGTATCTTTGAGGGGTAGTGTCCTGGAAGGAATTCAAGTCCTGATGTTTCCCATCCTATATAAAGTTTGTCTCCAATTTTCTTCTGCTTCTCCCTCTTAGGCTGGGTTGTATCCCTGGTATGACCTTAATAGGGGCACCATTCTTTAGAGGCGATTGGTTGTGGTGAGCCACCCTCACATGCACGTCATGCTTAAAGAAAATCTTTAATGAAAGGGGTGGGAATGACGATCCCTGGCCAGTAGTTTGAGCCCGTCCTTGAGTGCTGCGGATTGCTATGTCAAAAATCTAAAAAAATCAAATATTGTCAAAAATCTAAAAAAAAATAAATATTATCAAAAATTAAAAAAATTAAATATTATTGAAAATCCAAAAAAATAGAAAATCAGATAAATCTAAAAATATGTGTCTTTTGATCTGTATTCATCTATTTATTTATTTTGAGGACATGTATGATCTGTTTGCTCAGTGTGCAGGTTACAAGTTGCAGGTATTCAAGCTTCCTGGCTCCTTATCATTTGCTCTATCTCCTGTTCACGTGCTTCTGATCTGTTCTCTCTTCTTCAATCTTATCTCTCGATCTATTCTGAAGCTCATGTCCTTCTCATGCTTTGCTTAGCTTTAGCTCATTTTGATCATATCTTTGTGAGAGGGCTCTTTGCCTCACGATTATGAACCCGACGGTTTTGCTTCGTCTGATCTTGGGTTTGATTGAAGAGCATATTTTTCATGTCTCGTGTTGTCTCATCTCATGTTATCATCCCACATGTGTTGTTGTCCCACGTGTTCTTGTCCCAACCGTGTGTTGTCCCACTACATTATTGTCTTGTCCTACCATGTCCGTCATACATGCATGCTGTTGGTTCATGTCTTGCATGTGTTACTGGTTCGTCCTTTGTTATGTTATGTTGTGCTGTCTTCTTCGTTCGTTTGTTCGTTACGTTATGCGCATGCTTATTGGTCATGTTATCTTATTGGAAAATTCATAAAAATATGAAATTTGAAAAATAAAAAAATACCATTTCGCTTGGCAGGTAAGTTAGGTATGGCTCTCTATCCCAGCTCATTGTTGCATTACTATATGGTATCTACATTATTATAGCCTCTCAAGGACCAGCTGGTTCTCCGTGTGTTCTGGGATCTGATGTTCCCCTTTAACAAAAATGATGATGATCTAAGAGCATACGGTTAATCATTGGATAGGCCGCTCGGTTGAGCCAGGTGGGGGACGATGGACTCGGTCTCGCACACCGTGGTTGCAAGAAGATTCTTAACCCCGTCTTGCTCAGTCTAGCAATAATATCCTTGAGTACTTTCTATTTTTTACATTCATTTTGATGATTTCTTTATTTTAGCCCAGCATGCATCATGTCATTTTGAGCATTCACGTCTCGTGATTCTTTCAAGGTTTCTCCTCAGTAATGGTTAGTTACGCTTCAGCTCTCTTGGATAAGAGATCTCCATTCCACTCTGAATTTGAACGATTTCTCTGATCTGCCCGCTTGGTCTGGTTGGCCAGCGTGATTCTTGTCTGAATTTTATCTCGGTTTTGCTTTTCTTTTCCAACTTTTCAGATGTGCTCTTTCCGATCCCCTCATTATCCGTGGATTGTGTCCCCGATGAGGTTGGTCGTGTTTCCTTTATCCTATTAGTTTAGTTTTCCAGACATGTCTCATCCGCGTCATCCATTCCTTGTGGTTAGTTCGGCATTTTTAGGAGAATTCCTGTCGCTTGTTAGTTGTGATGGGTGTCTTTTGCCTTGATGCCCGCTTTTCAGTTCTCTCCGCTTCATCCCTGCTTCATCTCCATTTCTCATCAATGTCGCTGTCGCTCCATATCCTTTCCATTTCTCTTCCGTGTCACTTTCACTCGTTCCCTTGCAAAGCAGACATCAAAGAGGGGCATCTGTTGACACCCGTTTTTAGCCCGCAAGTTGCGTCATTTCTCTTATTCATCATTTTCGATGTCCTGAATTACCCATTATTTTGGAGTCTTCCTTGGATGGATTCCGAGCCCATTTTCATTGTTCCCTAGCCTCTAGACTTCGGAGATCATGATTTCTTAGAGCCATGGAGCTTATCTTATCAACTTCTGGCCTTCCAGGTCAACTTACGGCCCATTTAGGTCAACTTCCATGAAGCATTCGGCCCCTTTCACTATGTGGTCCTGAACGTGGCCCTTTTCATCCCCTTTTGTTTCTCTATTCATTAAGTGCCCTTCATCAAAGCTGTTCTATTTTTAAAGATCTACATTTTCTTCTTCTATTCTATTAGTCAGTTCTACACCAATTTCAAGTTATTTATGTTTTCTGGCATACTGTGATGTTCACCTGCGTCCCAACATTTTTCCTCTCTGTTCTCACCCTAGTTTCTCCCTCTTCCACTCGTTTTCTCATCTTGCTCTTTTCATTAAAGTTGTTTCTTTTTTCGTTATCTACAATTTCTCTTTCTACCACTTTCGCTAGTTCTGCACAATTTTTGGGATATGCTCTGATTTCCAAAGTCGCGCAAAGTCTATCCAGAAATTTTCCTCCAGCAGTCTGGCAGTCCTGGGAAGACTGCTAGGTCATAAAAAATGGTCATCACTAGACCGTTAGACCCCAAAGTTGTCCGAAATTGTCCCGTTTCACCCCTGGAGCCTTGCGGTCACTCCTTAGACCGTTTGGCATCCCTTTGCGGTCCTTCCATGACCGTTTTCATTAAAAAACGGCCCTGTGATATACTGTTTTTAGAACAAAGAGTCCGGATGTTCCCGAACTCTGATTTCTTCACCGCTGGGCTCTTTGGACTCCTTGTTGACACCATTTTTGAGGGAGATAAGTCTCCACCTTGGTTTCCTTCAACTTGGGACTCTTACCCTTGATATTATCTCAAGATTTATCAATCTAAATCTCAGAAAGTGGGTCATTATCTCCTATCTCGAACTAGGGATTTTCCACTCCCATAAATAGATGCCCGATTCGCAGGTCGCGAAGGGGGGCTCTTTCTAGATGTTGGGCAAAGCCATGCTGCATCTCTAACTCACAACTTTGACCCCATCTTGAGAGGGAAGTATTAGCTTTCCATTCCATCTTTCTGGGCTTGATTTCGTGATCTATTCTCTTAGTTCTCTCTTCCTCAATTTCACAAATCATCACAGTTTACACAGTTTTCTGCTACACATGCACTTTTCTCCATATTGCGTCGCATATTCCCACAGTTATACTGCGTGATTTCTCCTCATATTTTTTTCATTATCATTACAACACACACACATATCTTTTGCACCCTTCCATAGGGGTTAAAAATCTCCCCCCGGTGCGTTCTCCCTCAATTTCTACCCTTATTTTATCACTTTGGGATAGATATTACACTTCATGTTCTAATGGGTTTTTCTCTTGTGTTTTCATCTTTATTTTACAGGAGAGCATGAATACAACGTGAGGCCTTCTTCCTTTAGCCACCTCGAAGGAGTAGAGGTGTAATCCACGACGTTCCCCGCACCCGTTCCTTAAGCGCGATCAACTCTTCATCATTTTCAAAGGTACACGGTGCCATCCCTTCAGCTCTTCATCTCTTGGTGTTGTTGCAACCTTGGTGGCAATCACGGTTTACTTCTATATCTCCATCGCCCTTTTCTTCGCTCATATTGTTGCATGTTCATGCACATATCAGTTTAGGGGCGGGGTGATATAAAAAATCAACAGACGTGCCATTGCTTGAGGCATTGTGGTTGTTGGCACTGGTATGCGTGAGAATTGAAGAAATATGCCAGCGAATATGCTGATCGAGTACCCTTTTCTTCTCTGTATTTTTCTTGGGAGTTGTGCTCTCGGGACAGATTGTGGTCCTCGAGATGCATTCTCCGAGATTGTTGTTGTTGTTGTGGGTCCTTGTTGATAAGCTGTGAACGTTGCTAGTACATTTTAGCCGTGTGTTCAGCTGTAATTGTGCCTTGATGTGACCCAGCTTGCAGTTGTGTCCTGTGGTTCTATGTTGAGAATGGAGTCGGGATTTTACAGGTGGTGTTGTTTGTTGGTTGGTGGTTATGTTCAGCTTGGGGGGAGTTCCCTGTGAGTCTAAGTTTGGCATTGTGTGGACCCAGGTCTTGTTGGTTGGTTTGGCTGTACTCTTCTGTCGTGGTAGAGTTGACATGTGACTCGAATTAGATGTAATGTCTGAGTGAGGACTGACTTGATTGTGCTCGTGGTCCAGTGTTATCGTTGGTCCAGTGTTATTGTTATCGTGGTCCAGTGTTTCGTGGTTGTTATTGGCACGTAAGTCGATGATTTGGAGTAGTCAGCTGAGAGGATTATATTTCCTTGTTTAAGCTGATGCTTGTTGTCTGCCGAGTGTGTTTTATCGGTAGCTATTTTCGTGACATGGGCCGTGTCTCTTTTCTCTGTGAGACGTAAGCGATGTTACCCTGTTTCGGAGGTGTCGAACTTGTGTTCACCTATGTGCCATGCTCATTTTGTGGATCGATGTATCTTGAGATCCGGAGCGTGTGCCTGTGATTGTGGTCTGGCAGGGTCCCTCTGAATTATATTTTTTGAGAATTATGTTATCGTGATTTGTGTTTGAGCTTTGGCTGATGCTTGGAGAGCGTAGCCAGTGTTTTGGGTTTGTTCTTCCCTACTCACTTGTTGGTTCCTTGAATTTCGAGGATGGAATTCTTTAAAGGGGGGAGGACTGTAATATCCTGGATTCTTCGGATCGGAATCGGAGAGCTATCGGATCACTTTCGTGGGTCCTGATACGTGTTTTACGATCCACATGGGTTTTCCCTTGTATAACTTGTGGAACCCTGTGGAGAGTTGACCGTTGAGTTTTGCTACTCAGGGACGCTACAGGTGCATTGTGCTCGTTCCGAGAATAGCGAAGACTATTTTTCTATATTTTTTTGAATTTACAGATTTTCGTGTAGAAAATCAAATTTTAGAAAAATTACATAATTTCCTATTTTCTTTTTCTTCTTAACCCTTTCTCTCTCCTCTCTCTTCTCTCACGTCTCTCATTTCTCTCCCTCCGTTCTCTCTCCTCTCTTCTCCTCTCCCTCCGACGCACGACCGGTGCGGAGCTGGGTGAGGTGGTGACGGTGTGGGACTGACCTGGAGCGTGATGGCGCGAGTATCGGAGTGTGGCGTTGGCGCGATCTCATTCGTGGATTCAAAGCCGACGTGGGTTGTTCGTGTGATGGTTTTCGACGTATTGTGGCCTTCTCGGCGCGTGAGATCTTTGGTGGAGGTAGAGGGACAGATGCCCTACTCTTTTCCTACGTTCTCTCGTGATTTGGAGCCGAACGGTGTGAGTTTGAGCGGGTTTTGCCTTATTTGGGCGAAAAACATGTTCGGGGGGTGTGAGCCGTGTTCGCTGTTCCAGGTGACAGTTTGTAGTTTAAATGGTTTCATTTGAACCCCTGGCATGTTTGGAATCCTCTCCCGCCAGTTTTACTGCATTTGGTTGAGAATCGGAGTCGGTATGAGCCCGGCTGTCCATGTAAGTCGTTTTGGGTCGATTCATGGCAATCACCCATTTCTTCCTGTTTTGGGCATGGTTTGATCCCTTACGGTTTGTGGAAGGATGGTTTTGTGATTAGGGTTGTTTCCCCGTCGTTTAGATGCGATTGGGGCGTGGAAAACTATTTTGTGATTTTCCCGCCGTGTTAGGTTAGCGGCCCTACCAGAGACCGCAAGGGGTCTTTGGGGGTCCATTGGAGACCGCAAGGGTTGCTTAGCGGTCCATTGGAGACCGCTAGGCTGAGTGGTTTATCGGTTTGGCTTAACGGTCGAGCGACTGACCGCAAGGCTGGTCTTAGCGGCCCTTGGCCGACCGCTAGGCAACGTTTGAATTGGTCAACAGTTTTAAGTCATTTCGGGCTAGCGGTCTAGCTCCAACCGCATGGTGTCCTTGGCGGCCTTGGGGTGACCGCAAGACTTTGAGTAACGGTCCTAGGTAGACCGTTAGGTGGTTTTAACCGGTTAAGTTGGTTTAACTATTTTGGGAGTTGACTGAGCATGGCGGTCAGGTCACGACTGCTAGGGTTCAGCTTGCGGCCCTGGGGAGACCGTCTGGTGCCAGTATCGGCCAAAGGCAGACCGCAAGGCTCCTGCTTTCGTGGATTTGATGTCTGGGATTTTTTGAAGGTAGCGGCCCTTTGGATGACCGCCAGGTTGGTCTAGCGGCCAGGGTAAGACCGCCACCTGCCCAGAGTGTTCTTTTGTGTTGATTTGGTTTCCGGTTGATATGGCTTTGACCCCTTGGTTAGCCCACTGTTTCGTGGATGTCTTGGACATCCTATTAGCGTTGTGACCATGTTATAGGGTGTCTGAGAAGGCTATTGTACTTAATAGTATTTTGTATTATTTCGAGGGTCTTTATGGTTTCTAGTCAACCCGGTTGTGACCCAGCGGTTGACACGTGACCTCGAGAGTGTCTCGTCTATCCTGTGAGGATCGAGACATGGTTTTGGGTGCATGGAGGTAGTGTCTTGTCTCGGTTTGCATGCCATGTGGTTTGAGGGCTTTTGATAATCCCTCGTGTTTTGTGTTTCGTGTTATACAAAATTGTGAGTCCGTTATCTGGCTCGAGGGCCGAGGACTCATTGTTCATGTGTTTCCCGTAGTTTTTGGCTTGGGGACTAGGCTGATTAACACCGTGTTGCTATGATGTGCGATGATCTTGACCAGAGTCTTGTGACTCAAGGATCGTTGTCAACAGGTCTAGTTGATTGTCCTGAGTCTGGTAGTAGTTGTATACTGCATTATGCTCCGTAGTACGTGCGACAGGTGTGTGCTTACACTGTCTGTACTTCAGTATTCGCTATTTTGGAGTCTCTGTGTCTAGTGAACCTCCACTAGTCGTATCCTGACGACACTTTCCTGTGTGTCGACTCACCTGGGAGTGGTGGTGGGGTGAGTTCCCGGTTGACGGTTTTTAGGCTAGTTTCTGTGGGCCCTCTTGCTTTGCGGTAGCGTCCTACTGGGGGGGAAACTAGCTAGAGGCCTGGCTCAAGGCATTGGGCTTATATGTGCACACGTGGTCAGGAGCTGTTGGACGAGCGTCGACGGGCGTGACCCTGACTAGTCACTCGTTACTATAGTTCCCTGGTTCTTTGTGAGTGTCTTAGTTACCACCGTGCTAGGCGAGTGCGAGATACTTGAGGCGCAGTGTAGGACGTCAGTGGACGCATCTGGCTATTCTTCTAGCGAGGAGGTGCTTCTGTCACATGACTTTGTGTTTTCGTGACTTTTCCGAGTAGCATGTGCTTGGCTGCACACGAGGTCTAGTTTAGTGTAGCGTACACAATGGTGAGTTCGTGTATGTCTCGTGCCTTTAACTGTGTAAGTCTTTGGTAGGCTTTACCTATTTTGGTAGGCTTTTCACGATAGGGTTTCATGATTTGATAATGGATCGGTAACGCCTGACTTTGTGAGATCGGGGTTCACCTTTCTATTGTTGTTTGGAGTAGTTTAGAGAGCCAAGATTCCTTCGGCTGCCGTGTTTCCGCGTTACGGCCTTTCCTTTTTACTTTTACAGTTGTTGCTCCTCTTATTCCTGCTTTGCTTTAGTGTAGCACTACTGTTACTACGTTGTTTTGTGGTAGGGTTCTGTGGGATCCCTACTGAGCCAGTGACACGAGACTCATCCTTGACTTTTCAGGAGTAGTAGTTCTTCCTCTTGATGGGCGGTACCTGCTGCGTGGTTCTTAGTTGCCAGCGTTGCCAGTGTCTGGCTTCCCCCGACTTGAGAGTACGTTCTCTTTCCTATTGGACTGGACTCTGTTAGTTTGATTGTTATAGAAAATGTAATTTTATTTTTGCTACTTTAGCAATCCTGATCATTGAAATTTAATTACTTACTGCTTTATCTGGAAGTTCAATGTACTATCACATACCGTCCTATCCCTTCGGAGCTTTTCCGCTCTTGGGAGGCCTCGCAGGTTCCAAGTGGTATCGGGTTTACCTAGTATCTGGAGTATGGGTCACCACAATGATTGACTATGTGTGTTAATGATTGTTCATGATGCTATGTTCTTCATGAATGCCTTTCATGCAGCCATGCTATGTTTTTCATGAATATAATCTTATGTGTAAAGATCTCATTTCATAGAGTCTCATGTTTAATCTCTTGAATCATAGTGAAATCTTTATTGGTATAACATTCTGAATGATTTTTATTCTCCTCATGATGTGAGTAAATGAGTTCTTTTTAAGCTGACAAATGAGAAAAGAAATTGGCAAAAGAAAGGAAAAATCAGTCGACTGAGTTCAAAGTCAGTTGACAAACATGAGTCCAAGTCGACAGATAAGTCGACGATATGTCAACTGAGTCGACCCAATGAAGCCTTGGCGTCGACACAACTAAGACTATTAAGCCAAGCCAGGTCGACGCACCAAGTCAACAGAGAAAGGCCAATGCTTTAACGACCCGAGAATCTGATTACCGGGAAGGCCCGATAACTCGAGACTCGCACCGCCACCCACGAGTCCGAAGACTCGGAAGGGTTAAAAGGATGGTGTGGAGACTACACAAGTATCACAAATAATTATAGAAATTAAATAGTTTATATAATTAAGCATGAAAATAAATTAACATTTTACATGATACATGATCCACAAGATAACAATAAAATAACAACAGTAGTAGTAGTCCACAACTAGTACAGAGACAAAAAGAACAGTACAGCTACACGGGGCATACCCCGGCTCTGACCTCTTGCACTAACGCTGGGCACCTGAACCACCCTGAGCCTCAGACGCGCTCCCCTGAAGCCGCGCCTCACTTGGAACACGGTGAAAACATGCAGGGAATGAGTCTCAGAACAAGACTCAGTAGGGATCACTCGAACCCTACCTCGCAAACGGAGAAATCGCTACGCTGACAGTAAGCGAGTACCTCGGAAAGGGAAGCCCTGTCATCTACAAAATGCCGGTCTCACGGCACGAAAACCGACACACGTGCCACGGTGAAATGACCGGAACACCACGATGAAACTACTGACAGTCTGTTACTCCGAACTCGACAGGAGTACCTCCCACTAGAAGCAAGGCCGGATGCGTCCACTGACATCTTAGTCTGCGCCTCAGATGTCTCCCTCCGGCCCAGCGGGAACTGAGACATCGTACAAGTAACCACAAGCAAGTGACTAGCTGGGGTCACGCCCGTCAGCGTGGGTCCAACCGCCCCCAACCACGTGTGCACACACAGACCATGCGTCCCAGGTCTGGCCTCTAATGGGTTTTCCCCTCAGCCGGACTCTAGATGCAAGACGTGGGGCCCGATGGAAACCAGTCTAAAAACCGTCCTCAGGGTAGCCTCTCCACCACTCCCTGGTGGGACCACTAAACGTGTAAGCAGGCTACGACTAGTGGAGGGTCACTGAAGGAGTAGACTCTCAAGTCAACAGAAAACAACGTTCGAATCCGACGAAGTACGGGGGCCGTCCCATGTACCAGCACTGTCGCACGGTGACCACAGTCGGAGAAGAAACGGGACTCACAGTCCACGGGCCACGTAGAAATGCAGAAACACGGTTCCCAAGGTAGCTCACAGGCCGCCAAACCGAATCCCACTCTCAGGGAAAAGCGGGAACCCTCTAGCCCCAGGCTGGGCAACTGGACTCGCAATCCAAGGCCTTACTCATGGCCCACTCAGAAACCTCTTCCCGAAGAAACTCACGACGTGCGGGGAACCCTCGCCACACTCACACCGACGCACGGTGACTCGATCAAGCGGCAACACAAAAGCCCGGAACACGAGGAGTCACCCGGACTCTCAAACTCACGGGCATGCTAAACGAGGTAGCACGGTCCTCCTGACACCCTCAAACCACGGACAAAAAACCCTCGGGATGCCTAGGACATTCACGAGACCACAGGTTGACCACTGGGTCCCAACCGGGTCGACCAGGGACCTACACAACGTGAAACGATCGCGGCAAGCACGAAGAACCACTTCGGCACAACACAGTGCCTGACGATCTATCTTGGGGCCGTCACAGCTGTAACGGTCCAAAGCTAGGCCGCCACAGCACTCTAACAGTCCAACACAGGAGCGTTACACGAAATAGGCAACACTGGCTGTGGCGCACCCACCCTGGGGCGTCACAGCCTCTAACGGACCAAGCCTGGTGCGTTAGAAGACAGACCAAAACAAGTTGTGACGCACACCCCTCGGGGCGTCACAACCCCTAACGGACCTACCGAGGCGCGTTAGAAGAAGGGATACATAAACTCTGACGCACCCTAGATAGGGCGTCACAGCGCTCTGACGGTCCACCCTTGATGCGTCAGAGTCTCAGGACCCCAATCAGTCAAAATCATGAAACACGGATGTAACGGTCAGGTCCAGGCGTGTCACACCCTCTGACGGTTTATCGTAAGATCGTCAGAGCGACCGATGACCTGACCACGAAACTTGACCCTATGACGCACCCTCCTTGGGGCGTCACGGCATGTAACGCACCCACCCTGGGGCATCACAGCCTGTGACGGTCACTGGAAGGACCGTCACACCGTCCCGAGAGCGGGACGGCGGGAAACGAACCAAAAATTGCCCCACGCCCCCATACCTCCACGGGAGAGGGGGGAAAAAGGGGGAAGCCCCCAAATAGCCCCTAGCATGCATCTAAGGCCTCGGATCGGCCAAAAACGCGATGAAACGGTAGATCGGCTCACGAGCCCTAAAACATGGATTTTTCCCAAAAATCCCCAAATACGTCCGCTCAGCTCACCGCGGCCTACAAAACTTGCGGGAAAGGAAGCTCACGAGTTGGGGGTCCATCTCCCTACCTCCTCCGAAGATTTCGCGCACCATGGACGTCGATCCACGAAGAAAACTCCGTTGAAACCTCGCCGGGACACGAACTCGCGGTCGAGCTTCACCGCGCCTCCACCGCCTCGATCCTCACCCATCCTCGCCCGTGCCTTGCCCGCGCCGTCCCCGCCTCGCCCGCGCTCCACTCCGTCGGCCGTCGGAGAGAGAGGGAGAGAGGAGAGAGCGTGAAAAGAGAGAGGGAGGGAAGAGAGAAATGAGAGGGGAGAGAGAGAAAGGGTTAATATATATAGAAAAACCCGAAAATTTTAAAAATTCAAAACATTATGAAAAATTACCTCCGCGATCCTCGGGAGGAGCACAACGCGCCGGTATAGTCCCGGAGTCAGAGAACGCCACGGTTCGCCCTGCACAGAGTTCCGAAGGTACATCAGGGAAAAACACATGTAAAACATAAAATACACTCCGAGACCCACTAAAATAACCGAAAAAAAATATCTGAAAAATCTGGGGCATTACAGCCCTCCCCCCTTAAAGGAATTTCATCCTCAAAATTTGGGACAACCACGGGAACACGGGAGAAGAATGCCGTTAGAGCCCCAGCACAGAAAACCTCGATTCTCACAAAAGCACCGATCATGAGGGACATCGCCAGACCTTAATCACAGACAATGCCACGCTCCGCACACCGCACACACACCGATTATCAGAGCAGGCATAACACAAAGGCACAAGTCTGGTATCACCTCAGACATAACGGAAACCACTCACGGCACTACTGCCACCATCTCGCTCACCGAGGAGACACAGTCCTCGTCACGAGAAACATCTACTAATCCATCCTATCAGTGCCAAGAACCATAATACCTAGAGCAACGGCACGGCAACAACACGTTTCACACAGAGGAACCAATCCTTCAATGCTCAACGCAAACTCAGGAATCCGCCCGTAGCAACCAATGCTACGATCATGAACCAGTGGGTCACAGGCCCACCAGGCTTCCGTTGCGCACTCTGATCCACGCGCACAGCCACAAATTCTCAAAAACACTGCCCAACCGGCACTTGTCCTTCCGGAAAAGCGCCAACACACGCTCACATGACAAGGGAATGGGCACAACTTCTCACAGGCAACCACCTGGCCAAGATAAGGAGCACGTCTTGCACGGACTTCATGGCACACAACGCCAACCAATCCGGACATGTTGAACCCCCTCCTCATGTATATGACTTATGGTTTTTGATGATGATCAAATGTTTTGTATGAAATGAAAATGAGCATAACTACGCTCTGGAAATGAACACATCACTTGAAGACATGGTATTTGAGAAGGCTCAAGCACAACAACTCATTGTAAGTATTTTGGTCTCAATGTGCAAAATGTGGAAATAATTCAGACTTTGTTTTGACAGGACAAATCAATATGGCCAAAGCTCTTCAACGACTAAAGGACGATTGGTGAGATCGATCCTAACTCCTCCATTACACTGTTAGAACTTATGTCTAGATGTGGAGCATTCATGTTTTAATTCCCCAACTTGAACCCCCTGCACTTAGCTTTATTGTATCTTCATTTTAGATAGTGCAGGAAAAAGGGTCGACCCATTGCTGCCAGGCAGGATCCCATTCGAATGGGTTGACCCCAAGGGTCGACCCCTGCTTGTGGAATTAATTTCCAGAACTGGTTTCATCATGGGTCGACCCCAAGGGTCGACCCTTTCCGCTCGACTTGTTTAGGCTCCAACAAGGGTCGACCCCAAGGGTCGACCCCTGAAAACTCCAGATGTAATTTTTGTGGAGACAGCAACGGTTCTTGAGAGGGTCGACCCATGCTGCCAGGCCCTTCTGGCCCCTCACGAGGGTCAACCCTTTCTGGTCTGGGCGGCGCCGTGAATATGGACTATTGGCATTTCGACCAAATGGTCCAACCACACTTGTGTGGCTGTCCGTAATCCACTCCATAATAAGTGGATCTTGTCCCATGGCCGCCCTTGACCGCCCTAAGCATATATATAATCCTATTGAGATGAAAACCCTAAGTGTAATTCGTATCTTCCTGATTTTGGGTTTTTGCTCTAACCTTTGTGAGTGCAGGTCGCAACCAGCAGCCACAGCCCTTCTTCCACCTTGCTGTATGCGTGAAAGTGAAGGAAAGAAGAGGGATTCAAGCCTCCAAATCGACATCCTGCTGGTTGGCTGCGTGGAGTTCAAGATCGTATCACATCCGAGCACAATCGTCAAGAACGATCATCGGGCTGCACCAAGTGTTCAACGAAATTCGCTGAAGTGATAGGGGGAGCTCCGATCAGGATAAATCATTTTCTAAACTTCTCATTCTGAATCATTTTGCTTGATCTTGAATATTTGTGTAATCATGACTTCATATTCTTGTGTGTGGTGTTCGTGTTCGGAAACACGAACGTGCGTGTGTGTATGTGCGCATGTGCGCGTTTGGCTACCAGATCGGAAGCCGTGTGTGTAAGTGTGTGTGTGTTTGCTGTTCTAAACAGCGTGTGTGTGTGATTCACTCATTAGTGAAGCTTTAATCCTCAAGTGTGAGGGGTGGACGTAGGGGACACGGCTGTGTAACCGAACCACCTAAAAAATCCGTGTGTCTCATGTGCTGTGGATTTTCTGATTCTTGTCGAGTGGGCTTCACGGTGAGTTGAGAGATCACTACACCAGATATTCAAACACATTCCGCACGCATTCACGAGTGTGATCCTGTTCGTGTGAGTATTAGTGGTTGTTTGTTTAATGAGCATTATTTTCTTAAGAAAAGCAAAATTTTATTAGCCAATCAATTCACCCCTCCCCTCTTGATTGCCACATTTGGGACTCAACAATTGGTATCAGAGCATTGGTCTATGTTTAATCTCGACCACACGGTCGTCAGAGCTAGATCCCACTGAATGGCAAACAAAGGGATGATGCCCGAAGGGCATTCTATTCAAAGACCTCCGTTCTTTGATGGATCAAACTATCCCTACTGGAAAAACAGAATGTATGTTTTCCTACGTGCCCAGGATTACGATGTTTGGCGTGTCATAAGTAGGGGTCCATATGTATTATCTGAAAATGAGAATGAGTGGGATGAAGAAGATATTAGGAAGTGTTCAGCGAATTTTAAAGCTATGAATATAATTCAATGTGATGTTCATCCTAATGAATACTCACGCATTTCTACGTGTTCCTCTGCACAGGAGATGTGGAATAAGCTGCGGCTTATGTATGAAGGAACATCGGAAGTCAAGGAAACAAAGGCCAACCTCTTAGTTCGGGACTATGAGCTGTTCACAATGAAGCCAGAAGAATCAATTTCTAATATGTTTGCAAGGCTAACAGAAATTACCAATGGACTAAAGGGACTTGGCAAGGAGTATTCCAACAAGGAACTCGTCAGAAAAGTCCTAAGATCCCTTTCTCCACAGTGGCACTCAAAGGCCACTGTAATTGAAGACTCCAAGGATCTAAGTACTTTAACTCTGGACGAGTTAATTGGCTCGTTGATGACTTACGAGATAAACATCAAAAGGAGCGAGGAGGATCACAAGAAAAAGAAAGCTGTCACCACAATGGCCCTAAAGGTGAATCCACACGATTCAGAGGGCAGTGAAAATGATTCAATTGGCAACACTGAAGATGAGGAATTAGTTGCCATGATCACACAAAGAGCAAGACGGTTTGTGAAACGAACCAGAAATTTTGGTGGTCAGTTCAGAAAAGGACCGAGAAGGCAAGGACCAAACAGAGGAGAAAGTAGCAAGAAAGAAGAAGTGATTTGCTATGAATGCAAGAAACCTGGCCATATGCGGGGTGAGTGCCCCGATCTCATCAAGAAGGTGAAGAAAGGCAAGTTCAGGAAGCCCAAGGCCATCATGGCCACATGGAGTGATGAAGATCAGGAGGAATCCGGAAATGAAGATGGACTAGATGAGCTAGTCTAGAATCTATGTCTCATGGCTAATGACGACGAAGGAGATAAGGTAGATTCTGAAACTGAAACTCTTATTTGTGAACAATGGCAAATTGCATATGAATCTTTATATGAAAAATGTAAAAGATTTAAATCTGAAAACAGAAATTTGAAAAAGAAAATTGATCATTTTGTGCATACTAAAAAATCATGTGAAGAGTGCCATGCTTTAAAATCAGAAAATGAAAACATGAAGCATGAAAATGAAATTCTTGCATCCAAAATTGAACTGTTTGAAGAAGAGATTTCATGCATGAGAGAAGAACAATCCACACTTCTGAAAATGCATGAAGAATTGAAAAATGATATGGAACAAGAAAAGCTTGAAAGCATTACTTGCAATGAAGCCAAAGTAAAGGCTGAAGAACAAAGCCAATCTCGATTGGCTCAAATAAAAGAGTTAAAGGATGCTCTTGCCATCCTTGAAAAATCAAAAGTTCAAACAAACCATTGGGCCCCCATAAGTTCAGCATCCTCCAAACCAAAGAAACACATGCATAACTCCTCTTCAAATGTTGGTAGAAGGAGAAAAAGAGATAGAGCCATCACTTGTTTCTATTGTGGAAAAATGGGTCATGACATGTATGATTGTAGAATTCTGAAATATGATGAAGAAAATTCTGCTGGATTCAGAAATAGATCATATATGCATCATGCGTCTAACCATCATGGACCCAAGCTTGCTTGGGTACCAAAATCTCCATAAGTACTTTGGTTGAATTGCAGGTCTACTCGAGAGCTCAAAGAAACAAATGGTATTTGGACAGTGGTTGCTCTCGGCATATGACGGGAAATAAGGAATGGTTTGTGGACCTGCATGAAAAGGATGGTGGGACGGTAGCATTCGGTGGTAAGGACAAAGGTAAAATCATTGGAGAGGTAAGATAGGTAAGAATCAAAATCATACCATTGAAAATGTATTACTTGTGAAAGGTTTGTATCATAATCTTTTAAGCATAAGTCAACTTTGTGATAAAGGATGCAATGTGATTTTTGATTCTAACCACTGCACTGTCTTGAACAGAAATACTCATGAGATAAAGTTCATTGGTTTCAGGAATAACAATGTCTATATGATAGACTTGAATGATGTCTCTCATGAGAATTTATGTTTAGTTGCAAGGAATAATGATGATGCTTGGCTCTGGCATCACCGGCTTAGGCATGCTAGTTTCAATGTTTTACTGAAATTATCTAGAAATGATTTGGTTATTGGACTGCCCAAGTTGAAGGCCGTCGATGATGGAGTTTGTGGAGCTTGCAGCATGGGCAAACAAACAAGGACATCATTCAAGTCCAAACAAGATGTGACCACATCAAGGCCTCTTGAACTCATCCACATTGATCTCTTCGGACCAAGCAGAACTCACAGCTTGGGTGGTAAATTATATGGATTTGTGATTGTGGATGATTATTCAAGATTTTGTTGGGTTTATTTCCTTTCTCATAAAAATGATGCCCTGATAGAATTTGAAGTATTTTGCAGATTTGTTCAAAATGATAAAGGGTATTGCATCAAAGCTGTGCGGAGCGATCACGGCCGAGAATTTGATAACCATGAGTTCAGCAATTTTTGCAGGGCCCAAGGATATATGCATGACTTCTCCGCACCAAGAACTCCGGAACAAAATGGAGTTGTGGAAAGAAAGAACAGAACGTTGATTGAGATGGCAAGAACCATGCTGAACGAGAATAAAGTACCGAGGTACTTTTGGGCTGAAGCAGTGAACACGGCCTGCTACATCATAAACCGAGCCATGGTAAGACGATTGTTGAAGAAAACTCCGTATGAGCTATACCGAGGTAAGAAGCCAAACATTTCATACTTGAGACCGTTTGGCTCAACATGCTACATTCATAATAATGGTAAGAAGGACCTGGCTAAATTTGATCCCAAAAGTGACAAAGGCATATTGCTTGGGTACTCTCTCAATTCAAGGGCATTTCGAGTGTATAATTTGAGAACTCTTGTAGTTGAAGAAAGCCCACATGTCATTATTGATGAATCATCTCCATCTAGAACTGATGAAAAATCTATTTTGTAGGATGATGAGTTGAAAGATGACAATATCGAGAAGAAGGAAGAAAAATCAGAAAAACAAGAAGCGGAAGAACCAAAAGAAGAGGATGCAAATCAGGAAACTCAACTTGAACAGGAGCTACCAATGCAATGGACATTTGCAAAGGACCATCCGCCGGAGAATGTATTGGGAAATGTACAAGAAGGGATAAGAACACGAGCCTCCTTCAGGGAAGTTGAAACTCATGATTTATTAGCCTTGCTCTCTCAATCTGAACCTCACTCCATTGAAGAGGCCTTGAAAGATGAGTCATGGATCATGGCCATGCAAGAAGAACTACATCAGTTCCAAAGGAACAAAGTGTGGTTCCTCGTACCATGTCCTAAGAATCACTCCGTGATCGGAACCAAATGGGTGTTTCGAAATAAAACAAACGATCAAGGAGTGGTAATTAGGAACAAGGCCAGGCTTGTAGCCAAGGGCTATAGCCAAGAATTAGGAGTTGACTTCGATGAGTCTTTTGCTCCAGTAGCAAGACTCGAGGCAGTGAGAGTTCTTTTATCATTTGTTTGTTGTAACAACATTAAACTGTTTCAAATGGATGTAAAGAGTGCATTTTTGAATGGCTATATTCAGGAGGACGTGTACGTGGAGCAACCACCGGGGTTTGAAGATACCAAGCAACCAGACCATGTGTACAAGCTGGACAAAGCACTCTACGGTCTGAAACAAGCACCCCGTGCATGGTATGAACGGTTAAGTGAATTCCTCATTCAACATGAATTCAAACGAGGTAATGTTGATCAAACCCTCTTTACAAAATTGAATGGTAAGGAAATCTTAATTGTTCCAGTTTACGTTGATGACATTATTTTTTGCTCCACTAAAGATGCTCTCAGCAAAGACTTCGCCAAATTAATGCAAAGTGAGTTTGAAATGAGTCTTATGGGAGAGCTGACTTTCTTCTTGGGATTGCAGGTGAACCAGACGGTTGATGGGATGTTCATACATCAAAGGAAGTATGCAATGGAGTTGCTGAAAAAGTTCAATTTGACAACCACAAAACCACAACCAACTCCAATGTCTACTTCAATAAAAATTGACCAAGATGAAACAGGTAAAACCGTGGACCAAAAACTTTTCAGAAGCATGATAGGTTCTTTGTTGTATTTAACTGCCAGTAGGCCCGACATACAGTTTGCTGTTTGTATGTGTGCTAGATTTTAGTCAAACCCAAAAGAATCACACATGTTGGCTGTTAAACGAATTTTCAGATATGTTGCTGGTTCAGTTAATTTCGGACTATGGTTTCCGCGTAATTCAAGTCTTGATTTGATTGCTTATTCTGACGCCGATTATGCGGGTTGCAAAGTGGATCGGAAACGCACCAATGGGTATTGTCAGTTTCTTGGGGGCTGCGTGGTCTCATGGGCCTCCAAGAAACAAAATTCGTGGCATTATCTACTGCCGAAGCCGAATATGTGGCTGTCGGTAGTTGTGTAGCCCAGGTGTTATGGATCCAACAGCAATTGATTGATTATGGCATTTCTTTTAAAAACACCTCAATTCTCTGTGACAACACCTCTGCCATAAACTTGTCCAAAAACCCTGTTCATCACTCTCGAACCAAGCATATTAAAATTCGACATCATTTCATTAGAGATCATGTAAGTAAGGGTCATGTAGAAATCAGTTTCATTGAAATCGATCGTCAATTTGCCGACATTTTCACCAAACCTCTAAGTGAAGATAAGTTCACTACATTTAGAAGAGAACTAGGGGTTTGTAGGATAGAAGAGTATGATTCATAACCATGTGCATCATGTGTATACAGGTCACTTCATTACATGTGATTACATTAGTTCCATGCACATTGTAATTCCCTTGTCATGCATATGCATCATGTTATGTGAAAAACAAAAGAAAAAATCAAAATGTGTGAAAAATCACTTTGGTGTGCTTCTGCGTTTCTACTATGTATATTGTATTCACCTATGTTCATTGTTATTTCTATGGCCAAAATCACCTTGGATACAATTACTTTGCCAACAAAGGAGCTAATTTGTTCAAAATCAGAAATCCGATTAAATGGACCATAAACGTCTTATATATTCTTAGTATCTTTTTCACAAACATCTCCCCAATTGATTTCAACCCACAATTTATTCAAATTCCTTGATTTCATAAAATTTTACAATTGGGGACTCGAGATGGACACTCCTTGACACTCTCTTCACGTTCTTATTTCATAATGCTGAAAACCCGAAAACGGGTCGACCCATGGGGTCGACCCTCGCGAATCCAGCAAATGGGTCGACCCTTGGGGTCGACCCTCGCGCATCCGGTTCGGCCAAGGGGTAAGAGAACCAACGGGTCGACCCATTGGGTCGACCCAAATCGGCGGGGCGGCTCACCCGCACCCAAGCCGTTCCAACAAGGGTTCCAACTCCAACTCTCCCATGGCTATAAAACATTTCTTGCCCCCCTCCTAGCCTTGCCACCACCCTTTGCAAGCCCTAAACAACCCTTCCTTGGCATCCAAGACATCAAGCCCTAGCCGCGGTTCTCCGGGTGGCATCCGCGCGAAATCTTCTCCTTGTGGTTTAAAGTGTCATCTTTTGATCTTCACTCCCTTGAGGTAAGCTTCTGATGTTTGTGGAGGATCATAGATTCACACTTCTCGCATTCCTCTTTGGTCGAACCTTCAAGATCTATACCCCATCAGTGGTTCTTCCGGTTTGTGTTTTAGATGGCCCCGAAGAAGCGTACTTCTCGCAAAGGTGAGGCATCGAGCTCCAGGCAAGGGCGTCGATCTCACACCGCCGCTCCTCAGCCCGCAAGCAAAGTCTTGGATCGAACTGTTCTACGTCCACGGGCGGTAAACTTTGAAAATCTTAGTCGCCATCTACGTTGATTAGTTGATCTATTATGCAGCCAGCCGAACTTGCATATTTTCATGTCTGCACATCGCCGCATTTACCCCAATCTGGTACACCAATTTTATAGCAATTTGGGTGTTTCGGGTGATGTTCCAATTACAACAGTTAATGGACAAGAAATTGTTTTATCACCACACTTGTTGGGACTTGCCCTTGACCTGCCAAATGAAGGGTATGCATTTGGTGATGTAGAAGTTTCGGATGCCACTGTCTACAGCTTTATGACTTCTGAAGAAATAGGTGACCAGTCGGTCGCCGGATTAAATGCCAACCAGTTCCCTCCTATGCAACGTATATTGCACAGAATGATTACAACAATGTTGTTACCACGTGGAGGAGGCCATGACAAGGTTACGGAGAAACATATGTTCTTGTTTTACTGCTTATTCGGTGGAATTCCCATTAAATTTCCACAACTTATTCTTGATCACATTTGTTCAAGCATTATGCACAAGCACCGCACTCTGCCATATGCTGCGGCCTTGACAGCCATCTTTCTTATATGAATATTGATTTGTCAAAAGAAGCATTTCAAACTATCCGTGACGCGGACATCTACACGTATCAATCTATTTGTCACCACATGGGGTTTGAAGAGAAAGATGGCGTGTTAGTTCGTCAAATGAAAAGGGCAGTACCAACAGACAGTTCCAAAGATAATGAGGATGACAATGAAGATCAGGCTGAAGATGCTCATGTTCCTGCAGCAGGAATGCCTTCTGAGGAGGTACAACTAATCATGGACCGTTTGGATTCCATTGATGACCGGTTAGACACGTATGGGGAGACTATGGAGGCTATGCAACAAGAGCTTTCTGATCTGAAACTCTCTCACCAGGAGCACTCTCAGTTTGTCACCGACGCCTTGGCCAGCCAAGCCCATATGTTTGATGAAATCTTAGCATATATAAGGCGTCCTCCTAGTTCCTCCACTCCGGATGACGGTGATGACTAAACAGCGTTGCTCCTCTAGTTTGGCGTTTTGCTAATCCTATTTCACCCCCTCCTTTTTGATGATGTCAAAGGGGGAGAACTCTTGGCCTATATGTGCCCCGGCTACTATATGTAAGTGTGTGATGTGTGCCTGCATGCATGTGTGCTTTTATCATGTTTCTAGTTCATTAGTCCTGTTGCATTTCCTTTTAGTTTTCATGCATTGCATCTTGTTATTTGCATTACAGACCTTGTTCCTTTTCCACTAATTGTCGGCAAGAAAACTTTGGGAATATGCCAAATGATGATCAATCTTATATTTGGATTTCCATTTGACCATGTCCTTGAACTGATGAATTGATTCATGTATATGGAATGGTAGATGCTTTACAATGTGGTTTCTATTATTTTGTCATCATCAAAAAGGGGGAGATTGTTGAACCCCCTCCTCATGTATATGACTTATGATTTTTGATGATGATCAAATGTTTTGTATGAACTGAAAATGAGCATAACTACGCTCTGGAAATGAACACATCACTTGAAGACATGGTATTTGAGAAGGCTCAAGCACAACAACTCATTGTAAGTATTTTGGTCTCAATGTGCAAAATGTGGAAATAATTCAGACTTTGTTTTGACAGGACAAATCAATATGGTCAAAGCTCCTCAACGACTGAAGGACGATTGGTGAGATCGATCCTAACTCCTCCATTACACTGTTAGAACTTATGTCTAGATGTGGAGCATTCATGTTTTAATTCCCCAACTTGAACCCCCTGCACTTAGCTTTATTGTATCTTCATTTTAGATAGTGCAGGAAAAAGGGTCGACCCCAAGGGTCGACCCATTGCTGCCAGGCAGGATCCCATTCGAAAGGGTCGACCCCAAGGGTCGACCCCTGCTTGTGGAATTAATTTCCAGAACCGGTTTCATCATGGGTCGACCCCAAGGGTCGACCCTTTCCGCTCGACTTGTTTAGGCTCCAGCAAGGGTCGACCCCAAGGGTCGACCCCTGAAAACTCCAGATGTAATTTTTGTGGAGACAACAACGGTTCTTGAGAGGGTCGACCCCAAGGGTCGACCCATGCTGCCAGGCCCTTCTGGCCCCTCACGAGGGTCGACCCCAAGGGTCGACCCTTTCTGGTCTGGGCGGCGCCGTGAATATGGACTCTTGGCATTTCGACCAAATGGTCCAACCACACTTGTGTGGCCGTCCGTAATCCACTCCATAATAAGTGGATCTTGTCCCATGGCCGCCCCTTGACCGCCCTAAGCATATATATAATCCTATTGAGATGAAAACCCTAAGTGTAATTCGTATCTTCCTGATTTTGGGTTTTTGCTCTAACCTTTGTGAGTGCAGGTCGCAACCAGCAGCCACAGCCCTTCTTCCACCTTGCTGTGTGCGTGAAAGTGAAGGAAAGAAGAGGGATTCAAGCCTCCAAATCGACATCCTGCTGGTTGGCTGCGTGGAGTTCAAGATCGTATCACATCCGAGCACAATCGTCAAGAACGATCATCGGGCAGCACCAAGTGTTCAACGAAATTCGCTGAAGTGATAGGGGGAGCTCTGATCAGGATAAATAATTTTCTAAACTTCTCATTCTGAATCATTTTGCTTGATCTTGAATATTTGTGTAATCATAACTTCAGATTCTTGTTTGTGGTGTTCGTGTTCGGAAACACGAACGTGCGTGTGTGTATGTGCGCATGTGCGCGTTTGGCTACCAGATCGGAAGCCGTGTGTGTAAGTGTGTGTGTGTTTGCTGTTCTAAACAGCGTGTTTGTGTGATTCACTAGTTAGTGAAGCTTTAATCCTCAAGTGTGAGGGGTGGACGTAGGGGACACAGCTGTGTAACCGAACCACCTAAAAAATCCGTGTGTCTCATGTGCTGTGGATTTTTCGATTCTTATCGAGTGGACTTCACGGTGAGTTGAGAGATCACTACACCAGCTATTCAAACACATTCTGTACGCATTCACGAGTGTGATCTTGTTCGTGCGAGTATTAGTGGTTGTTTGTTTAATGAGTATTGTTTTCTTAAGAAAAGCAAAATTTTATTAGCCAATCAATTCACCCCTCCCCTCTTGATTGCCACATTTGGGACTCAACAGGACACATGATGCAAGATGGCAATCCTAGCCAAACACAATACTCTCCAGCCAAAGGAGAAACCAAACGCACTCCCGACCAATAGAAAACTCCGCACTCGACCAGATCTCGAATCTCGCGCATGCTGGAAAGAACTCTGCTGTTGGGTAGCCGACTGCTGGCTACGACCCAACAAAGACTGCCCCTGGCTAATAGGTCCTCGAGTCCTCTGCATATCCATCTCCAAAGAAGCCACCACGCGAGATGCTGTCTCCAAATCAGTGGCAGCGTTCGCGATCAAATGGTGCCTCAACTCCTGCCTCAAGCCCTATACTCTTGTCGAGTCGGGAGTGACAGACTGTCAGTCTCTGTGACTTCGACCTTCGAGTTTTTGGTCGTGTTGACCGTTGAGTCCAGGTTATTTCACCGTGGTGCGTGTGTCGATTTTCATGCCGTGAGACTGGTGCTAGTAGCTTTATCGATGTTACGTCTTGTTGGTGCGGTGTCCGCGACCGGGTGGTCGGGGTTACACCTTGGACAGCGTGTCCAGGTTGGCCGTGTCCTGGGAGACAAGCATCTACGGCGGGGTTGCCGTGGGTTTTTACTTCGGTAAGTGGTACTAGTGTGGTTCGGTAGCCCCCGACCGTGAGATCGGGGTGTGTTTTCTGGTACAGTAGGAGTAGCTATAGTGCCGAGTTTTGACCGGCCACCGGTTCGCTATTCCTACTGTCGTTGTAGCTTTCCCTTCCGCTACCGCCGTTGTTTTCGGTTGGGGTTCCGCGGGATCCCTGTTGAGTCTCTGTTTTGGAGACTCATCCCTGCTTTTCAGGTTTGGCGGTTCTTCCTCGATGTTCAAGGGTGCGTTCGGAGGTTCTCAGTTACCAGCTCGTCGGGCCGAGTGTTCACTCGGCATGTGGTACGTTTTACTGCTTTAGACTGTACTTTCAGTTGGATAGGACTCTGTTGTTGTAGTAGTTGTTTATTTATTTCTGTTAATTATTGAATTATCCCGCTTACATCCTATTTCTTTGTGCCTCCGCACTCCTTTTAGCCCTTCCGAGTCCTCCGACTCGTGGGCGGCGGGCCAAGATTCGAATGGTATCGGGTCTTTCCCGGTATCCGGATCTTGGGTCGTTACAAATTCAGTCAACCAAGTTGAAAATCAGGCAACCTATTGCTGCATAGCAGGTGCTCAACACATTACTGCTAAGTGCAAGGGCTCTGGACTTGCAGAAATGAAGAGGCAAAGTCTGATCAGTCAGTCAACTGACAAAGGCAAAATAAGTCGACCTGACCAAAAATCAGTCGACAGATATAGAAGATAGTCGACTGATATGCAACTGAGTCGACAGACATTCTGGCACAAGTCAGTAGAAGAAACCAATTCAAGACAACACATATAGGTGCACGTTTTCACTACCAAAATACAATGAAGATTAGCTGGCAAGTGTTATCGAAGGGGTTGGTTAGCATATTGAGATGATGCAATGAAGATGGGTTGCGTTGAGGAAGAATTGACAGAAGAATGCAAAAAATAGTGGACCCAGCCAAAACTAAGTCGACTGATATGAAAATCAATCGACAGACATTTACCTAGGTCGACTAACTTTTTGTTCCAGTCGATAGACTTGTGTTCCAAGGCAGCACATATGAAGACCCATCTGAAGCTCCATTCAAGGAAGTCAGCTGATCATCTGAAGCTCCATTCAAGCAAGTAATAAGATACTATTTTTCTTCAATCATGCAAGCTCAAGCCAGTAGAGGCCAAGCACAAGTCAGCAGATATTCTGAACTATGCCAAGACAGCATGCACGGTACACTGATTGATGGTGGCCGAGACCACCAGTGCATCAGAATGGGAGGTGGTTACGCCATCTAGGTCATCGTCTAAGAAGACAATAGGATCTCTCAGATGCCCTGGGAGGGCGGTTTCCAGTTGGGAATCATCGACTCATTCCACGGTGTGGATGGCCGATGCGTATCGTCATCGGCTGCTCGCGCTGTCTCCACCCGCTGTCGGCCCCCCAGAGATCATCATGATCTCCTTTCCGTTGGGTCGGTTGTCGAGGGGCGGAGGTGTCCGATGTCGCTTCTCCGTGGCCTTGGCGAGGAATTTATCAAGGAGTCCTCTGCAGACGAGGTCCTCGATGGCATCCCTTAAGTTGATGCACTCGACGGTATCGTGGCCGTGGTCGCGATGGTAGTGACAGTATTTCTTCTTGCTCCTCGAGCGCAGATCCGATTTCATCCGGGGAGGCCATTTGAGAAATGGTTCCTCACGTATTTCTATCAAGATTTGATCAGGAGGAGCCGTCAGGGGTGTATAGTTGCGATAATTGCCCCTTTCTTTTTCTGGGCAGTCGCGGTGGTCTCTGATAAGTGTGCATTTTTATATGTTAAATAATGTTATATCACACTTTTATGAGCATTAATGTGCATCACTATTCATTTATCACACTTAATTCTAATCTAGATCAAAATATTTAGTTTGGTGAAATTAAGTAATTTTAATAAATAAATTTACTTATTTTGCAGGTACAAAAAGGATGATGACAAGAACTTCACGAGTCTGCACAATAATGGGCCCAAGTCCGTTAAAGATGAAAAGAAAAAAAAAAGAAAAAAAGTGAGACAAAAAAGAGAAATAAATAGTTATAGATATATTTACTCATATATGATATATGTATATATACAGCAAGTTCTCATGTTGCATGCATGGCAGCCAGCATGCAAACGTGCAAGGCTTCACGTTAGCTTCACAGGGACTTCACGCAGGTAGCAGCTGGCTTCGACCAAGTTGGCAGGGTGGCTTGGGCGCAATGCACGCGAGAGAGAGAGAAGGCAAAGTAAGCAAAGCAGGCCATGGCAAGGCAACAGTGGCGCGTCGGGCTTCAAGTGGGCCTCCTCACGCGGGAACACGCGGCAACGAGGGCGCCTTCGGCGAGTCTTCATGCACAGGTCGGCAAGCAGCAAAGGAGGACTTCGGGCGTACACAGGCAGCTAACGGCCTCCCAACGCAGGCGGACGGGCCAGATTCTCCACGGGGCCGACGTGAAAGACGTGAAGAGAAAAATAGAAAGAAAGAAGAAGGAGAGAGAAGTAAGGCAGGCTGTTCACCCCTTGAGGCTTCAACGTTGGCGGCAGGCCTTTCTTCACACAAATTCTTCAAAGTGGGCACAAAGAGGGCTAGATTTTCAACAAAAGCTATAAAATGGCATCTTGGATGTTCACATTGAGAATGGGGTTAATATTGACCCTATAAAATGGAGTCCTATTGTGATGTGAGGAAGGAGTTCTTTTTGGCCTTTGTAGATCTAAGTATGGAGAGTTTGAGAGTTTTGCTTGAGAGCTTTTGGTTCCAACTGTGTTGTAATGAATGTTTACGAGAGTTTAGTCCTTTATTAGCCTCATTATTTATTATTCTGTTCTTCATTTCATTTTCTTGTCTTCACGAAACTTCTTCATCTTTAAGTGTTCTATATTCTCTTCTTCTACATCTTCCTCTAATTCCTCTCCGTTTTCAAGTTATTATACGTTTTTTTCACTTATTGTCCTGGCATATTACTGTTTATCCGAGATGCTAGTCTCTTTTATTCCTCCATTTTGAAGCTCTTCTGATCTTCTTTTCTCTCTGAGTTCTTCATGAAAGTTCTTTCTCTTATATATATCTAGATTTTCTTCTTCTACCTCTTCCTCTAAATATTCTTCGTTTTTAAGTTATAGTTAGTTTTCAAAGGTTTTATCTTTTACGATTTTACTATTCATCCGCGCATATAGCTGCCAATTTTTCATGTTTTTTACCTTCTTCCTCACGTTTTCTGTCTCTGAGTTCTTCAACAACTTTCTTCCTCTCTTCGTCCTCTACAACTTTTTATTCTTCCATTTCTTATCATTATCTCTAGATTTTAAGTTATTCTCCTTCTTCTAACCCCCTATTTTTAATATAATTTTATTATGTTTTCAACTTGGTCTTTTCCTACTTCTTCTATCTATCTCCCTCTTCCTTATTTCTTCACACACCCCAAGGCGGTTATTCATCTCTCGGTTCTCTCACAGCGTCGGCTTCCAAGGCGGGGTGATCCACTCAAAGGCTCGGCGAGGAGACGACGGCGTTCTTCGTCCATCTCTTGGCTACAATTTTCTTCCATTTTCTCTTTTTATTTCAAAGTTGTAATTTTCATTTTTCATAGATTGTACTCTTTCACTTTCATATAAATAAAAGTCATCTTTGTAACTTTTGATATTTTTCTCTTTCTATATCTTCCAATTTCTCTTCTTTACCCCTCTCATATTCTTTAGTTTATTTTCATACAATTTATTTCCTTTTCATTAGTTTAATCTCACTCAAAAATTCACTCTTCAAAACATAAGATTTTTCCAACTTATTTAAAATAAAATCTTTCTTCCCCATGGGATCGACCAGTATTCACTACTCTGCTTGAATTTTAATATTTTTAAGTGAGTGAGTCCGGTTAATTTTTGAAATTGTGACACAATATTTTTAAACGACGGGTGTCGGAGCGCATCAGTCTCCGTCGCGTCGCTCCCGTTTGTTCCGTCCTTCTCGTGGCGAGTCGGCGGGTCTCTTTCGGACGGACCGATCTGTTCTGGCCGCGGGGCCTAAGGCCGCAGTGTTCTCCTCGCAGCGCACATGCTTCTGTGCGAGGGAGAGAAGAACAGGAAGGGTTGTCGGGACTTCAACTCCGAGCGCACGTCGGAGGATGTGGTCTCACGTCCCCTGGGTGAGTGCGGTGGTCGCGATACCGACGTTGAGGTGTGGGATCCGGAGCGCCTCCGCTCGGAAGCGGGAGACGAAGTCCCACAACGTCTCTTCTTTCCCCTGCCTGAGGGCGAGCAGGGTCACCACTGATTTAGCCACCTTTCGGCAGCCAATGAAGTTCTCCCTGAACAACTTCTTAAGCTGCTGGAAGGAGGAGATGGTCCTGGCCGGTAGGGACTCGAACCAGGCCCGGGCGTTCTCCCGAAGAGTCGTAACGAATGTCAGACATTTCATAGTATCCGAGGCCCGGTGGAATACCAGGTGGGACTCGAAGCTGTGCATGTTGTCGACCGGATCGGTGGTGCCGTCGTAGGAGGTGAACGACGGTAACTGGAGCTTTGGCGGGATGGGGGCTTCCATTATCTCTCTGGAGAAGGGAGCATAAAAGTCCTGATCGTCGTCGATTAGGTGATGCGGGATGGACACGCGACTTGACTTCAAATGGATATGCGATCCTCGGACTCTAAGCAAGCTCGCGATCGTCCCTAACGAGGGAAGAGTCGGACGTGCGCGGTTGAGAAATCGGCAAAGAGATAGGGTGGTCAGCTCTCTCTTGTGCCCGGATCGGGTCACGGGACGGTATCTCTCTCTCTCGCAGCAACATCAATGATATAAAAGTAAAGCGGGCTACGATCCTAGTATGCTCTCTAGCAGTGGCATATAAAACATATACGAACTAAGCAAAGTGCCGAGTAAGGAGCGAACACGATACCTCCACGCGCCTGGGGTGGGGACGACTTCCGGAACAGTAAATACACAATAATTACAGCAAGATAAAATACTGCCCACTCCACGCAGGGAGGTAAAGGGCGACACAATGGGACCCGGGAGTAGCGGTTTCGGGTTGACGAGCCACTTCTTGTGTTGCTTCGGCGGCACACGTACTCACGACCGTGGGACCCACGTGCTGGTCCGAGGGGCCGTGTGGGACCGGGGTGGCACCACTGCTGTGGGGATGCCTGGAAGGGCGCTCCCTGGGACGGCGGTGTGCTGGTTCGCCGGCCGGAGGCCGGGCGGCTCCGATCTCCACTCGCCGGAGTTCCTGGCCACGGATCTACAGTTCTATTTTACAACGCGCGACCCGACGAGATCTGCTACTGTGGTCACTCCCGACGTCGAATCGATGCACAAGAGGTACCGATGGAAAGCTGACTTGAAGTCCTTCGATCTATGGCCAGAGAAAGAATTTGAATTTCCCGTTGATGGCCTTTATCGAATTTTCAAGCTGCTGGCTCACATGATCTGAAAACTCAGGGTAGATTTGAGTTTTCCTGAGAGTTGGCATTGACCACGATGTAGACCTTCGATTCAGGTTTTGAGCCCTTCATGAAAGTTGTAGAGAGCGAAGTGAGGAAAATGGGGATATATCTTATGCAAGATTTGGTGGAAGTTTCGATTTTGTGGGGATTTTATACTGACTCGGGGTCGGATCTAGACAGCAGAAACATATCTGAATTTGAGGGAAAGACTCAATTTCTAAAAATAGGTAGAGGGATTTTGAAATTCGACGAAAATTTGTGAAGGATGGAGAAGGTGGACAAAACCTCTAATAAATTTGGGGATTCTAACAAAAATCAAAAAGGGGGTCGAAAGGTGGAAGAACTAAGCTTCTGCTACACAGATCTGAAAAGGGATAGATCAGGAAGATAGAAAGACACGAAAATAGAAAAATATAAAACGAACTTTGAATGATGTGATGTTTTTACTGGAGGTTGGGAATCAAGAGAGGAACCAACCCTGAAAATCGCAACGCCAGATGATGTCAGAGTTGTGAGTTAAAAATCCCGGAGTGGGACTCTATCCAACCAAACAGAACCTTGGACAAAACTTCGGAGACGGCTTCGCGGCGGCTCGATGGCGGCACGAACGGCGGCGGCGGCACCAGAGATGAAATCAGAGATAGAGGGGCTCAGGTAGAAGGGGTTCTCAACCCTGAAATACAGAGGGAAGAAGGAGGAACCAAGAGGAGAGAGATAGGGGCGCACCAAGCTCCAATGCTCATTCAATATTTTCTTCTCATTAATTCATGAAAAATATAATAAATGGAAAATGACCACTAATGCCCTCAGATCTAGGGTTGGGAGGGGTATACAAGGTATAGAACTAATTAGTTCTAATAGACATAATTTTCAAAAATTAAATTAACCCATAAAAGGGGGGGCGCCCCCTTGACTAAGAGACAAGGTAGGTGGCCAACTTTGACAATTTACACCACTTGTCTCCCCATGTGTCCAATTGACTTGTCAAACCTTCTAGATGCCACAGTGGCTTTTGACCAGCCCCACATGGATGAGGTGGACCAATGGGGAAGGAGTGGGGGCCCCCTAGCAGGTCCTACTGGCATTTTGCACATAAACCCACACAATCCTAAGGAAGAACAAATAGGCTCATAAAGCCTTACAATTGCGAATCTACTTCCCCCGGGATATAAAAATAAATAAAAAAGACACAAATATAAAAATAAAATGTACATGCTCGGAGTTGATTCCCATCATTAGGCCACGATTTCTGGCGGCCAGGAGGACGTCGTCCAGGTATCGGACTTTGTCCTCTATCTCATCAATGCGCTGGAGCCGGTGATCCATCTCCGGGTTGGAGTGCAATGGACTGCGCTCCCTTGGTGCGGGCGTGCCGCACGATCGTTGGGTCCTGGCGACCGAGGCATGGGAAGCCTCCCGCACTTGGTGAGGATTTTCCCCAGTCCGAGCCTCCTCGTCCTACCGTCGTCCGAGCAGGAGGCGCTGGGGGCCCGTCGGCCGCTTCAAAAGCTCTTGATAGAGTCCCGTCAGGGCTTGAATCTGCTGGTGGATTTCGTCGAGATCGTCGGGGGTAACCTCTTGGAGAGGGTGAGCCGAAGAAGCTTCCTGAGACCCTCGGCTGGAGTTGGGTCCCTAGTGGGAACCGCGCCCCCGGTGGCTGGAGTTGCGAAGGCTTCCACGGGGTGCCATAGCTTTCCGTACGTCTTCCCACAGACGGCGCCAAGAAGTGTAGAGGTAGAAAACTGGTTTCTATGTCACGTACCACCTTCTCTATTTCTTGAACGTGGAAGTCGTCCCGCACCCGTGGAGGCCTGCAAGCACTAGGAAAAAAGGGACGTCAGAAGGAGTCCCGGGTGTTACCCTAGGGGACAACCCTCCGATGCTTAAGTCAGCAACAGACTAATGAAGAGTAGAGAAGAGCCAATGAGAGAGAGAGGAAGATCGTAGTAGGAGGTCGAGGAGCCGTGTAGATCCCCCAGACGAGTGCTCGCCACTCCCAGTGCTCACTCAGTGAGTGCTCGCTGGGCGGTAAGATCACCGGAGGGGGCCTTCCTTCGAGTGTGGACTGTTGTTGCTGCTTTCTCTCTGTGTAGTCGGGCTAATAGCTCTATTCTCTGGTGTAGCGGTTTGGCAGAATCATCCATCCTGTCCTCTTTTTTCTGTCGATGTCCTTCTTATAGGGGTTATCTTGGAGCGGGAAGCCTTATCCCTTGACAGGGAAAGGCGTAAGTGGTAGAGTAACGCTTTCCCGCTATAGTGGTGGGAGTTTCTCGTTAGAGGGCGATTACTCCGGCATCGTTGGTCTCGGGGCGAGTCTTACGGCGCTCGTAGAGAGTGCTCGCCCGTTATGGGGTTGAGGCCGACGTCGTGGGGGGTAACGGTCGGTCGTCGGAGGGTCTTCCGGCGATCACTGCGCTTGGGCCGTTGCTTTTACGCGCTGTAGAATCCGATGCCAAGTCGAGTTGGGCGCCCCTTGATGGGGCGTGACTGTTTGGACGTCTCTTGGGCGTGCTGTAGATGCGGGGTTGGACTGGATCTATCGCTATTGGGCCGATCGTGGGTCAAGCTGGATTTACGCTCCTCAGTTATATTTAAGAGACTAAAAAGAAATATGTTCATTTGTACGGATTAATAAATATTTTTTAAAATTTATCATCATCATCATCATCAGAGTCTTGTCCCAATTAATTGGGGTCGACTACATGAATCATGTTCCGCCAAATATTTTTTAAAATTTATCATATTTATATAAATCTTTAATTGTTATAAAATTTTAAAAATATCTCTGAATATTTGGTAATAGTTATAATTATACACTATGAATATAACATTTGATAGAAATATTTGGCGGAACAAGATTTACGTAGTTAACCTCGAATAACTAGGATAAGGCTATGATGATGATGGTGAATTGTAATTATACATTTCTGCTTCTAATAATAGTAAATAAATATATTATAAAAATATTACTAAATATCTAAAAGTCAAAAGTACTCTTTTTTTAATAAAAGTTCACTTGAGGATAAGTTCATCCTTTCAGCTGTTAAATGGCACTTGAGTCAAAACAACGGTATAGTCATAGTTATTTGGATATATTTAAAAATATTTTTGATAAATTTTGATACTCAGAAATATATATAAATATGATAAATTATGAGAGTATATATATATTCACAATTACTTGGATGCATTCGGAAATATTTTTGAGAATTTATGACACTCAAGTATTTACGTATAAATATGTTACAGATATATATGTGCAAAAAACTATATTTTAAGGGGGCCGGTATGCCACGTGGCATCCGTGGAGAGTTCAACAGAGGATCCGCAAACGACCTGTAGCGGGTATTTCTCGGGTGTGAAAGAGGAGGTTCCGTCTGATTCCGATTCCGACTGGGTGGCGGTCGGGGGAGTGGGGGTGGATATATCATACAGAGGAGGCCCCTAGCCGGTCCCTCATCTGGTCCTCCCCGACGCTTCTGCCCCTTCCTCCAACACACCGTCCCCGGAAGCGAAGTAGGGTTTCGTTCCCCGTCTTCCCTTCTCCGGCGACTTATTAGGGCTTATTCCGTCCTCCGGCCTTCCTTGGCTTCTCGGACAATGGCGACGTCTTCAGGTAACCAATCCTACATCCGTCTCTCTTTTCTCCTGGGATCGGGCCATTCGTGGTTCTCAAATCGATCCCTGCTGTGTTGCGCCTTGATCGCTTCTGGATTGAATTGATAGGGCGTCGAGTTAAGTGCACCGATTATTAGCCTTTTAGGGTTCTTGAATGAGTTTTTGCGTTTCCCTCTAAGTTTTACTCGCGCCCGCGATCTTTCGGGTTTGGGTTGTGCCTATAAACAGCTTCAAAGGGTGTTTTTGGAACGTTTCTTCCAGTAAGCCAGAGGGAGATCTTCCTGCATCCAGCGGTTCTCCTCCTAGCTCGGAGCTCCGGTGCTTAACTCTGGAATTTCCTGGCAGATCTGGGAACGGAAGTAGGAGTTGGGAAGAACACTAGGGAAGACACTACAGCTAATTCAAAGAATAACTATGGAACAGATGAGTTGGTATTTCCGGATGAGGCCCAAAAATGCCAACCATCCATGTTTTATACTCTTTGGGAACCAAGAAGAGTTACAGATATGAGTGGAGGCTCCGCCACAACAATCCTTGGCGAGTCCTTCATAAGAAGAAAATAACAGAATATACGGAAATTGGATATTTCCTAATTAATGCTGGAGACAGTTTAACTGTCGGTCCACGGTGGTTGAGCTCCATAAGACAACTAGACCGGCCGGTAATTATTTACCCGTAACAAATTCCTCCCCCCTTTTGAGAATGACCTTGTCCTCAAGGTCAAAGGTGGGATACGAGGAAGTGAATGCTCCATAATCCTCCCAGGTTGCTTAGGAGGGTGGTAGGCCGCGCCATTGGATGAGAAGTTGGACAGCGGCCTTGTTGTCTCGTTTGATAAGCCGCCGGCCCAACAATTGTTCAGGTTCCCTGTCCAATTGAGGCAAGTTGTCTGGAAGTGATATGGCAGGAGGTGAATGGCTGCCCAATTTGAGCTTTAACTGTGAAATGTGGAAGACCAGATGAATTTTTGCGGTTGGGGGCAGTATCAATTTATATGCAACAGCTCCAATCTTTTGAGCAATCTGATAAGGTCCATAATATCTAGCACTTAGCTTGTTATTGTATCTGGTGACCACCGAGTGTTGTCTGTAAGGTTGCAGCTTCAGGTACACCCAATCACCTACAGAAAATTGTTTATCTGTGCGATGACTACCAGCAAGACGCTTCATTCTCTGTTGAGCTTTAGAGAGATGGTCTTTGAGTTTTTTTAAGATATGGTCCCTCTTCAGAAGTGTGTCCCCCACTTCTTGGACTGAGGTAGTGCCCGGAACATAGGATAAGAGGGAAGGAGGAGGGATTCCATAAACTGCCTCAAAGGGGGTGGTAGCAGTTGAAGAGTGAAGGGAGGTATTATACCAAAATTCTGCCCACGGAAGTCATTGAAGCCACTGATGCTGTTGCTGAAAACAGAAGCAACGAAGATAAGTCTCCAAACACTTATTCAAGCTTTCAGCCTGACCATCAGTTTGGGGGTGGTAAGCACTGCTCATTCTCAAATTCACCCCTTGCAGCTTGAATAATTCAGACCAAAAGCGGCTGGTGAAAATAGTATCTCTGTCAGAGATAATAATAATAATCATCATCATCATCAGAGCCTTATCCCAATTAATTGGGGTCGGCTACATGAATCCTGTTCCGCCAAAGATTTCTATCAAGTGCAATATTCATATTTAAACTCAAGGAACTAATGTTCTTCCTAATAACATCGCACCATCTCATTTTAGGCATTCCTCGAGCTCTTTTACTAGCATCCACTAAGATTTGGTCACATCTTTTAACCGGCGCTGAGTTAGGGCGACGAAGCACATGTCCAAACCACCCGAGTCTATTTTCTCTCATTTCACTATCAATTGGAGCTATCCCTAAGTCCTTACGGATGCGCTCATTCCTAATCTTGTCTTTCTTAGTCTTGCCACACATCCATCTCAACATCCTCATCTCTGCTACACACATTTTGTGGATGTGTTCCTTTCGTACTGCCCAACACTCGGTACCATATAACAAAGCAGGTCTCACAGCCGTTCTATAAAACCTCCCTTTGAGTTTCACAGGTATACGACGATCACAAAGGACACCTGATGCACTTCTCCATCTTAATCAGCCTGCCTTAATCCTATGTGTAACGTCATCATAAATCTCCCCATTCTCTTGTATGATCGACCTTAAGTATCGAAAGCTATTACTCTTCGGAATGTTATGTCCATCAATTAGAACCATGTCTTCCTGAACCACTCTCCCATTACTAAAATTACATTGCATAAACTCTGACTTACTCCTACTAATTTTAAAACCTTTAGACTCCAAGGCAAGTCTCTAACGCTCTAACTTAGCATTTAGAGCATCAATACTCTCATCAATTAAAACAATATCGTCAGAGATAATAACTTGTGGTAACCCATGTAGCCGGACCACACCTTGGACAAATTCATGTGCTACAGATACTGCAGTATATGGATGCTTGAGGGCAATAAAATGAGCATATTTGGACAGCCGTTCAATAACTATCAAAATAGTAGATTTCTGTTGGGAAGTTGGTAGACCATCTATAAAATCCATGTGGATGTGAGTCCATATTCTTTCTGGAATGGGCAGGGGTTGGAGGAGACCTGCTGGATACTGCTGGACAGATTTGTTCTGTTGACATATATCACATTCTTTGACAAAAATCGTCACAGTCCTTTGCATGCCAGGCCAGTAAAAAGTCCTTCTCAACCTAGATAAGGTTTTATGATA
Organism: Amorphophallus konjac; assembly: GCA_022559845.1. NCBI lineage: Eukaryota > Viridiplantae > Streptophyta > Magnoliopsida > Alismatales > Araceae > Amorphophallus > Amorphophallus konjac. Next base: position 86,258,204 of record CM040126.1, on the reverse strand, counting down.
GCCTGAATGTCCCCCTTCAGGGGATGAATGATGTGCCTGCAATAAAGTGGGTATTAACTGATGGGATTGGTACAGATAGATTCTGTTCTTGTAATAGAGTACAACCCCTTTCACAGAATACTTGCGAGGATTTAAATTCCCAGAATTCCATTTGTCTATTAAGGCCTCGAATGTATCATCAGTGGAATATGCTGTTTGAATATCTTGAAACCAAACAGGCACCAAGACTGAAATGGCAAAGGAAGTAGTTGTAGATGGGGCCTCATGAAGTCTAGAAAATGCATCTGCTGCATGGTTATGGTGGCCTGCTTTATACTTTAAATTGAAATCATATCCCAGTAATTTAACCAGCCAACGTTGCTGAGCTGGTGTATGCACTTGTTGATTCAAGAGATATCTGAGGCTCTGATGGTCGGTTCTAATAATGAAAGGTCTGCCCAGTAGATAATGTCTCCATTTCTGTACTGTGAATATGATGCCTCCATTTCTTTTTCATAAGCTGATTTTCCTAGTTGCTGAGATGAAAATGCTTTATTGAGGTATGCAATTGGCCGTCCATTCTGCATAAGGACAGCTCCCATTCCAGTTCCAGATGCATCACATTCAATAACAAACTGGGTATTAAAATCAGGAAGAGCTAAAATTGGGGATTTGGACATAGCAGTCATAAGAGCTTGAAAGGCATGGTCAGCAGTAGATGACCAAACAAACGCTTCTTTTTTAAGCAGTTGGGTGAGAGGCGTTGCAATGGTACCATAGTCCTTAATGAACTTCCGATAATAGCCAGTGAGACCCAAGAAACCCCGCAAGGCTCTCACTGATTTGGGGGTTGGCCAGGATACCATAGCTTCTAACTTGCTATGCATCATAGAAACACCATCCTCAGAGATTATATGACCCAAATATTCAATTTGGGATACTCCAAAAACACACTCGGAGAATTTAGCATACAGATTGTTATCAAACAAAACTTGTAGGACCTGCTGGACATGTTGCAAATGCAATTCTCGGGAAGCACTGTAAACCAGGATATCATCAAAAAAGACCAACACAAACTTCCGAAGGAAAGGCTTGAAAATGTCATTCATAAGGTTCTGAAAGGTAGAAGGGGCATTGGAGATCCCAAATGACATGACCAGAAATTCATAGTGTCCTTCATGTGTGCGAAATGCTGTCTTAGATACATCAGCAGGATGCATCCTAATTTGATGATACCCTGACCTCAAGTCCAACTTAGAAAAGAATTGGGCTCCATAGAGTTCATCCAATAGATCATCCATAAGTGGGATAGAAAATTTATCCTTGATTGTGTTCTGATTTAAAGCTCTGTAGTCAATGCACATTCTCCACGTACCATCCCGCTTTTGTACAAGAAGAGCTGGTGCAGAAAAGGGACTGTTGTTGGACTGTATGTGTGAGCGAAGGAAAAGCTCCTTAAGCTCCGATTCAATAATGTTTTTCTGTAGGGGAGAATGTCTGTATGATGGCAATGCTATAGCTTTAGTTTCATCTATTAATGGTATGCGATGGTCATGAGGCCTGCTGGGTGGTAATCCCTTTGGTTCTGAGAATATAAATGAATATTGCTGTAGTATGGATGCCAAAGAAGGAGGGTATGAAGAGAGTGGTAAAGTGGTGCTGGAAGATGGAGAGCCAGAAGCATCAATTGAGTATAAGTGTAGAGTGTACATTGACCTGACTTTGTTCAAATCATGGGAGATTTGTTTTGTTGAAACTGTTTCAAGGGAAGGTGGAGGTAATCCATGTAATATAAAATTTTGGCCCTCTAGAGAAAATTTCATCACCATTTGAGAGATGTTCATAGTAATATCACCCAGCAATTGTAACCAGGTATTGCCGAGAACCACATCAACATAGCCCAGAGGCAGTACTAAAAAATCCAATGTAAAGGAAATTCTTGGTAGCTTTAGCGTAACCCCTGGACAAAAACCTTGAGAAGGAAGATGCAAACCCGCAGCAATCTTAACTGGATGAGCATCCCAAGATGTTATAGATAATCCTAATTTCTGAACCACCAGAGGGTCAATAAAATTGTGAGTGCTGCCATTATCTATGAGAACAATTAATGACAGTGAACCAATGTACCCTTGCAAACGAAAGGTGCCTGGTGATGCTAAGTGAGACACTGTATGAGATGATAGAGATGGTTCTGGTTCAGAATTATTATCAAGAACTATTTCTGAGTCTTCTACTGGTGCTGAATCATACTCAGTAACATCAGGGACCAACTGTAGTAAGAATAATTTCTGAGATTGATAGGAATGGCCTGGAACCCACTTGTCATCACAGTTATAACAAAGGCCTTTAACTCTTCGCTCCTGTAACTGTTGTGTAGAAAGTCGACGAACAGGAGGGGGGGCTTTAGTCTGAGAAACTTAGGGTGTAAAATTGTTGGAAGCTGGTCTGGAAGGTTGTGCAGTAGAGAAAGTAAAATTGGGAGTAGTTCTGCGTCTGAAAGAAAACTTCTGTTCTTGAATTTTAGCTAATTCCATGGCATGGGAGAGGGACTGGGGCATAAAAGATCGGACCTCACAAGCCAGTTCTTCCCGGAGTTCGCTGAGAAATATGCCTAGTAAGTGATCTTCAGAAACTCCAGTAACTCTGTTACATAATGTCTCAAATGAACGTTGATAATCGGCCACGGAACCAATTTGTTTAAGCTTACTTAACTGGCCATGGGATTCCACCGGAGAAACAGAGCCAAACCTAGATTCCATGCCTTTCAGAAATTCTATCCAGGAAACCGAATCCTTGTTACTAGTGTAATGCCAGAACCACTGTAAGGCCTCCCCCTCAATATAAAAGGAAGCAAAGGAAACCTTATGGTAATCCGGTGTTTGATTATATAAGAAATACTGGTTAGCTTTAAATTTCCATTCAATCGGATCAGATCGACTATCAAACTTAGGGAATTCATGAAACTTAGGGCGAGGAATCACCGGATGATCATGAACAAATTCATGTGAGACGGAGGAATCAGGCGATTTCCATTCAAGACTATTCATCCTTTGTGTCATCGATCCCATTTCATCATGAATTGAAGAGATTTTAGTTTGCAGTTCAAGAAGGAGAGACATTATTGCATCCACGGATGAAGAAGTTGCGGTGTGAGAGCCGGAGCCGCCAGGAGGAAGCTCAGACACCATTTTGGAACGTTTCTTCCAGTAAGCCAGAGGGAGATCTTCCTGCATCCAACGGTTCTCCTCCTAGCTCGGAGCTCCGGTGCTTAACTCTGGAATTTCCTGGTAGATCTGGGAACGGAAGTAGGAGTTGGGAAGAACACTAGGGAAGACACTACAGCTAATTCAAAGAATAACTATGGAACAGATCAGTTGGTATTTCCGGATGAGGCCCAAAAATGCCAACCATCCATGTTTTATACTCTTTGGGAACCAAGAAGAGTTACAGATATGAGTGGAGGCTCCGCCACAACAATCCTTGGCGAGTCCTTCATAAGAAGAAAATAACAGAATATACGGAAATTGGATATTTCCTAATTAATACTGGAGACAGTTTAACTGTCGGTCCACGGTGGTTGAGCTCCATAAGACAACTAGACCGGCCGGTAATTATTTACCCGTAACAGATTTGATCCTTGCTGTTGGCGGCGACGGGTCTTTTAATGTTTTGGGACTGAGTTCGGGAATTTGATAGCATTTTTCTCTCATTTTCCTTGCACTTTCCCTGAGGTGTATGAATGTAACTGCTTACCGTGTTTTTGTGTTTCACAGTTGCGTTTAAATCTCGGGAGGATCACCGTAAGCAGCTGGAGCTAGAAGAAGCTCGTAAGGCTGGGCTTGCCCCAGCTGAAGTAGATGAAGATGGAAAGGAGATCAACCCTCATATCCCCCAGTACATGTCATCCGCTCCTTGGTACCTCAATGCGGAGAGACCAGTGAGTTCTTCCCCCCTTAATTTTTGCATTTTAAATCGGAGCTTTTGGTTCAGTTTTGCTTGCTACGCATGCTCATATGCTGATTATTGTTCTTGTGCTTTACTTCTAGAGTTTGAAACATCAAAGGAAATGGAAATCGGATCCGAATTACACTAAATCTTGGTATGACAGAGGTGCAAAGATCTTTCAGGCAGATCGGTATAGGAAGGGTGCTTGTGAAAAGTAAGTTAAACCCCTTCTGCTGTGTTTCATCTGTGCATTCCATTGCCTTTTCCACCCTTTTCACTGTTTTTGGTTTTTAGTTGGTTTGAAAATTTCACTGCCTGGATATCATGATGTTGTTAGCATGTTGGAATGTTTCTACAGTATGTTGTTGTATACTAAGTGCGAATATTGTGTATCTTAGGTGTTATGAAACAGGACTGCCCACCCATGCTTCTAGTTTATGCACTTATGGAGAACAAATTGGAATGCCATTACATTGTTCATTTATTCATTAATCTCACTGCAGGTCATCTCATCATTTTATGGTTAATGAATTTTATTTATGTGTTGTAGTTGTGGAGCGATGACACACACTACAAAAGCTTGCATGGAGAGGCCACGGAAGGTAGGAGCTAAATGGACAAATAAGCACATTGCTCCTGATGAGAAGATTGAAACTTTTGAACTTGATTATGATGGAAAACGTGACCGGTGGAATGGCTACGATCCTCTTGCTTATGCTCGCGTAATTGAACAATATGAAGCAAGGGATGAAGCCAGGAGAAAGTTTTTGAAAGAGGAGCAACTGAAAAAGCTAGAGGCGAAGAACAGTAACAAAGATGGTGAGGGTGAGGTCAGTGAGGAGGACGATGATGATGATGAAGATGAGTTAAAGGTGGACGAGGCCAAGGTTGATGAAAGCAAACAGATGGATTTTGCAAAGGTAGAAAAACGTGTACGCACGACTGGTGGTGGGAGCACTGGAACTGTTAGGTAATCTACCGCTTCACATTGTTTTTCATTTAGTCAAATTATCATGGGATGATATTCATATTTTTTTTTATAACAACTTGACTCATTTCTTATATCGAGCTTGGTCATGAGTGAACTCTGCATTTGTTCACATGTTGTTAACTTTCCAGGAATTTGCGTATTCGAGAGGACACAGCAAAATATCTTCTGAATTTGGATGTCAACTCTGCTTACTATGATCCCAAAACCCGTTCCATGAGAGAAGATCCTCTGCCAGATATGGATCCAAATGAGAAATTCTATGTAGTAAGGGACTAACATGAACTCCCAATATTCTCATCACTGTATTTTTCCTATGCCAGCATTTTGCATGTATCATGGTTGATCCTATTGTCTATCATTTGTTCTTCTCCAGGGTGATAACCAATACAGAAGTAGTGGGCAAGCGCTAGACTTTAAGCAGTTGAATATACATGCATGGGAAGCATTTGAGAAAGGACAAGACATTCACATGCAGGCTGCTCCCTCTCAAGCTGAACTTCTGTTTAAGAATTATAAGGTTATAAAAGATAAGTTGAAGTCACGAGTGAAGGAGACCATCATGGAGAAGTATGGAAATGCAGCATCTGAAGAAACACTTCCAAGGGAACTTCTTCTTGGGCAAAGTGAGAGGGAGATCGAATATGACCGTGCTGGTAGAGTAATCAAGGGACAGGTATAATCTGCTTTTATTCTCTTTTCTTGCCCCTTTGCTTTTACTTCCCATGCACTGAATGACATAAATATTAAGTATATCTATAGATGAACATCTTCTAAAGTGTATAAACTGTAGCTAATTGTAAGATTATGTGTTTTCCTAGGAGGCATCGCTTCCCAAGAGCAAGTATGAAGAAGATGTGTACATAAATAACCACACTAGTGTCTGGGGCTCATGGTGGAAGGATCATCAATGGGGTTACAAGTGTTGCAGGCAGACGATACGGAACAGTTATTGTACGGGCTCAGCTGGCATTGAGGCTGCTGAAGCTGTAGCAGACCTCATGAAAGCCAATATGGCACGTAAGGAGATTGCTGATGGTTAGTATGGCCAATGAGTTTTAGGCTTCTGTTTTTGGCATGTATTTTCCACTAAGTTACTTGATTTTTGATCTGTTTAATCATGTTCCATGATTTTTATTCCTTTGCATGTTGTTTTGTTATTCTTTTTGCTGGTGATTACTATTTCATTTGTTGATATATCTTACGTTACAGATAAACCTATTCAGAGAGAAGAAAAGAATCTTGCCACTTGGGGAACTGATGTTCCAACCGATTTGGTTCTTGACAAGAAATTGCTTGCTGAGGCTTTAAAAAAGGTTGGTTTAATTCCTTTGCTCTTTCTGATCCCCATTGTATGTATAGCTGCTGACACAGGTTAATTTTTGTTTCATAGGAGGATCAGAGAAGGAAGGAAGACAAAGATGAAAGAAAGCGGAAATATAATGTCAAATGGAATGATGAGGTATTTGAGTGCAACATGCTACCCATATAGGAATATCATTTTTGGTCACATTTCTTGTTTTTACTGTTGGTGTTTTCTACAGGTTACTGCAGAAGAAATGGAAGCCTACCGAATGAAGAAGTCACATCATGAGGATCCAATGAAGGACTTACTACATTAATTTGCTTTGTGTTGTTTCCTAAGAGGTATCATCCTGTACATAAATAGATTTAGCATTTGGACATCTCGAGGCTTCTTCTATCAAATGGGGAAGATATTATTGTAGACAGATATGGTTGTAATTACTGAGTCCTTTATCTGGTGATTGTTTTTCAAAGGTGACCAAAAGGCCAAAATCGATATGATTAGTAAAAAAAAGGTTCAAATGAGTACACACACAGGAACCCAACAGCACTCTACGAAGGCAGTAGAATCCCTGATCCCCTATAACACAGAATATGGAACCTTCCACAGAAATTACAGAAAGATACCATTTCAAGCAGAAAGGTTGGATAACAGAAGGGAGTCTGTAGTGATCCCTCCAGAGTAGCTGTATAACCATTCTTGCAGAAAATGTGTAGTGTTCTTCAGAATTATGCCTACGTGACTGAATGCCTCTTTGAAGATTCTACAGTTTCATTCTTTCCATATACCTTACAGCATAGCAGGTAAGTACATGTTCCATGTTCTCTCTTCTTTTTCTGCCAATTTAATCTCCCCCCAACACACACACACACACACACACACGTACACTCAAGTAGAGCTGAAAAATTGTGGACCTGAGCTTCTTGCATGCCTACACTTCTGGAGAAGATTCTCCATTCTCCAAACAGACTGAATGAGGCAACACTATTCGCTTTCAGTAGAGTGTCACTTGCTTGCACAAGCCTTATATATGTGACCCCTTCTGATTCACTTTCTAACTTATCTTTTAATGCCCTAAGCCTGGCCTTTGAACTGAATAATATCACTGTTGAAAAAAACGGGATTGAAGCTTTCCTGAGAATATTCACAAAAGATACACCTGACTCTGCCATTCATGCTTAAGCCAAAAGAGCCTGTCAGCAGTTGAGATTCTCCCCCATGCCAGCTTCCACATGAAAGTTTTGATTTTGTTAGGCAAAGTTTTACTCCAACTTTTTTTAACCCACTTTACTTTCCTGCACCCTTGCCATACAACTTTCTCAGGAGAATGTACTGAGGAAATACTTACTGGTTCCCATCTCCACTTCCTCACATCTTTTATGCCATGCATTAATTGAAAATTGTGAATGCTGGAGTTAAGCTGTAGAATTCAGTGTGATTCATTTTCCCATAAATTCCTGTAGAAACTCATGTCCCAGAAAGACGATTGGCCTGATCGGGTAGCAAACATCATCAATTCTCTTCTTGGCTGTGTTTGTACTACTGTGAAGTGCTGGAAAACTGTTCGTAAGTGGTTCATTGCCAGCCCAAGGGTCCTCCCAGAAAAAGTGTCATTTTTCCATCTCCGATCTATCTGTATTTCAGAAGAATAACTAAATAAGTCAAAAAATGTTATAATGTTTTTCAAGATAGGAGACATTGAATTAGTTGGATGACAGTTCCCCAACAAATCTATTATCTTTTTCGATCCTCCGGAGCCATTTGGTCAAGAGAACCATATTCAGAATTTTAATGGGCACAAGTCCCACAATGCCTTCTTTTTTGCTTCTGCAAATATAATCCCATCCAATTGGATGCCGGCTGCTGTTTTCTAGTCCTCTACCTTTCCAAGAGAAAGCAGCTTTATTTCCAATTTGTGGCACACTGATATGAGGATTTTGAGAAATGATAGATAGCCACACCGGAACCACGTTGGAAAGATTTCATTTCTCACCTGCTGAGAGAAATTTTGCCTTCCATCCATCAATATTGTCGTCAAATTTTTGGATCAAACCATTACCAACAAAGCACTTAAGAATCTCATCTGTTAGTGCAAGACCAAGATACCTGGCCGGGAAAGATGCCTACTGGCCGGTTAGTCCTCAGCAAATGCAGAACTCTAACTCTAGCTTCCTCCAGCACAATAATACCAACAAGATCACTTTTGGAGAAGTTTATCTTCAATCCTGTAACAGCTTCAATAATCTTTAGAAGTTTTTTCAAATTGGAAATCTTCTCCTTTCTGATTGAGTACAGAGGTGTATCGTCTGTATATTGGAGGTGGGTGACCTCTACAATGTCTACATCACTCATCCCTACTTTAGTTCCTTCACTGAGTCGACATCTCCAAGCTTTCTCCCACATCACACTAAGGACTGACCCACCAAAAGGAATAAAAGCGGGGAAAGTGGGTCTCCTTGTCCATGGCCTCTCGAGCTGTCAAAGAAGCAGAAAGGTGTGCCATCAACCAAAATGGACAATCTTGCTGTCTCAGTAAAATTCTAACCCATTGGATCCATCTCTCTGAACCCCATTGAGTGCATCACTCTATACAATCATTTCCAATTTATCTTATCATATATTTTTTTGATAGGTAAGTTAAGAGTAGAGGTAGGAAAATCTGCAGCTCTCACTGGTGCTTGCAAGATTTGAACCCACAACCTCCCTCATGCAAAGGGGAGGAGTGAACCACCAAGCTATAGGTTGGGGTTGCAATTTATCCTATCATAAGCTTTCTCTAAATCAATCTTGAAGATAACACACCGTTTCCTCAAGTTCTGGTGATGAATACATGTGTACGCTGCCAAAATGTTGTCCAAAATGAACCTATCTTGAATAAATGCAGATTGGCTATTATCAATCACCTTGGTAATGATACCTTTAAGTATATTTGCTAAGGCTTTGGTGATGATCTTGTAACTGCCATTAAGTAAACTGATAGGTCTATAATCAGTGATGTTTTCTGCATTTTCTTTCTTGAGGATGAACACCCCAAAAGTAGAGTTAAAATTCTTGATTTTTCATGGTCTGCCTTGGAATTCCTGTGCTGCTGCCATTAAAGCACTTTTACTCAGATCCAAGAATTGTTGGTAAAAACCTATGGAGAACCCATCCGGCCCTGGTGATTTATTAACATCCATGCTAAAGATATAATTTCCAGAGTTTTTTCTCTTCGTCTTCTTTATTCTTTCCACCATCATGTTTGTTGTTTAAAGTTCACTTGTTAAGCAGGCGTTCTCTGTAACTTCGTGGGATTCTTTTTTCTAATTTAGGACTTACTATAGGAGGTAAACACTGTTAAATATTGAAATGAAGGGTCAATGACTGAATAAGGGCCAAATCTACATGTATACGAATGGTAGTGTTTTTGTGTAAAATAACATAGACATTTTTTTTAGATAATGCTGAACAATGAGGCTAGGTTTGATGTGCTTCATGCAGATTTGACCTTGGCTTGTAAAAGTAGAGGTGATGTAACTGCTTGCATAATCTTTGAAATCAAAAGAGGCCAAATGAGATCGGAGAGAAGGCCAATGGTTGTAGCAAATGTTGTCTGCGCATCAAATTCTCCCTGTGGGGGCCATGTGGAACCCATGGGCGTTAGTCTTGCTGCCCTAGGCTGGATGGGGTTTGAGTCCCTCTTGTTAGGTGCAATGTGGGATCTAGAGGGGGGGGGTGAATAGATCCCCTTATAAAAATTATGCTCAATTAGAATTCAAACCCAATTCAACCTTAATAGGGACTGCTGCTACTGATTCCTTTTCATTGATCTTGACTTACAACAAATGTAGAGATCAGACAGAATCTAAGTCAGTTAAGACTGAACTCAGCATTCACAGGTTCATGCAAAGCAGATATCAAACACTTAACAGATGATGGCTAAGCTGATCAGATATTGAGCTTAATTCAAATATCATTCATCAATTTGATTCACACTGAACATGCATTGAATACTTAGCATATAACGACAATTTAGAACAGACCTCAATTAAGCAGCAATTGGGAAATTCCACAAGCAATGATTCGGATGCACTGATACTAGATGGAGGGTTGAGTCTAGAAACTCTCCTCTCGCAAGATGTGAGACCACACCTTTTGATATACCAGAATAAAACTGATTACATCATCCAGCGGTTCATTCAGAATCAGTCTCGAGCACTTAGTGTATAATGGAAATGCAATACAGTATCAGCTCATACACTAACCTGCGAAGGGGGTGGAAGATAAGGATGTACGCACAAATCAAACCACGACGGACAGTCATTTTTTAGGTGGTTCGGTCTGTAATTCACAGACCTACATCCACCCCTCACTCAAATCAAGTGAGGCTTCCCCTTGCAAATGCAAGACCGCAGACAAAGTCTGCAACACCAGCTGATACCACAGCTTGACCCAGAGGAACACACTCCTCCCTTCTTCTGTAACCACAGAAGGAACCCCGGAGAAATTCTTCTCCCTTCCTCTGAAACCACAGAGGGAACAATGCTGATTCACAGCTTCCTCGATCCCAAAACAGGGAATCAGAATTACAAAATAGAAGTGAAAAGAACAAACGAAAACAACAAAGGAAAATCAAACGGAATATAGCCCTTCAGGAGCAATGCGGTTCTGGATTTGATCCACGAACTGATGAACACAACGAATCTTCAATGTAGCTCCCGCTGCACTCTATTTTTCACGAGCTTGGCTGTTTCTCTGAACTCTCTCTCTCTCTCTCTCTCTCTCTCTTTCTTCTTCTCACAATCTCTCTCTCTTTCTTTCTCACAGCTCTTCTTCTTCGATGCAACTCTCTCTTTCTCTCGAAGCCTTCTGCAACACTTCTCTTCTTCGCAGCAGCCACTCTTGAAGGAGGAGGGTTGCATTATATAGAACATGGGCTCTAGATTTCTTTTTGGATAACATAATTAATCTGCTAATTTTTCATTTGTCCACTTGGAAAGGTGGAATATTCTCTCTCTGGAACCATCTGAGAGTGTGTCAGCCACCCTAGGATCATATGCCAATCATTGGGGATCGGAGGCACATGACTTCTTTAAGTTTCCACGCGCCCAGCCATGTTTCACCCTTGTCAACATATTCTTCACCCTTAAGGAGCTATTTGTTAGCCTTATAGAGTTATTTGTCACCCTTGTCCTGCTTGAGCCGTCGCCTCTTCTCTTTTTATCTCTTGTTTGAGAGCCGTCGTCTTGCGACCCATTTGTCACCCGTATCGGGTATATTTCACCCTTGAAGACCTATTTGTCACTGTTATCGGCCATTTGTCTGCCTTAATAGCCATTTGTCTTCCTTGCTCAACACTTGTCTCCACTGTGAACCAAACTTCATTGGTATCACACGTATGACATCTCTGTAAGCTATTTGTCGTCCTTGATCATCATTTGTCATCCTTGTAAGATGTTCTTCACCCTTACTGATCTACCTTCATCGTTGTTGATCATTTGTTGCCTTGTGAGCTCTTTGACACCGCTGCAAGCCATTTATCACCGTTGTGCTCCATTTCTCTCTCTTGTGCTCAGTTCGAATTTCTTGTGATATGTTCTTCAACATTGTGATCTCTTTGTCACCTGTGATCTTCATATGACACTTGATTTCTTCATTAGACAGCTTGTTTGATTCATTGTCTTCCTTGCTCAACACTTGTCTCCACTGTGAACCAAACTTCATTGGTATCACACGTATGACATCTCTGTAAGCTATTTGTCGCCCTTGATCATCATTTGTCATCCTTGTAAGATGTTCTTCACCCTTACTGATCTACCTTCATCGTTGTTGATCATTTGTTGCCTTGTGAGCTCTTTGACACCGCTGCAAGCCATTTATCACCGTTGTGCTCCATTTCTCTCTCTTGTGCTCAGTTCGAATTTCTTGTGATCTGTTCTTCAACATTGTGATCTCTTTGTCACCTGTGATCTTCATGTGACACTTGATTTCTTCATTAGACAGCTTGTTTGATTCATTTGACAGCCGTATTGGTGTTGGCCATTGGACTGCGTCGACGCCATTCGAGCTCTACGTCGACGTCACTTCTTCACGTTCAAGCCTTTTAGTCTTGTCTCCCATTATTCACCCTTATAGACCTATTTTTCACTCTTATCGTTCATTTGTCACCGTTACATACTTATTTGTCACCCTTGATCGCCGGAGCCCGCCTTTGAGCCTTTTGTCTCTACTTTGCGAGCCGTCGCCTTGTGACCTATTTGTCACCACTAACTGCCTATTTGTCGCCGCTATCTTCTATTTTTCATCACTACTGACCTATTTGTCAGCCTTGTTACCCATTCATTCCACTATGAGCTTTTCTTCATCGTTGAAGCTCATCTATCAGTCGATAGCTTCTATTTGACTCCCTTGACTTCTTCAGCTGACCGAGTCTTCTGGCAAACGCTTGTGTTGACTTATTTGTCTACCTTGACTTCTTCAGCAGATAGGGTCTTCTGGCGAACATTTGCGTTGACTCCAGGGTCTGACTGTGTTGACTCTGGGGCTTGGAACATACTTCCCTTGTATGATAGGTGTCCTTGACTGGGTTTGACCTTTGACTGGGTCAATTTGACTGAATTTGAAGTTGAGTTTGAACGAAGTCGACTTGGCTTCATCTTTTCTTCAGCCTTCAACCCTTTCATTCATTCTTCACCTCATCACTTATTTTGTCCTGCTGAACTTGAATATACTTTCTGCTCTTGCTTGATCTTAACTGTGGTTCACCAACCTGTTCAACCTGTTCTTCACACAGTTCAGGGATGTGCACACATATATCTATATATGACATCAAACATATGACATCAATAAAATATGAACCCAATGCTTCAAAATCTAATGCACCAACGTGCCAAGGCACTGACTCATAGATGAGTCATAGTGGTTGACATCATCAAAACCACGGGGACACAACAATCCCTCTGAGGGGGATTTGCCCCGGGATTATTGAGTTGGTGTCGGTCTTACCGGAATTCTCTGCTTTGTGCATGGCCTTCTGGTAGTTTTAATGGCAATGATGGAGTATGGGAAGGTTCCAGAAAATCAGAACTGCATTTTGGCGTGTATGAGTGCTGCACCTACCTGCTGTTGATACATGGGGCGTATCACAGGTAGGCATGAATATCTGCTCATTGGTCAAGAAATGGACGCCTGTGTTTATTAAATAGCAATGAGGAATTACAGAAAAATGTGTCAAGACTAGATGAACCACGTGGTTTGGGGGATGGACAGACTTATTAGATCGTAAAGCGACAGGTTCCAAAAATGGTGGTTCAACAGGTTCTATAAGTGGACTAAGTTTTGCAGAAAGAGAATGGAGAGATGTCACGGCATTCGCAGAGATGGGTTTCCAAATGTGTTACGATGGAGCGTTTACGTTTGAAGTAAGATGGTATCCGGTGTTGGTTGGTAGCTTTGGAGAGGTTCAACCTTTTGCTGAGTGATTAGTCATTTAGGGCGACTTTGATAACTGAATAAGGGCCGATTAGGGTGAGTTATTCTGCGTTCTCGCATTTATTTGAGTTTGGTAGCAAGATTACTGTACTCGCGGTCGGTTAGGGTTAAGGCCCTTATTCTAGGATTAATTCATTCTACCCTCTCACATGGAATGCCCTACCCAACCTCGGTTAGGGTAAGTTACCAAATAAAAAATCTAAAAATCCAAGGAATAGCCCACGGCCCACCCGGGCCCACCCTGAGTAACTTCTTCTAACCTATTATCAAAGAGGGCCTTAAGTTTTTTTGACTAACAGCGGCTTACATCTTCAGAGATGCTTCAGGCAGTTTTTTTTTTTTTGGGTTGGAGGAAGGGGAACCCTGGTGGCGGTTTCCCTAAAAGGTAGAGAGAAAAGCTACAACAGGAAAGGCACAACCAAAAGAAAAGAAAAATACAAATTAAATCACCTGAGTTCTACTGTTGGGACATCAATCACCTGGATCTCCGTAGCAAGCAGCAGCAGAGCTTGTTTCTCCTTAGTATGACTTGAGTTTTAATCCATGTCTGGGCTGTGAGAAGCTCTGGTGGAGACTTTTTGTTTCACAAATAACCTGAAGTTCTTCTGGTAAGGTGTTGTGTCATGTGATCGGGAATTTGGCTATCCTGGCTTGAACAGCGAGCCAATCAGCTGCCGAGTTGGCTTCTCTCCTGATGAGGGTGATTTTCAAGTTTTGCACCTTTTTTAACCACTCCAGGGATCTCAGTATAAACGGTTTGATTTCAAGTGGGGCACATTGAGGATGGAGAAGGCTTTGTATAACAGCTGCGTTATCTCCTTCAATCCAAAGCTTTCGAAGGCTATTTGGTTTTTTTGCTGGCTAAGTGTTGGAGACCTTTTCACAATGCCAGTGCTTCGGCTTTTAAGGGGGTGACTCTGCCTAGGTAGTGTGCACCTGCTAGAATTACATTACCTCTGTGGTCTCTTAGGATGTAACCTCCTCCTCCCTGTCCATCTTCTAGATTCACTGTTCCATCAAAGTTCAGTTTCCACCTATCCTCCTCAAGTTTTTGCCAGCGGGTTGCTGTTCTTGTTCTCTGTTATCCGGCAGGGTTGTTGATTTTGTGCTGTACTGAGGGAGGTAATTGAGGTTCAGCAGCAAGTGGTTGTTATTTATATAGGTTTGGAGGAAGACTTTGGAGGTAGCTATGATGTCCTCCCTGACTATATCACAAGGTTCTTTGGTGACACCTCTGAAAACCCAATCATTCCTGCATTTCCAGATGCTGCCAATAGTGTAAGCTAAGTTCGAGAAAATTCTTAGTCTTTTTTGGTTTTCATGTTGCATAGATTCCAGGCTTCTTGCAGATTTGACGGGGTTTTATGGTGAAGAAAACCTGCAATCAGACTCTATATCCCCCTCTGTCTTTTTACAGGATACAAGGGCATGGTCTTCATCCTCCTGCTGAGAGCCACACCTACTGCATATTGGATCAGTGATGATTTTGCACTTGTGGAGGTAAGATGCTGTTGGTAGTCTGCCCCAAGCAATCTTCCAGAGAAGAAAATCTATTCTTTCTTGAGTTGGCCATTTCCATATTGGTTCCCAGATAGATTGGTTACCAGGTTGACCGCTCCGGTGCTTCTGTTTGAGGATGGAGTAAGCATTCTTGGTGGAGAAGGTGCCATTGCTGTCGGCTAGCCATATTCTCTCGTCAATTGCATCTGCTCCTACCGTAGGGATGCTGGTTATGAGGTTAATCAATGTATCCGGTAGTGCGCACCTTATTTTTGATACATCCCAGCTTCCATCTCTCTCTAGCCAATGTGCCAATTTTGCTTCTTCGGGGATATCTTTTATGTTGAATTCCCATGGGAGTTCGTTAAGACTTCTTCCATGATACCACCCATCCTGGAGGATATTTATACTGTCCATTACCTGGTAACCAGCCAAATAGGTGCTTATGTGTCTTGAATTCTTTTAAAATCCTTCTCCACTATTATGTTTTTGGCACAGTTCTTAAGTGATTGGTCATATCATTTCTTTTGAGGTATTTGTCTTGGACCAGCTTGACCCACAGGCTTTTTTCATTGAGGTAGATTTTTGTTGCTAATTTCAGCATTAATGCCCCATTTTTGGAGAGGCCTGTGAGTCCTAGGCCGCCTTCTTGTCTATGACAAGGTTTTCTCAGCTGACTAAGTGTAGACCTCTTGAGTCCATGTTGTCTTTCCATATGAATTTTCTGCATAGATTGTTTATGTGGTTTACTTGCTTTTTGTTGAAGCTGGAGCATTCTGCCCAATAGTTTGGAATAGCTTGTAGTACATGCTTGACCAGCGCTACTTTTCCTGCCAATGAGAGATTTGTACTTTTCCAGCCAGGCAGTTTGTGGTTGATTTTATCTGCAATGTCACCAAAAGCTTTTTCTGCAGGTTTAATGTGTGTAATTTGCACTCCTAGGTATCTTCCTAGGCTCTTTTTCTCATTGATTCCTAGCTTGCAATACAGATGTTTTCCCACTTCTTTGTTTTATTTGCTACTAAAGACCATTTTTGATTTTCCTTTATTAACCGATTGACCCGACCAGTTACGATATAATTGTAGGGTATCACAGACCACATCTATTTCTGCTTTGTCTGTTTTGGCAATTAGTAGCATGTCATCTGCGAACAATAGGTGATTAATTGCGCTGCTGTTTCTTTTGTGTTTGTATCTGGTCAATCTTCCTTCAGAGGCTCTTTTCTGAGTGCTGCTGATAGAGTTTCTAAACCCAAAAGAAAAAGGTAGGGAGAAAGTGGGTCTCCTTGACGGAGTCCTTTGGTAGGTCTGAACCATTTAGTGGGACACCATTGACAAGTAATGACAGACTTACTGAAGAGAGACAAGCTCTTATCCAACTTTCCTAGACTGAGCCAAAACCCATCCTGTTCAAAACTTCATCAATAAAGGACCATTCCATTATGTCAAATGCCTGTTCCATGTCCATTTTGAGTAGCACCAGCTCTTTGCGTTTCCTTTTGCTATGCATGCTCAGCGTTATTTTTTGAGTCGCTAATATATTGTCTATAACTGATCTACCAGGGACGAAGGCTGTTTGCTTAATTGCCACAAGTTTGGGTATGACTTTTCGTAGTCTGCTAACAAGGGTTCTTGAGATGATCTAATAAATTTCATCGCAGAGGTTGATTGGTCTCAAGTCTTTCCTCCTTGGATTCTCCAACTTAGGTCTGAGAGCTGTAAATGTTGCATTGATTGATTGTGGGAGATTGTCCGTGGCCAAGAATTGTTTCCACTCTGATGAATCTCCAAAAGTGTTTGTAGAAGTTCGCAACAAAACCATAGGGGCCCGGGGCTTTGTCAGGTGGAACAGTCTTTATAACAGCATCAAGTTCTTCAATTGTCAGTGATTTTTCTAATTCCCTGGCTTCAGTAGGAGTAAGCTTTTGAAGAGGGAGATCTGGGTCTACTCTTGAGAGTTCTGATCTCATTGATTTCCGTCTATTCTCCAAGTGTTTCAATAGGTGTTCTTGGATATCTTGTTGCTTAGTGATTTTCTTACTTTGATCAGTGGTCATTTCTTCAATCCAGTTTCTTCTTCTTCGGATAACAGTAATGAGGTGGAAGAATTTTGTGTTTTTGTCACCTTATTTAAGCTATTATATTCTTGCCTTCTGTTTCCAGAGTATCTCCTCCATTTTTAGCAGTTCTCTAAGGCTGATTTCTAGTTCTTTGAGGCGCTGGGTTTCCCAATAGTTTAACTCTTTAGTGGCTTTTCTTATTTGGAGATCTTCTATCTCATCTTTCAATTGTAATTTGTAGGATTGCAAGTTACCAACTATATCTTTGTTCCATTTTCTTAGGGCAGCTTTAACTCTTCTAAGCTTTTCTGTCAGTCTGTAGAGTCTCGAACCTCTGTCATATTCCATCCAGGTTTCACATACTACCAAATTGCAATCCTGCCTTTTGAGCCAGAAGTCTTCAAAGCGAAAAGGTACTGGTCCTCTCTGTCCTCTATCTCCCTCTGTGTTAAGCGATAGTGGTGCATGGTCAGACTCAATTCTGGGGAGATGGGTTATTGTAGCATTGTGGAACTCTGCTTGCCAACTGACAGTGCAGACTGCTCTGTCTAGTCTTTCCCAAATTCTAATGGTACCTTGTTGTCCATTACACCAAGTGTAGGGAGGCCTTATGTAGCCCAAATCCGTTACATTTGCTTCAGTTATCCGGTCTCTGAAGTCTTTGATCTGCTGGGTTATTGTGAACTTTCTTCCTCCTCTTTTCTCTTGTTCTTTAAGATGCAGTTAACATCTCCGATGAAAAGCATGGCATGGTGTGCTTTTGCAGCCTCTGTGAGTTCTCTCCAGAGCAGCCTGCGGTCTCTTCAGTTTGTGCTTGCATGTACACAAACTAAGACCCAATGTTCCCTTCCAGGCAGGTTATTCATGAGGACATGGAAGGCCTGCGGATAGAATGGAAGGACTTCGCTAACTCCAGTTTCTTCCTTCCAACAAATAAGTGCTCATCTGGCTCTGTTATCTGCTGCTAACCTTTTAAAAGGGCAACCTGATCCTAGGTATTGCATAATGGTGGGAGTGGTATTTGAGTCTGCTTCTTCATATGTTTCCACAAGCAAAATTATTTCTATGTTTTCCTTTCTTACCAGTTTTCCTAGTACTCTGCAGTAGGGTGGTCTGCTGATGCCCCTGCAAGTTTGGAGGAGAATTTTCATTGGGAAAGGTTTAGGGAAGGCACCATTTCAGGAGTCTCTGCCTGACCTGGTTGCTTGGTAATAGTTCTTGCTTGGTGTAGCCTGCGATCTCTTTCAGCCTCTCTTTCCTTTGATCTCCCTCTGCTTCTGCTCCAGGAAACTCTTCTACTTTTGATGGGGGTCCTTCCTCGGTTATTCTGTCTGCCTGATCTTGCTAGCGAGCTGGCCTTCCTTGTGTTTGCTTTGAGGTTTTCTTCTCTGTATGGAGAGAGGCTCCGACTGTTATCATTTTCTTCTCGTCTTGGCATAGCTGTGGATTTACCTTTAGCTTCAGCTTTTCTTGTGTTGGAAGTGTCTCACCAAACTGGCTTCTTGTGTTCAAGAGCGGAGGAGAGCTTGTATTTGATGTATGACACAAGGGTCTTGTCTGTCAGCTCAGAACTTCCTGAAAAGTGCTTTTGGGTTTTGTTTTTTTCCATAGCTTTTGCCAATATGAGGAGGGGTAGATGGTTCCTCTCTAATGCCCACCGGTGAAAGAGAGCCCTCTTCTCGAGATTCATCTTTGTAGGAGGCTAGCTTTCTTGTATTTCACTCAATCTCTACCCCCTTACAGTAGGTGTGGCTAGCTTTTTGACGCTGACTGAAGGCTCTGAATTTGAATCCTGGTGGCAGAGATGAAGATTCAGTAGGTGAGGCTGTCTTGTCTGTTTGATATTTCCCGTTCTCTTCAGCTTTCTGCCTTGCCTTCTTGGTTGTGGTCCAGTCGTCGTCCTATGTGGAAGTTCTGACGACCGGCGTTTGTTTGCCCAGCGTTGATGAATCTGGTCGGCCTCCAGTGTCAATGTTTGGACTGAGATGCCGGCCTGAGAAATCCGATTGCGCTGGTTTCTTTGTCTGAGAAATTCTTCCTTTACATTTGGAGCTTCTGTGTCCTGGGAGCCAGCATGCAAAGCAGACTGGTTCTGAAGCAGGGTGACGTTCATACGAGATTGGTTGCCAAAATTTATCATCACCATCTCATATCTATGCACCTTTTAGGGGCTTGAGGTCTATGTTGACTTCCACACAGATTCTGGCGAAGTTTCTCTTGCTGACTTTGACAGGTTTTCCTGCAGCTGAAGCAATGGTGAAGAGGCTGCAGCGGTCCCAGTATTCCAGCGGGAGGTTAGGAAGTGTTATCCAGATCGGAGCAGAGGTGATCTTGTGTTCGACGGGGATGAACTTTGGAGTCCATCTCTGATGGCAATCGGTCTTCCTTTGATATCCCAAGAGCTGTTGGCTAGGATCTCCGCCACCTCACTATCATTGTTGAAGGAGGCTACCTCATAACCTGAGGAGAGGGTGGTGATTCTTGGCTTCCTTCCATTTGACCCAGATGGAGTTCAAGCAGGCCGATAGAATGTTTTCGCTGAATCTCCTTCCTGCACCACAAACAATTAGAGAGTTTCTCCAAATTTTTCTGTCTCTGTTGACTACCTTCTGGTGGATGATTGCCTCCGAGCCTGTAGCTACGCCCAAGTTGTGGGTGTCTTCTTCCTTGAAAATACCAATGTCCTTGAGGCCCATATCTGAACCTGATACCACACTCTTCCAAGATCTAGCAGTAGGGGGTGACAACTGATCTAGTGGAGGCTGAGAGGTGCTTTCTTCTGGATGGCCTCGAGTTTCCAGGTCAAAGTGTTTTGTTTCTCTTCGACCCTCTGCTACTGCCCCATTAGTGAGGCCGCTGCTTTCCGTTCGTTCTTCTGGTTTTGCTGTTATCTTTCCCGTTCCCAGCGGTTTCTCCATCTCCTTCCACCTCCATTACCCTCTCGAGAGTCAGACTCACATGTTTGATATGCGGATAAGTTTTGAGGAGAATAGGTGTAAGTCATTTTAAGATAATTTATGTATATTTTTATTATCATGTATGTTTGGTATGGGAGGGGTGAAATGGGATTAGAAAAATGGAGATAAGTCGTTCCAATAAAAAGTTGGAATGACTTATCTCCGTTTTCGATCTCAAAATTGGGGTTAATCTTATTTCTCGTAACCCTGTCTATCTCCGTCCATTTTAGCCATATTAAATGTAGAAATTAGAGCGGGGATATCCCCACTCTAACCCAATATCAAACGGCCTTAACAGAGTTGCCCGCATTCTAAAATGCTCTCTCTTTCATGCAGTTGATTCGACACCCAGCTTGGTTTTTTTCTATTCGAGGTGGGAGAACGTGTGGATATCCTGGATGGATGGAAATCAAGGGGGTTGTCGTCAGCGTGTGTTGCAAGATAGTGTGCTTCCCCTTTTTCCCCAGGGAAGAAGGTTTAAATACGATCTGGGCTTTGGTCCGGTGGCCACGCTTGTTGATGTTTTGGAAATCTGTTGCTCACTTGACCCTGGTTTGGTTGGGGGTTAGCTCAAGGTTACTTTGGATTTAACCTTGGGTTAACCCTTTTTGTGCTTTGACTTACATCTTGGTGCCGGGCTGTGAATGGGCTGAGCTGGTCCAGCCAACTTTGGTCTGATTAAGGCTCATATTATGTCTTTCAGGTCTGATCCGCATTTGGTCATTGGCGGCCTGTATTCAGCCATGACTTGATCGGACCTATATTTTGTAAATTATTTTTTATTATAATTTATATGTCGATTGCCAATAGGTTGAAATGGACCAAAACTGCGTAAGATCAATGGGCCGAGTCAGGCTAAGATTCGTGTATGACTCGATGAAGGCCCACATTATGAACATGATGTGGGTTTAACAATGGGTCGGGCAGGCCTGTGGTTTGGGGTGTGTGACGCCGATATTTTGAGCCCGTAGGCCAAACCATTGGGCCTGTTTCTGGCCTGAGGACAATGTTGGCCTGTGATCTGGCCTAGCATCAGCCTGGCCCAGAAGCTTGTGGGCCAGCAAGGCCTGTGTTGACAGCGCTACTTGATGGTGCTTAAGCTTGTCAAAATGGGCTTTGGACCTAAGATGCTGCCCGCTAGGGCCTTGTTGTGGTGCAGGTTTGGATAGACCGTTTTACCGTTAGTTGCTATGTTAGATAAACTTATTCGTATAAAATTTGGGCCTAAAATTTGGTCTACTTTTCAATTTTATGGAAATTCAAGACCACTTGTGGACAGATTCATTTCACAGTTCAAGCTTGTACGACCATAAATTAGATCCAAAACACAACACGTTTACTCTTTTACCCAGAAAATTTACAAGAACCAGGCACCAGCACGTGTCTAGGCAATATGGTATGTATATTGGGGTAGGGGCCCATGCCTGGCTTACTTAATAGAACCCGCACTGCTGGTCTGTACTGGTTGCGTCATCGGAGACTGGTTGCTTGGTTTTGATTGGGTTGCACCGGCAGCCAAGAAACTTCGGAAATCGTAGAGGTTGGATCCGATGTGGTTTTATGTGGGAAATGGATCTGGCATCTCTTTGAAAACACAAAAGTTGGTTCCACGTTTCTTTTGCAGTCTCTTTTACGTGAGGGTTTGGGCTGCTGAATCGACGCGCCGCCGGTGATGTGAGGGATTAACGTATGTAAGAAATTCCCCGTGTGGGTTAACTGTGCAGTGATTTTTTTCCCCAAAATTTTATGTCGACCTCAGAGCCTATCTGAGGTACACACCTATATGAAGCACACCTGAATAGCCCTCCCTCCCCCCCCCTCAAAAAAAAAAAAAAAAATCAGGCGTCCTTAATGGGCCAAGAGTGGACGGCCAATTACCGTTTATAGTTTTGGAAATTTTTAGGCCATCTGATTGTGTGTGCCTTGAACGGATGCTTATCTCGGGTAGTAGTCTCAACGTGGATTAGGGATGAGTACGATTTGGTTTAGTTTAGTTTAGTTTGAAGAGATTTTTTTTCAAATTAAATCGAACTGAATTAAGGGTGAAATTCGAATCAAATCAAATCGAATTATTTTGAAATCAAACTAAATCAAATCAAATTTTTGGTTTGATTCGGTTTGAACTATATTCACGTCTCCTTTTAAAAATTAGATTAGATTTAAACACGAGTATAGAAAGATAGGGTAAAAAAAAAATTAAATAAAATAAATATTAAAGAAATAACATCAAAAATTATAACATGCAAGACCAAGTTTCAAAATATTTTCACATAGAAAATTAAGAATTTCAATTACGGTAAAAATAGAAGTTGATTTGAAATTTATTTTATAGAGTCGGAAATTTCATCAAGATGGCGGAGATTAGATTTTTAGAATTAGAGTTTATAGTCATATATTCACTTATATTAATTTGATAAAAATATCCTTAAATTTGGATTATTCGATTTAATTTCTCAAATTTTAAAATTAAATCACACTAAATCAAAATTTTTAATACCGTTTGGTTTGAACTCAAATAATTTTTTTTTAAATTTCAACTCAAATCAAATCGAATCAAATTTATTGGTTCTATTTGATTTTCAAGTTGAACTTAAATAATGATCACCCCTAATTCTCGTGGATATAAATTATTTTATAAAAGAAATATTGCACATCTGAATGAGATGTGCAGCAAGTATTACTCATCCTGGTTGTGTAGGTAGATGATGCTCTTCCTCTTTGGTCTGGGATTCTGAGGGGCTTATTATGTCTGGATGCTTCTTGCAAACAAAATAAATAATTAAATCAATGATTTATTTTCAATCTTAATTTAAGTTATGATTGTTAAAAGTCTGTAACAATATAAATATAATGATTGGGTCTATCTAAAATTAGAATCAAACAATTCTAGCTTCAAAAACTATACATCTTTGATTTCATGATTTGTTTTCGGACGGTCTGTTTAATTCGGTTTAGTTTGTTTTATCACTCTCAAACTAAACTAAATGTGATTCAAATTGGATTCCAGGTTGCATGTGAAGTTCCTACATCTCAGGAGAGTCTGGTTGGAACTATCTGTGAAAAGCCCTGCTTCCAAGTGAATCCTGACCGATCATCGTCACATAAGGATCCAATCTAATTGACCAATTTTAGAAAGGGAAATTCAGAGGTGCGTACAGACAACACGGAAAACCGCGATTCTTTTTATTTTTATTTTCCAGAAAGGATGTTGTATATAACCATATATCAAGAGATCGCCTTCCGCAAGTCCAGCTTGTAGCCGCTATAGTTGATAGAACACAGTAACTAGTCCATTTTTTTCTCCCCCGGAGAATGATCTAGGAATATTAGTTTTTATAATATGTCAAGACTGTCCTACTGGTAATGCCTTTACTCCCTCGGGAAAATATAGGAGAGAGAGGACTATGCTTAATCCTTGCACATACGGGCGTCATGACTCGGGTGAGTGTCACCAGGGCACCTTATTTTGGTTGCTACGGACCGATGAAAGCGAAGTTATACAGGAGGAGGAGTGATTAGTGTGAGGTTTGTTTATCCGTCGGACATTTTCTCTTTTCCTTGTTAGAAGCGAAGAGGGGTGAGCATGCCACAGGTCTTTTTAAGTGCAGTTTAAATGTTGATACGAAGAATTTATCACCGGGTTAGATTTCACAGGGGCCGGATGAGATCACACGTCTTGAGGATGCCTTTTAACATCTATTCACGTTTTCCCTGGTATCTTTTAGAAATGAAGTTGACGGAATAAGAATCAAAAATATATAATCGCAATGATTCGAAAAAGTATTTTTAGTGACTCATAAAAGTCGGTGGCATGTATGCAAATATGATAGATTATAGTTGTGTACACACCCTAAAAAGTCATTCTTAACGGGGTCTGTGGGCTCGGGCCGTATCGATCGCGGTCCGGTACGGCACGATGCATTATTCTACCGTTACGTATCGAGATAAAATAGACATTTTAATATATATATATATATATTATAACTAAAATTATTCATATGATTTATTAGTTTAGTCGATTAAGATATGTGTTAGTTAATTGCAAGGTAATGGGTTCGAATCTCACCAATTTTTTAAAAAAATTTCAAAATTTTTAGTGTAAAAAGAAAAAAAAAACGCACAAAAAATATATGTCGCATGTTTCGAACCTCGGTCTTTATTGAAAATTAAAATTTCTTTAACCAACTTATCTATTAAATAATATTAATATAAAATAAAATATTTAATATTTAAAATAACCTTAGTAACGTATCAATCGTATCACTGATTGATACGATCCAATACGTGTGATAGAAGACGTACCGTATCGATTTGTCAAATTTTGATTCTTAATCGGAGGTTGGTGGGTGAGGGGAGGCCGAGAATGGAGGAAGAAAATGGCTAAAATTATGTTCAAGTACTCCCGACACCAGAAAAAAAAATTGATGGACCCGATAACTGTTAGGACCATCTCAGCAATAGTAAAAAGCCAACAGCAACGGGTGCCCCCATCTCTCCATATGGGATCAAATGTTACACATCAATCGCACTCTATACGCATTTTGTCTAATAAAGAAAGAATTTTTTATAAATATATTATTGTTAAAAGTGAATTGACAAAAAATCATTCAGGGATACACGCTACAAGATGTATCACTAATTTAATTCATATTGCACATAAGTGTACACCTTGCCCGCTAGCTCGTTGTCACCTGTAAATTTCTATGGTTAATCTTATTCTATAGTTAATCTTAACTAGATCTATGAGAAGATCAAAATATTTTTAATTAAAATAAAATAAAATAAAAATATAATAATCCTCCCCTCCCTTACGTCGGAACCTCTCTCTATGACCTCCCTTGCACAACCCCCCTCTCCTTGCGACCTCTCGCCGGACACCCCTCCCCTTATTGGAATTGCCCTCCTTCTACCGTTGCAATGCCCCCTTGTTGGAACCCCCTCCCTTGTCGCTGTCGAAACTGGTCTCCCCCTGCCGCTGCAACCCCCTCCTCACAGGCACACTAGTTGGGGTGCCGCACCAGTCTCATCAATCGCACCGTCAATAGGATCTCCCCTGTCCTCCCCGTGCATGCCGGTCGGAGAACCGTAGCAACGTCAACGAGCCCTCGTGCTCCCCACTCTTGCCGCTGCCCATGCAGGCCCTGTATATAGGGTGCCGTACCCAGACTTGTCCACCACCTCATCGGGGGCGTCCAGGATGGCGTGCACTGTCAAATCCTCCCCTCTTGGGAAGCTCAACAGCTCGTCTGCCTCTACCTCATCCTCCCCCTCTCCCTTTGATGATAGCTCCCCCCCCCCCTCGTCCTCCTCACCCGCCAGTGATTGGTTGTGGCAGTGATACATTGTGAAGAAGAGGGGCACCGCATTGATGATTCTCCGGTGGGGCTTCCAGTGTTGCAGAAGGGGCGAGGGTTGCATCTCCGGTGGGGGGAGGGGTGGCAGGGGTGGGGGGCTTTTGGTGCTGCAGAAGTGGGAGGTGCATGTTCGGCGGGGGGAGGGGGTGAAGAGAGTTGCAAGGGGAGGCGGTTCTAAAGATGTTGCCGGCAACAATTGGTGAGGACGCAGTAATCGGAGGGGGTGGCAATCAGTGGCGACGTGCCCCCCCTCTCTCTCTCTCTCTCTTATGTGTGTGTGTTGGGGGGGGGGGGTTACAGAGAAGATGGCATTTTCATCCTTTCATGACTAACTAACGAGAATGTTGAAATCTTCGTGGAATATTTGTCTCTCCGTCCACGAAAGTTAACCATAATGATATTTATCTATGATATGAATTAAATTAGTGATATGTTTGTTAATAAATTTTTAAGAATAAATTTTTTATCAATTATGATTTATTTACAAAAACCCCCCAAAAAGAGAAGACTCCACTAAAAGCATCTGCACCCATCCAATGAATTGGCATAGTATTAGCTTGGTAGTTTCTTCTGCCTTTGAGGCCGTCTTCGCCTGTACGTGTGCAGGAATAATCCCCGGACAGATAAAGAGGCTTTCTGGCTGCCCTGCCTTCTCTACTTGTCCCCTTTAATTTGCATCCTTGGAATTCACTCCCTTTATCACTTTATGTCACACGACTAAATTTCTTCCGTCCGCTGCTCTTTGAATTATCGCCCACTAAAGTCACACACAATTAAAGTAGTCTCTCTCTCTCTCTCTCTCTCTCTCTCTCTCTTACACACACGCACGTTTAAGACTTCCAATTGAAAGTTCTTAAATTAGAGCTATCTCTAATTGAAGAAAAAAAATGAGGGTTACCCGAGAAAGATTTAGCACAGACGCAACTACCTAAACTTGATTAAATTCATTGTCACCGAATAATTTATGTACTTAAAGAGTTTATACTTAATGGGGTGTTTGGTCGTTATTTTTCACCGTTTTTTTCTCTCAAAATAAAAATTAGAAATGGAAAACCTAGTTAATCACGCTTGGTAGACCTCCCTAATTTTTTAGGATGAAATTTTATCCCATTACAACTTTCCCCAAAATAAAAAAAATCTTTCCATATATTTTTTAAGAGAGGCACAACCTTTAGACATCTCTATCCGCTCTCTCTCTCCCCACGCTCCCTCCCTCTCCCTCTCTCTCTCCCGATCCCCCCTCTCTCTCCCGGCGTAGCGGGCCAAGGTTGTAACGAGGAGTAACATAGCACTAGGAGCGGAAGAGCTCCTCCTTAGCGACACCGCCGGCATGGAGAAGGGGGGCGAGCCCTTAAACCCCTTCGCTGGCCCCGACGACGACGCAAAGCTCTCTCTCGACATGGACCTGGACCTAGAACTTGAGACCCACCTCGCCGCGGCACCCGCGAGACCGATAGTCAAGTTCCGGCCCAAGATCAAGGGCAAGCTGCTGCCCAAGCCCGAGCCCCCGTCGGAGCCCGACCTCGCCGTCCCCACCGCTTCCGGCCTTCTTCCCGTGAAGAAGCAGGATGATGGCCTGCCAGCGGAGAAGGTCGAGGAGGTAGATTGCTTGGGAGGGCGCACGCGTGAGGACGCCGTCAGGTATGAGGACATGGAGGAGAAGTTGAATGGCGGCATGGCGGCTATGGATGTCGATGCTCCTCCTCTCCCGATCTTCTCCTCTTCGCTATACCCTTCTCCCAAACAAGTTTACATAAATTTTAAAAATTATGATATTTTTACCAGACATATAATATCATTTTTTTAATTTTAAAATTTAAGTTAAAAATTGACGCAACACAATTTTTTAGGTAGAAAGAGTTTTTTTTAAAAAATTATTCCCTAACACTCTATAAATTAACTTCCAAATGAAATTGTGGACAAACACGGCCTTAGTCCCCTCAACTATCAATATGAAATGAATTCTACTCGCTACGCAACTAGATGTGTGTAACAGGGGTACACATCTGTGCTCCATTAATCTAGTGCAAATCAATTCATAAGACGGGTGGCGTGCCACCACTTCAAAGATGAGAGTCACCGATTTTACTTATTTTTTTATTTTTAATTTTTTTTAGTGAGATTGATATCAAGTTATCTTTAGGTAGATCTCTAAGTCGCTTACATATCTTGAACTTAATGGCAAAAATGCGAATACTATAAGTTTTAAATTTATACTATTCTCGTTTTTTTTTGATTGACATGCAAATCACGTAGGATGATGTCTCGAGACTCTCGTGCAAAAATAAAATGACGTGAGTCTCACTCAAAAAAAATTATAAAAATAAAAAAATAAACCGGTGGCGATGCAATCAGTGTTTATCCTTCAAATTCAGAAATACACCGATGGCGACACGCTGTACCGCTCCCGCTGTACGCCCTTGATTAATATTGAAATATAGAAATCCCATGAAGGGTCTAGAAAGTCAGAAAACTAACTAGCTGGCTGGCCGGCCGCAACGGGGGGGGGGGGGGGGCATTAGCATTGCCGAGGAGCTGTTGGCCCACGTTATCGGCACTGCCATTCCACCACCGTCTACCCAGCGCACTTCTTCTCTTCCCTCCCCCATCTGGATCTCCA
The DNA here is from genome assembly GCA_022559845.1 of Amorphophallus konjac. Taxonomy (NCBI): domain Eukaryota; kingdom Viridiplantae; phylum Streptophyta; class Magnoliopsida; order Alismatales; family Araceae; genus Amorphophallus; species Amorphophallus konjac. The sequence continues at coordinate 86,230,025 of CM040126.1, read as the reverse complement.
GGGTAAAATGCGTAATTATTTCACCCATGCATCATTTGGCCCAGGTGGAGTACGTATCGGATCTACCGAAAACGAAAGCTAATGATACATACAAGTCTCATCCGTCAACTGTTTCTCTGTGTGTGTTTATTGCCGGCGTGATCTGAGAGCTTAGGTCTCTAATTAAATGTAGAGATTTGGAGATGAGATTGAAAAAATGTAGAGATTTGGAGATGAGATTGAAAAAATTCCAAAACGAGCAAAACATATGATCGATCTAGTTAAACTTGGGAAGAATTCGTTTGATTTGATTTCTATAAAATTAAAAAGCGCCAAGCTAGCTACTTGAAAATTGAATCAGATTTAAATTAATTAAATACTTGCATGTTCATAAGTGAATACGGCACCGTACATTTTTTTTTGTATTTTAAATATAGGTACTCTTATTATCACTCTCTCCACCTTGGTCTGATTTGTGTCACTATACATGGTACTCTTATTATATACATGCAAAGGGAATTTATGAAGGCGCATGAGACTGAAGCCATGATATAATTCCTGCCGTTTAATTAATCGCCTGGCAAAGCATCTGGCTGCACATATATACTCATAATTACTCCTCGAATGATCTCTGCCTCTGAAGCCACATCTCCTCCTTGAACTTGGCGATGAACAGTTCCGCCCTCAGGTCCACCCCCTCCAGCCGGTGGATCCCTACGGTCGTGGTGGACGGCTCTACTGGAGAAGATGACCCCTCTTCTGCACCAGCAATAACCAGGCCGCCTCCTGGAGCCGCTTTGTCTACCAGCACCTTGCCAACGAAGGCTGCAGGCTGGACGTCGACCTGCTGCAGGGTGTGCACCGGAGCGGCGGGTTTGGCGAAGAGGTCGTCCACATACACAGGCACGAAGCCGTGCTGCTGATCATGGTGGTGGTGGTGGAGATTTTTCCGGTTGCGGTCGGGGTCGGAGGACAGACGTGGGAGAGCACGCTTCTTGAGCCGGAAACGGTGGGGATGGCGACGCCGGCCGAGCATGGTGGAGACTGCAGCGTTCAGCCGGGAGGCTGTGCGCTTGTAGGCTTTGGAGCTTTTGAGGCGCAAGAGCTTGGATCGAAACATGGTGGCGAGCTTCTTGCAGGCATGCTTGGCGGGCAGGAGCTTTCTTTTCACGGTGGAGGAGGACATGAGAGGCCTGGATCCTTTGGAGGTGGTAGATGGGAAGGGGTGGTTGCCCCGGGCGGCGGAGGTGCGGAGAGATGTGAGATGGATTTGGTTTCCAAGGTATGAATAGCCAGCCGTCAGGGGGTGAACAATTTAAGGTGAGGCGAGGGTGTTTATGATCGGCTTCCTGCATGCCTTGGCGGCTGTGCTTTGGAACGCAGTACGTAATGCTGATGTAGTTGTGGTTTTTACTGTTGAGTCCGGGTGGGACTCGTCGTAGGAGGGAAGTGCCCTTCCCTTCTATTATTAATTAAAGAACTACGCATGTCTGCCATGCAAGCTCAAAGAGAAGTACGTACTGGTGACGTGAGTAGGTTCTTAAATGTATAGGAGATGATATCCTTTCATGTTGGCTCTATGTATTTAATGACCCAGATCTCCCCTATGATAAATTATCATGGAATTGATCCCATGTGAATATTTTTCATATATATATATATATATATATATATATATATATATATATATATATATATATATATATATAGAGAGAGAGAGAGAGAGAGAGAGAGAGAGGCCGGGTACCCTCTCTCTTCAGCTGTACTCTTCTTTAGAAGGAAGGGTGTAGCTTTCGGCACGCGTAGGGCCCCGTGGATCTCACGCTAAGTCTTGCGAGCAGGAGATACATGTTCTTGCGATTATTGTCGGCAGAGCCCCTTAAGCAAGCAGGGAATGTAAACGATAGCTAGGAGAGAGAGAGAGAGAGAGAGAGAGAGAGAGAGAGAGAGAGAGAGAGAGAGAGAGAGAGAGAGAGAGAGAGAGAGAGAGAGAGTATATTTGGGTCCACACGGAAGAGTTCAGTGAGAGAGAGAGAGAGAGAGGTATATTTGGGTCCACACGGATGAGTTCTCTGTTGGTTTCTGGACGTACCATCCGATTTTGAACGCCTCCTCAAAGTTCTTTAGTCTCACTTTGGTATGGAGCCAGACTAAAGGTGGATTAAGTCAACCCGAATAAAGTAGTCCAGAGTTAACTCATTTTTAATTTGGTAGGAGAGTAGTTAATTTGGGAGTAAGGATGTGGGCTAACCTACTTTTAATATAATATGATTTGATAAATAGTAGACTAATCCAGTAATAATGAGAGAGAGAAATAGTATTAATTATGAGAGAGAGATTTAATTGACTATTTATTAAGGATAGGAGGTTAACCCACCTTAACTCACCTATGGGTGTGGGTTTCAAAACCTAAGAATAACTTTGGGTTAATCCTTAATTTAAACTGATTAACACTAACTCTTTATCAAAGTAAAAAAAAGTTTATCTCAGAATTAATTTAGAACTAACCCTGAGATAAACCGATACCAAAGTGAGACTTAATCTTCACTTGCTCCCAGAGTTTCAGCGCATCCTTGATTCCGACTTTGTATGCTGCTAAGCGTACATAATATATATATATATATATATATATATATCTGGCTTCCAAATTAAACAAAGAAGATATATTAGGAGGAAAAGCTAGCACTGGGTTTGCCGTCATATTTCTTCCTCCAATTGCTTACAAGCACCGAAGAAGCACGTCAGTAACGATTGAGTTCCCCTGGGTAGGAAGGAATGGATATTAATTAATCATGATAAACTTTGCACCCGTACGTGCGTGGCTTACTTAGAGGTTGTCTGGGGCGCGGTACGTAAAACACCGGAAAATATCATAAAATACAGTGAAGTAGTGTATTTCTTGTATTTGGAATGTTGTAAATCTGTTTGCGGTAGCTTTCTTATATTGGGAGCATTATTGCAATTGAATTATTGACTTTTAAAACTTAGTTTTGTTGGCTCATGTGACACCCTTTTTAATTGATTTAGATTTTCGATCGGGACAAAACTACCAGAAATAAAAATAAGGTGTTTGAAAACTGATGATTTTAGAACTATAAATCTATTTTCATGGATTTAAAATGAGGTCATTTTAAGATGAATATTTTATTTTATTTTACAACACATCGTACGACGTACCCTTAGAAGTTTCTGTAGGTGTAAATATATATGGTGAAGGACATGTAACACGAAGATCGGGATGGGATCTCTTATACAGTTTGATATTCAAAATAAAATCTATCAGCTCATAGATGCTCTCTTACGTACACGAGGTACTTGAGGGCCAGTTAGATAAGGGGTGGGATGACTTATTCGTATCTCACTACGGGCCTGTTTGTTTGGAGTATAGGTTAAGGAGAATAACTTAACCAAGGTTGAGTATTCTAAAAAATAGATCATTTTACTTTGATTGAGAAATAAGATAATCCGGAATTATGAAAAAGTTTAACTTATTCTTGTTCTATCTTTTTGGTGGAACAAGTTATCTTGAGATAAATCAGAATAACATGGAATATTTGTATGAACAATCAAAGGGAATAGGCTAACTTTTATCGGTTTATCCCCCAAACAAAGAGGCCCTACGAGAATAAGTCATCTCACCTCGATTAGGAGGGAGATGAATGTGAGGAGAGTAGGTGGGATATCTGCCGATCTCTCTCGTCGAGTTAAATAACTCAATAACCGATTATTAAAACAGAATTTTTTTTCAAGGGTATTAGACATAAATGCGATCTTAAATCTTAACATCTTATCACCACGTACGTAGATTTTAACGAGAGTTTATGTGCACGGACGGTAGACGTACCCCACGTATCCCGGATGGACCCAAGTTTAAAGTTCCAATCTCCTCCTCCCAGTCTTCGTCTTCCCCTCTCACCGACTTGCATGCATGGTTGCCCTTGTGCTCCAGCTAACTCAAAAATTTGAAGAAAACTCCACTCTTTTTTTTTTAAAAAAAATTATAATTTGTCATTTTATCTTCACTACTCTAACAGTATACCCACCACCTTAATCCCCACTCTCCGGCCTGCAGCTCTCCCCGCATAGTCGTACGTTCTAGTCAAAGTTTGGACGGCAAGGAAGACGACGACTTCCTCGTTTTCTCCCGTTCACACCCCAAGAGCGTGGGGGATGGGCTAGGCGCGGGGGTTGCTTAAAGGCTAAGCGAACGCCTGGAGAATATGCCATGCCACTCGCTCCGACTGTGCATGCCGCCCGTACGTACCCCCCCCCTCCCCTCAACCCAACCCAACCTAACCCAACTTCCTTTTCTTTTGATTTCTTGGCGACGGGGTTCTGTTCCCCTCTCTGCTGCTCTGTACGCATGGGCTTTCGTAACGGACCCACATTGCCGTCCAGTATTTGGGGAACCCATTACCAGTTGGGTGCCTCCCTGCCAACCTCATGAAAAGCTTGCCAACTTGCTATTTATGTTGACGCCATCAGTTTTGTAACTTTTCCTTTGTAACGATCTGAGATAATCCCTGTTCAGTCTCCCAAGGAGAGTGAACTCTCTCCACATGGACAGGATCTTGCTGGCTTTGGAACGGAGCTAGTGGGCCCCGAGTCTTCCCCACAGTGAACCGAAATCCAACGTCATTGTTGGAGGATTTTGCATATAAATCATCCATAAAAATTAATGAAATGATAAAAATATCATTCATATATTGATATTAGTATGAATAGCATTACTTTTACCAAAGTGTTACAAAATAGTCATGCATCATCGCACTTAACTTCCATTAATGATGAGAAGATGAATATTCCACAGATTCTATCATTCTAGTTAGTTGGTCATCCTATGATAAAAAATATCCTTTCTTTAATAAAAAGTTTTAAAGAAGAAGATAGTCTCAGTGATGGGGCCACGAGGAAAACCCACACCAGTATTGGTAGCTACGTTGCAGTGCCGAGAGTAGGTGGCCAGACGCTAGCTTCCTCGATCTGTGAGTAGGTGGCCAGGGAGATGGGTTCCAACTTGCAAGCTCACATTGAAGAGAAAGAGCGACGAGGGTAGATAACAGGGAGAGGGAGAGTGTCGAAATGGGTTTCCCCCTTCCGACACCAGTTTCCTCTATGGGCACAAAGGGGGAAACCCTATCCCCACAAACGGTGACCCCCCTTCTTCCCCCAATGGTCACCCACTCCCCAACCCCCGGTACCCGCCTCCTCCATCGCGAACCCCTCCTTGCCACAGGTGTTCCCTCCTCTCCCAAGAACCCCCTCCCTCCCTTATACTGCCATCCCCACCACCGGCAACCCCCCCTCCTTCCCCAGGTGGCCACCCACCCCCCACCTCTATGACCTCCTCGGCCACACCCGACACCCCCCTACCTCAGTGATCCCATCTATCCCCTCCCCCTGACAACCCCCCTATCTCTGTTGGCACTGACACACCCCATGGACGCCGCACGTCTATGTCATTTCCATTTTCTAGTATCCCCCCTCCCTACCTTGCTACTCTCCCTTCCCCAATGGCTACATCCCCAACTTCCCACCCCAATGCCCACCTCTCCCAATGACCCCCCCAACACCACGGGGTGTTGAAGAGAGAGAGAGAGAGTAAGGAGAGAGGAAGGAGAAAGAGAGAGAGAGGCATCAGAGGGGACTTATCCTTCTGATGCCGACAACCTAGCGGGGGGTTGAGAGAGAGAGAGAGAGATCCCCCTCCGATGCCAGTAACCCACCCAGCGGGGGTTACACACACACAGAGAGAGAGAGAAAGAGGGAGAGAGAGAGAGAGAGAGAGAGAGAGAGAGCTTCCTTCTCTAGTACCGACAACCCACCTAACAAGGGTTGCATAGATAGAGAGAGAGAGGGGGGAGGTGCTAGTTAGAGCGGACTTCCCTTTTCGGTTATGACAACCAATCGAGCATGTGGTTGCATAGAGAGAGAGAGAGAGAGAGACTTACTCGAGGAGAAATCCTCGACCACCTACTACACCCACAGCCACCATCGCCCTGTTGTTGCTCGCCGCAATCATGTAGGAGGTTCTCTGTGCCTCAGCGGTCTCCCATCACATGTCACGGTTGTTAGATCTAGATCCTAACTTCTTCTTCCCATGGTCTCCTTCTCTAGTTGATTAGGGTTTTTTGGGACTTGGAGTTGGGGTGGGAGGGAGATATACGGGCCCCATTATTTTGACTATGGCAATTGTCATCTTTTCATAGGTTTAGGCAAAGATAATCATAGTTAAGTTCATGGATGGCAATGGAAGGTTACGACGATGATATTTTTTGCAAGATTTAGTTAAAAATAATGATATCTGTGAACGCGTCACGTGGTGGACTGAGAGAGAGAGATGTGATTTCTCCCTCTCTTAGTAAAAGAAAAAAATGATGAAAGAAACGCGTGCATAAAGGGGGGTGAAATAAAAAAAGTGGAGTACAACCTGTGGTAGGAATACTGTAGACCTAGACTTACCGAACTCCGGTACGTGACGGAGGTAGGGATCCGAAGACCCTCTCGCGCAAATTAAACTCCTTTCCAGTAGGCGTGGCCTACCGTTCCGTGAGTAGTTTTTTATAAACCGGGTGCGAGCCTGGGACTCTACGTAGTAGAAATTGGCGGACACAAAAACATACGTAGACTCGAAATTTGGAGCAGCATATCACTCCTCACACAGTTATAATAGCAAAAATATAACAGAGAGTAAACAGACCGCCGCAGGACATTGATCCTGCGGGGTTTTAACAATAATATAACAAAGTGCAGAAATGAAGTGCTGAAAGTAAATGACCACGGTGAAATGATTCACCGCGACCGATTATAGTACAAACAGACCCGTGCGGGATTTAGCTATCCGCGGGTATTATAGACATAAAATAAAAATTACTACAAGCACGTGTTTGGTGGTGTGATCGCCAGGGACCGAGGGCCCCAAACTGGTTGATCGCTTTTGCCTTTGACGCAGGATGATATGGGCTCCTTCTTCCTCTTCGTTCGGCTGGCCGAAAAAGAGGGCTTTTGAGTTGGTTACCCTGCAAAATGAACAAACACAGAAAACTAAATCAGAACAATGATATATCAACAACTCATGAGATAAGACAATAATAACTAAATAACAGACTAAAAGAATATAAAATAATAAGAGAGAAAAAAGGCCGATGATGGCAACGCAAGCACGGGGGAGCGAACGGTAGGACGAAAGGCTTCCCCGTGTACGGGAACACGTGGGAATGCTGACCGGGCCGGAGCCTCGGCTTTTATTCCTGCACAAATTCAAGAAAGATTAGACATGTATGCATGTAAAAACACACACACACACACACACACACACATATATATATATAATATATGTATATATATATATACATATGTACATACAGATATTTATATAGGTACAGGTATTATGGATAATGAATGATATCACCCCCATCACAATGGACTCAACTCCTATTATTGGACCTCTCCCAGTTAGAAGTCTGAATATTCCGCAATGAATATACACATGCCAACATGATTGGTTTACAAAAGTTAGATAAGCATAGCAGGATGCCAAACGTGGGCCTTCTTGGGGATGCAATGCGAAAGGGTGCTTCTAAGGAGCTCTTGAGCCTTCTACAGAATGAAAAGCACAGGTTTAACTTAAGCACATATAAAGCACATATATATAATGGACATGCTCACGTGTGTGCACGTGTGTCATATGAGCACAGGAAGGGGGAGAGGGGCGGCATGAGATAGAGAGATAAAGAGAGAAAGTGAGAGAGATTGAGAGAGAAGCTGAGAGATGAGAGTGAGAGTATATATATATATATAACAGAAAGAGGAGAGAGAGGGAATAGAAATCGAGGGGTTAAGAGAGAATGATGTGGACATCACCTTCCATGTCCACATTCATAGCTCGTCTCCTCGCCCCGGTTGCATCCGGCATGGTTTAGTCATTTAATTTTGAGTCCTATGTAATTTTACTTGAGTCATTTGATGTAATTTGCATTTTATTTGAGTCATGTCCCTAGGTCTTGCATTTATTTTCCTATGTTTGAGTGTCATTAGAATGTGTAATGTGCTAATTGGGCCCATTTCTTCGGGCTTGGCCCAATGAGCTCCCCTACCCCTTCGGTTATTTGTCAATGAGTCTTTTGTCAGGGTCTTATTGTAAAATATGGGTTTCCTATATATAGGGCCCCATTTCCTTCATTTGGAGGTAATGAATCAATCAATGAAAAATGCCATTTGAGAGTCCAAAGCTTAGTTTAGTGGAGTGATTCCAACATTTTTTGGGTGAGAAACCCTAGGGGAGAGATTCCCCACCCTTCCCTCTCTTAATCCCTCTTTTTCACTCCACTTTCTCTCTCCTCAACACCCAATTTCGAATTTTCTTCTCTCTCCTCCCTTCCCAACCACCTCAACCCCCACCTACCATCATTAAAGCCCTCCACTTCCCCATGGCCTCCATTACTCCACCCCCTAGTCCCAAGGAGATCCTTCACCATTCCAACACCATCTTCCACATTCCAACACCACTTTCCCATTCCAACACAATCAACCCCTTCCCCACACAACCCCACAACTTCCAAAGCATATTTGAATTTGAAATCCACCCTTCCCTCCACTCACTTGTGCCCCCCCTCACCTTCTCCTCTCACCCACCTTCCCAAATTCGTAGCTCCTCCTCCCACCACCTGTTAGACCCCCTTCCAGACCCCATTCTTCCCTTCCCCCACCTTAGAACATCCCCTCCTAGACCCCCTCATAGCCCGGGCTTTCCTCACACTCATCCACCCCCATTTCCCCTCCCATATACCCCATTCCCCCCCATCATCTTCAACCTACAGCTCTCAACCGAAGATCTACAGAAGAGCAGTAACTTGCAGCGGCCATCACGACTTCCTCCGAACGAGTTTGAAGACCCAAGAGCCATCGTCGAAGCGTCTACCAGTCTCCTTCGCAACAGAAGTGGTTTCATCTTCTTCCGATCTCCGAGCCGTCCAAGAGGTCCATTCTCCCACAACTGCACAGTTCTGCCTCGGCTGAGGACCTGAGCCGGATTAGAAGCTCTGCCACGACGAACCCTGAAGGAATCAGTCCTCAAGTGCTTCCTCAAAGTTCTTCATCGGCCTGTCTACTTTCAGAATCAAGAAGCATAACTCTATTCGGCATCCCGTAGCAGAAGTTGTCAATTTTCTCCCTCTGCTGCACGGATCTGCTTCCCCACAGTCTACACCGACCAGTCATCCTTGTTCAGAGACTCCAGGTCTTCTCCGACACCTTTTGGATTCCCCGTCAGTTTTTCTGTGAAGAGGACTCATCCACGGTTCCAACGACTCTGACGGTGCGTGATTCCGAGTTCGGGAGCAGTCGGAGTACCTTCTGCAACCTACTACTAGAAACCAGAAGCTGCCAGTCCGTGAGTCTGCCTCTCTGTTTGGACCTCCATCCTGCTCAGCGACGGCGTCAGAAGAAATCAAAAAAAATTGGACGACTTCCCTGGCCTCCTACGAAGCTTCTCCAGGTGGTTTCGTCCCCAAAAAAATTCGTGAGCAACCACAGCAGTCATATCTTCAGTCAGCTGTCAGCACCCACAGAACGTGAGCAGAATCGGCATCCACCAACTTCGGTGTTCCTTTCTCATTTTCCCCTCCCCGCTTGGCCGGCTGAAGGCCCCTCCCTGTGTGGAGGTAGTTTTTATTTGTAATTTCATTAACCCCCACCCCAAGGTCCCCCTCCTGCGAGAGGTGTAGTGGTGTAATTTGTTTGGGCAGGTCAAGCGACACCGCCGCGGCGTGTGGGGATCCACTCGCCTCCCCGCTCGCCCTCGTCTCCGACCGGGACCGGTTTCTTCAAACCGGTCGAGTAAGTGCTCAAACCTTCACTCCACTTAGTGCTTGTCTTTCAATATTAGTTCTAATTCCGCTGGTTATGCGAGTGAGAGCCCGATCCTCAAGCCCCATAAACTTGAGTGATCACCGTGGGAATATTGCAACCGGTGCCTTTGGCACTTTGTCGGCCCCCTTGATTTGGGCATCCCCACCCTTTGAGAATCAAACATTGGTCTTGCTGGCCCTCTACCAGCAAGGGTCCAACCCCACTTCCTCCACTTGGCATTGCCAAGTCGCCCCGGGCTTGGGTGAGTGTCGATAGAGCGGTGGCCCAATTCGGCCCATTTGAATGCGATTGTGCTTGCTTGCATTAGGTCCGAGGTTGTGTCACATCAAGTGATATCAGAGCAAGTTCACAACTTGTCTCTCCACAAGTTGGTCCTAGGGCATGTTTATGCATTTAGAGTGCTCGGTTGCATCTCCCATGTCCATTAGAATGGCCACTTCATACCCATCATATCCATCCCCATCAACTTTCCCAAGAAGCCCAAATCCTCATGGAAGCTCCATTACCAACAAAGTGGGTAGCAACACCTCTATCATAGAAGCCCTACCTAATGTCCTTAATCGGCTTGAAGATATCATGTCTCGACTCGACCGACTTGAAGGAAATAGCCGTACACCAAGAGTGAATGAGAGTGACCTTTGGGGAGATCTAGAAACCATATTTTTAGAACACTTGAAAATCAAAACCCCCGCCTTTGATGGATCCAACAGCCCAAGCCTTTACCTAGATTGGGAGATTTCCCTAGACCAATTTTTTAAAAGTTACCCCTTGAACGAAGAAAGGAGAATGAGGCTAGCCAAGGCACACCTCTCCAAACAAGCTAAAACTCATTGGTTAGTTGTGGAAGGTTTAAGAAGGATCCGCAGGGAGGCCCCCATTAGCACTTGGGATGAGATGAAGGTCGAGCTTAGGAAAACCTACACTCTCCAACCCTCTCCCACCTACTCAAATCACAAAAGCCTAAGGAGCACTTCAACTCCTTCATCCCCACCCGGTCAATCCAAGACCCCAATCACCCATTCCCTACCACTTCCCATCTCTCCCACCCCAACCACTACATTTACACCCCACCTCCAAGTCCACACCACAACCATAGGTCCCCATACCCAATTGGGCCCCATGGCCAACTCTCCACCTAGGCCCATGGTAACCCTCACCACTACCTCTCCATCACCCCCAAAAGGGGACACTCCTCCCAAAACCAATCAACCCAAACCCCTTTAACCCACCCATCTTCCTCTCCCTACCCCAATCCAACTCCCACCAAAGCCTCCACTACTACCCTTACCTATCCTAACCCAAGTTTCCCACTACCTACCACCCCGGATACACCATGTCCCAATCATCACCACACCCTCAAAAGCCCCTCTCACCTCCTTGGAAGAAGAACCCATACCCGATCTAATAGTGGTGAACACCCCAAACCCACTCCCTACCTTGGAGGAAACCCATGACCAAGAAGAAGAAGAAGCATCACATGGTGACCTTCACGTTACACCACCCTCTCTAGTTAGGGCCAAACTCATCTTAGAGGAACCCCTTATTAGTTGGCTAAAGAAGAGCCCAATAAGAGAGATCACGGCCCACGATTGCCTTCCCATAAAGGAAAACCTTCCCATAGTGCACATCTCCTCCTATCACACCATAATCCAAACATCCTACCAAGTGGAAACCTTAGAGGACCTTCTCAAGGGCTTAGCTTGGCAATTAGAGATGACTAGCATGTTGACCCCTATGGTAGAACAACCTAGGAGCCTTAGCCTCCTACACCTATGCATAGGGTCTATCACCTCGGTTTGCACCATTGGTTGCTACACTAGCGACCTCCTTCTATTCCTACCTACACCCGATGAGCCCAACCTTCTCCTCGATTTAGAGCTTCTTATCTTGGGTAGAAAGTCAAGCCCTCCACTCATGGCTGACCCACTTGCCAAGAACATTGGTCCAACTATCATGGAGAAGGATGACTTAGCACCTTTTGAGGATCTTGAGGACATGGAGTTCCTCCCCCTAGGTAACCCATTTTATGATCAATATGATCCATTCCAATGGGAGTCAAGAGACTCGTGTGACCCAAACACTTTATCCACCACCCACCTTTCCCTAAACCAACTCACAATGTTTGACCCAATTCACTCCATCTTAGACCCGGGTTACTCTTTGGGAGCCATGACCTTGGGCCACATATCCCTAGGTAATAAAGTTTTGCCCCACCCCATGATGACCACCTTCTTAGATCCATTCGATCCTTTCCAATGGGAGTTCAAGGGTTGTCCCACACCTATACACATGGAAGTCACCTTTGGGAAAAGCATGCATGTGTCTAGGCTTACCATACCCCTTGGCATGAACACTATATTGGGTCCATTCATTCATATCACCCACATGTCAAGTAGAAAGTATGAGTGGTCCATATTTGGATGTCATGGTCCACCTTCATGCATCATGGGTCTTAAGCATGTCAAAAGTGTTAGCTAGGTGCGATTGATAAACACTGATCCAGAGGGGGGGTGAATGGATCTTTCAAAGAATTCTACCCAATTTAAAGTTTGCATGAGATGATAACAACTAGATCAGTGGACAATTGATCAAACAAGATATACAAACTCAATTAAACTCTAGGATGTAGATAATCAATTAAATCACGGTCCTAGCATGCATCTAGCGGAAGCAGGCAATCGAACAAACCACAGCACAATGATTTTTTAGGTGGTTCGGTCCAAAGACCTACATCCACCCCTCACTCCCAACCGGAGTGAGGCTTCCACTAGTAACACTAGCACAGCAGACTCAGTCTGCAACAAATGCTGCCAAACAGCTTGACCAGGGGAACAACCTCCCCTCTTCCTCCCAACCGGAGGGAACCACTAGTGACACCAGTCACTAGCAAACCAGAGACGCAAGTCTCTCTTCCTCCAGACCGGAGGGAACACCTAGTCTTGCAACCCACAAGACTAGAATCGGAGGACCAATCCTCCCTTCCTCCAAACCGGAGGGGAACCTAGAGACCCAAGTCTCTCTTCCTCTGAACTCTAGAGGGAAGCACAAGTGACACTACGTCACCTGCAACCCAGAGGTCTAGGACCTCTCTTCCTCCCAACCGGAGGGACCCCTGGACTTGAAACCTGCAAGCCCAGAACCGGAGGACGAGCCTCCCTTCCTCTAACCAGAGGGAAACCACAAGTAGCACCCAGCTACTTGCAACCGGAGATGGCAATCTCCCTTCTCCTGAACCAACAGGAGGGACCCCGACCTCTCTACAGAGAATCAGAAAAATAGCAAATGAATAGATCAAAAAAAAAAACAAAACCCAGCAACGGAAAGCTGAAAAGATAAAATCAAATGTGGCTCTCGCAGGAGCTGGTTGGCCTGGATTTGATCCACGGTCCAGCAGGAACAGATCTTCAGTTGAAGCTTCTATCACTCTAGCTCTCTCTTCTTCTCTATTCTTCTTCCTCTTTTTCTCTTCACACTCTGCTATCTCGATCTCTTACTCTTTCTTTCTCTTTCTCACTCCCTTTCTCCTCTTCTTTTTCCTTTTCTTCTTCTCTGTCTGGATCGTGGCTCTCTGTATGGACTTCACCTTTCGCCCACTCAAAAATCTCTCTTTCTTTGGAAGAAGGTTCATATATATATAGCAGGAGCAGCAGTAGCAGCGGCAGCCCCGACGTGAGACCTCCACACTTTCAGCCCTAAATATTAGGACCACGTGGCAGTCTCCCAGCAGGCTTCATTCCAGCCTCGGATCACGTGCTGCCCAGACACTGGGAAGTGTTCTTCGGACCACCTTCTTCTTCTTCTCTTGCAAGGAATTAGCACGATTAGAACTCAGGGCCACAATAACTAAAGCTGCACGAGGTATGTGGTAGCAGTTCTAGATACACTGAAAACGACACGAGATACACAAGGTGACTGAAGCACGAGGTAGGAAATGAGCGAAACGAGATACAATGAACAAGGCTAACACAACAAGGAAGATGACACGAGGTCAGAGAAGAACGGCACGAGGTGAGAAGAAAAATGACACGAGGTAAGAGGACATAACACAGAGTGAAACAATAGTAGAACATACATACGAAGACAACACGAAGACACGAATATGAAAGCAACACGAAGACAACTCGAGTGCAAAACTGCTCGAACATTACGAGCGACTCAAAAACGAGGACAACACGGGCTGAAAGCAACCCGAAGATGAGAAACAGAGACCGACACGAAGTGTGGTCATGAGGCGAGAAAGACACGAAGACGAAAAACAAGAATCGACACGAGGTGAGGTCAAGGCGAGAAAGACACGAGGTCTAATGAGAAAGACCAACACGAAGACAGTGAAAATAGCACGAAGTAAAGAACAACGACACGACGTGTCACTATAACAAAACAAACACTACGAAGAGAATCGACACGTGATACATACTAATAACGCTTAACACTACAGAGAAAAAATGACACGAAGTATAGCGGTGACAGAAACACGCACTACACAGAGAACGACACGAGGTGGCACAGAAAGCAACACGAGGTGCTGCGATGTCCTGCACGCAATAGAACAGAAGCGACACGAAGACATAACAAGGAGAACGACACGAAGTCAATGAGAACGGCACGAGGTGAAACGACACGAGCTGACAACAACTCAAGGATGAAAAATAGAAACCGACACGAAGTGTGGTTACAAAAACAAAAAGGACACGAGGTCTTAGGAAAAACAACACGAAGACATAATACGGAAATGACACGAAGTGAAACAACACTTGAAAGCATAAGAAAAACAACTCGAGCACAAAATAGCTCGAATGAATGACTCGAAGAACAACAGTAAATGACACGAAGACACAAAAGCAAACATAAAGAGGATGACACGAGATGAGCAACTAAATAAAGAAGAAACGACACGAAGTAAACTCAACACGAAGACAGATCAACATGAAGACACAAATACTAAAACAACACGAAGACGATGGTTGCTGCAGTGCAATGTCTAGACATGAAATCCAAAGCAAGCGGCTGTACAGACTTGAAGAATGAGTCAATGTATAGACTTGACTTTGAGTGAGGGCTGTATGTACTTCAGGCTGAACGTGTGCATGAACAAATAGCGTTGTATAGACTTGGCCAGAACTAAGGGAAAAACACCAATGTACAGACATGAAATGCATGAGCAAACAGCAAACAATTAGCCACTACGTTGCCCCAATCTAGCCATATTCATGAATTAGCTATTCAAGCAAACAGTCAGATATTCAGGCAGTCAAACAGTCATCTATAAGAATCTAGCACACCTCAGTGTGACTCATGGTGTGTCAGCCATCATCAAAATCACACAGGGGCACAACAATCTCCCCCTTTTTGATGATGGCAACACTATGAGTTACACTGACTCAGATTAGATTCTTCTCCCCCTTTGCCTTCAGCAAAATGACATGAGTTGAAGAGTGAATTAAAAGCTCTCCCTCTTGACTAAACTGCCCCTTTTACTTTAGCAAGACGAATAATTCAGAGATGTCATATGAGATGAGGACATCTCAATATCAGAAGCAATTAAATCAATTCTCCCCTTTGTCAAACAACTCATGCAGTGATGCGTATGCAACAAATACTCTCCCTTTGACATGGCAAAAGACCCCCCTTTGACATGAGAATGAGTCATGGTTCTTAAAAAATGAAAATCACCCTTATGACAATGAAACAGCTCTCCCCCTATCAACATGCATGATTGACTACTCTCCACTTGAAGTATAGGAATGGACTCTGGTTATCCAATAAATCAATCTGAAATCAGCCATTACAAAGAATCTGAATTCTGGTGATAATACCACAGAATCAGAACTTATGGCAGAACAAGATGGAAGATTTCAACAGTGTGGAGAGAAATACATCTCAGGAATCAATCTGAAATCCACCACCATAAGGAGTCTGAAGTTCAGAGGGCTGCAAGTGAACAAGGGAATAATGGGAGTGGCACCTCACATTTGTATGGTCAGAAAAAAATGCAGAAGGAATCAGTCAACTGATAAGAGAGGAGTTGACTAAACAGTTTTTGTTGATCATGCATGAATCTGATCATGAGGGTTTTGAATGCATACATCACTTCAATAAGTCTTAAAAAATATAGACTCTTCTATCATAAAGAGTTATGAAATGGCAACTTTATCAATCTGATTTAATGTTGATGTATACCAGCTTTGCCAAATTAAACTCAATACTCATATCTGAATCCAAGTTTTAATAAAAGTGAACCAAATCGTCAGAAAACACTCAAAAACAATCATCTTTTATCTTGCAAATGTGATCTCAAAAGCACCTTTGAAAAAATACACAGGTTAGTACTGAAATTAAACACCTTTTCAAGAACATGAGTTGACAGATTTTTTCAAGATAATTTTATTTGAAGCACATTATATTTTTCCTGTACAATTTAAGTTGATCAACACCTTTTTACATGAGGCACAACAAGTCTTAGTTGAAGTGACCCAGTCACTCAGTGTGATAACTGGCCTTGCCTCTCACTTTGAGAGCAGAGTTAGCAATATGAGTGTCTTTTTACATAGGAAGACACCTTTATCAGAGGCCAGACTCCCCAGCTATTCAACACAAATAAGCTATTGCTCTGTCAGGTCTTGTTTCACTAAAATTTTTATCAGAGATAACTGTGGCACCTCATGACATGAGTTACTTTATTTCATTGATAAAGAACTCAGTTTCTCAGTGACTGAGTCATTGCTCTGAATTCACAATTTTCATTTAGTCAACTTTTTCAAGTTAAAGAATAACCACAACACTCACTCTATGTATCTCTACCAAAGTAGCTTAGATTTCAAATTTTCAGATATCAGATGAGAGACTTTAAGGATTACATGACACAAGAGGTTAAAGTTTATTAAGCCTTATCAACAGATATTTTCAATTCATTTAATTACAAAGCTGAGAATACATTAATCTTATATCAGTCCGATTCAGTGATAATTCTTAAACCCATATGATAGGAGTTTCTACCGCAATCTCAGACTGAATTGCATGACATGCAGTTTAAGTTCCTCAGATCAGAACAATAAATTTAGCTGACCAACAACTCAATAATGGATCCAAAATAGTCACACCAGCTAAGAGGTATATGAAGGAAGAGTACAGGCTGGTGGAAGAGTCAATCATCAAGAGAGAATAAGGTTTAAAGCCACTAGCAGAGGCAATCACTCAATACAGGTTGAAAGTCATTTCAGTCAGACAGAATGAGACACTCTTTCTTCAACAGATTGAGGATTAGTAGCCACCATTTCAGATTTAATGATTTGAAAGAGTGTAGAGAGTGAATTTCAAAAAGAGACAACAATATAATAATGCTCCCCCTTGTCTACATGCAGTGACTCACATAAGACTCAACATGCTCCCCCTGAATTGATGCAATTTATGCAAGATGATTATTCAAACATCAGAGCATTCAAATATGATTCATGCACATTAGACAGAAGAGAATTACTATAAGCATGATTGTTCAATTCATATTCCAGAAAACTTCAGTTTAGCACCAACAGATCAACATGATATGCAATACACTGCTCTATATGACTTAACCCATGGTACTGGGCGGAGGACTTGGTCCAAGGACCACCTCACACATGGCAGTAGCAACCAAACATACTTCATCTGCCCTCCAGCCCTGTTCCATTTCATATACCATGATGGTCATGCAAATGACATATGCAGTGCAAGGCAATCTCATTTATTTAGTGCAAGCAACAGCATAAGAAGAGCATCAAAAATCAACCAAGCAAAACAACAATTTCAGATAGTGAAATTGAAACAAATTTCAGAACTGACCTGAACTGAGTCCTGGGGTTTTCTTTTTGAGTGCCTTGGTTAACCCCTTTTCATTCTTCAGCTTCCAAGGCACACCTACAAAATATTGATCATTTTGATCCTGCAGGGACCCAAGCAGCTTTGGGTCCTGCATTAGCTCTAACAGGTATTCTAAACATTTTCATAGCAAGATTATCATCTAATTTCATCAGTGAACAGTCATCCATAGAATGTCCAACTTTTCCACAGTATCTACATGAAATGGCTGGTTTTTGGTTCTTATGATACATGTTAACAGCAGGGTGATGTTTATAAACATGTTCATAAGAATTTCTGTTATATGCATGAGCAGTTTGATGCTTGTTCTTAACCATCCAACATTCAGCAGATTTATGGCCTGGCTTCCCACAGTTATAGCATGAAATTTTCACAAAAGGTTTTGCAGGGAATTTGACAAAATGGGGTTTAACATAGTTCTTTTGAACATACCAACAGTCCTTGACTGTATGCCCATTTTTCCCACAATGGGAGCATGCAAAAGAATTTCTTCTATGAAAACTATTTTTACCCCAAGTTGATCTAAACCAGCACTCAGCAGCCTTGTGCCCAGGCTTATTACAGTTGAAGCACATAATGTGCTGACTAGAATTGTGTTTAGATCCATATGGATCATAAAAGTGCATGGAAGACCTGGCATGTAGTTTATTATCTTCTTTCATGATAAAACATTCATTCATGAGATGACCATGCTTCCCACAATAATAACATGAGGCATCAGGCTTCCTAGCAACATGGTTTCTATCAAAAGAATTTCTAGAATGTAAAGTTCCACTAGCATGCTCATCCTTTAACATCAATCCACAATCCTCCATTATGTGACCTCCTTTCCCACAATAATAACATGAACCCTTTTTAATGTGAGTGTGTGAGAGATCATGTGAATTGTGTGCAGTCTTCTTTACAGCAACAGGAGTGCCTTTTTCCTTTTTCTGTGAGTTTTCACCCTTTTTCTGTTTTGGAGTTTGTTCCACAGTTTTGGGTTTCACAGTGGATTTTTGTGCAGTGAATTTGAAGATAGAAGGAGCAGAGGTTATGTTCTGATTGGTGGCTTTGACAAAAACAGTAGATGTTTCATTCCCATTACTCCTTTTATTTGTCGGACTATAGCCCAGTCCCTTTCTCTCAAAGTTATCACTCTTTCCAAGAAGCTTATTCAGATTGTCCTTACCTTTGACAAATTTTGATAGAGAATTTTTCACGTCTTTAATCTCAAAATTCAAATCAGTAATTTTAGCTTCATATTTGGACAGATCTGTTTCACAGGAAATGACTTGTTGATGCAAGGCATCATTCAGACTCTTGAGTTTTTCAACTTCCTGTTTTAATTCTATTTCCTTGTCAGTTTTAGATAAGGACTTGTAAAGATCATCAACTTCTTGTTGAAGGGATGTGATAGTAAGCTCATATCCAGCTATTTTCTGTTCACTGCAACTGACATTTCCATTTAACATTAAGTTGATGGTTTTTAGACTCTCAATTTCTTGTTCAGCATTCATCAACCTATCAGAATTATCCACACTCACACACTTGCCTTTTTCCATTGTCATTAGCCTATTTGTCAGCTGGGTGTTTAGATGTTTCAACTCATTGATTTCCTCTTTCAGTTTACTATTCTGCTCTAGGAGATCAGCATCAAGCACCCATTCATCTGAGAGAGACTGACATTCATGAAACATTTCCTGTTGTTTTTCAGATTGAAGTTTGTCATGATTTTTCTGAATCTCTGAATTTGTTACTCTATCAGCCTCTAGTTTTTCAGACATCAATCTATTTTCTTTTTCAAGATTTATTGATTTGAGTTCAAATTCCTTGAGCTGATTATTGAGTATTTCATTTTTTTCAATTCAGAGTTGACACATTCTAATTCTCTCACCAATTTTTCATTTTGAACAATATCATTATTGTGAGCCTGATCAACTAAGATAAGCCTTTCCTTTAGTTCAGTAATTTCACACACAAACTCTTGACGCTCCTTTTTGTGTAGAGCAACTTGTTTCATAAGAGATTGTTTTTCAGATTTGAAATGATCTAAGTCTGAACTAATAGAATCACACTCTGTTATCTGTCTTCTGAATATTTCATTTTCAGTTTTGAGAGTTTCAAGATTTTCACCTCCTAGTTTTTCCAGCTTCTTTTTCAGTCTTCTATACCTCTTACTCATTTTTTCATGGGAGTGTAACAGATCAGCATAGGCATCTTCCCAGTCATCTAAAGTGAAACTAGAGAAGGGGATGATTACCTTTTCAGCATCTTGGAGTTCCTCTTGATCACTGCTATGGTTGCTCTCGTCAGCCATCATGCAGTTGTTCTCATTCATCCTCTGAACTAGCTTCAGCTGATCCAGAATGTCCTTAGCGGACCTACAGTCATAAAAATAAGAATGTAGAGCCTTGTCAGTAGCTGCTCTCATCAGGTTAAAGGCTTTCTGATTTTCTCCATATTTTGACTTGTGACTTTTAGTCCATTTGGACTTTTCCTTTGGCAATCTGTGGGGACCTTGTGAAATTAATTTCCACAACTCCGGATTAATCATTTTCACATAATTGTGAAGACTGCTAATCCATGAGTTAAAGTTAGAGCAATTGAAAATCGGTGGAGAACCCATTGAATAAATCGGCAACTAGATTAATGCAGCAAAGGGTAGAAACAGAAATGCACGAAGAGACAATAGGATCCTCTGCAGATCGTTGGATCTGATCAAACAGAGAACCGCTCTGATACCAATTGTTAGCTAGGTGCGATTGATAAACACTGATCCAGAGGGGGGGTGAATGGATCTTTCAAAGAATTCTACCCAATTTAAAGTTTGCATGAGATGATAACAACTAGATCAGTGGACAATTGATCAAACAAGATATACAAACTCAATTAAACTCTAGGATGTAGATAATCAATTAAATCACGGTCCTAGCATGCATCTAGCGGAAGCAGGCAATCGAACAAACCACAGCACAATGATTTTTTAGGTGGTTCGGTCCAAAGACCTACATCCACCCCTCACTCCCAACCGGAGTGAGGCTTCCACTAGTAACACTAGCACAGCAGACTCAGTCTGCAACAAATGCTGCCAAACAGCTTGACCAGGGGAACAACCTCCCCTCTTCCTCCCAACCGGAGGGAACCACTAGTGACACCAGTCACTAGCAAACCAGAGACGCAAGTCTCTCTTCCTCCAGACCGGAGGGAACACCTAGTCTTGCAACCCACAAGACTAGAATCGGAGGACCAATCCTCCCTTCCTCCAAACCGGAGGGGAACCTAGAGACCCAAGTCTCTCTTCCTCTGAACTCTAGAGGGAAGCACAAGTGACACTACGTCACCTGCAACCCAGAGGTCTAGGACCTCTCTTCCTCCCAACCGGAGGGACCCCTGGACTTGAAACCTGCAAGCCCAGAACCGGAGGACGAGCCTCCCTTCCTCTAACCAGAGGGAAACCACAAGTAGCACCCAGCTACTTGCAACCGGAGATGGCAATCTCCCTTCTCCTGAACCAACAGGAGGGACCCCGACCTCTCTACAGAGAATCAGAAAAATAGCAAATGAATAGATAAAAAAAAAACAAAACCCAGCAACGGAAAGCTGAAAAGATAAAATCAAATGTGGCTCTCGCAGGAGCTGGTTGGCCTGGATTTGATCCACGGTCCAGCAGGAACAGATCTTCAGTTGAAGCTTCTATCACTCTAGCTCTCTCTTCTTCTCTATTCTTCTTCCTCTTTTTCTCTTCACACTCTGCTATCTCGATCTCTTACTCTTTCTTTCTCTTTCTCACTCCCTTTCTCCTCTTCTTTTTCCTTTTCTTCTTCTCTGTCTGGATCGTGGCTCTCTGTATGGACTTCACCTTTCGCCCACTCAAAAATCTCTCTTTCTTTGGAAGAAGGTTCATATATATATAGCAGGAGCAGCAGTAGCAGCGGCAGCCCCGACGTGAGACCTCCACACTTTCAGCCCTAAATATTAGGACCACGTGGCAGTCTCCCAGCAGGCTTCATTCCAGCCTCGGATCACGTGCTGCCCAGACACTGGGAAGTGTTCTTCGGACCACCTTCTTCTTCTTCTCTTGCAAGGAATTAGCACGATTAGAACTCAGGGCCACAATAACTAAAGCTGCACGAGGTATGTGGTAGCAGTTCTAGATACACTGAAAACGACACGAGATACACAAGGTGACTGAAGCACGAGGTAGGAAATGAGCGAAACGAGATACAATGAACAAGGCTAACACAACAAGGAAGATGACACGAGGTCAGAGAAGAACGGCACGAGGTGAGAAGAAAAATGACACGAGGTAAGAGGACATAACACAGAGTGAAACAATAGTAGAACATACATACGAAGACAACACGAAGACACGAATATGAAAGCAACACGAAGACAACTCGAGTGCAAAACTGCTCGAACATTACGAGCGACTCAAAAACGAGGACAACACGGGCTGAAAGCAACCCGAAGATGAGAAACAGAGACCGACACGAAGTGTGGTCATGAGGCGAGAAAGACACGAAGACGAAAAACAAGAATCGACACGAGGTGAGGTCAAGGCGAGAAAGACACGAGGTCTAATGAGAAAGACCAACACGAAGACAGTGAAAATAGCACGAAGTAAAGAACAACGACACGACGTGTCACTATAACAAAACAAACACTACGAAGAGAATCGACACGTGATACATACTAATAACGCTTAACACTACAGAGAAAAAATGACACGAAGTATAGCGGTGACAGAAACACGCACTACACAGAGAACGACACGAGGTGGCACAGAAAGCAACACGAGGTGCTGCGATGTCCTGCACGCAATAGAACAGAAGCGACACGAAGACATAACAAGGAGAACGACACGAAGTCAATGAGAACGGCACGAGGTGAAACGACACGAGCTGACAACAACTCAAGGATGAAAAATAGAAACCGACACGAAGTGTGGTTACAAAAACAAAAAGGACACGAGGTCTTAGGAAAAACAACACGAAGACATAATACGGAAATGACACGAAGTGAAACAACACTTGAAAGCATAAGAAAAACAACTCGAGCACAAAATAGCTCGAATGAATGACTCGAAGAACAACAGTAAATGACACGAAGACACAAAAGCAAACATAAAGAGGATGACACGAGATGAGCAACTAAATAAAGAAGAAACGACACGAAGTAAACTCAACACGAAGACAGATCAACATGAAGACACAAATACTAAAACAACACGAAGACGATGGTTGCTGCAGTGCAATGTCTAGACATGAAATCCAAAGCAAGCGGCTGTACAGACTTGAAGAATGAGTCAATGTATAGACTTGACTTTGAGTGAGGGCTGTATGTACTTCAGGCTGAACGTGTGCATGAACAAATAGCGTTGTATAGACTTGGCCAGAACTAAGGGAAAAACACCAATGTACAGACATGAAATGCATGAGCAAACAGCAAACAATTAGCCACTACGTTGCCCCAATCTAGCCATATTCATGAATTAGCTATTCAAGCAAACAGTCAGATATTCAGGCAGTCAAACAGTCATCTATAAGAATCTAGCACACCTCAGTGTGACTCATGGTGTGTCAGCCATCATCAAAATCACACAGGGGCACAACAAAAAGCATGTACGGATGTCCAGGTCCCCCTACATTCATCACCACTTTGCATGATAGGTTCACCTACGGGTGTCCCGGCCCAACTAGGCCCACCAAAGTCTACGTGACAACATTGCATGATAAGTCCACATATGGTTGCCCCGGCCCTCCAAAATCCATCAAAGTCTTCTTGGCATCAAAGGATGATTGGTCTACTTTTGGTTGCCCAGGTCCACCCATCACCCCTAGAATGTCAACATTCACAAAATTGCATGAAAGCCTTTGTAAGCACATAAGTAAAAAGAATGAGGCTTATAAGAGGCGGGCCGACTCTCATCGGCGTTACCAAGAATTTCATGAGGGTGACTTTGTGATGGTAAGGACGGAGAGGCTCTCCCCGGGAGCCAACTCTAAACTGAGGCCACGTGGGGCTGGTCCCTTCCAGGTCTTGAGGCGCATAGGTGCAATTGCCTACGAGTTAGATCTCCCTGAGGAGTATGGAATAAGTCCCACATTCATTGTTGCCGACCTAGTGCCATATAAGGGACCCACGGTGGTACCTAGTGAGGAGATTGAGCCTACTTTTTCCCTTGAGAGAGCACCCACCCATGATGATAAACCACCAGCCAAGAGAGTCCAGCGTGAACAAATTGAACAAATATTGGATGAACAAGTCACTACCACTCGGAGCAAGGTATATGAGCGCTATCTCGGCAGGTGGATGGATCGGTCTCGTTCGGAAGACTTGAAGGTAGTACCACTTCTACACCTTCCAAGGAGGGAAGGATACTTACTCGACGGAGTCGAGTTCTCCGCACCCCAGGAGTATGATGTGGACATCACCTTCCATGCCCACATTCATAGCTCGTCTCCTCGCCCCGGTTGCATCCGGCATGGTTTAGTCATTTAATTTTGAGTCCTATGTAATTTTACTTGAGTCATTTGATGTAATTTGCATTTTATTTGAGTCATGTCCCTAGGTCTTGCATTTATTTTCCTATGTTTGAGTGTCATTAGAATGTGTAATGTGCTAATTGGGCCCATTTCTTCGGGCTTGGCCCAATGAGCTCCCCTACCCCTTCGGTTATTTGTCAATGAGTCTTTTGTCAGGGTCTTATTGTAAAATGTGGGTTTCCTATATATAGGGCCCCATTTCCTTCATTTGGAGGTAATGAATCAATCAATGAAAAATTCCATTTGAGAGTCCAAAGCTTAGTTTAGTGGAGTGATTCCAATATTTTTTGGGTGAGAAACCCTAGGGGAGAGATTCCCCACCCTTCCCTCTCTTAATCCCTCTTTTTCACTCCACTTTCTCTCTCCTCAACACCCAATTTCGAATTTTCTTCTCTCTCCTCCCTTCCCAACCCCCACCTACCATCATTAAAGCCCTCCACTTCCCCATGGCCTCTATTACTCCACCCCCTAGTCCCAAGGAGATCCTTCACCATTCCAACACCATCTTCCACATTCCAACACCACTTTCCCCATTCCAACACAATCAACCCCTTCCCCACACAACCCCACAACTTTCAAAGCATATTTGAATTTGAAATCCACCCTTCCCTCCACTCACTTGTGCCCCCCCTCACCTTCTCCTCTCACCCACCTTCCCAAATTCGTAGCTCCTCCTCCCACCACCTGTTAGACCCCCTTCTAGACCCCATTCTTCCCTTCCCCCACCTTAGAACACCCCCTCCTAGACCCCCTCACAGCCCGGGCTTTCCCCACACTCATCCACCCCCATTTCCCCTCCCATATACTCCATTCCCCCCCATCATCTTCAACCTACAGCTCTCAACCGAAGATCTACAGAAGAGCAGTAACTTGCAGCGGCCATCACGACTTCCTCCGAACGAGTTTGAAGACCCAAGAGCCATCGTCGAAGCGTCTACCAGTCTCCTTCGCAACAGAAGTGGTTTCATCTTCTTCTGATCTCTGAGCCGTCCAGGAGGTCCATTCTCCCACAACTGCACAGTTCTACCTCGGCTGAGGACCTGAGCCGGATTAGAAGCTCTGCCACGATGAACCCTGAAGGAATCAGTCC
Source organism: Amorphophallus konjac (assembly GCA_022559845.1). Taxonomy (NCBI): domain Eukaryota; kingdom Viridiplantae; phylum Streptophyta; class Magnoliopsida; order Alismatales; family Araceae; genus Amorphophallus; species Amorphophallus konjac. The sequence goes on along the minus strand of CM040126.1, from coordinate 86,204,705 downwards.
TCAAGTGCTTCTTCAAAGTTCTTCATCGGCCTGTCTACTTTCAGAATCAAGAAGCGGAACTCCATTCGACATCCCGTAGCAGAAGTTGTCAATTTTATCCCTCTGCTGCACGGATCTGCTTCCCCACAGTCTACACCGACCAGTCATCCTTGTTCAGAGCCTTCAGGTCTTCTCCGACACCTTTTGGATTCCCCGTCAGTTTTTCTATGAAGAGGACTCATCCACGGTTCCAACGACTCCGACGGTGCGTGATTCCGAGTTTGGGAGCAGTCGGGGTACCTTCTGCAACCTACTACTAGAAACCAGAAGCTGCCAGTCCGTGAGTCTGCCTCTCTGTTTGGACCTCCATCCTGCTCAGCGACGGCGTCAGAAGAAATCAACAAAAATTGGACGACTTCCCTGGCCTCCTACGAAGCTTCTCCAGGTGGTTTCATCCCCAACAAAATTCGTGAGCAACCACAGCAGTCATATCTTCAGTCAGCTGTCAGCACCCACAGAACGTGAGCAGAATCGGCATCCACCAACTTCGGTGTTCCTTTCTCATTTTCCCCTCCCCGCTTGGCCGGCTGAAGGCCCCTCCCTGTGTGAGGTAGTTTTGGTTTGTAATTTCATTAACCCCCACCCCAAGGTCCCCCTCCTGCGAGAGGTGTAGTGGTGTAATTTGTTTGGGCAGGCCAAGCGACACCGCCGCGGCGTGTGGGGATCCACTCGCCTCCCCGCTCGCCCTCGTCTCCGACCGGGACCGGTTTCTTCAAACCGGTCGAGTAAGTGCTCAAACCTTCACTCCACTTAGTGTTTGTCTTTCAATATTAGTTCTAATTCCGCTGGTTATGCGAGTGAGAGCCCGATCCTCAAGCCCCATAAACTTGAGTGATCACCGTGGGAATATTGCAACCGGTGCCTTTGGCACTTTGTCGGCCCCCTTGATTTGGGCATCCCCACCCTTTGGGAATCAAACATTGGTCTTGCTGGCCCTCTACCAGCAAGGGTCCAACCCCACTTCCTCCACTTGGCATTGCCAAGTCGCCCCGGGCTTGGGTGAGCGTCGATAGAGCGGTGGCCCAATTCGGCCCATTTGAATGCGATTGTGCTTGCTTGCATTAGGTCCGAGGTTGTGTCACATCAGAGAAGGTGATAAAAAATAAAAGATGAAAGAGATAGAGAGAGGGGGTGCGAGAGGAGAGAGAGGCGGTGGAGTAGAGAGAGGAGAAAGATAGAAGGAAAAAAAATAAAAAAAAGAGAGAGAAAGGTTGCGTGAGGGGGAGGGAAATGAGAGAGAGAGAGAGAGACGCAGGAAGAGATAGAGAGAGAAGCGAGAGATTAAATAATAAAAAAAGAAGTAGAGAGAGAGACGCATAGAGATGAGAGATGGGAGGGGAGAGAGAAAGAGGGAGAGATTGAGAGAGGGATCGGAGGGGGAAGAGGAGAGAGAAAGAGAGAGAGAGAGAGATAAAAATAATAATAAAAAATATAAACATGAGAGATAGAGAGAGGGGGTGCGAGAGGAGAGAGAAAGAGAGGGAGAGAAAGAGAGAGATGGGTGACGGGTGGGGGTCACGATGGCCGTGGAGGTGGAGGTGGATGACTGCGGCGGTCGCGGCAAGGAGGCCGGAGGTGGCGTCCGCGGCGAGGAAGCTTCACGGCGATGTTGCAGTGGTGGGGCACGGCAGTGGAGGGACGACGTCGGCTAGCCGGCAAGGCGGGGCAGCTCACGGGCAGACAACGCGGAGAGGGGGGGGGCGTCCGATGCAGGAGTTGGCGATGGTGGGGAGTGCACCGGCGGATGGTGGTCGCGGCGGTGGTCACGGCGGCTTGCATGCACGAGGGGGAGAGAGAAAGGGGTGCGGCGGCGATATGCAGGTGAGGTGGGTGAGGCCCGGTGGTCGGTGCGGGTTCGCGAGGGGGCGCTGGGTTAGTAGGAGGTGGCTAAAAGAGATGGCGGCAGTGGTGGAAGGGGTTCTAACGGCAACGAGAACGTGGGTGGCTGGACGCCAGCGGCGGCGGCGGTGGCGTCCGGTGGAAGGCTAGCTGCGGTCGATGGCCGGAGGGGCTGCTGGTGGAGTGGCCGGAGGTGGAAGCGGCGGTGACGTGGGGGGCTTCGCAGCGGTGCAGTCAGTAGAGAGGGGTGCTCGGCGGCTGACGGACGTGGTGGAGGATGCCGGAGACAACCGGAGGAGCAGCAGCGGCGGTGCAGGCGACGGCGACCGGCGGAGAGAGGAGGTTGGCAAGCGAGGAGGGTGGCCACGGCAGGCGGACGGTGGCTGTGCTGGCAGGGAGGCTCGCGGACGTGTGGGTGACGGCGGCTTCGAGGGCATGCAGGGGGGTGGAGGTGAACGACGAGGACGGCAATGGCGGTGGGCGACCGATGGTGAGCATGCACTGGAGAGGGTACTCCGGAGGATGGCAACGGGAGGAGGTCGATGGGAGATGGAGGGCATGGGCGGCTCTGCAGGTGGTAGAAAGAAGGGAGGGGCGGTGGTGTTCGCGGTGGTGGATGGTGCAGGTGGAAGATGGGAGAGAGTTAGAGAGAGGGAAAGAGAAGAATAAGAGATGGATCATGAAGGGAGTGCCTTGCGGTTGAGAGAAGAAGAGAGGGAGAGGGAGAGGAAGGATGTGTGAGGGTGGTGGGGAGAGAAGGGAGAGTAGAAAAAAGTGAGACGGGGAGGTGGTGTGCAATGAAAAACGAGGAGGTGGAGAGGAGGCCCTGTTAGAAGGTGAGAGAGAGTGAGAAAACCATAGCCCCCCGGCCGCCGAATGGAAGGAGTGTAGCCTATGGAAGAGAGAGGGGAGGCGATGAGGAGCTGGGGAGTGGAGGTGCCATGATGAGTGGGGTGAGAACAGTGTGCGTGTGTGTGCCTTGGTGGAGAGGGGTGTGTGCAATGTGGAGTGTGTACGTATGTGTGTGCCTTGGTGGAGAGGGGTGTGTGTAGTGTGTGTCTGTATATGCCGTGGTGGAGAGGGTGAGAACAGTGAGTGGGGTGTGGGTGTGTGCAGCGAGAGTGAGGGTGAGAACAGTGAGAAGGGGGTTACGTGAGAGAGAGAGAGGGAAGAAAATAGAGAGAGAGAAAGATATGTGAGGATGTAACATAGTCAATGTGTATACACAATGTATAGACTTTGAGAGGTAGTCAATAGAGAAAGAGACGTGAGTATGATTAGGAGGAAACCAATGTATAGGCTTTGAGAGGATGTACAGACTTTGTGAAGCCAATGTATAGACTTTGAACTTTGTAACGTAGGTAAAGATATGAATGTATAGACTTTGAGGAAGCCAATGCATAGACTTTGAGAGGATGTACAGACTTTGTGAAGCCAATGTATAGACTTTGAGGAATGTACAGACTTTGTAACGTAGGTAAAGATAGGAACGTATAGACTTTGAGGAAGCCAATGTATAGACTTTGAGGACGTACAGACTTTGTGAAGCCAATGTATAGACTTTGAGGAAGCCAATGTATAGACTTTGAGGACGTCCAGACTTTGTGAAGCCAATGTATAGACTTTGATGATGCCAATGTATAGACTTTGAGTGAATGTGGAGATGAATGTATAGACTTTGGAGATGAATGTATAGACTTGGAGTGAATGTATAGACTTTAGAGATGAATGTATAGACTTGGAGTGAATGGATTTAGGGATTGTATAGACTTTGGAGAATGTATAGACTTGGTGGGAATGTATAGACTTGGAGGAATATATAGACTTTGGAGATGAATGTATAAACCTTGGAGATGAATGTATAGACTTGGAGGAATTTGTAGACTTTGGAGATGCATGGATTTAGGGATTGTATAGACTTTGGAGAATGTACAGACTTGCCGGATGTGTAGACTTGGTGACGTGTAGACTTGGTGGGAATGTATAGACTTGGGGGGAATGTGTAGACATGGAGTGTATAGACTTGGGAGGAATGTATAGAGTTGGAAGGAATGTGTAGACTTAGAATGAATGTATAGACTTTGGAGATGAATGTATAGACTTGGAGGGATGTATAGACTTTGGAGATGAATGTATAGACTTTGGAGATGAATGTATAAACTTGGAGGAATGTATAGACTTTGGAGATGAATGTATAGACTTGGAGTGAATGTATAGACTTTGGAGATGAATGTATAGACTTGGAGTGAATGTATAGACTTGGAGTGAATGGATTTAGGGATTGTATAGACTTTGGAGAATGTATAGACTTGGTGAGAATGTATAGACTTGCTATGTATGGACTTGTTAAGTCATCAAAGCAATGATGATTAATCACCCACATGAATCAAATGTGCAAGTCACTTTAGGGCATTACGGTGTAATATGAGATTTACCCAGGGAAAACGTGAAAACGGCGTGTCTACAGCTGCCCCGCCTTGGCATCTACTTTGTAGGGACAGAACATGTAATGGAATGGAATGAAATGCATGGAGTGAAATGGAGTGAAGTGAAAAGCAGATGCCAAGGTGTGATGAGACATGCATTCATCATTCTCCTAATGAGAATCTTTCCCGAGTTTCACCGATGTAACCTTGAAGAAGACTCTCCGAAATCAGCCATTGTTTGGATGATAAACTCACGAGGAATGACAAAATGTGCACTGGGGCACAAACAATTAAAAGGACCAACTTCACGGTGCGGAAGTACCTGGGTCGTAGGCCTACAGGTTTCACCATTGGAGAGCAGTTACCAGCCATTGTGGACGTGCTACAGCCAAGGTGGGTCTGAGGGGAATGAAAAAAGATGATTTAGGGATAAATCCAAACAATGGTCTCTTTCAGAGAAATAGTCCAAGGCAACCTCGGGAAAAAACTCGGTACTCGACTCAGAATAGAATATCTCACATTTCAGAATGTTTAAACACAGTGGCTTGCACAATCGACTTAGGTGAATGATTTTCGCAATGAGATCAACTGGCCAAGAATAATATTGTTAAGTTATGGAGAGTGGGTCAGGACACCGACTCGATGAGTCGGTAAGGAGCCAGGGCCCGTTTATCGACACACCGAACGGAACCGTCGTCCCCATTCTGACATAACTTAATGTCCTACCCATACGACTCGGACTCCTCTGGAGTTGTCAGAGTTTAAGCTCAAACTCCAAATTCATTCAAGGCGCACAGCCCTTGACATGCTCTAATAGTGTAGATATAATATAGGACACAACGCGGATATGATACATGTGGGCGGGTGATGATCCATTTTTTCTTTTTTATTTTCTTTCATCTTTTTTCTTGCTTTTTGTTTTCTTCTTTTTTTCTCTTTTATTTTAAAGCCTGCATCGATCAGTAAACAAAAATATTTCACAAGGAATAAATACTCAGATGTACAGAATATCAATCAATTACAACAATTTACACAAGCAGGGAAACATAGAAAGCAGAGTTTATCTAGCCAGGCACATAATGGCAACTCATTTTTTGTTATTATATTCTTTTTCTCTCTTTTTTTTTGTTTTGGATTTCTAGTTTTCAATCATTACTCGGCATTTGTTCCTCTCGTTTTCAGGGTGCCCAGCATGTGGCAAAGGATGGCCGACAGAGTCTTTTCTGGTTCTTAAGCTCCTCTTTCGGAGGTCATGTCCTTTCAGAAGCAACCTCACGACACGGTGTCTTGTGCCAAAGGGATCGATCATGAGCTCGCAAGTCAGGTGGGCATGATTTGGTTTGAATTTTGACTACACAGTTTGCCCACTTATCCTGACCTTGTGGGATGATTGGATCTGAAAGGCGGTGGAAATCCAAGACTTGCTAGCTCCTGTGGTCTGAGCAAAGAAGGAGCACGTCGCTCAATCAGAGCATGATGCCCGGACAACGGAGTTGGAGGAGGAGTGACGATGACACGTCGTTGAGGAATTTCCTCGAGACGTCCTGGAGTTGAAGGTTTCTCTCCGGATGGCGAAAAGAGAAGTAAAGCAAGAGACAATGGAGAGAAAGGTAAAGACGGAGCAGTACAGGAGACCCAAGAGATGGAGCTCTGAGAGAAAGAGCGTCCAAACACGTCACTTACTCTGCAGATTGGAGGGGAGTTGAAGCTCACCATAGAAGAGCTCCTGGAGTTGGTAGCATCTCCATCGGCAAAGCAAAGGGGAGCTCAGCCAACAGCTTCAGATTCAAGAGCTTTGCGGCCATCGGGGTCGCAAGAGAAGGTAGAGAACGGCGAGGAGCACTGCCAAAGAGCAGGTGGGAACGTGTGGCGCGATAAGGTGATTGTTGCGTCACAGAGCTCTAGAAAGCCTCCGAAGGACTTCCGTCTTCGGAGAGAGAAGAGAAGCGACCAGAAGGGTGACGAGGATTAGTGAGTGGCTTGCACACCCACTCTCTCCTCATGGCGGGCACAAACCCTTATATAGATATGCGAGTGGAATGACTTGGTTTGAACACGGCTTGTTTGCCTTGGATGCGTTCCTTCTGCTCTACGGCTCTTCTCTACCACATGGGTTTCAACAAGACATGCTCGACAAGATATCTCCTTAAAACATGGGACAATGACTCAGCCTAGCCATGATTTTCAAAGGGAATCTACTATCAGACTTCAACAATATCGGCCCGTGGTGCTCTTTTCCCACGCGAACGTCCCGCATTCCCTTGTTTGCGCTAAAAGTAGTCACAATAGGACAAGGGACACGGGGAATCTTTGGACCGAATAGGGAGAACAAGTCAACAAATCACACCCCCAAGTCATCCACTCTATACGATAGAGTGGCCACAAAAGTAAAGGGAGGATGGCTTGTTGTGAGGGCTGTTGCTGGGGGTGCTGGTGATAGATCCAAATCACCTTCCTCCCGATCCTATAAATACCTCCTCTTTTCCTCGACTTGGAAACACCGAAGTGTGAGAGTAGACTTAAGGAGTGCAAGTTTGTAAGGAGGGGAGGTAGTGAGTGTTGCTCAACCTTGCAGGATGGAAGGTGAATCTAGCTTCAGAGCAGAAGGTGAGTCTTCTCGCTCTTCAAAGAGGAGCAGATCTGGTAGCAGTTCCAGAAGACTCTCAGAAGTTGAAGGACAACTGAGTGAGAGGACTCGATCACAGCTTGTAAGTGGATTCTTTAGTTTCCTTCCTTCATCATTTCTTCTCCTTTCTTGCTTAGCAAGACTCCCCTTTCTCACCTCTTGTGTATGTGCAGGGCATGATGCGATCGCACATCTCGTGGGAGTTGGTAGTGGTGGCACATCGAGGTCTCCCGGACTTTCAGAAGGCCAGGCTAGACATGATGGGGTTCGGGGCCTTCCTCCGAATCGAGCTGATAAAGCTCGACCTTGCCCTGATCCAAGCACTGCATGAAAGATGGGACCCAGTGAGTCGGGCATTCCTGATGCCTTGGGGGCACATGGTGCCCAGCCTAGAAGACATGGTCCACATCACGGGTCTCAAAGTGGATGGGGAGGCAGTGACAGGCGTCACCTATGCGACTATCGAGAAGGTGCCCAAAAGTTGTTGGGATTGGAACTTGACGGTCGGAAGAACAGGTCAGTAGCCAAGGCATCGATCACGGAGGCGCTAGGGCTTACTGACATTCGTCCACGGGATGATGAGTCCCTGGAGGAGTTCATGGAAAGGGCTGAAAGAGGAGCCCATGCTGTGTACTGCGTGGACGCTAGCAACTGGGAAAGGACCAACATGGATCTTAGGAGGTTCCTCATCTTTCTGTTAGGAAAGTTGCTACTGGGCTCCAAGGGAGACAACATACACTACTGTTCCTGGAGCTGCTCGTGGACTTGGAGAGAGTAGGACAGTACGCCTGGGGAGCTGCCGTATTGGCACATCTATTTACAGGTCTGTCGCAAAGGACAGGCCGAGAGGTGACAATAAATGGGTTTACGCCTTCATCCAGGTAAAAGATTATTTTTTTGTGGTTTTTGTTTTTATGTTTTTTTTTGTATTTGTTGATGCCAATGACACATGATGGTGTAGCTATGGAGTTACTATTATATTCCAATGGGGAGAGCTCGACACTGGTGGCCAGTGACGGTCCCGTTGGCTAGGAGGTGGCAACCCATCCTGAGTACAGCACCACTATCCTACCAACTGATGGTATTGAGACGGGAGCTACAAGAGTTCCCTGCGACGATGGTAGGATACTCTTCTATATTTTCATTTTTTTTGTATTTTTGGATAACTAAGAAGATATGTACAACCCAACATAGGTGAACTGGAGGCCTTACTCGAACATGGTCGATATCGACCAGCCATGGGTAACTGGAAGCCGTGCCCGGTTTGGACGTGACCTCTGGCTCCATTGTTTGAATGAAATTGAGCCACTAAGGTTACGATTAGCCATGAGGACCGTAGGGCTTGCCCAGGAATGGGTGGACATGACCAACTCACCCAGCGTCGGGAAGAAGACGCGTGGGCCGGCAACCTGTGTTGATTGGAGAGTGCGTTTCCCCGAACAGTATGAAGACTGGCGACGGGGTGGCACACTCGTGGAATCACAAGCGCAAGATAGTGAAGATTACCTATGGCTCTACAAGGCAATGTATGCGGAGAGGCTCCAGCTTGGAGGGCTTGTGGAGGTAAAGTAAAAACACCATTTTTTGTCTTTTACAATTTCCATTTTTTTGATTTTTTTTGTGAACTCAAGAGCCATAATTGTAGGATGCCCGTGACACCATAATAACGAACTTACGAGCTCATTTGGCGGACACGGAGCAAGAGTTGAATGACACCCGAGCAGCTCTGGATTCATCAGTGAGTGTATATATCTACATGCTCTTGATATGATTTGAGATTCCTGGCGTTAACCACTTAAATGTCACCTCATGTGTCGCAACGTGCCCAACTCGATGCAGTTTCATCGGCAATGGGGGCAGACGGCGTTTCTTCCAGTCTATGGATTCCTACCTCAGAATTGGATCTACTCCATGAGCAGCTTGCTCATACCACACAGCGGGCTGCGGAGGCAGAAGGGATGCTTTCTGCATAGGTGAGGGTTTCACCGTTTAATATCCCTTGTTCAAACCTTGCCATATGCCTGAGATGAAACGTATGGCAGGAGAAAGAAACACATGAGGCACTTGCGTATGCCGCACAGAAAGAAGCTAGAATAGTTGAGCTAGAAGAGGAACTGCAGCGTCGTCCAGGTGAGGACTCTTCAAGGGACGCTGTGGAGCTAAAGATCACCCTCTAGATGGAGAGAGAAGATAGAGCAAGAGAACGAGCAGAGAGAGAAAAGGACAGGGAACGAGAGAAGGCCAAGAGATATGCCGAGAAGGAAGAGAAGAGGGCATTGGAAGCCCAATTATTTGAATTGAGGACCAGTCTCGGCCTCGTCGAGCAGTGGCTGAAGGATGGCGAGGAACGCTACAGAAGAGCACAAGAGCATGGCTTTCGTGTTAGTAGCTTCTTTGCTGCCCCCGCAGATCAGCGCCGGGGTGTGGAGATGGGGAGAGGAGCACAAAGCGGTAGAAGTACTACTTTTCATGGTTGGGTAGCACCCTCAAGAGCGTCTGGCCTAGAGAGTGGCGGGATGAGTAATGTGGAGAAAGATGGTGGAACCTAATGTAGACTCTTTTGGTTGTTGTTTATTTTCTGTTGGGAGTGGAATAAAATATTTTGTGCTTGATTCTCTGCTTCTTTCTTAATTACTCAAATCCCTGCACACATCTAAACAAACAAGTCAGTATTTCTGTTCTGACTTGCCCCTTGCTCAATAAGCAATCGAAGTTTTGAACTGTCCTTGATAACGAGTCAAGGGGCAAGCCCTTATTAACAAAGGCAATAATAAAAGATGATGATGAATGCGACAGACAAGCACACGGATGCAAGCAGAAATTTAAAAGTGGAATGCTGCATACAAATGCGATCATGCAAAGATGTGATTTTTATTTTTGTAGGTGTATTCATTTTTTTTTGTATTTTGTTGTTTGTTTATTTTTTTGGTCTTTTACATTTCCATTTTTTTGTGCATATACATTTTTCTGCTTTTTTTGGATTTGTCATTTTTTTGTTTATTTTTGGTTTGTTTATTTTTGTTTTTGCTAATGCATGATGACCACTATAACATCTAACCTGCATGAGAACAAGGGTTTCTTACTAACCTCCCAGGCATCCTAAGTGCACATCTAGGTTGATTTGGGCTTCTAGACTCCTCGAATGATAATCCCGCCGGCTAAGACTTATCCTGATGATAATACCGTCATGCCATGCTTAGGCTCCCAGTTGCTTCTGACCGGAGGGATTCACCCAAAAAATGTTCGAGGTAAATGGTTTGTCCGACCCAGGTCTATTTCCTCACAACTCTAGATGATATGTAATGGAACACCCTGAAACCCAAACGACCAACCGCGCGACGCTGACCCGCAATCAGACACCGTCGCACCCGTAGGTGACGCGCTTGCATTGGTCTAAGCCCGAGGTTAGGCTAAGAAGACATCTAGATGGTAGATAAGGGTCTTAACCGGCCAGAAACACGGAGACTCCTTCACGACAACGGCTTTTACTTTTCAAAAATGGATAACCATATGTTTGTATTGAAATGAGGTTACAAGCTTTGGCAAGCTTCACCCTTCGGGAACTCCATTGAGCCTTCATCTTCAGGGGAGGAAGGAAGAATCTTGGGGGTAAACCTCCTGAGAGGACTGGCAAAACCGTTAACCCAGCGAGCCAGTGGGGGCATACTTAACTTCCCCTTTCGGGCAACTTCAGACCAAATCTCGGGCATTTACATCTCATGACCCCTTTTTGTATAGAATTTGACTTTCAGTCAAAGGGGTTTCATTTGTGGGATCAGGCACGGTTACGACCAGGCTTTTTACTTGACTTTGATTTTGTTCTTCTTTTCTGATTTTTTTTTCTTGACAGATTTTTGCGAGGGACATAGTATTTTGACATTATGGAATCCCTCTTGGATGCCTGCGGGGACACTGCCCTCTTCTCGTGCTCTGACCCATGCTCGAGGAATTGGGCACTACTCTCACCCTAGGAGTTGTGTTCGTGTTTCCCATGCTCAGCGTTTTAAGGGCACCGACTGTCTCATTCGGTCGAAGAGAGAGAGAATAAAGATTATAGCCTTCTGGAGACCTTCTGGGTGAGGCCTCACCATGAGCGATGCTACCGATCTTCTATAGAACACATGTGTACATGCATGTTGCCTTTTTTTGAGGGGGGCATAAGCCGAACTAGTCGGACGGAGATCTCCACAATTCTGGCAAACCAAGACCTGAGACCTACCAAGTCTTAACGGGCCCTATCCTAACATGAACGTTGGATGCAGTAACTTGATTGCATGGTAGTCTCCAATCATCAGCATTTTGAATTTTCTATTTTTTTGGTCTTTTCTTCTTTTATTGTTTTTGTTGTTTTCATTGTTTTTTCGTTGTTTTGTTGTTGTTTTGTTTTCAATTTTTGACACTATATACACCTATCTAAGGGTAGTACTTCTTAAGATAAAATATATTCCAAGGGTGGAATAACTCGACTCCCTCAGCATTGACTAGCCTATAGGCGTTGCCAGGATGCACAGCCTGAACCACGTATGGTCCCTCTCAATTGGGTTGGAGTTTAGAACGTGAGCCGCCAGGTTTTACAAAGATTCTTTTCACTACCATTTCACCGGCCTTAAATTTTTTTCAACAACCTTCTTTTGATAAAAACGTGCGAGTCTATTTTGGTATACGCGAGCATGCTTGGCAACAACCAGACGTTTCTCGTCTAAGAGTTCCAACTGGATAAGGAGAGAGTCACGACGTTCGTCGAGGGGAAAGTCCTTATCCAATTGTACTCTCAGAGAGGGAACCAGAATCTCGTATGGAACTACCGCCTCCATCCCGTAAGTAAGGGAGAACGGAGTTTGCCCAGTGGGGGTCCGGATTGAAGTGCGATAGGTCCATAGAGCCTCAATGAGCTTCTCTGGCCAATCTGAGAATCTGCTAGACCCATAGGTTTTCTTTATGATTTTAATCAGGGTTTTATTAGCGGCCTCTGCTTGGCCATTGCCTTGTGGATAATATGGTGATGGATGATGCAATGCAATCTTATACCTTTTGCAGAGGTCCTGAAGGTCCTGAGAAATGAATTGGGGTCCATTATCGGTGACGATAGTTCTCGGGATGTCGAACCTGGCAATGATGTTCTTCATGATGAACTTGCAGACTGTGGATGCCTTGATTTCCGCGTAAGCTTCAGCTTCGGCCCATTTGGTGAAATACTCCGTTACAGTGAGAATGAAGGATTTTTGTTTAGTAAGGGAGTTGGGATCACCAAGAGGACCAATGATGTCGAATGCCCACATGGAGAAAGGCCATGTGGAAGACACTGGATGGAGAGAGGAAGATGGGGAATGGATCTTATCGGCGTGAAGTTGACACTTGGAACACCTACAGACATAGATAGCACAATCTTCTTCCATGGTGGGCCAGTAAAAGCCTCGCCGAATAATCTTCTTAGCAAGCATTTGGCTATTTACATGGCCACCGCACACACCTGAGTGTGCTTCCTCTACACATTTCCATGCCTCATCGTCATCCAGACACCTCAAAAGAACACCAATAAGGCTTCTAATGTACAGCAATCCTCCAACTAATATGTATCTTTGGACAACTCTCCTTATGGCTTTCCTGTCTTCTGCTGTAGTTTATTGTAAAGGAATGGTGCTAAAAAAAAAGATTACACATAAGATGCCTAGAAGAATTTACAAGATAAGAAAGGAATCAAAGAAAAAGGTGAGGACTAAAGCCTCGAAAGCAGTATGAGAACGGGCAGATGCCCGAGACAATTGATATGACATGAATCGATTCAGACTCGGGATCAAGATCGAGAGGAATTAGAAATTGATGAATTGAGAGAGGCGGATTCGGAGGGTCCGGATGTAAAGGAGGAGAATCAAAGGAGAATGGATCCGGAGGTTCCGGAGGAAGAAAATGATGAGGGACACGATGTCCTGGGAAAAGGTATGTAAAAAGGTAATTTAAAGGGATGAAAAGGACGAAGGACACGATGCCACAGAAGAACAAAAGGATAAATCGGAAGAAAGAAAGGTCCGAAGACTTCAGACGAATATGAAAAGGAAGGGCGCGATGCCCTAGGAGGGATGAATAACAAGATGTGAAATCCGGAGGTTCCGGAGGGATATAAAAAGGAAGGGTGCGATACCCTGAGAGAGATGGAGAATGATATGAGAAATCCGGAGGTTCCGGAGGGAGAAGAGAGATGGATAAAGATAAGGAATTAAACATGGAGGGGTCTGGAGGTTCCGTACAGGGTGGAATGTGAGGGTAGGATAAAGACAAAGAACTAAACAGAGCGGGGTCCGGAGGTTCCGGATGAGAAAACAATGAACTAAACAGAGTGGGGTCCGGAGGTTCCAGACGAGGATGAGAGATGGATAAAGACATGGAATAAAACATAGAGGGGTCCGGAGGTTCTGGACGGGGATGAATATAGGGGTCCGGAGGCTCCGACGAGGTGGGATGTAAGGGTAGGATAAAGACAAGGAACTAAACAGAGCGAGGTCCGGAGGTTCCGGACGTGGTTGAATATAGGGGTCCGGAGATTCCGGACGAGGTGAAAGGTAAGGATCCGGAGGCTCCGGAGGGGGTAAAATATAAGGGTAGGATAAAAACACGGAACTAAACAGAGCGGGGTCCGGAGGTTCCGGACGGAGACGATGATGAGGGATGGATAAAAAGATGGAATTAAATAGGGAGGGGTCTGGAGGTTCCGGACGGGGATGAATATAGGGGTCCGGAGATTCAGGAGGAGGTAGAAGGTAAGAGTCCGGAGGTTCCGGAGGGGGATGAATGTGAGGGTCCAAAGATCCTAGAACAGAGGAGGAGCTTGATTGCGTAGATCTTGATGATGAAAAATGTCCCCTCAACCAATGGATCACCCATAAAAAGAAGCAGAATAACATTACAAGCAGTGATGGAATGTGATATGAAGTAGATGGGCTACAGGATGGCTCCTTCACAGGGGATTTATCACCCTTAAGCTCCACTTTATGCTTTCCCTTCTTGCTGGTGGATACTCTCTCATAGTGTGGCCTCTCAACCTTCAATATAGCTTCTTGGCCTCTTGGCCTCGCAGGCCACTCTCTCCAATTATGTGGCCCAAAAGACGGCCTGGTCCTTCCCTAACCAACCGGCTTAATCAGTGCGATCAGCGCACACGGACTCTCATTTGATAAACTCTTAATAAGACCCCTCCAATGTTCAAAAATGATCGATAACTCTCTTGGCAAATAATCATAGCAAAAACTTGAGAGTTCTGCTTGTGAAGTAAGGATCTTGACATGAAATAGCTCCTTAGGAAATAACTCCCTTGATAAACGAATGATATCTATCATTGGAAATTTGACCTTCGACATAAGGAGCTTCTTATTTGCTGGACTGCTCAAGGGCGTTGGAATATCGTGTGTGAATATACTTGGTAACACAGGTGTTCGCCCCTTACATGGAAGTTGGTGAGGAGTAGATAAAATGTCAAAAGCTTCCAACAAGGAGCGGCTTGACCCACCCCTGAGCATAGAGTTCATCATCTCCTCGGCAGTAGAATGTGTCATTACTATGAATGAGGAGAACCCCTTCTTTTGATTGACCATTTGGACTATGACCGAACAAGGGGTAATAAGGGTCTTGAAAGCATGTTGGCCAATGAGTAACGTGATCGTTATTGTTTTGGCCCTTGATTTACTTAGCACCAATTCCTGAGAGTCCCTTTTGATGGGGATTGGTGCAGACAGAGATTCAGACTTCTCAAAAGTGCCCGACACAAGAACTCGAATCAGCATTCGGCATATAAAATCTTGAATTTTGAACGGCATAGCCGTAACCGAATTCTTCTTGTCCAGTTCTTGATTATCATCTTTGGCACGTGTATTTGTAAGAATACACCCACTTCGAGAGGTGATGGAAGGAGATGAGTCGGAGATAACATGATCAACGGGTAACGGAGGTTCAATGGAAGGGGTTGTAAAAAGGGTAGGTGGAGATTGAAACACGATGAGCTTCTCCTCCTGCTCGGGAGCAGACAAGGTTGGCTCGGGTGCAAACATCGATGGGCCCTGCTCAGGGTTAATCACGGGTTTGGATATGAGGTTGAGTGGAGGAACAGAGGTGGTTGGGTTTAGTGATGGGCCCTGCTCAAGGTTAATCACGGGTTTAGGTAAGGGGAGTGGAGGAATAGGAATGGTTGGATTCGGGGTTACAAGGCTAGTGAAGGTTTTAGGTGGAGACGATGGAGGATTACTCGGTTGGGAACAAGAGTGCATGGAATGCTCAGTGGAAGCCAATGGTGCGGGGGTTATTTGTACAATTGAAGGGGTAACAGTAGAAGGCTTGGTACATAGGAAACGTCAGATTTTGGTGGTATGTGTGGGGTTAAGGGTAGAAGGTGATTCATGGTGCATTGATGCGGGTTGTTGGGGTGTAAACCCGTCATCATAACACCATGATGTCTCATAAGCAGGGGTAGGACTAGTGGCTTCATCCTGAGCAGGGGGTTCTTGTGGGAGCAGTGGAAGAGGGAAACAAAGAAAACTCGGAGTAGGTGTATATTCAAAATCTTCATAAATTTCATCATGTGCCATTTCCAATTCTTTATGATCATCAAGTTCAAATGGACGCCGTGGTGGAGGCGCGTTGATGAGTGGAGATGGTGTATATTGACATGAAGAATTTTGTGGATATGAATGCGGAGGCGGAGGGCCATATGAATGAGCGTAATGAATGAATGGTGGGTGGACGACATCCACTTGATCGTTAAAACTTGGGAGAACTTCTTGCTCACTCATATTCTCAATGCCATACTCATCTCTTCTCTCCTTCCAATCCTTCTCCATTTTAGTGATGTTATTCATGAAAGTGTGAAAGGGATTGACTTGAGGAGGAGGAGGAAGCGGTCGCGGACTCGTGATCCTCTTTAATTGTTCCTCCATTTGATCAATTTTATCAATGATAGCTTGCTGGAGAGGTGTGACTTGTGAGGTTGAGGGTCGACTTTGAGACTTTGGAGGGGCGGCTTGACATGAAGGCCGTGAAGGAGAAAGGGAGTAAGGTTTGCCCATGGAATGACCCGGTCGAACCGGGGTAAGAGGGATGGCCAAATTTTGGGGCCATGAGAGATGCTGAAATGAGGGAGGTGGTTGGCCCATGTGGTCCTCAAAAGGAGCAGCACGAGGACCACCTATAGCGCATGGATGCCCTAGGGGAGAGGTAGAAGTAGAATCCCTCTTAATGATAGCCTGGATGGCTTCAAGTTGTTGAGGAGTAAGGGAGTCGATGTGAGGAGCTAGGACATCTAAGGCATGGGGAGCACTAATGGAGGAGGAAGCTCCCCCGATAGTGGCCTGTACTCCATAAGAGGACTCATATGATGGACCGTCCATGGGCTGGACGTGTGGCTCACACTGGTAGCCCCGATCTGAGTTATAGACTCCATAGGAGTCGTGACCTGGGTCACGCATTTGGGACTCATAGGCGTCGGCCTTGAAAACATTGTGATTATATGCAGCCATCCATAACAATCTTTTGAGAGCATAATAGCAAACACCAGCAAACAATTAACAGAGATTAGCAGACAAGTGAATGCTTTACATCCTTTTTTTGTTTTTATTTTAACTCTTTTTTTGTCTTTTTTTTAACAAATGTAAAAATTCACACAAAAATTACAAAAGTCCTAGTTACACCTTTGTTTTACCACCGTGTGAACTAGGGACTCTCGTCTCACCACGGATAGGTAACTAACTTCGGGGTACTTCAGTGGTACAACCTGCCCAGTGAACGAAGAGGGAATCCTTCGATGTCGGGGACTTACGGAGGTCCCGATGGAGGAGATCCTAGTCCGTCGAGAGGAATTCCCCGACGGAGAGTCCTTCCTTCACCGAGAGGCTAATCCTTAGAAAAAGTAAAAAAAATAAAGAAAAGGGGGTAAATGCATGAAATGCGGTGCTGGATAAAAGATATGTAACACACAGATGGAGCAGAGATAAGCACACAAATATAACAGATGTATAGCAGTGATATAACAAGAATATAATAACAATAAACAGATAGAGGAAGATATAGCCGTTTTACTTTCCAAGACAACACAGACTTAAAAATGACAAAAGAGGGGACTAAGGGGGGTGCACGTGGTGCACGAGGTGGATGACACAGTGCATGCGGGTGCAATAAGAAGGGGGACACACGAGGGTGCCAAGTGGAGGGAGCACACGTGGGTGCCGAGTGGAGGGGCACACGTGGGTGCCGAGTGAAGGGGGCACACGTGGGTGCCAAATGGAAGGGGCACACGTGGGTGCCAAATGGAGGAGGAGTGCACGAGGTGCAAGAGACAACATTGGCCTCTCAAGTAACCACAAAGGACCGGGGGAGTGCACGTGGTGCACGAGGGAAATGATGTAGCGCACGTGGGCACAATAGGGAGGGGCACACGCGGGTGCCGAAAGAAGGGAGGCATACGTGGGTGCCGAGAGTTCAAGGGTAACCCAAAAAAGCAAAAAGAAGGTCCCACCGTGATCGCCAGAGATGTGAACGCGTCACGTGGTGGACTGAGAGAGAGAGATGGGGTTTCTCCCTCTCTTAGTAAAAGAAAAAAATGATGAAAGAAACGCGTGCATAAAGGGGGGTGAACTAAAAAAAGTGGAGTACAACCTGTGGTAGGAATACTGCAGACCTAGACTTACCGAACTCCGGTACGTGGCGGAGGTAGGGATCCGAAGACCCTCTCGCGCAAATTAAACTCCTTTCCAGTAGGCGTGGCCTACCGTTCCGTGAGTAGTTTTTTATATACCGGGTGCGAGCCTGGGACTCTACGTAGTAGAAATTGGCGGACACAAAAACATACGTAGACTCGGAATTTGGAACGGCATATCACTCCTCACACAGTTATAATAGCAAAAATATAACAGAGAGTAAACAGACCGCCGCAGGACATTGATCCTACGGGGTTTTAACAATAATATAACAAAGTGCAGAAATGAAGTGCTGAAAGTAAATGACCACGGTAAAATGACTCACCGCGACCGATTATAGTACAAACAGACCCGTGCGGGATTTAGCTATCCGCGGGTATTATAGACATAAAATAAAAATTACTACAAGCACGCGTTTGGTGGTGTGATCGCTAGGGACCGAGGGCCCCAAACTGGTTGATCGCTTTTGCCTTTGACGCGGGATGATATGGGCTCCTTCTTCCTCTTCGTTCGGCTGGCCGAAAAAGAGGGCTTTTGAGTTGGTTACCCTGCAAAATGAACAAACACAGAAAACTAAATCAGAACAATGATATAGCAACAACTCATGAGATAAGACAATAATAACTGAATAACATACTAAAAGAATATAAAATAATAAGAGAGAAAAAAGGCCGATGATGGCAACGCAAGCACGGGGGAGAGAACAGTAGGACGAAAAGCTTCCCCGTGTACGGGAACACGCGGGAATGCTGACCGGGCCGGAGCCTCGGTTTTTATTCCTGCACAAATTCAAGAAAGATTAGACATGTATGCATGTAAAAACACACACACACACACACACACACATATATATATATATATATAATATGTATATATATATATATACATATGTACATACAGATATTTATATAGGTACATGTATTATGGATAATGAATGATATCACCCCCACCACAATGGACTCAACTCCTATTATTGGACCTCTCCCAGTTAGAAGTCTGAACCTTCCGCAATGAATATACACATGCCAACATGATTGGTTTACAAAAGTTAGATAAGCATAGCAGGATGCCAAACGTGGGCCTTCTTGGGGATGCAATGCGAAAGGGTGCTTCTAAGGAGCTCTTGAGCCTTCTGCAGAATGAAAAGCACAGGTTTAACTTAAGCACATATAAAGCACATATAATGGACATGCTCACGTGTGTGCACGTGTGTCATATGAGCACAGGAAGGGGGAGAGGGGCGGCATGAGACAGAGAGATAAAGAGAGAAAGTGAGAGAGATTGAGAGAGAAGCTGAGAGATGAGAGTGAGAGTATATATATATATATATATAACAGAAAGAGGAGAGAGAGGGAATAGAAATCGAGGGGTTAAGAGAGAAGGTGATAAAAAATAAAAGATGAAAGAGATAGAGAGAGGGGGTGCGAGAGGAGAGAGAGGCGGTGGAGTAGAGAGAGGAGAAAGATAGAAGGAAAAAAATAAAAAAAGTGAGAGAAAGGTTGCGTGAGGGGGAGGGAAATGAGAGAGAGAGAGACGCAGGAAGAGAGAGAGAGAGAGAAGCGAGAGATTAAATAATAAAAAAAGAAGTAGAGAGAGAGACGCATAGAGATGAGAGATGGGAGGGGAGAGAGAAAGAGGGAGAGATTGAGAGAGGGATCGGAGGGGGAAGAGGAGAGAGAAACGGAGAGAAAGAGAGAGAGAGATAAAAATAATAATAAAAAATATAAACAGGAGAGATAGAGAGAGGGGGTGCGAGAGGAGAGAGAAAGAGAAGGAGAGAGAGAGAGATCGGTGACGGGTGGGGGTCGCGAGGGCCGTGGAGGTGGACGACTGCGGCGGTCGCGGCAGGGAGGCCGGAGGTGGCGTCCGCGGCGAGGAAGCTTCACGGCGATGTTGCAGTGGTGGGGCGCGGCTGTGGAGGGACGACGTCGGCTAGCCGGCAAGGCAGGGCGGCTCGCGGGCGGATAACGCGGAGAGGGGGGGGGGAGTTCGATGCAGGAGTTGGCGATGGCGGGGAGTGCAACGGCGGATGGTGGTCGCGGCGGTGGTCACGGCGGATTGCATGCACGAGGGGGAGAGAGAGAGGGGTGCGGCGGCGATATGCAGGTGAGGTGGGTGAGGCCCGATGGTCGGTGCGGGTTCGCGAGGGGGCGCTGGGTGAGTAGGAGGTGGCTAAAAGAGATGGCGGCAGTGGTGGAAGGGGTTCTAATGGCAACGAGAACGTGGGTGGCCGGACGGCAGCGGCGGCGGCGTCCGGTGGAAGGCTAGCTGCGGTCGATGGCCGGAGGGGCTGCTGGTGGAGTGGCCGGAGGTGGAAGCAGCGGTGACGTGGGGGGCTTCGCAGCGGTGCAATCAGTAGAGAGGGGTGCTCGGCGGTTGACGGACATGGTGGAGGATGCCGGAGACGACCGGAGGAGCAGCAGCGGCGGTGCAGGCGACGGCGACCGGCGGAGAGAGGAGGTTGGCAAGCGAGGAGGGTGGCCACAGCAGGCGGACGGTGGCTGTGCTGGCAGGGAGGCTCGTGGACGTGTGGGTGACGGCGGCTTCGAGGGCATGCAGGGGGGTGGAGGTGAACGACGAGGACGGCAGCGGCGGTGGGCGACCGATGGTGAGCATGCACTGAGAGGGTACTCCGGAGGATGGCAACGGGAGGAGGTCGATGGGAGATGGAGGGCGCGGGTGGCTCTGTAGGTGGTAGAAAGAAGGGAGGGGTGGTGGTGTTCGCGGTGGTGGATGGTGCAGGTGGAAGATGGGAGAGAGTTAGAGAGAGGGAAAGAGAGGAATAAGAGATGGATCATGAAGGGAGTGCCTTGCGGTTGAGAGAAGAAGAGAGGGAGAGGGAGAGGAAGGATGTGTGAGGGTGGTGGGGAGAGAAGGGAGAGCAGAAAAAAGTGAGACGGGGAGGTGGTGTGCAATGAAAAACGAGGAGGTGGAGAGGAGGCCCTGTTAGAAGGTGAGAGAGAGTGAAAAAACCATAGCCCCCCGGCCGCCGAATGGAAGGAGTGTAGCCTGTGGAAGAGAGAGGGGAAGCGATGAGGAGCTGGGGAGTGGAGGTGCCGTGATGAGTGGGGTGAGAACAGTGTGCGTGTGTGTGTGCCTTGGTGGATGTTGTGTCTCTGAGGTCATTTGAGTCATTCTGTGGTCTCTTGGGTCATTCGACATCATTCTATAGTCATATGAGTTCTGTGGTATTCTTGGTTTTGATAATGGCTTAACACTATTAGTCATTATTGTTTATCACTCTCCATGTATTTGGTTTCATGATGCCCATTCACAACTTGCATTATATGTTTTCACATTGCATTAATACCAAGGAACATGTGGTTCTTGAATGCTCACATCCCTCTTGAAACTTTGGGTTACATGATGATCATCCATTCGTTTAAATTCATTGTCATATGAACTTGATCTTTTGATATGGATGGTTAATTTGAGAATGAGCTTTTCTATCCTTCTTGTTATTGAGATTCCATGAGTGTGTTTCATGGATATTTTACTTGGGGTGGTTGAGCTCTTATCTCTTGATCTTTAGCCCAGAACACTTGTGATTCAAAGTGTTCACATATAACTAATTCATGAGATTTCATATGTGTATTTCATACATTTATTATATGGATTATTGAGCTAAAGTTCTAATCCTTTTTATATGATTTTGCAGGCCAAAACACTCAATAAATATTCCCTAAGATCAAAGGAGTTTGATGCCAGAGAGTTCGGAAGGGTTACAATGGCATTTGGGGCTGAATTGTGTTAATCTAGAATTTACTGTAGCTAGGTCGACCGGCGGCACTGTAGCTAGGTCGACCGATTTTCCCAGAACCAAAAGGTTCGAGGTCTGTGACATTTAGGTCGACCGGCCCATGAATTCCGGTCGACCGGTTTTGCCAGAACCGAAAAGTTCTAGCTGCAGCAGGTTCTGGTCGACCGGCCCATGAATTCCGGTCGACCGCCAGCCCCGAGCCAACCAAGTTTGACCTCGAAATCTACCTCGTGGCCAGCCCCTTTCCATGGATTTGTTTAATCAAACCCTACCTAATCTTCCATGATTTATGGATCTGGTCTGGAGGGTGTCCAAGGACCATTCCAAGGGTTATAAAACCAACCTGAGAGGGTTAGAAACCCTAGTTGATGGAGTTGATGAAGTGAATCAAGAGAGGCCATTTCGAAGGTACTGTAGCACCTCCGTGAACAGTACTACGGGCTGGAGTTCTTCATCCTTCCAAGGTGATTCAAGCTCAGATCTGAAGCCAAGCAACCTCCAACCAAGCAAGAAGCATTCAAGGCTATCAAAGGTGATCAAAGCTACATCCATACACCTCTTCATCAACTCAAGGGGATTCAAGAGAAGATCAAGCTACATCCAATATCCTCTCCATTAACTCAAGGTGATTCAAGCTTATATCTCAATCCAGCAACCTCCAAGGAAGAGTAGAATCAAGCAAGGCTAACAAGGGAGATCAAAGGAGGCTGCAAGGGTGTGGTCAAGCAAGAGGAGTTCGAGTTACTGTTCACGTGAACAGTACTCCGTGAAGAACATCTTCATCCAATCCAAGGCATTCAAGCTCATATCAAAGCGATCATCTTCCAAGATCTGTGAAGAAGGAAGCAAGGATCAAGGTAGTATCTATTCACTTCTTCATCCATTCAAAGAGATCAAAGAGAGAAGATCAAGAGAGGAGATTGGAAGAACAGTTACTGTTCACATGAACAGTACTCCGTGAAGAACAATCATCCATTCAAGGGTGATTACAAGAAGATTGATTTGC
This sequence comes from Amorphophallus konjac, assembly GCA_022559845.1. Taxonomy (NCBI): domain Eukaryota; kingdom Viridiplantae; phylum Streptophyta; class Magnoliopsida; order Alismatales; family Araceae; genus Amorphophallus; species Amorphophallus konjac. The sequence continues at coordinate 86,182,333 of CM040126.1, read as the reverse complement.
AAGAAGAAGAGATCCCTGCTGCTGATCAACAAAGCATATCGATACAAGGGCCAATTCCTTCTTACTCAATCTCTTGTTTTAATTCCTTCACATCTGTTTTACTTTCAATATTGTTAAACATTGAAGTTGTGATTCGTCCCTACCAGGTGGTTAGTAGGAAGACAATTGGAGGGTGTTCTAATTTGCGGTTGACGTCCCTACCAGGTGGTTCGTAGGAAGGCAATCGAGAGTTCTCCGATTTGCGGTGTAGCCATCCCTGCCGGCTTTGTGAGTAGGAAGACAGAAAGAGGGGTTTCTCTATTCTGTGGTTTGGGGCGTGTCCCCGGGTCAAGCTGTGTGTCAGCAAGGAAGCCTCACCGGGTTTTGGTGAGGGGTGGACGTAGGTTGCGGGGTTGCAACCGAACCACCTTAAAAATCCCTGTGTTGTGGGTTGTTTATTTTGTGTGATTGCTCTATATCTTCTAACCTCATTCGCAGGTTCATGTGCTTCCATACTTGATTATCTTGCTCACATACATATGCACTTTGAGTGATCAACATAGCATACACACACACGCACGGTTGTTGCAAGCTATTGCATGTTCATCTATGTGTTATGCTTTGTAATTCACTTAAAGAAGTGTGGACGTTTCATAGCTTGTAATTCAAATCTTTCCATTTGAGCCACTCTAATTAATTCCGCTGTGCATTATGCCTAAGTGATTCATTCACTTTATAAGAGTGGTTTAAGCTTCCGCCAGCTAAGAGTTTTTTAAATAGGCCAAAGCTTGTGAAAGGATCTATTCAACCCCCCCTTCTAGATCCGTTTACACCTCACGGGACCCAACAAGTGGTATCAGAGCGAGGCTCTGTCATTCCCAGATCCAACGATCTGCAGGGAAAGATCCCGGTGTTTGTTATTTAGATGGATTCACATGCTACACTTGCTTCGATGGTTTCTCCGCCCATTTATGATGGTTCATATTTTTCTACATGGGTTGGAAGAATGTTCATCTATGTTAGCTCCATAGATCCACAATTGTGGAATTTTATATACAATGGTCCTCATGAGCTGTCATCAAATTCAATTGATTCGTCAGCCGAACATGAGACCAAACACCATGATAATCTTCTTGCATATAACTTAATTACAACTGCAATTGATATTAGACTAACTCACATTGTGTCTTCCTGCAGCACAGTCAAGCAAGTACTGGACAAGTTGGTGAAAATCCATGAAGGAAAAGAACAAGAACAAGAATGCTTCATGGCCGACCATGCAGAAGAGTCAAGCAAACCATCCTCATCAAAGGTAAATTCTGATTCCGAGGAATTCACTCTTGAAGAACTTATGGAATCCTATGATGAGTTGTTTACACAATACAAAAAGGCAATATCAGAAAATAAAAAGTTGAAAAAGGATCTCAAGAAAAATAACCAACATGAAAGCTTGATTTGTAAAAAGTGTTCTACGTTTGAAGAGCTCTCTTTTGATCTAGACACACATAAACAAAGCATTGCATGTCTAAGAGATGAAAAATGAAAATCTTCATGATGAAATCACTAGGTTGGAAGAAATTGTAATAAAACTTCAAAACCAACCTAAGGTAATCTCTAATGATCAAACTATGGCCGATGGGCTTATTCATGATAAGAGGTTGATTGAAGAAAATAAAAATTCTGTTTCATGCTCTGCTAATTTTGCATGTGAAAAATGTTCATTCTTGAGAAACATAAATGTTGGTCTCCATGATGATCTTGAATGGCAACAAAATTTGATTGATTCTCTAAAGGAAGAGAATAAAGAGTTGTTGGAAAAGAAAATTGAATGTGAAAAAGTTGAAGAAGAATTACATGAAAAATTGGCTGCACGTGAAAAAGGTAAATCTATCATTGATGATCACTCTGAAACATTGCATGCTTTGGAACAACAAAGTCAAAATCTTAAAGCTGTAAATGCCATGCTCAATGAGCAATTGGCAGCATGCGAAGAGGGCCTTGTTGAATCTAAACAGCACATTTTCTCACTTGAAAATGAAATTCAAGGTTTGAATGATTTCCTGTCAATGTTTGCCCAAATCCAAGATTCTGGATCACCGGAAGCCACCACTTCCTGTGGTCACCAAAAGGGGCATACTGCTCGAAAGAAAAGTAAAATTCAGCATGCTCATCCAAACATGCACCATAACATGCCCAATGCCAAATACAATGCCTTCCACAAAATGAATGTCAATTGTTATTATTGTGGTAAACATGGTCACACTATGCATGATTGTTTGATCTTGAGAAATGATGAGCTTAGAGCAGGACAACAAGTGAAAGGGCAAGGAAAGAAACAGGTCAACACTGGCAGAAGGCTTGCTCAACAAAATTCTGTACGGAACCACATGGAGAATCAGAAGTGTCGACATTCCTATCCAGACAGGTCGACACTCCCCATGGCCTTTAATAGAAATGCTTCTCTCTGCTGCTCCCATTGTGGTAAGTCTGGCCATACTATCCAAGAGTGCTGGCATTTGAAGGGAAAGCATCACCTTCATGCCATGAAAGGTAAATCCCATGCTCACCCACAAAAGCATAATCCACATGCATACACACATGAACATAAAAAGAAAAATCAATCTTTTGTGTGTTATTTCTATTGTGGGAAAAATGGGCATGAGATATATGATTGCCTCACAATGAAGGAGGATGATGTGATTGCCCTGAAAAAGGTGGGCCAAGATGCTAAACATGTTGCTAACCCACAAGGACCCAAGTAATCTTGGGTACCTAAAAATTCCAAATGAGAATTTTGGGTGCAGGATGCCTTGGAGCTGAACAAAGGATCATAAGATAAATAAAAGCTCAAGGCACATGTATGTACATAAATCTTTTAAGTTTAGTCATTTTGCATGTTTACTCTTGACATGTAGATAGTGCATCATACGTCTGCCCAATGTCATTAGATTCTGCAAACTGAATTGTTCTTTGAAATACAAAACCCCCAAGGTGTGATATGAACTTTTGAGCTTGATAACTTGTTTACACCATGCTTGATTTCAGCTATTTAACTCATGAAAAATTTGTTATGCTGATGAAGTTAATGTGATGATGAGTTGCATAAGTCTATCAGTCACATGAAATTCTTAGACTTTGGTTTTGATGATGCATGTCATGGCTGCATTTTCAACTCGTTATTCATGTTAGCATTATTCAAAAGGGGGAGTCTAGCAATTGGCATCATCATGTTGCATTCAGTTCAAAATCAATTGTGAATGATTTGTGTTTGCATCATCTTGTAATCACACATGCCTTAATGCACATCATGTTTAGAAGACAAATGATAATGCATAATCATTTTGCAGCATCTTAATTGCATTGTGCATTCATATAAATCTTAGGCTGCATAGTTCATTGCCAACCCTTGCATGTATTCAGGGGGAGTCAACATCAACCTAGCTTGAATCATTTTACATCATATCATTCGTGCATGGCCAGGGTATATCAAATGTTGATGTATGGAAGGGCATGTTATGCTTGCCTCGAAGCACTCAACATGCGTGAGGTTTCACCTCCGCCAAGTACCATGCGTCACTATCGCATATAGGCCATATAGCTAGGGGGAGTTGTCTTCTTAAGGCATTCGTGCATATGGTTCATATTCATTATGTTGCATTTCATAAGTGTAAAATCATGCATTATATTGGTTCATGCATTTCATGTTTGATCAGGTCAACCCCTGCATGGGTCAAGTAAACCTCTCATTGACATTCGTCATTCTATGTGATTGCAAACATCACTCCTTGCATGCTTTCATTGCATATTCTTAGGGGGAGTCGTGTTGTTCTTCTTGGTTCATTCGTCCTTTTTGCATCTGAACCTCAATGGCCTCCAGTGTGATAATAAGTCCAAGAGACAGACATCACTACAGTGTAAGAGCATTCTATTATATGAACTGATGATTGCCCATTCAATGAAAAATGGTTCACATTTAATGATTTCCTTGAAGTTTTGATATATCTTTTGAAATCATCCATATTTTGTGATTTTAATAGACCTTAACTAGACATTGCATATTATGCTTTGAATGACTATCCTGATATCTGAAATTCCAGACTTCATGACACTCTTGGTGATACTCTAGAGCTTAGTATTGTTTCTAAACATCTTGATGAGCTGGAATTCTTGAAAATCAATTTGCAGAGTAATGGCAGTGTTGCACGGAGAAATATATCACGTCATCAAATCAAGTGATGAACGATATGTCATGATGTGCCTCTGTTATCTCTGTCTTAATTCATTTGGACTCTAGGTAGAGCAATGGCATAATTGCTGAGAAATATATCTTCTCATCAAGAAATGAGTTTGGATATGTCATGACGTGATGTTGCTATCTCTGTTCATTCTGAAGCATAACAGTCAGTCTTGCCAAATACCTAGGGATACTAGCGTCTAAACAACGTGTATTCTTACGGCTAGGAGGCATGTACTAGACTTGATTGTTCGTAACATATGAGTCATGTGCCTTCCAATTCAAACGATATTGAAAATCAAATTGTTAAACTCATAAAATTCCATGCTTTAGTCATGCTTGTTTAGCCTCAATACTAGTTTTGTGTTATTCCCTTTATGGTTATTGAATATGGATGTATAAGACAAGGGAAGGTTAAACACTGTCAAGATATGTGCTTCTGGTTCATTTCTATTAAACCATGGATGTCGATGCTTTTTAAAACTCTATTGATGATCTTAGTTTTCATTAGCTTTGAACCATATATATTGCTCCCGGCATGTTTCTAATTTTCATATAATGTCTTGCTCTTCCACTACCATTCCACTCTGATCTCTAGGACCTTTGTCAACCACTGTGCCGTATCCCTCCTTTTTACTATTGGCAAAGGGGGAGAATGTCTTGTTGTGAGTCCTTGCTATGGACTTGGGAGAAAGGGGGAGATGTTACCTTTTGTTGCCTTTGTGCGTTGTCAAAGGGGGAGAGTGCATTGTGGATATGGGAGAATCCAAAGGGGAGAGAACCTTCATTTATCATGAGGGTTAATGCATAGCATTCATACACTTTACTTCTCCATGCATTTGTATATCCATGCATACATATCTGCATTCACATGCTTCACTATCATGGATCTTGAGCTGCACATGTTACATAAACTTTGTTGTTTACCTTCATCTGCCATATCTACATAAATCATTCAGGCTGCCATGATTACATCATCATACTAAACAAGTGGTATCATCTAACAAGTGATATCATCTTGATGCACCTTTCAAGTCGCATCCAAAATCATTGGTGTCCTCTATCAAGTGATATCACATTGCTTTCTCATTCATTGACATGTGGCATAAGACCTAGCATCATTGGCATCATGTTTTCATGCAATAGGGTATCATCTTCATACAATTGTAGCTTGCATCTATCATTTCCATGCATTGCTTAGCAAATCCAAAAAAAAAAATCTGAAAACTAGAAAACCACTAAAAATCTGCAAAATTTGAAATCAAAATTTGCTCCTTGGCTGCTCTATCCATCTCCTATTTGAGGAATTGAATCATGCTGCTGTGGCTCCACCTCTCACACTTACTTTGTCTTTGCCAAGTCACGGGACACCACCATGTTCGATACCTCCATATCATTCATTGGTCTCAGTCCTATAACTGGCTTTCCACAATTGGTTGTTCTCTTTGGTTATTTTGTCAATCTTAATAAGTGTACATCCATTGGCATGTATTTCCACATCATTTTGTGTGCGTCATTAATGTGCGTCTCTCTTTCTCTTTTCTGGATCTTTTGATGTTGTCAAAGGGGGAGAAGATTATGTGAGTCATTCATCAAAGAAGATTATGTGAGTCATTCATCAAAGGATGTGGTAAGGTAAGAAGGTAAGATTATGTGAAGTCATTACTCAATGCATGTGGTGAATGTGGTAAGATTCCTCTTCTTATTATTCAGACTCATAGTTGCCCTGTGAGTTTATAATGACTCATAGTTCAGAATGACTCATAGTTGCCATCATCAAAAAGGGGGAGAATGTTGTGTCTCTGAGGTCATTTGAGTCATTCTGTGGTCTCTTGGGTCATTCGACATCATTCTATAGTCATATGAGTTCTGTGGTATTCTTAGTTTTGATAATGACTTAACACTATTAGTCATTATTGTTTATCACTCTCCATGTATTCGGTTTCATGATACCCATTCACAACTTGCATTATATGTTTTCACATTGCATTAATACCAAGGAACATGTGGTTCTTGAATGCTCACATCCCTCTTGAAACTTTGGGTTACATGATGATCATCCATTCGTTTAAATTCATTGTCATATGAACTTGATCTTTTGATATGGATGGTTAATTTGAGAATGAGCTTTTCTATCCTTCTTGTTATTGAGATTCCATGAGTGTGTTTCATGGATATTTTACTTGGGGTGGTTGAGCTCTTATCTCTTGATCTTTAGACCAGACCACTTGTGATTCAAAGTGTTCACATATAACTAATTCATGAGATTTCATATGTGTATTTCATACATTTATTATATGGATTATTGAGCTAAAGTTCTAATCCTTTTTATATGATTTTGCAGGCCAAAACACTCAATAAATATTCCCCAAGATCAAAGGAGTTTGATGCCAGAGAGTTCGGAAGGGTTACAATGGCATTTGGGGCTGAATTATGTTAATCTAGAATTTACTGTAGCTAGGTCGACCGGCGGCACTGTAGCTAGGTCGACCGATTTTCCCAGAACCAAAAGGTTCGAGGTCTGTGACATTTAGGTCGACCGGCCCATGAATTCTGGTCGACCGGTTTTGCCAGAACCGAAAAGTTCTAGCTGCAGCAGGTTCCGGTCGACCGGCCCATGAATTCCGGTCGACCGCCAGCCCCGAGCCAACCAAGTTTGACCTCGAAATCCACCTCGTGGCCAGCCCCTTTCCATGGATTTGTTTAATCAAACCCTACCTAATCTTCCATAATTTATGGATCTGGTCTGGAGGGTGTCCAAGGACCATTCCAAGGGTTATAAAACCAACGTGAGAGGGTTAGAAACCCTAGTTGATGGAGTTGATGAAGTGAATCAAGAGAGGCCATTTCGAAGGTACTGTAGCACCTCCGTGAACAGTACTACGGGATGGAGTTCTTCATCCTTCCAAGGTGATTCAAGCTCAGATCTGAAGCCAAGCAACCTCAAACCAAGCAAGAAGCATTCAAGACTATCAAAGGTGATCAAAGCTACATCCATACACCTCTTCATCAACTCAAGGGGATTCAAGAGAAGATCAAGCTACATCCAATATCCTCTCCATTAACTCAAGGTGATTCAAGCTTATATCTCAATCCAGCAACCTCCAAGGAAGAGTAGAATCAAGCAAGGCTAACAAGGGAGATCAAAGGAGGCTGCAAGGGTGTGCTCAAGCAAGAGGAGTTCGAGTTACTGTTCACGTGAACAGTACTCCGTGAAGAACATCTTCATCCAATCCAAGGCATTCAAGCTCATATCAAAGCGATCATCTTCCAAGATCTGTGAAGAAGGAAGCAAGGATCAAGGTAGTATCTATTCACTTCTTCATCCATTCAAAGAGATCAAAGAGAGAAGATCAAGAGAGGAGATTGGAAGAACAGTTACTGTTCACATGAACAGTACTCCGTGAAGAACAATCATCCATTCAAGGGTGATTACAAGAAGATTGATTTGCAAGAAGAAGAGATCCCTGCTGCTGATCAACAAAGCATATCGATACAAGGGCCAATTCCTTCTTACTCAATCTCTTGTTTTAATTCCTTCACATCTGTTTTACTTTCAATATTGTTAAACATTGAAGTTGTGATTCGTCCCTACCAGGTGGTTAGTAGGAAGGCAATTGGAGGGTGTTCCAATTTGCGGTTGGCATCCCTACCAGGTGGTTAGTAGGAAGGCAATCGAGAGTTCTCCGATTTGCGGTGTAGCCGTCCCTGCCGGCTTTGTGTGTAGGAAGACAGAAAGAGGGGTTTCTCTGTTCTGTGGTTTGGGGCGTGTCCCCGGGTCAAGCTGTGTGTCAGCAAGGAAGACTCACCGGGTTTTGGTGAGGGGTGGACGTAGGTTGCGGGGTTGCAACCGAACCACCTTAAAAATCCCTGTGTTGTGGGTTGTTTATTTTGTGTGATTACTCTATATCTTCTAACCTCATTCGCAGGTTCATGTGCTTCCATACTTGGTTATCTTGCTCACATACATATGCACTTTGAGTGATCAACATAGCATACACACACACGCACGGTTGTTGCAAGCTATTGCATGTTCATCTATGTGTTATGCTTTGTAATTCACTTAAAGAAGTGTGGACGTTTCATAGCTTGTAATTCAAATCTTTCCATTTGAGCCACTCTAATTAATTCCGCTGTGCATTGTGCCTAAGTGATTCATTCACTTTATAAGAGTGGTTTAAGCTTCCGCCAGCTAAGATTTTTTTAAATAGGCCAAAGCTTGTGAAAGGATCTATTCAACCCCCCCTTCTAGATCCGTTTACACCTCACGGGACCCAACAGTGGAGAGGGGTGTGTGCAGTGTGGAGTGTGTACGTATGTGTGTGCCTTGGTGGAGAGGGGTGTGTGCAGTGTGTGTCTGTATATGCCGTGGTGGAGAGGGTGAGAACAGTGAGTGGGGTGTGGGTGTGTGCAGCGAGAGTGAGGGTGAGAATAGTGAGAAGGGGGTTACGTGAGAGAGAAAGAGGGAAGAAAATAGAGAGAGAGAAAGATACGTGAGGATGTAACATAGTCAATGTGTAGACACAATGTATAAAGTTTGAGAGGTAGTCAATAGAGAATGAGACATGAGGATGATTAGGAGGAAACCAATGTATAGACTTTGAGAGGATGTACAGACTTTGTGAAGCCAATGTATAGACTTTGAACTTTGTAACGTAGGTAAAGATAGGAACGTATAGACTTTGAGGAAGCCAATGCATAGACTTTGAGGAATGTACAGACTTTGTAACGTAGGTAAAGATAGGAACGTATAGACTTTGAGGAAGCCAATGTATAGACTTTGAGAGGATGTACAGACTTTGTGAAGCCAATGTATAGACTTTGAGGAAGCCAATGTATAGACTTTGAGGACGTACAGACTTTGTGAAGCCAATGTATAAACTTTGAGGAAGCCAATGTATAGACTTTGAGGACGTACAGACTTTGTGAAGTCAATGTATAGACTTTGAGGATGCCAATGTATAGACTTTGAGTGAATGTGGAGATGAATGTATAGACTTTGGAGATGAATGTATAGACTTGGAGTGAATGTATAGACTTGGAGTGAATGGATTTAGGGATTGTATAGACTTTGGAGAATGTATAGACTTGGTGGGAATGTATAGACTTGGAGGAATGTATAGACTTTGGAGATGAATGTATAAACCTTGGAGATGAATGTATAGACTTGGAGGAATGCATAGACTTTGGAGATGCATGGATTTAGGGATTGTATAGACTTTGGAGAATGTACAGACTTGCCGGATGTGTAGACTTGGTGACGTGTAGACTTGGTGGGAATGTATAGACTTGGGGGGAATGTGTAGACATGGAGTGTACAGACTTGGGAGGAATGTATAGACTTGGAAGGAATGTGTAGACTTAGAATGAATGTATAGACTTTGGAGATGAATGTATAGACTTGGAGGGATGTATAGACTTTGGAGATGAATGTATAAACTTGGAGGAATGTATAGACTTTGGAGATGAATGTATACACTTTGGAGATGAATGTATAGACTTGGAGTGAATGTATAGACTTGGAGTGAATGGATTTAGGGATTGTATAGACTTTGGAGAATGTATAGAGTTGGTGGGAATGTATAGACTTGCTATGTATGGACTTGTTAAGTCATCAAAGCAAAGATGATTAATCACCCACATGAATCAAATGCGCAAGTCACTTTAGGGCATTACGGTGTAATATGAGATTTACCCAGGGAAAACGTGAAAACGGCGTGTCTACAATATCCTTATTAATATCAATTGAGGAATAATAATTTTACCATTTCATTATAATGGATGGTTTATATATATAAAAAAGGCATCATCATTTTCCCAAAGGAAACAACCACAATGCTTCCTCTGTCCTTAACCTTTGAGCCCCTCTTTGATAGTGAAGTCCCGCGATCAATGACACCCAAGAGGGGGGTGAATTGGGTGTTTACAAATTTTAAGAAAACTTTTGGCATTTTTAAAGAAAGTGATAAAACACTAATTAGGAGATTCAAATCTATTCAATAATGAATTGGATTTATCAAAATCTATTTGGTGATGAGATAGATTATACAAGATGAACGTGGATAAATCCTGAACAACAATGTACACTAACACTCACGTAGAATGGAGATAGAGGAAATGGACTAAACCACACAATTCAAACCACACTGCACAGTGATTTTTAAGGAGGTTCGGATGCAACGACGACAATCCTACGTCCACCCCTCACCAAACCCGGTGAGACGTCACTCGGGAATAAATCTCCAAACGGAGACGACGCTCCAAACACACACGGGACGACGCTCGCACACACACACACACACACACACACACACACACACACACACACACACACACACACACACACACACACACACACACACACACACACACACACACACACACACACACACACACACACACACACACACACACACACACACACACACACACACGGAGACGAGGTCTCCAACACGATGCATCAACTGGATCACAAAACATACACACGCTGCGACAAATGCAGCACTCCACACACTAAAAGGATCAGATCTAAATAGATCCACACATACACACGCAGATCTAAGAATACCTACGCACGTACACGCATTGTAGTGACTCGGATTCCGGATACCCGGCATACCCGGTAGGACTACCAGATACACGTGATACCGCATGGAACCCGCGAGGCCTCCCAAGAGCGGGAAAGCTCTGAAGGGATGAGGGCATGTGTAGAGTACATTGAAGCCACAGAGATATAACAGAAGCAATTAAATTTCATTATATCAGTTTGCTAAAGTAGCAGAAATAAAATTACTTTTTAATTAGTAGTTCAAATTAACAATTATAACCCAGAGTCAGTTCAAAGCTAAAGACAACAAGTCTAGCACAGTACAGTCGACAGAAGGAAAGATGCACCGAGAAGTCGGGGGAAGCCCGACACAGGTACCAGCTGGCAGCAATGGCACGCAACGAGCACGCGCACCAGGAACCATGCGGAAGCAAAACTAACAACGCCACCCCACCTGAAAAGCAAGGTGAGCCATGTGTCACTAGCTCAGTAGGGGTCACACAGATCACCACTGAAAAACACGCAGTAACACGGAACAACGAAAACAACAGGTGTAGTAAAGTTGGAAACTACACTACAAAGCTGTAAAACTACGCTACAAGCAGTAGTAAGGGAACAGACGGGAAGTAGGAGTAGAGAGCAAGTAAGACAGGGGGAGAAACCCGCACCAAACAAGCGGCGGCCGAACTAACCTCGGCACCCCAAACTACTCCAAGCAGGACTAACGGAAGGTCAATCCCGAACTCGCATGGTCGGGCCTTACCATCCCTTCATCCAGAACGCAAGCCAAACAACAGGCGAAGACTAGGAAAGACCTAGACAAACGACACAAACAAATATGACCAGAGCGTCGTACACACTACCCCACGCACGACTAGAACGTCATGCAGGCGATAGGACACTGACCTCGAGCACAGCCACAGAAAGGCTAACCCAAGAAGGTCATGACGCACAAGAAACGACAAGTGACACGAGAGTCACCAGCCAAGAAATGCCGGGAGTCTCAGCCATTAGAAACACCGAAAGTCACAGGCCAAGCGATAGGAGCACCTTCACACTAGAAGAACAGCCAGATGCGTCCACTGACGTCTTACACTGCACCACAAGTGTCAAGTCTACAAGCTCATCCCGACGACGACGGAGACTAAACACACCAAGAACCTGGTCCAAGGAACAACAGTTCCAAGGAAGAACGGTAACTACGAACACAGGAACGCAGTACCACAACTACGAGTAACTAGTCAGGGTCACGCCCATCGACGCAAGTCCTTAGTCCCTGACCACGTGTGCACACACTGACCACTACCTAGGTCAGGCCTCTAGCTAGTATTCCCCTCGGTAGGACGCTACCATTGGCCGAGGCCCACGGAACTAGCTTAAAAACCGTATAACGGGAAACACCCCTCCACCGCCCCCAGTGGGTCGGTACTCAAGACCTAGGACTACGACTAGTGGAGGCTCACAAGGCACAACTAAGAAACACAGGTGCTAAAGCACAGACAGTCAAAGAAAGCCCTGTCTCGCGCATCACAAAGCACCCAGGTAGCTAACCAACCGCCGACAGACTCAGGACCAGGCAACTAGACCTACCACGTACCGATCCTTGAGTCAGACGACTCAGAGGCAAGATCGTCACAGACAGCGGAACAAGCCGCCAATCGGTCTAATCCTAAGCCAAAAGAAACGACACTCCGCAGGAAACGACTCACGGAGACCTGAGGGAACGCCGAAGACCCTCATCACATGTCTGGACATGCAACCCAAGGTAGCACAACACCTCGAGGCATCCAGAACCAGTGTCTCGGACTGGACAGAACCGCCAAGACACCCACACACAAGGGCGCCTGTCAACCCCTGGGTCACCCCGGGTTGACCGGAACCCGACCAAAGACATACAAAAGTAGGATAGAGAATCCTACCACAAGCAAGAAGACTCCTGTCCACCTTACAACGTAGTCTTTAGCCCTCATAGGATGTCAAGAGACATCCACGGGATGACGAGCAGACCACAAGGCCAAGCCAAGACAAGCAGAAATCGAAAGAACAGAAATCGGAGCACAAGGCATGTAACGCACCACCCTTAGACCGTTACATGAACGTGACGGTCTAAGCCTAGGCCGTTACACTCCACGCGACGGCCGGGGGAGAAGCCGTCACACACACCGCCCTAACCAACTTCTACAAACGCAATGGCACGTAACGGCCAGCACCGGGCGCGTTACGTCGACCTGACGCGCCCGACCGGGGCCGTCAGGGCAAACAACCCTCAAACTCAAAACACACTCGGACCATGTAATGCGCTAGACCAGGCGCGTTACAGCCACCTAATGCGGCAACACAAGCGCGTCAGGGCCAACAGGCACAAGCCAAAAACAACTGGCTGAGAGACATGTAACGGTCCCGACCAGACGCATTACAAACACCCAACGCGCGGGGGCGCGGCCGTTAGAGACAACGACGCAACCACCCCAACTAAGCCAAAACAACATGGAGCGGTCCATCACGGACGCGTTACACAGGCCTAACGCACAGGGGCATGACCGTTAGAATCAACATGCACAGCCACCCAAACTCGGCCAAAACGAAGTGTAACGGCTTCGGGCAGGCGCGTTACACACACCTAATGCATAGGGACACAGCCGTTAGGCGAACCGACTCAAATGGTCAAAGTCAGTCAACCAGAATGTAACGACCTGGGACAGGCGCGTTACACTCACCTGATGCACGGGGACAAGCGCGTCAGAGGAACCGACTTAACCCAGACATAAAATGATAAAATAGGCGTAACGCATCGCACCAGACGCGTCAGGGTGCTGTGACGCGTCACCCCTGGGCCGTCACACTCCCAAAGCCCAAAAGACTAAAAATCGCCCAGACGCTGTGACGGTTCATCGTAGGGCCGTCATGGCCATGTAACGGTCTCTGGAACGACCACTACACCAGTCACGACGGGAAAACAGAGGGTTGGCCAAATCGGCCCGTTCCACGCCCCATTCACGCCGAAGCGTAGGGGAAACAACCCTCGACGATGAAAAACCACATAAGGAGGCTAAAAAGCCCACATGCACGGGTTAAAACGCTAGATCGGGGCGATTTTAACAAATCGACCCAAAAAGAGTCACCGAGGTTCTCGGACTCCTACCGGCCTCGAATGACCACCGATCAACACGAAACTAGCATGAATGGGATCCTAACATCCCCACGGTCAGTTCAACACTAACCGAGCTACAAATGGTTACCATTTTCCGGCGATCCCTACAAAATCCGAAAATCACGGTTTAGGCTAAACAAGCCCAAACTCGGCCGTTTCCGCGCCAAACGACGTGCAATGGCAGGGAAAACGGAGAGGAGGAAGTGAGGAACCATCACCCTACCTCCACCGAAGAAACCGTGCCCCGAAGGGACTAAACCGCGCCGAAAACCACGTCGCGAGCTCAAACGTCGGCTTTGAATCTACCGTTCGGGATCGCGCCGAAACCACTCCATCTTCGCTCCGTCGCGCACCCAGCCAGCTCCACAGTATCCCCAACACGTGCCTCTAGGTACCCCGTCTGCAGCCGAAGCCGAGGAGGCTCGAGAGGAGAGAAAACGGGAGAGAGAGACGGCGGCGGTGAAATGAGAAGGAGGAGAGAGGAAGGAAAAGAAAAAGGAAAAGAAATTAGGAATTTTCCTAATTTCCAAAAAATCTGATTTCTGGCCCTATCTCCGAAAAATACGCAAAAATAGTCAAAACGACCGGCTCGACGAGTACATCGTCGCTGTAGCATCCGCGAGTCGAGGAACTGACAACTAAACTCACCGTAGGGTTCCGTAACTAGTACGAGAGAAAAACCCACACGGACCGTATAACTCAACTCGGAAGCCACAAAAGCAAACCGAAACTCACCGAAACCAATCCAGAAGATCCAATGAAGATCCAGCAAGACCTACCAAGGATCCATGGCATTACATCCTCCCCTCCTTTAAGAAATTTCACCCTCAAAATTAAGGACTAACAAAGGAGAAGCAGGGAAGAACAACCCAACAGCGTAACAACAAAAATAACACGAATCTCGAGAAACATAGCTCAGAGGAACATTGTCAGACCACAATCACGAGCACACGCTCTGGATCGAGCACGACACAAGTGGACACAAGTCCGACACCTCCGAAACAAGGCAACGTCGTTTACGTCTCGCAGGGAAAGAGGCACGACTGCCACAACAATAGACAACCGATCGAGAAACACAACGACTGCACGGCAAGCGGCAGCTTACACAAGGAGACACAGTCCTCTCAGCTGACAGCTCGACCATATCATCGGCTCTAGTGCCAAAGGCAATAGGGAACACCTGACACACAGGACACCAACGACAACAGCAGCACCGGACCACAAACACAATCGAGTCAGTCCTCATTCAGATATTACATCTGACCGAGTCGCAATCTAACTCTACCCAAGAAAGGGAGCACAGCAAGCCAACTAACAAGGTCACGGTCCATAATAGAGACACAAAATCATAGAGAAACAGCGCCAAAACAACAATAACGGCCACAATTGCAGAGTTCCGGTTCCACTCTGAACACAGAACCATGGAACACAACTGCAAGCAGAGTCACAACAAGGCACAAGAATAGCTGAGCACACGACCACAAGGGACAGGTCACGTATCAGACTGCTCACCAGGGAAAGACCCATGACAACGAGAAATGGCAATCTCATGGAACGCACCTCAAGGACTATAGACACGCCTCGAGAGCACAACACCCAAGAAAACATATGCAGAGTAGAGGGTACTCAATCAGCAGGAATGCCGACAAATTCCCCAATACTCGCAAATGCCGATGCCAACACCAAACAAACACCAGCAACAGCACAAAGCACAAGGAAAAGCACTAACCTCAGCTTACCTTCACGTCCCGAAAATGATAAATGAGCCTTCACAATACATCGGCCACTGGACACAGCACGACAACACGGTGTACAAGAGCTCTTAACACCATCATGGAGTCCAAAGCCAAGTAACCGTAAAGCAGAGAGCAGATCAGGCTCCGAACAAAGCTGTCCACACTTAAGCAGACACAGGACAAAGGCATCACTAAGACAGCAATTCCAAGGAATATCTCGAAAAAGATTCCACCAGAAGGGACAAGAAGCAATTAGCTCAACCACAAAAGCTCACCAGGAAGAGAAAATCCTAGCTTGCCTGAGTAACTTCTCAAACACGTAATCTAAACGAGCACTTCAACAGAAGCGAAACACATCAGGAGCTGAACAGACTCAAGTCGGGAGACCAAGACAACGTGAGAATGTGTACGGTCATCAAACCAAGGCTAAAGGTCAACAACAACCTGAACAACTTACAAGAAAATCCTCGAATAACGTACCGCAGATTCAAGCCTTCCGACGAACACTGCCAAGTATAACATGATCGAGACAAACACCACGGCGAAAAGGAAACACCTCGTCACATCCTGACGAGAGCAGGACCATCTCGTACAGTGCCAGAACAACACGCACAAGACAACACACAGAAAACAAAGCGACAAAGAATCACAAACCGAAGCCAGCTAAAGACGGTACTGGACTTTCACGACTCTGGATACAGTATATCTCGGATTCCCATGTACTTCACACAACAATGCTCCGATAGCTCAAAAAAGAACTCCGAACATCTCAGAACACTGCTCTGATACCAAGTTGTAGCGACCCGGATTCTGGATACCCGGTGATGCGGGACGGACACGGGAGACGACACTACTAGGTGCCACCCTTGGACTCTAGATGAAGACGCGACCAACAGCACACACCAGGGAGACACTAAGCCCGACACTACGAGCTCCTAGTGGCAAAACTTCGCTAACAGAAGTGGACGCTCACTCGTCGTCCCAAGCGAGGGAAAGCGCGGACCGTGCGCGGTTAAGGAACCGGCAGAGGTCAAGGGTAGTCCGACTCAACTTCCGGACTCGGATCGAGTCACGGGACGGGTCACTCTCACTCTCACAGCGGTGACATGGATACACGGGCTAGTACCTACACTCTCGGCAGCGGCAAAAGACCGTATACTAGCTAAGCAAATGAACGCCAAGAGGTTCGGACCATTACCTCCACGCACCCGGCGTGGCGAAGATAACCCCGGCCAATCACGGACCCCCGGTTAACACAATTTTACAGCAGTACAATAATTTGACCCACTCCACGCAGGGATGTAAAAGGTCACATGCGGGGCCCGGGAATCACGCGAATTGGGTTGACGGGCAGCATCTTGATGTCGCCCGACGGTGCCGAACTCCGCGTTTTCGTGCTTTCCGAACGGCGGGTTCTGCGGGCCCGCGGGGCCCACGGATGGCGCTGTCCTCCGGATCTGTGGGGGTGGGACCCACTATGATGGGGACCCCTGGTGGCGCGTCTCCACGGACGGCGGTCGGCCGGGAACACCGATCCGGGGTCGATCGGTCCCGATCTCCAAGCTTTGAAGTTGCTGTCCACGAACTGAGGTTGTTGTTTTAGCAGCGCGCGCTCCGGCGAAAACGGCCGCTGTGATCAACCCCGTCGTCGGAATGCGATGAAAACAGCGCCGTTGGAAAGAGGATTCAAAATCCTACAACATAGGTCTAGTGGAATCTTCTGAACCTCTGCGAACCTGGGCTTTAACTATTTTTCAATCCTCTGTTGCACAGCTCCTGAAATATCAGATCAGCATATGAGTTTCCTGTAAATGGCCGTTGACCGCCTGCTTGCCATTGGAATAAGGCTTCGAGCTCTTCTGCAAAGTTGTAGGGAATCAAACCACGAAACTGGTACAATTTTGGGAATTGGATTTGGAGTGGTAGCGATTTGATATGATTTTTGGAGTGACTGGTGGTCGGATCTGAGAACAGGTGGACAGAACTGTAGATGGGACTGAGAACGATTTTTAGAAAATATGAAATGGGCGAACCAGAAATTTAAAAAAATTATGGATGATGGGGTTGATGGAAGGAAACTCCAGTAAAATTTATGGGACTAACAAAAATCAAAAGACAGACCTAAGATATGAAACACAGGGCGGATATGAATCTGGACAAAACTCTGGCAGAACTGAAATGGAAGGGTGGACGAAAATCTAAAATTATGAAACGGGATCTGAATGACAAACCAAAATTTGTGGATAGTTCTTGACACCTCTGGAACATGCAGTAAAATTCCCAGGTCGATCTGAGCTCGTGGTTGATGGCTGAATTTCGTGGAAGCTGCTGTGATACTGCGCAGGCAGAACTTCGTTGATGGCGGTGGCGGTGCGGTGGCGGCTCGTGGCGGCGGCGGCGGCGACCGGAACTGATAGGGTGGAGTCTCACCACCAAGAAGCAACCTTCACAGCTGCAAGGGTAGAGGGAGGGGCGCACCAAGCTGGAGCTCCAAGGTTTTTTCTTCCAAATGAATGCATTAATTCTACTAAAATGGAAAATACAAGCTTAAATAGGTTACATCTCACATCCATCCACAACCATTGGATCTAGGGGATGGGAATGGAGGGTTGGGATGGAGTGTGACACACACACACAAAATAATATAAAAAAAAACAAAGGGGGGGGGGGGGCGGCCTTTGGACCAAGGAGAGAGGGTGGACTAGTTGGTGGGGGTAGGTGGCCTCCCATGTGGACTTTTCTAGTCCATTGTCCCCCATGTGTCTAATTCCCATTCAAACTTCTAGATGCTCCCATGTGGCATGTTGACTGGCCCCACGTGGGACCCTAGGCTGAGGTGGCCCAATGGGGTGGGGCCTGTGGGGCCCGTGGGGCCCACGGGATCCGAATTGCACATAGGCCCTTATTACAATCAAAATGGTAAACCGAATGCAAAGAAATAAACACAAATTGCACACACATAAAGTCTAACTAAATATAATAAATGGGGAGGCTCAAGGCGGAGTCTCCAGGCTGTCTCTGAGCCAGATGGACGCTGAGGTGGCTCGTGTCGTGCTCCGTGTGCGGTACCGGTGGCTCGGCGTATCGTGCCGATCAACTGCTCGGGTGTCCGCACCAATTCTCCCCGGGTGGGAGAAACTCGACCCTGTCGAGTAAGGGTCTACATCGCTCCTGTATCACTCCAAAAGGTCTGGATCAATCCGCTGCAACTCGCCATGTGTGATCCATGTGTCCTCAGTAGCGGGCCGTCCTCTCCATCGCACTAGGTAGCGCGGGTAAGATCCACTTCTGGTAACTGTCACTTGCTCGTCCAGTATACGATCGATATGCTCACGCTGCCGTGAAAAAGGGGCTGGAGGTGGAAGTGGACACTCAGGTGTGGGCTCACTCTCAAGGGGAGGAGATGGCTCGAAAGGCTCACTAGGCATCACCGCTGGGTCCCTATATGCAACTAGATCCGATATATTGAAAGTAGAGCTTATACCATATTCCTCGGGTAGGTCCACAACATACGCATTGGATCCAATGCGTTTCAACACTCTAAATGGACCGGCTCCGCGAGCTTGCAACTTCTTAACAGTTCTCGAGGGAAACCGTTCAGGTCTTACCCTGATCATGACATATTCGCCCTCTTGAAACTCTCGGTGGTGTCGGTGAGCATCGGCTAGCTCTTTGTAACGTTCATTGCTGGACTCAATGTGACGACGGATGTCGTCATGCAAACACCTAACATGCCTAACAAAAGAAAAGAAACACACGGATGCACACATGACCCTAAACAACCCTACAGTTAGTAAAATCCAATCATATGCAAGGTGGTCCAGGACATCCGAATGTGTGCCATGCATGCATTTGACATAACCGGATGTTAATGTCATGGTGGACTCCTAGACATCCTACGATGTACCAACCATGGACATGGGGTTTGGATGTGGGAAGTCCGGGAGGCTTGGGTGGTTGAGGTGGGCCGGGGGAACCAAAGTCTTCATTACCCCCAAATGACGGTTTGGACCTATTGCCATGTGAAGGTTGCCAGGCCCGAGTAGGAGGGGTGTGATAGTGGACTTCCTTAAAGAGGGGGAATGGAGGTTGTGGGCCAAGGGGCCCATGAAGAAAGGGATCGAAGGGATCAAAGAATGTGTGACCCCTCGATATGGATTCCCTCATCTCAAGATCCCATGTGTGGAAGTCTAGAAGGTGTTGTTGATCTCTTTCATCCTTGAAGGGAGATGAGACGGTGGGGGTATGATGGTGGACTCTCTCAAAAAGGTGGAGTAAATGTGGTGGGTCACGGGGTCCACAAGAGAATGGGTCGAAGGGATCAAAGAAGGTATGACCCCTCGGACTAGGCTTCTACAAATCACTATCCCACATTTGGAAATCTTGGAGGTGTAAATGATCACCTTCATTCATTGTGAGAGATGGGACGACAGTCATAGGTAGAAAGTAAGATTCCTCCCTTGGGCAAAGGGGAATGAAATCGGACTCGGCCGGCATAGGGAGGAGTAGAAGAACCTCCGTGGTAACATGACCCACGGTGTACACGGAGGTGATGGACCCTAAGGATGGGTGTGTGAAGCTACGACCTGTAGGTCGGTCGAAGCGTGGAGCCAACAAGTGCGTAAATGTCCACTGCCGGTCTAACCCTTTAAGAAGGTCATCCAATGTATCCACATAGTGAGTAGATCGGAAAGTGGTGTGAAATGAATTGATTGGCACCAGAGGTAGGATAGGGTCCATAGATGGGAAGGGAAGTGGGGCCAGGCCACTCTTAAGCCAGCTAAGGAGTGGCTCGACTATAAGTAACTTTCCCGTTAGAAACACAGGTAGCTGTAGCTGAGGTGGCTCCGAATAAAGATCGGAGAGTGAGGCTTCTCCAACCCTTTTGTCCCCTAGGGCTAGAGAGGTCTGAGTGGGACACTGCTCGGCAAAGTGGCCAATCCCCTGGCAGCGATAACATTGCTGTCGTGATCCACTACGCTCCTTGATAAGTGTGTCCTTACCCTTATCCTCCTGAAGGACAGGGGGTGTAGGCAATGGAACTCTCGTGGGTGGGGAAAGAGGATCCACCAAGATGTGGAGAGGACCTCGGGATGGCACTATAGATGGCATTGGGTTGGGGCTACCAGTTGCTACCTCCTTAGGCTCGGGTAGGAGTACATCACTAGGAGTACGTGTCCTATCCACCCCATCCAACCGGTCCAAGATCATTTACATAAGTTCGGCAACGGAGTGGATTAGAATAGGGATATCATGGTGGACTCGCCCGTAGTCAACCGTCCTAGGATTGGGTCTTGGCTCATCTACGTGTGGGGCTCTTTGCCTCCGACTAGGACCCACTTGGTTGGAAGTGATTGGGTGGGGCTGGTTGGAGGTGACCGGTTGGGGCACGTAGACCTTCCTAAGCTTTCTCTTCATGTCCCACCATGATTCGATGGGCCATTGCCTCCTAACCTCTCTCAAGCGCTCAATGTGGTCCCACTTTTCGGCAGCCTCGTGTAGAAGCCTCTCCTTGGCAAAATAGAATTGCCCGACTTTGGACATGGTATAACAATCAAAGTATGTGTCCATGGCGGCCTCCCACTTGAGGTAGTCGCCCAGGCCATTGGAGCCATAAAAATCCGAGGCTTCGGGCCTACGGAAGTGGAGTGGGTGGTTGCCAAGCCCATGGGTGGACCAACGGCCATATTGCCCGGGTGATGGGGATTCCATGTGAATTTGGCGAACTACATGCTAGACATGCCGACACTTTGACAAGACCGACTGACTCTTATTGGACTACACACGAACTAGGAGACACAAACTGATGCAAGCACCGACTAATGCACCTAGACTTAAACCAATATCCGGTACGTGGCGGAGTTAATCGATCCAAAGATCACTCCCGCAAGTGTGCGACCTCCCGATAAGCGTAGCCTACGTTCGGATGACACCTTTTGAGATACCGAATTATTGGGATGAAATGCAATTTTAAAACACACTCATTTTTTTGTTTTGAAAATAATGATGATCCTAGACTCAACTTAAACCATGCAAGACATATGCAACGACTACCCTAGACTCGACTCGCTCTGATACCAAACTGATGCGGGACGGACACGGGAGACGACACTACTAGGTGCCACCCTCGGACTCTAGATGAAGACGCGACCAGCAGCACACACCAGGGAGACACTAAGCCCGACACTACGAGCTCCTAGTGGCAAAACGTCGCTAACAGAAGTGGAAGCTCACTCGTCGTCCCAAGCGAGGGAAAGCGCGGACCGTGCGCGGTTAAGGAACCGACAGAGGTCAAGGGTAGTCCGACTCAACTTCCGGACTCGGATCGAGTCACGGGACGGGTCACTCTCACTCTCACAGCGGTGACATGGACACACGGGCTAGTACCTACACTCTCGGCAGCGGCAAAAGACCGTATACTAGCTAAGCAAATGAACGCCAAGAGGTTCGGACCATTACCTCCACGCACCCGACGTGGCGAAGACAACCCCGGCCAATCACGGACCCCCGGTTAACACAATTTTACAGCAGTACAATAATTTGACCCACTCCACGCAGGGAGGTAAAAGGTCACATGCGGGGCCCGGGAATCACGCGAATTGGGTTGACGGGCAGCATCTTGATGTCGCCCGACGGTGCCGAACTCCGCGTTTTCGTGCTTTCCGAACGGCGGGTTCTGCGGGCCCGCGGGGCCCACGGATGGCGCTGTCCTCCGGATCTGCGGGGGTGGGACCCACTATGATGGGGACTCCTGGTGGCACGCCTCCATGGACGGCGGTCGGCCGGGAACACCGATCGGGGGTCGATCGGTCCCGATCTCCAAGCTTTGAAGTTGCTGTCCACGAACTGAGGTTGCTGTTTTAGCAGCGCGCGCTCCGGCGAAAACGGCCGCTGTGATCAGCCCCGTCGTCGGAATGCGATGAAACCAGCGCCGTTGGAAAGAGGATTCAAAATCCTACAACCTAGGTCCAGTGGAATCTTCTGAACCTCTGCTAACCTGGGCTTTAACTATTTTTCAATCCTCTGTTGCACAGCTCCCGAAATATCAGATCAGCATATGAGTTTCCTATAAATGGCCGTTGACCGCCTACTTGCCGTTGTAATCAGGCTTCGAGCTCTTCTTCAAAGTTGTAGGGAAGCAAACCTAGAAACTGGGACAATTTTTGGAATTGGATTTGGAGGTGGTGGCGATTTGATATGATTTTTGGAGTGACTAGTGGTCAGATCTGAGAATAGGTGGACAGAACTATAGATGGGACAGAGAAGGATTTTTAGAAAATATGAAATGGGCGAACCAGAAATTTAGAAAAATTTTGGATGAAGGGGTGGATGGAAGGAAACTCCAGTAAAATTTATGGGACTAACAAAAATCAAAAGACGGACCTAAGATATGAAACACAGGGCGGATATGAATCTGGACAGAACTCTGGCAGAACTGAAATGGAAGGGTGGACGAAAATCTAAAATTATGAAACGGGATCTGAATGACAAACCAAAAGTTGTGGATAATTCTTGACACCTCTGGAACATCAGTAAAATTCCCAGGTTGATCTGAGCTCGTGGTTGATGGCTGAATTTCGTGGAAGCTGCTGTGGTACTGCGCAGGCAGAACTTCGTTGATGGCGGTGGCGGTGCGGTGGCGGCTCGTGGCGGCGGCGGCGGCGACCGGAACTGATAGGGTGGAGTCTCACCACCAAGAAGCAACCTTCACAGCTGCAAGGGGAGAGGGAGGGGTGCACCAAGCTGGAGCTCAAAGGTTTTTTCTTCCAAATGAATGCATTAATTCTACTAAAATGGAAAATACAAGCTTAAATAGGTTACATCTCACATCCATCCACAACCATTGGATGTAGGGGATGGGAATGGAGGGTTGGGATGGAGTGTGACACACACACACAAAATAATATAAAAAAAAACAAAGGGGGGGGGGCGGCCCTTGGACCAAGGAGAGAGGGTGGACTAGTTGGTGGGGGTAGGTGGCCTCCCATGTGGACTTTTCTAGTCCATTGTCCCCCATGTGTCCAATTCCCATTCAAACTTCTAGATGCTCCCATGTGGCATGTTGACTGGCCCCACGTGGGACCCTAGGTTGAGGTGGCCCAATGGGGTGGGGCCTGTGGGGCCCGTGGGGCCCACGGGGTCCGAATTACACATAGGCCCTTATTACAATCAAAATGGCAAATCGAATGCAAAGAAATAAACACAAATTGCATACACATAAAGTCTAACTAAATATAATAAATGGGGAGGCTCAAGGCGGAGTCTCCAGGCTGTCTCCGAGCCAGATGGACGCTGAGGTGGCTCGTGTCGTGCTCCGTGTACGGTACCGGTGGCTCGGCGTATCGTGCCGATCAACTGCTCGGGTGTCCGCACCACCCGGCATACCCGGTAGGACTACCGGATACACGTGATACCGCATGGAACCCGCGAGGCCTTCCAAGAGCGGGAAAGCTCCGAAGGGATGAGGGCATGTGTAGAGTACATTAAAGCCATAGAGATATAACAAAAGTAATTAAATTTCATTAGATCGGTTTGCTAAAGTAGCAGAAATAAAATTACTCTTTAATTAGCAGTTCAAATTAACAATTATAACCCAGAGTCAGTCCAAAGCTAAAGACAACAAGTCTAGCACAGTACAGTCGACAGAAGGAAAGACGTACCGAGAAGTCGGGGGAAGCCCGACACAGGTACCAGCTGGCAGCAACGGCTCGCAACGAGCATGCGCACCAGGAACCACGCGGAAGCAAAACGAACAACGCCACCCCACCTGAAAAGCAGGGGTGAGCCATGTGTCAGGCTCAGTAGGGGTCACACGGATCCCCTCTGAAAAATACACAGTAACACGGAACAACGAAAACAGCAGGTGTAGTAAAGCAGGAAACTACACTACAAAGCTGTAAAACTACGCTACTAGCAGTAGTATGGGAACAGACGGGAAGTAGGAGTAGGGAGCAAGTAAGACAGGGGGAGAAATCTGCGCCAGACAAGCGGCGGCCGAACTAACCTCGGCACCCCAAACTACTCCAAGCAGGACTAACGGAAGGTCAATCCTGAACTCACATGGTCGGGCCTTACCATCCCTTCATCCAGAACGCAAGCCAAACAATAGGCGAAGACTAGGAAAGACCTAGACAAACGACACAAACAAATACGACCAGAGCGTCGTACACACTACCCCACGCACGACCAGAACGTCATGCAGGTGACAGGACACTGACCTCGAGCAAAGCCACAGAAAGGCTAACCCAAGAAGCTCACGATGCACAAGAAACGACAAGTGACACGAGAGTCACCAGCCAAGAAACGCCGGGATTCTCAGCCACGAGAAACACCGAAAGTCACAGGCCAAGCGATAGGAGCACCTTCACACTAGAAGAACTGCCAGATGCGTCCACTAACGTTTTACACTGCACCACAAGTGTCAAGTCTACAAGCTCATCCCGAGGACGACAGAGACTGAACACACCAAGAACCAGGTCCAAGGAACAACTGTTCCAAGGAAGAACGGTAACTATGGACACATGACCGCAGTACCACAACTACGAGTAACTAGTCAGGGTCACGCCCGTCGACGCAAGTCCTCAGTCCCTGACCACGTGTGCACATACTGACCACTACCTAGGTCAGGCCTCTAGCTAGTATTCCCCTCGGTAGGACGCTACCGTTGGCCGGGGCCCACAGAACTAGCTTAAAAACCGTATAACGGGAAACACCCCTCCACCGCTCCCGGTGGGTCGGTACTCAAGACCTAGGGCTACGATTAGTGGAGGCTCACAAGGCACAACTCAGAAACACAGGTGCTAAAGCACAAACAGTCAAAGAAAGCCCTATCTAGCGCATCACAAAGCACCCAGGCAGCTAACCAACTGCCGACAGACTCAGGACCAGGCAACTAGACCTACCACGTAACGATCCTTGAGTCAGACGACTCAGAGGCAAGATCGTCACAGACAGCGGAACAAGCCGCCAATCGGTATAATCCTAAGCCACAAGAAACGACACTCCGCAGGAAACGACTCACGGAGACCTGAGGGAACGCCGAAGACCCTTAGCACACGTCTGGACACGCAACCCAAGGTAACACAACACCTCGAGTCATCCAGAACCAGTGTCTCAGATTGGACAGAACCACCAAGACACCCACACACAAGGTATCCTGTCAACCCCTGGGTCACCCACGGTTGACCGAAACTTGACCAAAGACATACAAAAGTAGGATAGAGAATCCTACCACAAGCAAGAAGACTCCTGGCCACCTTACAACGTAGTCTTTAGCCCTCATAGGACATCAAGAGACATCGACGGGACAACGGGCAGACCACAAGGCCAAGCCAAGACAAGCAGAAACCGAAAGAATGGAAATCGGAGCACAAGGCATGTAACGCACCACCCTTAGACTGTTACATGAACGTGACGGTGTAAGTCTAGGCCGTTACACTCCACGCGACGGTCGGGGGAGAAGCCGTCACACACACCGCACTAACCAACTTCTACAAACGCAAAGGCACGTAACGGCCAGCACTGGGCGCGTTACGTCGACCTGACGCGCCCGACGGGGGCCGTCAGGGCCAACAACCCTCAAACTCAAAACACACTCGGACCATGTAACGCGCTAGACCAGGCGCGTTACAGCCACCTAATGCGGCAACGCAAGCGCGTCAGGGCCAACAGGCACAAGCCAAAAACAACTGGCTGAGAGGCATGTAACGGTCCCGACCGGACGCGTTACAAACACCCAACGCGCGGGGGCGCGGCCGTTAGAGACAACGACGCAACCACCCCAACTCAGCCAAAACAGCATGGAACGGTCCATCACGGACGTGTTACACAGGCCTAACGCACAGGGGCATGACCGTTAGAATCAAAATGCACAGCCACCCAAACTCGGCCAAAACGAAGTGTAACGGCCTCGGGCAGGCGCGTTACATACACCTAACGCACAGGGACACAACCGTTAGGCGAACCGACTCAAATGGTCAAAGTCAGTCAACCAGAATGTAACGGCCTGGGGCAGGCGCGTTACACTCACCTGACGCATGGGGACAAGCGCGTCAGAGGAACTGACTTAACCCAGACATAAAACGACAAAATAGGCGTAACGCGTCGCACCAGACGCGTCAGGGTGCTGTGACGCGCCACCCCTGGGCCGTCACACTCCCAAATCTAAAAAGTCTAAAAATCACCCAGACGCTGTGACGGTCCATCGTAGGGCCGTCAGGGCCATGTAACGGTCTCTGGAACGACCGCTACACCAGTCACGGCGGAAAAATAGAGTGTTGACCAAATCGATCCATTCCACGCCCCATTCATGCCGAAGCGCAGGGGAAACAACCCTCGATGATGAAAAACCACATAAGGAGGCTAAAAAACCCACATGCACGGGTTAAAACGCTAGATCGAGGGGATTTTAACAAATCGACCCTAAAAGAGTCACCGAGGTTTCCGGACTCCTACCGGCCTCGAATGACCACCGATCAACACGAAACTAGCATGAATGGGATCCTAACATCCCCACGGTCAGTTCAACACTAACCGACCTACAAATGGTTGCCATTTTCCGGCGAACCCTACAAAACTCGAAAATCACGGTTTAGGCTAAACAAGCCCAAACTCGGCCGTTTTCGCGCCAAACGACGTGCAATGGCAGGGAAAACGGAGAGGAGGAAGTGAGGAACCATCACCCTATCTCCACAGAAGAAACAGTGCCCCGAAGGGTCTAAATCGCGCCGAAAATCACGTCGCGAGCTCAAACGTCGGCTTTGAATCCACCGTTCGGGATCGCGTCGAAACCACTCCATCTTTGCTCCGTCGCGCACCCAGTCAACTCCACAGCATCCCCAACACGTGCCTCTAGGTATAGCCCCGTCTACAGCCGGAGTCGAGGAGGCTCGAGAGGAGAGAAAATGGGAGAGAGAGACGGCGGCGGCGAAATGAGAAGGAGGAGAGAGGAAGGAAAAGAATAAGGAAAAGAAATTAGGAATTTTCCTAATTTCTGAAAAATCCGATTTCTGGCCCTATCTCCGAAAAATACGCAAAAATAGTCGAAACGGCCGGCTCGACGAGTACATCATCGCTGTAGCATCCGCGAGTTGAGGAACTGACAACTAAACTCACCGTAGAGTTCCGTAACTAGTACAAGAGAAAAATCCACACGGATCGTAAAACTCAACTCGGAAGCCACCAAAGGAAACCGAAACTCACCGAAACCAATCCAGAAGATCCAACGAAGATCCAGCAAGACCTACCAAGGATCCATGGTATTACACGCATGAAACACGATAACCACACACGACCACGGATTCAAAATGATCCACACACACACACGAGTGTTTACAGTTTATAAGGAACACAAATATAAGACCCAAAACACAAAGATCATGAGGCACAGTTTAGAAAACTCCTGATTTAGCTTCCACTGAGTGTATGTTGCTGATCTTTGAGTGATGCTTCCTTCTTCACTTGAATGGCTTTAGATGAAGCTTGAAGATCTAGAGAAAGGATGAAGAGATCTTTCCATGAAGTACTGTTCACGGCTACAGTAGCAGCTCCTTCTTAATTGGACAGCTCCTTTGATCTTCCTTGAGAGCCTTGCTTGCTTATACACTTCCTTGGAGGTTGCTGACTTCAGATACGAGCTTGAATCATCTTGGAGATAGATGATGAACTTGCTGCACGAGGTACTGTTCATGGAGCTACAGTACTCTCTTCTTCCTCCTTGGATAGCCTCCCCTTGATCTTTCCGTGGAGCTCTCTCAGTTGGTTAGAGTTTATGACTCCAATGAGATGTTTTATAACCCTTGAATGGTCCATAGACAAGCCCCAGACCAGATCCACAAATCCCTCCTTGATTGGGGGCAGTGGGCTTAAACAATTATGAAAAAAGACCTCTCCACGAGCTTGAAACACAAAGTCAAACAAGGCTGCATCGAGGTTGGCGGTCGACCGGTAGCATGGGGTGGTCGACTGGAATTTTGCAGGTTTTGAAGATTTGGTTGCTGGGAAAACCGGTCGACCGACCCAATGCTGGCAGTCGACCGAAATCTGGATTTTTCTAGATTTGCAGCTTTCAACCCCTTAAACCCATTTCCAGTCCGTGGAATCAAACTCCTTTGTCCTTGAGGATTTGTACTGAGTATTTTGACCTGCAAGAACATAGATAATTGATTAGAACTATAGCTCAAACATCCATATGATGAAAGCATGAGCTTCATGTCCTCATTCATTCCATGCATTTTGGGATTGGATTTAACTTGGTTTATGCATTAGAAAAGTTTAGACCATTTGAGCATTTGACCATGATTGGAATGAAGAACTAATACATTTGAAGAACTTATGCATTCAAACTGAACTTGCAAGTTATCAATCCATGCAATCATTGTGAACCTCAATTACCATGAATGAAGTCTATAAAGAAGAGGTATATGGAATACCCATGGTGAGATTGATGCTATAACAAGGTAAGAATCTTACCAATAGTTCTTAATAGTAAATGACATATACCACCTGTATTAGATTGTAGATAGCAATGTGCTTATCCACACGTTTGTTTTAGCTTCCAAGCGATCGTCATGATGTTTGATCATGCAATCAAGATAGACAAAGTTTAATACCATGCTTGTTGACATTAAAGAGACTATGAACCATCTTGCCTCTTGTTCTTGTTCACATTGAAGAGATTATGAAACCTCTTGTCTCTTGTAAAATCAACTCACTCAACCAAGGATCAAGACAATGTAACCATTGTTATTTAGCCCTCAAAAGCTCATTTGGCATCTCAACCATATGTCAACAACATGAATGCATACAGTCATCAGGATCAATGAAATCATTCAAGCATTAAGTTTAGTTATCGTCACTTAATCACACATGAAGTTTAGTTATCATCAAAATCATAACTCATCATTCTCCCCCTTTTTGATGATGACAAACTTAGTGATGATGACAAACTAAAAGATGATACAATATATTCTTCTCCCCCTGTCACACAGAATCATGAATCTTTTCTCCCCCTTTGACATTATCAAAAGGCGGGGTAAAAGCAATGAAGTTCAATTATCAGCAAGTAAATTCAAATCTTTCTCCCCCTGATACCAAGAGCCCACTCCAGAAGTTAAAATGAGGCAATGTTGATTCACAAAGCAAGGATACGGTGATCAAAACATGTTGATTCATTGATACCAATTGAAACTTATGAAGACATAAAGATGATTAGTCTTAAAAGTTGTAGACCAAGATTCACAAAGCAAGATGATACCATTCAAAGTAATATCATTCAAGCACGTATGGATACCAATTAAGGTAATTATGAGCCGCAATGTAGCACCCCGTATAAAAAAATGATAAAGAAAAATTTTATTAATAATATTTCCCAAATAAAAAAATATATTAGATAAACTCTAGAGGAAGCTTAAGTAAGAAGTTGGAACACGGAGTTATCATATGTAAAGATTATTCACTTAACAATTGACTTCCTAGTGTAGTTGGTTAAGTGATGTGCCTTTCAACCTAGTGACTAGGATTCCAATCTCAGCATCCACCATTTATCTTTTGTGTCAAATAATTATACGTTATAGGCTAGCAAAACTTGCACCGAGGCAGAAACATATATGGAACACAATGTACAGACTTGGTAAATTGATGCACGAACACAACAACAAGCAATGTACAGACTTTGATTGCACAAATGTAGATAGTAAGGTATGTACATTGGAAATGGATGCTCACACATGCCACGAAAGAATGCATAGACTTTGAGTTGCAGCAAATGGATAATGTACATACTTTGTGTTGCAGCAAACTTGGTCCGAGAGTTTATAGACTTTGAGCTGGTGAACATAGGTAAAGATAGGAATGTATAGACTTTGAATGCATAGACTTAGTGTGCATGCAACAGGACGATGTACAGACTTTGAGCTGATGGATGTATAGACTTAGTGTGCATGCAACAGGAATGTACAGACTCTGTGTGTGTGCTAGCAGACAATGTATAGACTTTGAGCTGGTGAACGTAGGTAAATATAGGAATGTATAGACTTTGAATGCATAGACTTAGTGTGCATGCAATGTATAGACTTGTGTGTTTGCTAAACCAGTGAACGTAGGTAAAGATAGGAATGTATAGACTTTGAATGCATGGAGCACACGGGCTGTACAGACTTGGTCCGAGAGTGTATAGACTTTGAGCTGATGGATGTATAGACTTAGTGAGCATGCAACATGACGATATACATACTTTGACCTGATGGATGTAACTTAGTGTGTATGCAACAGGACGATGTATAGACTTGCGAGAAGAGTGTATGGACTTTTAATGCGTGCACGCTACAAGGCGATGTACAGACTTTCTATAATGATGCACAAATGCATATATGAAAGTATGCACATTGAAGAGGGATGCTCAGGCATGCGATGTACAGACTTTGAAGTGAAAGATGTATAGACTTAGTGTGTGTGCAACCTTGACAGAAACCTGCACCAACCTTATTGACCTATACCTACGCTTGAACAGGTTTTACACCAACCTTAGATACATGAATAGTGTCAGTTTTATTTAAAGAAAAATTTGAGAAATAAATTTTATGAAAAATAAGAGAAAAATATAAGGATCTTAGCCATGAAATTTCATAAATTGATTCCATCAATTTTTAAAGATAAAAATCTTTAAAGTTAGATACGGAGTTTCGGGTTGAATTTTATTTTGGCATATTTTAATAAAATAAAATTTTGATAAATATCAAAAAAATCTAGGGATCATAAAAATATGTAATTTACTATTTTTATTAACATAGTTAATTAGATACAAAATTTCTAAGCGTTGTAATCATTGTTAACATATGATGGTGCACCCCTATAATTTAGCTTACACAACTCCCCTCCAGGCGTGTGATTTTTCCAGACAAACCTGCGTTGGCATCTGTCCTTCTCATACATGAACATCACGTTTGAGCTGGCATCGCACTGAGATGCGAATTATGTAGATCTTGTCCCCCTCCTGACTATCCCAAAACACTATAATACTCCCTATACTGAGACTCCCTTCATTCTTCCGAAGACTTGCTGCAGAGAAGGAGGAGCCTCCTCTGACGTTGCAGAAGAAAGCTGCCCTTTTTCTTCCACCTATACCTAGCTGTCATCTCAGAGAGGTAGGTGTTCTCATCTTTTAACTAAACCAGTTGCTAATTAGCCAAGCAATCTAAGTAATTAGGCTCATCTCCATGAGATATTATTGTCTATATAACACGTTTTATCCTGACTTGTAGAGATCTATCATGCTTTTGTAATCCATAATCAATCATCTCTGTAGCCAACCTGTGAGAACATGTTAGTTACCAAAGTTAATCGAAGTAAATCTTCATATTAAGTGTTTTAGACAGACATGTTTGATCCAAGGCATGTTTAGAAGTATATTTGAGTCACGTCTATTATAAAATAAGAGCTCACATATGTTATGCAAACAAGAGCTCACGTCTGTTATAACAGACGCTACCATAAACTTGTTTAACACAACATTACAATTGAATCAAATAATACGCTACAAAAGTTGACTTTGAGTCATTTCTATTGTGTAGACAAGTATTAAACTTGTTAATGTCATATCTAGCAACATTTGCATTCACTGTTTAAACATCTTAAACCTGTCAAAGACTATTCACTGTTTAGACAACAAATTTAATGTTTAGCCATCTTAATTAAACATGTTTAGCCATGTTATGTGTATAGCATCATATTAAAATATTCTAAGTTAACCTAAAAGTATATTTCTATATTTCAGATATTATAATACTGAAAAATTATTTTTGTATGAATTAATTTTTATTTTTAGTAAATTAATTTCTGAAAGCATAAAAAAATTAATTTAACCCGAGGGCGGACCTGCTGCCTTGGTATATATTAGAATATATACCAATCAGAATATACTAGAAAATGTTATTAATAGTTAGCCAACCTGTAACTCTTAATAATTAGAAAAGTGTTAGAATATATACCAACCTGTTAGACTAGTTACCAACCTGCAACCTGTTAGAAAATGTTAGAATGTAACCTGCACGGACCTGCTGCCTTGATATATATTAGAATATATACCAACCTGAAATATGTTAGAATATGTTAGAATATATTACTAATTAGTCAACCTGTTAAACTGTTAGAATATGTTAGAACATATTAACCTGTAACCTGTTTGACCATGTTAGCGATTCGGCTAACAACCTGTTTAGTTAGCCAACCTATATGTTAGAAAATGTTAGAACATATTACTAGTTAGACCACTTGCAACCTGTTAGAATACCTTAGAATATATTACTAGTTAGCCAACATGTTAGAAACATATATATGTTAGAACATATTACTATCCATTTTTAAGTGTTCTAACGACCTATTAGAATGTGTCAGTTACCAAAGTTAAGCAAGTAGTAAATCTCCATATTAATTGTTTAACCCATTCAAAATCCATAACTATTGAACTAAATCATGAAAATCTTACAATTTTTATACTGATAAATAGTAACCCCCATCTAAAATGACGCCCCTGACCGGGGTGCCAAATTCAGAATTTAAGACGCCTGATGGCATCGTAAAAAAAATATGAAATTTCAAAAAATTACACCAAATCACCCACTTGTAAACCTGTTTAGCCCAAGGGCGCCAATTTGGTCTAATAAAATTTCTGATTTTAACCTGTCTCATAATTTGCATTGATTTTACCCTTTAACATGTCGCATGATTTACATTGATTTTCCTACATAATGTGAGTTCTTGACTTCCATTCCACAAAATCTACCTTATATCTCCTACTGGTCAAGCCTTGAAATTCTATATTGGCTATAAATGAGAGTGGATGTCAAAACATGACTAATGCTGTGCATATAGGGCCCGGTCTGGTCCTGGGAGGAGCACCCGAAGGTACTTGTGCCCATGAGAATTTATTGATCACATTGCGGTGTCTAGCATTACACCGGAGTACTTGATAGATTGGATACATTCCACCCTCTCTCTCTTTACTTGACTTGACTTGAGTGGCCTGAATGGGCAATACATGACTTGAGATATTAATTGCTTAATCGAAATAGCCAATTCTTGTATACATGATTGAATTACTTGTTCACCATTGCTTGATTGATATAAGATCTTTATTGTTATCCCATTTGTTACTTTCCTGCTATTACCTCTACATTGTCATCTCCATATTGTTCTTATCGATTTTATAATTCCTTGACAACTACCTGTCTGCATGCATTATTTACATTAAATGAACTTGTAATTTACTTAAAGCATGTTGAAATTTGAGATGTAAATCCTACTGAGCGATTCGCTCATCTAGTCATTTTCTAATATTTTCAAGTAATTTGGATGTCAACCAACACTCGGAAGGGAATGAGACTGAGTGATGAGTGTTAGAGTGAAGTTATCAAATTGTCATGTCCTTTGTGTTATTGTATTAGTTCACTTATGTCAGTTGTATCAATTCATCTATTTCATTTGTATTAGTCAACTTGATTAGAACTGCTTAAGATTTGAAGCCTAGTCGTTGGACTCTGGGAACATATGTATTTATCCTTTGATTAGTTGTGACAATTGTCAGCTCGTACTATTTATATTAATTTCGAGTTAAATCTTAGTTATTTACGCACTCTGATATTTACATGATTGACACGATCTATATAGACGTGTCATGCCTCCGGGTAATCTTCCGCGCTCGGGGCGTGACAGTCTTCGTGGTATCAGTACCTAGGATTTCAATTTCCTAGGTAAAAACCTGAGTCCAAAGATAGAAATGTCTAATAGAATTGTCTATGGATAGGTTTAGATCTTACCTGGTGAGATGGGTAAAGCCAAGGGTTAGGTTTAACAATGACAATTGACCCCATAATAACGAAACCCAATATTTATTACACCTTAATTCTTTTGTAAGATTATGGCCGCTGAAAGAGCACAATGGCGCGAGATGCAGCGCACTGTGCAAGGACTTACGCAGGCGCTACAACAAGTGACGCAAGGCGGTGCTGGCGGTGCTCACCGTGGAGCTGGTGACCTTCATCGGGATTTTCGTAACATGAACCCACTAAGATTCACGGGTTCGATGGACCCCGATGATGTCGAGAATTGGCTGAAGGAAATTGAGAGGATCTTCCGTGTAATGCAATGCATGGATACAGAGAAGGTTCTATTGGCTACGTTCCAACTGGAACGGGATGCTCGATGCTGGTGGGAATCCGTAGAAGCAACACTGCCCGACAACCATGTCACCTGGGCAGAGTTTGTTGAACACTACAACAGCAAGTATTTTTCTGACCGTGTTCAAGTGAAGAAGGCCGCCAAATTTGCCGCGTTAAAGCAACGGATCCTGAAGGTGGCCGAATATGAGGCCCAATTCTCAAGACTTTCCCGTTATGCACCCCACTTGGTGTGTATGGAAAAGATGAAAGCAAGGAGATTCCTCAACGGGCTACGGCCCCAATATATTACACAACTTGCGCCAATGGACATCCAAGTCTATTCGGAAATGGTTCGACGTGCTCAATTGTTGGAAGATGCCACTGAATTCTCTGAAAGGATTTGAGGCAAGGACAAAAAGGAACCCGTCCCTAGTCCGGAAAACTTCAAACCACCATTTGGCAAGAAGCGATTCTTCAATGGAGGAGAATTTTCCAAAGAGAAGAGGTTCTAGAAAAGCAACAAGCCCTTCTCCACAATCGACAATAAGCCTTCCTCTGCCATCACACCTTCCAAGAAAATCTATAAGTATTGTGACAAGGCTGGTCATAAGACTGAGGAATGTTGGAGGAAACTGGGAGCGTGTCTCTGATGTGGGAGTCAAGAGCATCGAATCCCCGACTGCCCCTTGATGAAGGATCAAGCCAACAAAGACGAGAAGCGTCTAGTAAAGAAACAAGGCCGTCTACAAGCTCTTCAAGGGACGGAACCCATGGAAGGAGAAATCGTGGAAGGTACATTAACTATTTGCTCTAAACCTGCTGAAGTTCTATTTGATACTGGAGCAACTCATTCATTTGTTTCCAAGAGATTTACTGCCTCGTTTTCTAAAGAACCTGAATGGTTAGATTTAGTAATATCTACACCTCTTGGAAACAAGTATGATATCATGCATCACTACCCAAGTTGTGAGGTTATGGTCCAAGGTAACAATCTGCCAGTCGACCTGATATGCCTTGATATGGAGCATTATGATGTCATATTAGGAGCTGACTGGTTATCCACCTACCAAGCAACGGTAGACTGCCGACATGGCCAGATAACTTTTGCGGATTATTCCGAGTTAGTTTATGTTAGTCCTCGGAATAAATCCCCTCTCATCTCAGCTCTTCGAGCTAGCAAACTTGTGAATAAAGGATGTGTGGCTTTCATAGCTTTTGTGACTGCCATGGAAGTCTAGAAGACTGAAATTGAAGACATCCGTGTAATTCGGGACTTTTCAGATGATTTTCCTGAAGAATTACCTGGTTTACCCCCAGAGAGGGAAGTGTCATTCGCTATCGACATTATTCCTGGTGCCGGTCCTGTGTCTAAGGCACCTTATAGAATGTCTCCCGCCGAGTTGAAGGAGCTAAAAGAGCAGCTAATGGATTTACTGAAAAAGGGATTCATTAGGCCGAGTACTTCCCCTGGGGAGCACCCGTGCTCTTTGTTAAAAGGAAGGATGGAACATTGAGGCTAAGCATTGATTATCGGCAGTTGGACCATCTTACAATCAAGAACATGTACCCGCTGCCGAGAATTGACGAGCTATTCGACCAATTGTCTAGAGCTAACTATTTCTCCAAGATTGATCTTCGGTCTGGTTACCACCAATTGAGGATCAAAGAAGAAGACATATACAAAACTGCATTTCGAAGCAGGTATGGGCATTACGAATTTACTGTTATACCTTTTGGACTAACAAATGTCCCCGCAGCTTTTATGCAGTTAATGAACAACATATACAGGCCTTATTTAGACCAATTTATTGTGGTCTTTATCGATGATATATTGATCTATTCAAAAACTGAAGAAGATCATGAAGTGCATCTCAAAAAGGCATTACAGATATTGCGAGACAACAAGCTATATGCCAAATTCAGCAAATGTCAGTTCTGGCTTGAAGAAGTGTCCTTCTTAGGCCATGTCATATCAAAGAATAGAATTTCTGTTGATCCTGCGAAGGTTGAAGCTGTACAAAATTGGGGACGACCAACGAATGCAACGGAGATTCGTAGCTTCTTGGGTCTAGCTGGCTACTACTGGCGTTTTATTAAGGACTTCTCCAAGATTGCTGTCCCTCTTACCAGATTGACTCGCAAGGAAGTGCCTTATGAATGGAGTGAAGACTGTGAGAAGAGTTTCCTAACTTTGAAGGATCTCTTGACTACTGCTCTGGTCTTATCTCTACCAATTGAAGGAGAGAAGTACGAGGTATATACCGATGCATCTGGTATCGACCTCGGATGTGTATTGATGCAGAATGGAAGAGTCATTGCATACTCTTCCCGATAATTAAAGAAGCATGAAGAAAACTACACTGTGCATGATTTGGAACTAGCCGCAGTGGTATTGGCTTTAAAGATCTGGAGGCACTATCTCTACGGAGAGTAATTCACCGTATACTCCGATCATAAAAGCCTTAAATATCTATTCTCTCAGAGGGAGCTGAACATGTGATAAAGGCGTTGGCTCGAGTATCTCAAGGATTTCGACTTCACTATACAATATCATCCTGGTAAGGGTAATTCCGTAGCAGATGCCCTTAGTCGGAAGCCGAGAGCCCTAATAACCAACTGTATGGTTCAAGAATGGAAGCTGCTGGAAAAATTCTCTGAACTCAATATAAGCATGGATGAGAATGACGGGTGTATTACTCTATCTCTCATAAGTGTACATCCGGATTTGCTAGCTGAAATCAAGAGGTTGTAAGAAGAAGATCCTACCCTAGTGGAAATAAAAGAAAAGCTGGATGAGAAATCTGATTTCAAGTTGGCACTCGATGGCAGATTATTATACCATGAACGGACATGTGTACCAGACAGTCCTGAGCTGAAGAAGAGGATTCTTGAAGAAGCTCACCGATCGAGGTATACGATCCACCCTGGAGCCACTAAGATGTACCA
Organism: Amorphophallus konjac; assembly: GCA_022559845.1. NCBI lineage: Eukaryota > Viridiplantae > Streptophyta > Magnoliopsida > Alismatales > Araceae > Amorphophallus > Amorphophallus konjac. The sequence continues at coordinate 86,144,586 of CM040126.1, read as the reverse complement.
AGACATAAAAAGAACCTTTTGGTGGCCCAACATGAAAAGGGAGATAGCAGACTTCGTGTCTAGATGCTTGACATGCCAACAGGTGAAGGCGGAACATCAGAAGCCCACTGGAAGATTGCATCCACTAGATATCCCCAAGTGGAAATGGGAAGACATCGGTATGGACTTTATCATGGGTTTTCCCAAGTCTAGGGGTGGATATGATGGAATTTGGGTAATCATCGATCGCCTTACTAAATCGGCTCATTTCTTGCCTATCAAGAGCCGATGGTCGGTTGATGTTCTTGCTGCCCTATATATCAAGGAGGTTACTAGATTGCATCGAATTCCTATGTCTATAGTATCTGATCGAGACCCGCGCTTTACTTCTTATTTTTAGAAGGGTCTACAACACTCTCTGGGGATGAAACTTAATTTCAGCACTACTTTCCATCCCCAGACAGATGGCCGGACTGAAAGGACAAATCAGGTTGTTGAAGATATGTTAAGAGCATGCATTATAGATTTCGGCGGAAGATGGCATGACCACTTACCCCTAGTCAAATTTGCCTACAATAACAGTTATCAAGCCAGTATCCAGATGGCACCTTTCGAGGCACTTTATGGCAGGAGTTGTCGATCTCCAATATGCTGGGATGAAGTCGGTGAAAGATAACTTCTAGGCCCAGATATGGTTAGAGATTCAACTGAAAAGATACACCTTATCAGAGAGAGACTCAAGGTAGCTCAGTGCAGGCAAAAATCTTATGCTGATAACAGAAGGAGAGATTTGAAATTTCAAGTGGGTGACCATGTATTTCTCAAGGTATCTCCCGGCCGAGGTATTAGAAGATTCGGTGTTAAGGGCAAGCTTACATCAAGGTTTATCGGTCCATTTGAAGTATTGGAAAGAGTGGGCGAGGTGGCTTACCGCATTGCCTTACCTCCTCAACTCTCGGAAGTGCACAATGTATTCCATATTTCTATGCTGAAGAAGTATGTACACGATCCTCTCCACGTCATCGATCACACTGACTTGGTGATACAGAAGGACCTTACCTATGAGCAAAGGCCAGTAAAGATTCTCGAGCAAGAAATTCGAGTTCTAAGGAACAAGACGATCCCTATGGTTAAAATTCAATGGAATCGATGCTTAGAACAAGAAGCTACATGGGAAACCGAGGAGTCTATGAGAAGGAGATTTCCAGAATTATTCTAGTCTGTAAGTAATTCTCACCCTCCTTGTCTCCATATATGCAATTGAATTTGGAGGACCAAATTCTTTTAAGTGAGGGAGGGTGTAGCACCCCGTATAAAAAAATGATAATTTTTTTTTATTAATAATATTTCCCAAATAAAAAAAAAAGATAAACTCTAGAGGAAGCTTAAGTAAGAAGTTGGAACACGGAGTTATCATATGTAAAGATTATTCACTTAACAAGTGACTTCCTAGTGTAGTTGGTCAAGTGATGTGCCTTTCAACCTAGTGACCAGGGTTTCAATCCCATCATCCACCATTTACCTTTTGTGCCAAATAATTATACGTTATAGGCTAGCAAAACTTCCACCGAGGCAGAAACCTATATGGAACACAATGTACAGACTTGGTAAATTGATGCATGAACACAACAACAAGCAATGCATGGAGCACAGGGCTGTACAGACTTGGTCCGAGAGTGTATAGACTTTGAGCTGGTGAACGTAGGTAAAGATAGGAATGTATAGACTTTGAATGCATAGACTTAGTGTGCATGCAACAGACGATGTACAGACTTTGAGCTGATGGATGTATAGACTTAGTGTGCATGCAACAGGAATGTACAGACTCTGTGTGTGTGCTAGCAGACAATGTATAGACTTTGAGTTGGTGAACGTAGGTAAAGATAGGAATGTATAGACTTTGAATGCATAGACTTAGTGTGCATGCAACTGAACGATGTACAGACTTTGAGCTGATGGATGTATAGACTTAGTGTGCATGCAATGTATAGACTTGTGTGTTTGCTAAACCAGTGAATGTAGGTAAAGATAGGAATGTATAGACTTTGAATGCATGGAGCACACGGGCTGTGCAGACTTGGTCCGAGAGTGTATAGACTTTGAGCTGATGGATGTATAGAATTAGTGAGCATGCAACATGACGATCTACAGACTTTGACCTGATGGATGTGTAGACTTAATGTGCATGCAACAGGACGATGTACAGACTTGCGAGAAGAGTGTATGGACTTTGAATGCGTGCATGCTACAAGGCGATGTACGGACTTTCTATAATGATGCACAAATGCATATATGAAAGTATGCACATTGAAGAGGGATGCTCAGACATGCGATGTACAGACTTTGAAGTGAAAGATGTATAGACTTAGTGTGTGTGCAACCTTGACAGAAACCTGCATCAACCTTATTGACCTATACCTACGCTTGAACAGGTTTTGCACCAACCTTAGGTACATGAATAGTGTCAGTTTTATTTAAAGAAAAATTTGAGAAATAAATTTTATGAAAAATAAGAGAAAAATATAAGGATCCTAGCCATGAAATTTCATAAATTGATTCCATCAATTTTTAAAGATAAAAATCTTTAAAGTTAGATACGGAGTTTCGGGTTGAATTTTATTTTGGCATATTTTAATAAAATAAAATTTTGATAAATATCAAAAAAATCTAGGGATCATAAAAATATGTAATTTACTATTTTTATTAGCATAGTTAATTAGATATAAAATTTCTAAGCGTTGTAATCATTGTTAACATATGATGGTGCGCCCCTATAATTTAGCTTACACGACCCCCCTCCAAGCTTGTGATTTTTCCAGACAAACCTGCATTGGCATCTGTCCTTCTCAGACATGAACATCACGTTTGAGCTGGCATCGCACTGAGATGTGAATTATGTATGATCTTGTCCCCCTCCTGACTATCCCAAAACACTATAATACACCCTATACTGAGACTCCCTTCATTCTTCCGAAGACTTGCTGCAGAGAAGGAGGAGCCTCCTCTGACGTTGCAGAAGAAAGTTGCCCTTTTTCTTCCACCTATACCTAGCTGTCATCTCAGAGAGGTAGGTGTTCTCATCTTTTAACTAAACCAGTTGCTAATTAGCCAAGCAATCTAGGTAATTAGGCTCATCTCCATGAGATATTATTGTCTATATAGCACGTTTTATTGTGACTTGTAGAGATCTATCATGCTTTTGTAATCCATAATCAATCATCTCTGTAGCCAACCTGTGAGAACATGTTAGTTACCAAAGTTAATCGAAGTAAATCTTCATATTAAGTGTTTTAGGCAGACATGTCTGATCCAAGGCATGTTTAGAAGTATATTTGAGTCACGTCTCTTATAAAATAAGAGCTCACATCTGTTATGCAAACAAGAGCTCACGTCTGTTATAACAGACGCTACCATAAACTTGTTTAACACAACATTACAATTGAATCAAATAATACGTTACAAAAGTTGACTTTGAGTCATTTCTATTGTGTAGACAAGTATTAAATTTGTTAATGTCATATCTAGCAACATTTGCATTCACTGTTTAAACATCTTAAACCTGTCAAAGACTATTCACTGTTTAGACAACAAATTTAATGTTTAGCCATCTTAATTAAACGTGTTTAGCCATGTTATGTGTATAGCATCATATTAAAATATTCTAAGTTAACCTAAAAGTATATTTCTATATTTCAGATATTATAATACTGAAAAATTATTTTTGTATGAATTAATTTTTATTTTTAGTAAATTAATTTCTGAAAGCATAAAAAAATTAATTTAACCCCAGGGCGGACCTGCTACCTTGGTATATATTAGAATATATACCAATCAGAATATGCTAGAAAATGTTATTAATAGTTAGCCAACCTGTAACTCTTAATAATTAGAAAAGTGTTAGAATATATACCAACCTGGTAGACTAGTTACCAACCTGCAACCTGTTAGAAAATGTTAGAATGTAACCTGCACGGACCTGCTGCCTTGATATATATTAGAATATATACCAACCTAAAATATGTTAGAATATGTTAGAATATATTACTAATTAGCCAACCTGTTAAACGGTTAGAATATGTTAGAACATATTAACCTGTAACATGTTTGACCATGTTAGCGATCCGACTAACAACCTGTTTAGTTAGCCAACCTATATGTTAGAAAATGTTAGAACATATTACTAGTTAGACCACTTGCAACCTGTTAGAATACCTTAGAATATATTACTAGTTAGCCAACATGTTAGAAACATATATATGTTAGAACATATTACTATCCATTTTTAAGTGTTCTAACGACCTATTTGAATGTGTCAGTTACCAAAGTTAAGCAAGTAGTAAATCTCCATATTAATTGTTTAACCCATTCAAAATCCATAACTATTGAACTAAATCATGAAAATCTTACAATTTTTATACTGAGAAATAGTAACCCCCATCTAAAATGATGTCCCTGACCGGGGTGCCAAATTCAGAATTTAAGACGCCTGATGGCATCGTAAAAAAAATATGAAATTTCAAAAAATTACACCAAATCAGCCACTTGTAAACCTGTTTAGCCCAAGGGCGACAATTTGGTCTAATAAAATTTCTGATTTTAACCTGTCTCATAATTTGCATTGATTTTACCCTTTAACCTGTCGCATGATTTACATTGATTTTCCTACATAATGTGAGTTCTTGACTTCCATTCCACAAAATCTACCATATATCTCCTACTGGTCAAGCCTTGAAATTCTATATTGGCTATAAATGAGAGTGGATGTCAAAACATGACTAATGCTGTGCATATAGGGCCCGGTCTGGTCCTGGGAGGAGCACCCGAAGGTACTTGTGCCCATGAGAATTTATTGACCACATTGCGGTGTCTAGCATTACACTGGAGTACTTGATAGATTGGAGAGATTCCACCCCTCTCTCTCTTTACTTGACTTGACTTGAGTGGCCTGAATGGGCAATACATGACTTGAGATATTAATTGCTTAATCGAAATAGCCAATTCTTGTATACATGATTGAATTACTTGTTCACCATTGCTTGATTGATATAAGATCTTTATTGTTATCCCATTTGTTACTTTCCTGCTATTACCTCTACATTGTCATCTCCATATTGTTCTTATCGATTTTATAATTCCTTGACAACTACCTGTCTGCATGCATTATTTACATTAAATGAACTTGTAATTTACTTAAAGCATGTTGAAATTTGAGATGTAAATCCTACTGAGCGATTCGCTCATCTATTTGTTTTCTAATATTTTCAGGTAATTTGGATGTCAACCAACACTCGGAAGGGAATGAGACTGAGTGATGAGTGTTAGAGTGAAGTTATCAAATTGTCATGTCCTTTGTGTTATTTTATTAGTTCACTTATGTCAGTTGTATCAATTCATCTATTTCATTTGTATTAGTCAACTTGATTAGAACTGCTTAAGATTTGAAGCCTAGTCATTGGACTCTGGGAACATATGTATTTATCCTTTGATTAGTTGTGACAATTGTCAGCTCGTACTATTTGTATTAATTTCGAGTTAAATCTTAGTTATTTGCGCACTCTGATATTTACATGATTGACACGATCTATATAGACGTGTCACGCCTCCGGGTAATCTTCCGCGCTCGGGGCGTGACACGCAAAGATATGATCCAGTTGTGGAAGATGTTCACAAGATGAGATATTCAACAAGATAGCATTCAAATTCTAGAACCCATTTCAGAGTTTCATAGGATGCACGAGCAAAGCAACAGTAGGATGGCATAGCAAATGGTTTCCTTGATTATCAATTATTCTGGTTTTTTATTTTTATTTTTGGAAATGCATAATAGCTCAATGCGAATATATGACACTGTGAATGCATGCAATGCAACTGAACAGACATGATGACAATATGATTGCAAGCATATGAAACTCAATGCAAGCATACAATGGAATGAAAACTAACTAGGCCAATTGTTTAATGCAAAAACCATTTTTGGAATGTGATAGATTTTCAGATTTTTACGTTTTCTGTTGTAATGCATGAAGCTATATACATGAAAATGATGACACATGAAGTGCACCCAATACAACTAGATAGTTACATATAAACATACATGCAACATATGTCCCTCGTATGTATATACGAAGGGAATGGGTATAAGAAGGATGCATAAGAGTCATGACAACTGGAATGCACATGTATAGCACATGGGAGATTGTGTAATCATATAGGAGATTCATGCAATTGCTAAAGCAGTCAATCAATTTTCTAAATACATAACAAATCAAATTTCCATATGTGTAAGTGAGTAATATGAAAAATGATAGTTGTAATATGGATATTCAGATTTTTAGATCAATACAAGGAGACATTTTACATACTACACTTCAATCTTGAGAACATCGTATTGGAGGCTTCGCTCTACCTCAAAAACTTTCAACATCAAATTTTTTAATGATATCACAAGATAATCAGAATTTTTCTAAGAGTGATCAGGTTCAAATAATTCCTTTTTACGCGAGTAGACACATGGAGCTGATGCCAGAATCCCCGGTTACTCAGAATACTGAACCATTTCACCTCATCTTGAATAGAGGTACTTTAGTCAACACTTTGTAGAAATGAACCACATCACGTCTCAGGTGACATGTGCCCAATTTACTCAGTGCGACTGAGCATTGCTCTGCCATTCTTTTTCATTTCAGATTCTTTTCAACCAAAGATATGGAGGCAGCTTTTTTCTCAACTGTCTCTTCAACATACATGCAGCAAGTTTAACATCTCGAGAGTGTTGAAAAGAAATTCATACATCCTTATCTTTAACATTCATTTTCACATTTTATGCAAGAAGTGTGTGAATTTGATTCAGCATATATACCGAAAGTATCATGAACACATAATAATACAGCTCCGCCTAAATAGATGCACTTATGAAATATGAACTCTCCCGGAGTATACGACATGAAACACTCCAATAATGACTCAAATGTAGTATAATTTATCAAGAAGTCATAAGGTCAAAGAAATTTCAAGGCTGGGGGTGAATAACATATAATAGCAAGCAAGCACGCAAAGGGAATGTATGGAACATGCAATGCAATTATGCAATGTGATGCAAAAATGTTGATACAAATTGAATGGATACCAATTTGAATGAATTAAATGCAGCTAGTGCATGAGTTCTAATGCGATACAACATATGAGTATATAAGAATGCAATGCAATATGCAAAGGTAAGATACAAGAGCTTGATTTTCAAACCAGTGAGACAAATTCCTCGTGAAAGCACTCACATCCTATTAATGATTCAACAATATTTTTTCATGACATGACCTTGATGAATAAGGGTGTTTAAATGATCGAAATTAAGTAATGAAACCCAATTTTTAGAATTGTTTAAAATCAGATTTTCAGAAGTCTTTCACAAGTTTTGAAATGAGAAATCATCTAGAAGTCAAATGTTTGAATCATTTGATCAAAAACATATTTTTTAATTTTAATAACTCAGTTCAAGGATTTATTCACAAATCAACCAATCACAAGCTAGTCAAAATTTTTAACATTTGGTACGAGACGAAGATTTTAGTCCGAAGACCCAGCTCAATGCATAGGGAATGCTTCCAAGTGGACATAATCCACTCTTCCACAAATGCCATTTAATATACCAGATGTACAGTTCAATTCAGGTGTGATCATGTAGTTCAATATTGAGAAATGTTTAATAGCCAATCACCTCATACATATTTTTCAAGATCTCAAGTTGGTTGAGCCAATTTGACAATTCATCACATCAAAGTAGAGCAGCAACATGTCAAGTTTTTAGAGTTGTATACCTGAGTTCAGCAGTCATCACCACATGCCTTCAAGATCCAGAATCACTAATGTCATGAAGGTCAACATTTTGCAAGCCCAATTCTTATAATCCAAGCAATGATGCGGCATAAGCTTTGAACACTAATCAAGCAACTTACAGCTTCACTTCACATTATGCATAAGTTATATAAATGACGTTTCAACAGAAAGACATGCATCCTATGACCTAAATGGACATGTGCCTCATGGTATCAGGTGGAGGCACATTCTCACGCATGGTGATAGGCTTCAGATAACAATGACTTTTCCTTTCTCAAGTCACCATTTGATATACAGTGTAGTCATGCAATGATAATCAAACAGATGAATTTTCAGATTCATAAAATGCAGGCAAGCAATGGTGGTTCATAAAAAGTGCAATTGCATTCTAATGGCAAAAATAGTTTTTTTTATTTTCATTTATGGAGATTTGGTTGAAGCAAGTGTGAGTTTTTTAAAAAGTGCTCAGAATTATTTTCAATACTTGTGCCTTGAGCATCCATCATCTTCCAAGCCTTCCACCTGTAATCTAAAGAAAGTACAAATCAGTTCATCCATTATGCTCATTTCAAAATTTTATTACATAATTCCTGTAAATTGTTCACAAAAAATAATATTAGTAGCTTCCAAAATGATATTGTCCACATATACTTGAGCCACTAAGATGTCTTTACCTGCTACCTTGTGAAAAAAGTTTGATCAACCTTACCTAATGAATCCGTTCTCAATCAAAGGAGATGTGCACCTTTCATACCATTCCTTTGGTACTTGCTTTAGCACGTACACGGACTTTCACGAGCTTGTGCTTAAGTCAATCCTGGAGGTTCAAGTTCTGATATCCCATCTCCTGATGGCAATTGAGAAGGTTCTCATCCTTTTCATCCTTGCAAGGTATTCCTTTCATTGACTCAAGCTTGGCCATGACTAGCCCATCATCATTTAGATTTTAGGAGTATAATCTGCATCCAAAGACAAAAGGACTTGATTTGTCAATTTCGATTCAAATTTATTAATCAATGACATGAAAAATTCCTTTGACAACCAAACATCCCCTTAATAAACTCCAGAGTTGATGCATGAGTCATATGTGAACCTAACACTAAGTCCATATGATGAATGTGGTTACTCCCCCTTAGTGTGTGCGTGAATGCAAGATGTTCAATAATCATTCTAATACTAGATGCAGTCATGGATGTGATGAATGCAAATGAATTGCAATACATTATTGCAAGAGTTCACAAGGGTGAAGTTCGGCATGACAGGATGTGAAGACATATGACACATAATAAACTCAATGTGTGTGGTGGAAGTAAATTTGAAAGTTTCCAAATCCCCATAATAATATGCTTATATGACAATTGACATGCACAAGAATACGCAACTGATTATGAATGAGATGCATGTTCAGACATATGTATGATTACATGACTATAGGACACAAAATAAATCAAAACATGACAAAATCATTAGAGAGAGTAGGAGGGATATCACCTTAATGTTTAGATTTCAGTTTTGATTTTTTTTTAACCTTGCTTGAGTCACTTGATTCGTATGCCTTACCTTCTTGATGAAAACATATTTCATACTTTACACTCCATGGCACACCTGTAAAATAGATTTCTTAATTTATAATCTTAGGTACCCAAATCCTTTTGGGTCCTTGTGGGTTAGCAGCAACATTGGCATGCAATTTCTAATTTTTAACAACAGTCAATTCATCATCTTTCATCAAAAGACAACCATGCATCATATGTCCAGGTTCACCACAGTAATCACAACATGACTTTGAATACTTAGAAGTGTGAGGATTCTTTGAAGCATGTGATTTTTTGTTCCACTCCTATTTCCCTTTTGCAAAAGGTTTCATTCTTTTCCTATATGCTTCTAAATCATAATTATTCATCGTAAAATAATCATGCATGACATGTCCATATTTTCCACAATAAAAATATGTGAGTTTCTTTCAAGGTGGATGTGTGTGTGTGTGTCAGAAGTATGTTTAACATGCATGGTGGTGCTAGCATCATTTTTAGATTTTTGATGCAAATTGATTTTCTTTGTAGATGCATGTGTATGTGTAACATGATTTTTCTTTTTCAGATTTTTATTTGATCTTTTTGTTGTCTATGAAGAAGATTGATTTGGAGATCTATTTGATGTGCTGGCTATGTTTGGACTGTGCACAAAAGATATATAAGCTTTGTTTTCAAACTTCATTTTGTTCACAAGATTATAACCTAGCACTTCTATTTGAAAATTGACCTTAGTTCTCAAGATTTTGTCTAGATTATCTTTCCCATCAACAAACTTGGACAATAAGTTTTTCAAATCAACGATTTCAGATTCAAGCGATGCAATGTACAATTCATAGGAAACCATCTTATTTTCACAAGAATTGACTTGTTCATGTTGAGTGGCATTGATGGTTTTATGACTTTCGATTTTTTGCAACAAAGCATGCACTCTTTCAGATTCATCAACATTCACAGATTTCCCTTTTTCAAAAGAAAGTAATCTTTCAGAAATGGCCCTATTCAATTCCTTCAGTTTCTCATTTTCTTTTTCAAGTTTCTTATCACGAACAAATTCAGTCTGACCATTGTCCATTGAACTTATTCTCTCTCTCAACTCTTTATTTTCATTTCTCAAGGATGAAATTTGATCTTTATGGAATTCAATGTCAAACACATGAGCATAAATCAATTCCACTAAATGTGAGCATTTTTTACAAGAGGAATCATAATTATTTTGTTCGGCATTCTTTTTCAATTTTTTATTTTCTGATTTTACCTTCTTGTATTTATCAGCAAGATCATCATATGCAATCAACAAATCTTCATAGTTAAACTCATCTTCATTATCAGAATCAGAATTTACCTTTGATCTTGATCTAATTTGCTGATCACTCCCTTGATCACTTGTGCCTGCCACAAGGCATTTGTCTTCATGCTCTTCCTTGAAGTCTACTAATCCATCCAATATTTTCTTCGCGGATCTGCAATGGGAGACAAACAGAAAATGATTAGAATTGACTACAACAGTAAATACCTTTAAAACTAAACAATTTTGATCATGTTTGAGCTTTTGATTTGCAGTCAAGACACATTTATCTTTAGGTAATTTATAAGGACCATGTGAAATAAACTTCCATAGCTTAGGATCGTATGAATTGACTAGACTAAGCATTATTCCTAACCATAAATCAAAATTGTAGCCATCAAACACGGGCAGAGAGTTCAATGTGTACATTTCAGTGGTCATTGATCTAGATCTCTCTAGATCGTTAGATCTATGAAAAAATAGAGCCTTAGCTCTGATACCAATTGAAGTCTGCGATCAATGACACCCAAGAGGGGGGTGAATTGGGTGTTTACAAATTTTAAGAAAACTTTTGACCTTTTAAAAAAAAGTGATAAAACACTAATTAGGAGATTCGAATCTATTCAATCATGAATTGGATTTATCAAAATCTATTTGGTGATGAGATAGATTATACAAGATGAACGTAGATAAATTTTGAACAATAATGTACACTAACACTCACGTAGAATGGAGGTAGAGGAAATAGACCAAACCACATAATTCAAACCACACTGCACAGCGATTTTTAAGGTGGTTCGGATGCAACTACGATAATCCTACATCCACCCCTCACCAAACCCGGTGAGGCTTCACTCGGGGATAAATCCCCAAATGGAGATGACGCTTTAAACACACACGGGATGACGCCTGCACACACACACACACACACACACACACACACACACACACACACACACACACACACACACACACACACACACACACACACACACACACACACACACACACACACACACACACACACACACACACACACACACATGGAGACGAGGTGTCCAACACGATTCAACAACTGGATCACAAAACATACACACGCTGCGACAAATGCAGCACTCCACACACTAAAACGACCGGATCTAAATAGATATACACATACACACGCAGATCTAAGAAGACCTACGCACACACATGAATGAAACACAATAAACACACACGACCACAGATCCAAAACGATCTACACACACACACACACACACACACACACGAGTGTTTACAGTTTATAAGGAACACAAATATAAAACCCAAAACACAAAGACTATGAGGCACAGTTTAGAAAACTCCTGATTTGGCTTCCACTGAGTGTATGTTGCTGATTTTTAAGTGATGCTTCCTTCTTCACTTGAATGGCTTTAGATGAAGCTTGAAGATCTTGAGAAAGGATGAAGAGATCTTTCCATGAAGTACTATTCACAGCTACAGTAGCAGCTCCTTCTTCCTTGGACATCTCATTTGATCTTCCTTGAGAGCCTTGCTTACTTCTACACTTGCTTGGAGGTTGCTGGCTTCAGATATGAGCTTGAATCACCTTGGAGATAGATGATGAACTTGCTGCACGAGGTACTGTTCACGGAGGTACAGTACTCTCTTCTTCCTCCTTGGACAGCCTCCCCTTGATCTTTCCTTAGAGCTCTCTTAGTTGGTTAGGGTTTATAACTCCAATGAGATGTTTTATAACCCTTGAATGGTCCATAGACAATCCCCAGATCAGATCCACAAATCCCTCCTTGATTGGGGGCAGTGGGCTTAAACAATTGGAAAAAAAGACCTCTCCACGAGCTTGAAACACAAAGTCAAATAAGGCTGCATCGGGGTTGGCGGTCGACCGGTAGCATGGGGCGATCGACCGAAATTTTGTAGGTTTTGAAGATTTGGTTGCTGGGAAAATCGGTCGACCGACCCAATGCTGGCGGTCGACCGAAATCTGGATTTTTCCAGATTTGCAGCTTTCAACCCCTTAAACCCATTTCCAATCCATGGAATCAAACTCTTTTGTCCTTGAGAATTTGTACTGAGTATTTTGACCTGCAAGAACATAGATAATTGATTAGAACTATAGCTCAAACATCCATATGATGAAAGCATGAACTTCATGTCCTCATTCATTCCATACATTTTGGGATTGAATTTAACTTGGTTTATGCATTAGAAAAGTTTAGACCATTTGAGTATTTGACCATGATTGGAATGAAGAACTAATGCATTTGAAGAACTTATGCATTCAAACTGAACTTGCAAGTTATCAATCCATGCAATCATTGTGAACCTCAATTATCTTGAATGAAGTCTATAAAGGAGAGGTATATGGAATACCCATGGTGAGATTGATGCTATAACAAGGTAAGAATCTTACAAATGGTTCTTGACAGTAAATGACATATACCACCTATATTAGATTATAGATAGCAATGTGCTTATCCACACGTTTGTTTTAGCTTCCAAACGATCGTCATGATGTTTGATCCTGCAATCAAGATAGACAAGGTTTAATACCATGCTTGTTGACATTAAAGAGACTATGAAACATCTTGCCTCTTGTTCTTGTTCACATTGAAGAGATTATGAAACCTCTTGTCTCTTGTAAAATCAACTCACTCAACCAAGGATCAAGACCATGTAACCATTGCCATTTAACCCTCAAAAGCTCATTTGGCATCTCAACAATATGTCAACAAGATGAATGCATACAGTCATCAGGAACAATGTAATCATTCAAGCATTAAGTTTAGTTATCATCACTTAATCACACATGAAATTTAGTTATCATCAAAATTGTAATGCACTGGATCTTGATGGATCTTTGTTGGATCTTTCGGGTCTGTTTCGGATTGGTTTCGTTGAGTTTCGGTTCGCTTTTGTGGCTTCCGAGTTGAGTTTGACGAGCCGTGTGGGTTTTTCTCACGTACTAGTTACGGAACCCTACGGTGAGTTTGTTTGTCAATTCTCGAACTCGTGGATGCTACAGCGACGATGTACTCGTCGAGCTGGTCGTTTCGACTATTTTTGCGTATTTTTCTGAATTTGTGCATTTTCGGCGCATTTTCAGAATTTTCGGAAATTAGGAAAATTTCCTAATTTCTTTCTTTTTCTTTTTTCTTTCCTCTTTCTTCCCTCATTCGCGCGACCGTCCCTCTCTCTCCCGTTCTCTCTCGTTCTCTCCCCTTTCCGGCTCCGGCTGCAGACGGAGGCGTAGGTGGGCGAGGCGGTGAAGCCGTGGAGCTGGTTGGATGCGCGATGGAGCGAGGATCGGATCGATTCTGGCGCGATCCCGATCGGTGGATTCAAAGCCGGTGAAATCGGTTCGCGAGTGGTTTTCGGCGTGGTTTAGTCCCTTCGGGGCACGGTTTCTTCGGTGGAGGTAGGGTGACGGATCCTTGCTTCGTCCTCTTCGTTTTCCCTGCCATTGCACGTCGTTCGGCTAGGAAACGAGCGTGTTTGGGCTTGTTTTGCCTAAACCGTGATTTTCGTGGTTTTTAGGGTCGGCCGGTAAACGGTGACCATTTGCGACGTAGTTAGTCTCTAACTGACCGCAGGGATGTTAGAATCCCATCCACGTTGATTTCGTGCGATTTGGTGTTCATTCGAGGCCGGTAGAAGCTTGGGAACCTCGGTGACCCATTTAGGGTTGATTTGGTGAAATCGCCCGAATCTTGCGTTTTTGATGTTGCATGTGGGGTTTGGAGCCCCTTGGTGTTGTCTTTTGTCGTTGCGGTGTGTTTCCCCTGCGTTTCGGCGTGAATGGGGCGTGGAATGGGCCGATCCGGCCATTCCTATGTTTTCCCGCCGTAATCGAAGTAGCGGTCTAGCCATCGACTGCCACTTGCTTTTGACGGCCCTACGATGGACCGTTATTTGGTTTGAGGGTTTAGCCCTTTTGCTTCTGGGTGAGTGACGGCCCAAGGGTGGTGCGTCATTCCCGTGTAACGCGCCAGTGCTTGGCCGTTACTTTCGTTTTGTCATTTTTCGTTGGGGTTTAGTCGGTTGGTCTAACGCACTGGACCCAGTGCGTTAGATGGAAGCGGCGCGCCTTGCCCAGGCCATTGCTTGCCAGTTGACTGACGTTTGACTCGTTGAGGCGGTGCCTCTAACGGTCGAGCCCTTGTGCGTTGTTTGAGTGTAACGCGCCTGCCCCTGGCCGTTACATTCTGCGTGGACGAGGTAGGGTGGCTGCACCGTTGGAAGTGACTGTGGAGACCCCGTGCGTCGTTTGTGAGTAACGCGCATGCCTCTGTCCGTCGTTTGCTGTTGTTCTGGGTTGAGGGTGGCCATGCCGTTGAAGTAACAGATGGGCCCCTGTGCGTCGTTTGTCTCTGACGGCCCTCTCCTGCCGCGTCGTTTTGCTGTAACGCGCCTGGCGTTGTGCGTTACTTCACGTTGGTTTGGGTTTGCTGCACCGTTGAATGTGACAGTGGGGACCCCGTGCGTCGTTTGCTTGTAACGCGCCTAGAGCCGTGCGTTACTTGACTTTTGTGTGGTTTTGTAGGTTATCAGGGTGGTGTGTGACGGCCTGGTGTCCGTCCGTCGTTTGGGAAATAACGGCCCTGAGCGAGACCGTCACTTTCTAGTAGCGGTCTAGGGATGGTGCGTTATTTGCCTTGTGCCTTGGTTTTCCGCTCGATGGTTCTGTGTGTCTTGGCTTGTCCTTGTGGTCTGCCCGTTGTCCCGTGGATGTCTCTTGACGTCCTATGAGGGTTAAGACTACGTTGTAAGGTAGCCAGGAGTCTTCTTACTTGTGGTAGGATTCTTGATCCTACTCTTGTATGCTGTTGTTGTTTGGTTCAGGTCAACCCGGTTTGACCCAGTGGTTGACGTGTGACCTTGCTTGTGCGTGTCTTGGCAGTTCTGTCCTGTCCGA
The DNA here is from genome assembly GCA_022559845.1 of Amorphophallus konjac. Classification (NCBI taxonomy): domain Eukaryota; kingdom Viridiplantae; phylum Streptophyta; class Magnoliopsida; order Alismatales; family Araceae; genus Amorphophallus; species Amorphophallus konjac. Next base: position 86,129,039 of record CM040126.1, on the reverse strand, counting down.
GACACTGCTTCTGGATGCTTCGAGGTGCTGTTCTACCTCGGTTTGCATGTCCAGCTGTGCTGAGGGTTCTTGGCGTTCCCCTCAGGTCTCCGTGTGTTATTTTCTGCGGAGCGTGGTTTCTCTGGCTTAGGATTAGACCGATTGGCGGCTTGTTCCGCTGGTTGTGACGATCTTGCCGTTTAGTCGTTTGACTCAAGGATCGTTGCGTAGGAGGTCTAGTTGCTTGTCCTGAGTTGTCGGCAGTGGCGATGCTGCCATTTGGTGCCTCGAAGTACGTGTTGAGGGGCGTGGTTGCCTGTCTGTACTTCGGCACTTGTGTTTGAGCTTCTGTGTCGTGTGAAGCCTCCACTTGTGTGACCTAAGGCCTAGAGGTGCCGACCCGCTAGCGGATGGTGGAGGGATTTTCCCGGTGAGTGGTTTTTAGTTAGTTCCGCGGGCTCCTAGTCAACGGTGGCGTCCTGCCGAGGGAGAATACTAGCTTGAGGACTTGGCTTAGACTATAGCCAGTGTGTGCACACGTGGTCAGGGACTAAGGACTTACGTCGACGGGCGTGACCCTGACTAGTTACTTGTTTTGCTGTTACTGTTTGGTTCAGCTGGTGTCTACATCTCTGCTGTTGTTACAGCAGTACTGTAGGTGAGACACTTGAGGTGCGGCATAAGACGTCAGTGGACGCAGCTGGCTTTCTAAGGGGGTGCTTCCGTCACGTGACGCGTAGCTTTCGCGTTTTCTTGCGCGTTGTGACCTTTGCGAGTTGCCCGTTCGTGGCTGCACTCGGGGTCAGTGTGTTGCTGTCCGCACGGTGTTCTGTTCGTGCGTGGGGCTTTGTGCACGACGTTCTCTGTCGCGCTTTGTCTGCTTCTCGGCGTCGGCGTTCGCCTTCGCCTTTGTTGGGCTGGTTGACAGACTGATGTACCCTTCTGTGTGAGTTTGGGGTCATCCATCTGTTGCCTTTCGTTTGGAGTAGTTTGGGGTGCCGAGGTTAGTTCGGTAGCCGCTTGTTTGGTGCGGGTTCTCACCCTCTCCTGCTTGTTCCCTACTCCTACTTCCCGTCTGTTCCTTTACAGCTTTGTAGTGTAGCTTTCCTGCCTTGCTACGTTGCTGTTCTTGCTGCGTTTGTTGCTGCTTCCGTTGCTTTTGCTTTGTGCGTTTTCCAGTGGGGATCCGCGTGACCCCTACTGAGTTTCTGTTGAGACTCACCCCTGCTGCTTTTCAGGTGGGTTTCGCCGTCTGCCTCTGCTGTTCTTGGTGGAGCGCTCTTTTGCTGTTGTAGCTGCCAGCCGTACCTGCGTCGGGTTTCTCCCGACATCTGCGTACGTTTCTTTCTGTCGTACTGTACTGTGCTAGACTTGTTGTCTTTCCTTTGGGCTGGACTCTGTGTTTAATTGTTAAAAATTTATTAATGAAGCTGTAATTTTATTTCTGCTACTTTAGCAATCTAATCTAATGAAATTTACTTGCTTACTGTTATATCTCTGTGGCTTCAATGTACTCTACACATGCCTTTTATCCCTTCGGCGCTTTCCCGCGCTTGGGAGGCCTCGCGGGTCTCTCATGGTATCACGTGTATTCGGTATTTATACCGGGTGCACCGGGTATCTGGAATCATTAAAAATGCTCTCTCTCCTCATTAAATGTCTCTCTCTCTCTCTCTCTCTCTCTCTCTCTCTCTCTCTCTCTCTCTCTCTCTCTCTCTCTCTCTCAGTTAAACTATATTTAACAATTAATTATTAACACTTTTATCTTCTTTAAAATTTTAGTTAATAATATTAATGATAGTTTTTATTAAAGATTTTATTATTATAACAATATATTTATGATATATAAAGATATTAAGATAAATAGTACTTTTTAAAAATATTTATGACCTTTTAACTTTTAATTAGTGACATTAATGATATTATTTGTGAATAAATATTTTTTATGATATGTTCAATTTGTAGCATATATTAAAAAAAATTTAAAAATGGAATAAAATAAAAATTGAAGATGAATAGTAACTTAAGTCATAATTAATGATCTTTCTATGTTTTGAATTTTAATTAGTGAGATTAAGTATGTTTTATATCAAAAATATCTTTATGATATATTTAATTTGTAGCTTATATTAAAAATAATTTAAAATTAAATTTTAAATTAGGTTAACCTACTAATTATCAAATCACACTGGAGAGATCGTGAGGTGATTTTTTTAAATTTAAGATTTTTATAATCTCAAAATATTTTTATATATCTTTTTATTATAAATTTTATAATTATAAAAATATATTTATCATATAGAATGTGAAGTCTCGGATTTTTTGGATATTTTTTAGATCAAGATTTGTGGGTTTCCGATTTCTTTCGTGAGTTCTAGAGTGCGTTTTACGATTTACTCTATTTTTTAGCTGATTAGTCTGCAGAACCCTGTGTAAGACGAACCACTGCATTTTTCAGCTCCGAAATGTTATAGATGCGTTCTGTATTTTCGAGGATCGTGAGGATGATTTTTTTATTTTTTATTTTTTAGACTTTTTCAAATCCGTAATTAATGTTATTTTTGATTTTTAAATTTTCATTAGTTATATAATTGATATTAATGATCAAAATAAAATTATTTTTATGATATATTTAATTTATATTATATATTAAAAATAATTTAAATTATAATAAAATAAAATTTTTAATTAAAATAATATTTAAACTCGTGATTAATTAATATTTGTGACACACAAAGAGAGAAAGAGTGATGTGAGAGGGAGAGAGAGAGTGACATAGGAATAGAGATATATTAAAAAAATCATAAAGAAGGGGATAATTATGATATTTTAGTTGTCATGATTAAAGAGTTAACCCAATTGTTATCAAATCACACCGGAATACAAGTAGGTTAACACATTACTTTATTTTTAGGATAACAGTACTCCTTCTATCAAATCAAAATCGGGTTAATCTAGGACTAAGTTAAATAAGTTTACTTAACCCACAAAATACCTAACCCCATACCAAAGAGAGGCTAAAGCTGTGACCCTAACTCTTATTTTTAAAGGCCGGAATTGGGTCAAGTCAACGATTCGGGTTAAAATTTGCCAATTTTTCGCCAGGTCTTTGGGGGTCCAAACGGAATGGCACCAAATTTTAGATCAATCTCGCGGCTACAGGGGTGGGGTGCACTTTTGTGGGGGCGCACAAAGCAGTTACATTAATTGGCGCGCTCCTGGGGTCATAATGTCATTCCTCCGCACTCCTCGCAAAAAAGGCCCTCTGTCTTGTACTTCCGGTACGAAGGCATCCCTCCCACCCATTCTTCAGCGTGCTCGAAAGAACAACTAATTTTTGAGAGATTGTTAAGATTTCCCTAACGTTGAACGTCCATGCTCAGTGAAAATCGAAATTGTTTATGGTGAGCAAAAAAAAAAATTTATTTTCCCCCAAGATTTGCTCGAATGTATGCGGAAGACCATTCCGTGGTCTTTTGAATGATCTACGTACAAACTCAAGTTGCATGGACGATAAGTCGACCGTTTAATTTATATACGCAAAAGCGACAAACTATTAATATCTAGATGTTCATTTTTTCTTTAATCTTTTCCCGTGCAAGCATCTTCGTACAAAAGATGGTTTAAGATGTCATGTGTGGTGATCCGAAGATGCCGTGTACGCAACTCTCAGAGTGAGCCGGTTCTTTACTGGGCGTATACATCCCCTTCCCGCCGTACGCAACGTAACATGTAATTTGCAACCACCACTTCGTCGTAATAGTCCGAAGGATATGCCACCAATTATTTGTCAAATAAAATAAGGAGTTTTGTTTTTAGGTTGGGGGGCGCGGAATGTCGCATATTATCCACACATATAACGCTTAGAAATCGCATAGTTCGGTTACGAAGAAAGAGATTTCGATGTGTTTTAAAAGGGTTTTTTTAGTTTTCTGCCCTTATCTTTTTTTTAATTAGGAAAAAAAATCCCCTGATCCACCCATTTTGCTAGAAATCCTCCGAATCTTCTCCGTTACGTGAAAATGCCCTTGGTGTCGATTTTGTCTACGGTACTTAACCAACTATAGTTAAAACTAAGCAATGTGATGAAAGGAAAAAAAATACACCTTGAATAACCCCACCTAGAGAGAGAGAGAGAGAGAGAGAGTGAGAGTCCCCCCCCCCCCGGTGTTGACACCCCCACCTAGTGAGCTGGTGTGCCCCCCCCCCCCCCCAACACACACACACACACAGAGAGAGCTAGCAACTCCCTCCTCCACGGTCCTATCTGCCATCTCTGCTGCGGCCATGGCCGTGTCCAGCTCCCCAACTACCCCCTCCAACTCCATCCGTCACTAGGAGAGAGCGAGAGAGTGATCGGAGGTGGGGAGTGTAATTTGCGGATGCAAAAATTAACAGGTGTGTAGAGATAATATTTTTCAAAATTAGATGTTTATTTTTCATATGATTGTTAATCAGAGAGACTTTTTAACGAGGGTTGGAAGCTCCTGAGGGCTTCTAACAAAATTGGTAGATTAGGAAGACTTTTTTTCCTAATATCGACAAACGATAGGGATTAGAAACTAAAAAAACCCATTTTAACAATGACATCTTAGGCGCATTTGGAAACACGTTTGCCTCATATTCCAATCATTAGAATATTTGACACAGGCAAACTCGTTTTCAAATGAAACAATATCACCTAGGCTTTTGCGAGGAGAGACATTCATGATGAGAGATAGGGTAGACTTAAGCAGGGTCAGTTTTCAAAATTTGTAAAAACTTGCTTGGGGAGCTTTTGGGGGATTGCAAAAAATAAAACCCTACGAGCATTAAATGCTCGTTGCTCAGTCGTACTTCCCTCAGGCTTTGGGTGCCGCAACGACACCCTCCACTATTGAAACAATGACCACTCTAAGAATAGAGTAACACTCTAGTGTTTGATCCACATGACGAGAAGAAAGGAGAGAGAAGAAGGGAAACAATCACACCAAGTAAGAACACATAAGATTTACGTGGTTCGAAAGTTTCCCCCCTACGTCCACGGACGACGATGATCAAGAACTTCACTAGATGCGGAGAAATTACAAACTTACATCTCAACCCCAGAGAAACAAATCCCCTTTACAAGAACTCTCTCAAAACACTTTGCAAGATCTAACACACAAGACCTCTCTTAGAATATGTCTCTAAGAAACAAACAAACATACTTGAATGATTTCCCACGGATGTACAAAACATACATAAAAGAATGGAGAGGGGGTCTTCTATTTATAGGGTGAGGACGGGGTTGCCCGATTCGAGTTGCATGTCCTCCTGCTTCCATCTGGACTGAGTAGGGGTCTTTGAACGTGCAGTTCGCAGACACTTTCCGTTCATGTTTACGTTCAAGCTCCCATGCATGCTTAGCCATCTCCACGTCATTTGTTGATGCCTTAGGAGTCCTCGTCATATCCGCTGCATGTTTGCTAAGTGGGAACGTGAGTCCCTCCTTCCCACATTGCTGAGTCCATTTTGGACTCTAGCGGCTGTGGGAAGGTGAGACATATCCCACATGTTCCGATCACACCAACCAGACCTCTCAGTCACAATGCTTCTTTCACTCTCTCTGTCATTGCCATATATTTAGCTTTTGTCATCGACAAAGCCAAAGTAGACTGTAAAATAGTCTCCCAACTAATAGTACAACCCTAGAATGTCAAAACATAACACGTCAGAGATCTCTTATCCATGTCACTAGCATAGTCTGAATCGACATAGCCAACTAGCTAAGCACCACCGCCATTTCTTCTATGAAATACTAGGCTCACATCAGAAAAACCTTTGAGGTAATAAATAATCCTCTTTACAGCCTCCCAGTGGATCTTCCTAGGATTTTCCATATGCTTGCTGACCATACTAATAGCATGAGAAATATCTGGTTGAGTGCACACTACAACATACATAATACTATGTACACTCGCATAAAGAACTTTAGCCATCAATTCTATTACTTTCTTAGTTCTCTGGGATTCTGCTTTAGACAATCTAAAGTGAGCTTCCAATGGAGTACTCACAGTGTTGTAGTTCTTCATGCCAAACCGCTCCAACACCTTCTCCATGTACTTCTTATGTGATAAGTACAACTTTCTAGTGTCATGGTCTCTGTGAATATCTATGCCCAAAATCTTCTTTGCTACTCCAAGAACTTTCATCTCAAATTCACCGCTCAATTGAGACTTCAAGTGATTGGTTTCTGATATGTTCTTGGCAACTATCAACATGTCATCCACATATAGAAATGAATAAATAAACAAACTATCTGAAAGCCTCATGTGATACACATAGCTATCATAGTTACTCCTAGAGTAATTTTGACTCAGCATAAAAGTATTAAATCTATTGTACCACTACCGAGGTGATTGCTTCAAGCCATACAAAGACTTCTTCAACAGGCACACGTGATCTTCCTTGCTAGAAACTATGAACCCTTCAGGCTGATGCATATAAATTTCCTCCTCTAACTCACCATGTAAGAACACTATCTTAACATCCAATTCCATCATCTCCAAATCATGTGAAGTAACTATGACAAGTAACGCATGAATAGAAGTATATTTTACAACAGGAGAGAATACCTTGTTGAAGTCAATGCCCTCTCACTATGTAAAACCATTCGCTACTAATCGTGCCTTGAATCTAGCATCCTCCACACCAGAGATTCCTTCCTTCTTCTTGAAGACTCACTTGCCCCCTACAATCTTTTGACCAGGCGGTACTTTTACTAGCTCTCATGTTTTATTCTTCTGGAGAGACAATCTCCTCTTGCATAGCTACCTATCACTTAGAGGACTCATCTGATTCAACTGCCTTTTTATAAGAATACAATTTTGCCCTCTCAATATTATCTACAATAGACAAAGCAAAAGCCACCATGCCAGTGTGGCTATACCTATTGGGTGGTCTTATCACCCTATGCTCTTTGTTTACTGTGATGCTATACTACCTATGAGGGGTCTGCTGTTATGTTGTAGAGCTCTTTGGCACATCAACTATCTCCTTTGGACCATGTACTATCTCCTCTTGCACTACACTATTTTCTAGGAGCTTCACCTCTAGCTCCCCTTGCTTACCACTAACTTGATCTCCACTTTTTGTTGTTGACTTCTCTCCTACTTGGAGCATTACATACTCATCAAAGGTCACAGCTCTCTTAATCATAAACTTGAGTGACTGAGGATCGATATACCACAATAGATACACCTTCACATACTATGTTTGTGCATACCCTAAGAAAATGCACTTCTTCACCCTTGGGTCTAACTTGTCACTCGTGACATAAGCATATGTAAGGCAACCAAAAACTCTGAGGTGAGAGTAATCCAGTGGAGAACTAGACCATACCTCTTTTGGAGTCTTCAACCCTATGCCTATAGATGGAGATCCATTCACCAAGTAGCAAGCTGTATTCACAGCTTCTACCTAGAAGGCCTTTGACAATCCTACTTGAGACATCATACTTCTCGCTCTCTCTAAGAGTGTTCTATTCACCTGTTCTGTAACACCGTTCTGTTGAGATGTTCCTACTACAGTGTGATGTCGAACGATGCCTTCATTCTTGCAAAACAAATCAAACTCTTTTGAGTAGAATTCCATACCACTGTCAGTACAGAGGAGTTTTATTTTCTTTCTAGTTTGTCTTTTAATCAATTCCCTCCACTCCTTGAAAGTGACAAAGACCTCAATCTTTTTCTTCAAAAAATATACATAGACCTTTTTTGAGAAATCATCAATCAAGGTCAACAAATAACTTGCACCACCCTTCGAAACAATTGGAGCCAGACCCCAAAGGTCAGAGTGGATGTAGTCCACAGTGGCTTTTGTAACACCTCAGATTTTTTGGATCATGTTTTTGCGGGTTGCGGATCATGTTTGAGTGGGTTTCAGACTTTTATATTAGATTTTTGGACCCTTTGGTGGTGCTTGTGTGTGTTATTTTGGGTCCGTGGAGGCTCTTTGACACATCAACTATCTCCTTTGGACCATGTACTATCTCCTCTTGCACTACACTATTTTCTAGGAGCTTCACCTCTACCTCCCCCTACTTGCCACTAACTTGATCTCCACTTTTTGTTGTTGACTTCTCTCCTGCCTGGAGCATTACAAACTCATCAAAGGTTACATCTCTCTTAATCATAAACTTGAGTGACTAAGGATCGATATACCACAATAGATACGCCTTCACATACTGTGTTTGTGCATACCCTAAGAAAATGCACATCTTCACCCTTGGGTCTAACTTGTCACTCGTGACATAAGCATATGTAAGGCAACCAAAAACTCTGAGGTGAGAGTAATCCAGTGGAGAACTAGACCATACCTCCTTTGGAGTCTTCAACTCTATGACTGTAGGTTGTGATCCATTCACCAAGTAGCAAGCTGTATTGACAGACCTAGAAGGCCTTTGACAGTCCTACTTAAGATAACATACTTCTCGCTCTCTCTAACAGTGTTCTATTCACTTGTTATGTAACACCATTCTATTATGATGTTCCTGCTACAGTGTGATGTCGAACGATGCCCTCATTCTTACAAAACTCATCAAACTCTTTTGAGTAGAATTCCATACCACTGTCAGTACGGAGAAGTTTGATTTTCTTTCTAGTTTGTCTTTTAATCAATTCCCTCCACTCCTTGAAAGTGACAAAGAGCTCACTCTTTTTCTTCAAAACATATACCTATACCTTTTTTGAGAAATCATCAATCAAGGTCAACAAATAACTTGCACCACCCTTCGAGACAATTGGAGCCAGACCTCAATGGTCAGAGTGGATGTAGTCCACAATGGCTTTTGTAACACCTCGGATTTTTTGGATCATGTTTTTACGGGTTACGGATCATGTTCGAGTGGGTTTCAGACTTTTATATTAGATTTTCGGACCCTTTGGTGGTGCTTGTATGTGTTATTTCCGGTCCGTGGCAGCGCGTTGAGCGGCCTGACTTTTTCCTAGAATTTTTCAGAGTTTGAATTGATTTTCCAAGAATTTTTGGGATTTATGCGGATTCTATAAATGAAAATGGAAAAAATATAATTAATAAAATAAAAAACCCCTTTTAATCCCTCTCCCCCCTCCATTCTCTCATCTCTCACTCTCTCTTGCGTTTCTCCTCCCCCTCACTCGCTCCCGTCTCTCCTTCCCTCTCCCTTCTCACCACGATAGTCGACGACGGTGGCGAGGGGACGTGCGGTGGAGCGGCAACAGCAGCGTGCAGCGAGGATGAAGTCGAGGAGCATGGCATGTGGTGAGGCAGAGGTGATCGTGGCCGTGGGAGTTGACCACGCGGGAGATCGGCATTTTCATGGGGTTTTCGATGGTAAAAGCTCGGATAGGTAGGGGGACAGATCCTTAGCACTCTCGCATGTTTTCCCTCGCGATTCCATGCTCCGGCAAGGTCGAGAGTGGGCACATTACTTATTTTATGGAAAATGATCATGTTTGGGATGAGCGACGATTTCAGCCGTTTAGGCCTCGATTTGTGGTTTGGATTTGATTTTCCGGATGTAGGATTGCTCAGGAATGGATTCCCCTCGCTTTCCCCTTCACATCGAGGAGAATGGGGCTCCGTATCGAACTCCGCGTGGAGTTTGGTTCACTTCTACGAACCCGACAGTGGGTGACCACAGAAGTGGCCGTGTGCCCCAGTGCTGGGCGGCCAGAGGTCTGGCCGCTCAGGTTGCTGGGTGGCCAGGACTCTGGCCGCCTTTCCCATGTCTGCAGGTGGCCAGAAGACTGGCCGCCCTGCACTGTTCCTGGGCGGCCAAAGGGTTGGCTGCCCTAGTCTGTTGGGTGGCCAGAGGTTTGCTGGGCGGCCAGCACTCTGGCTGCCTAAACCCTCTTGTTGCCCTAGAGTGGGCGGCCAAAGGGATGGCCGCCCAGTCCATAGGTTGGCCCTATGCTGGGCAGCCAAGGGGTTGGCCACCCAACCCTTTCCTGCCTCGGGGTACCGTATGCGATGCGGTTTCACGGAGGAGGTGTCCACATGATTCTCCGTGATCCAAGATTTCTGTATAAGTTATCATGGGCCATTCCTATGGGATTTATATGCTATAGGGAGTGTTCTTCCCCATGTAGGTTGTCGTTAGCTGTGGTCCATTTCCGCGTGAGTTTAGTTAGCCGGTGTTTGTTGATTTCCGTTACTAGCCTTAGGCGGTTTACTTATATTGGGCTGTGCCACTTCGTGGTTTTAGGTGTGCGTGAGTTGGACCTTCTTCTGAGTAGTACTCCACTAGGCTCTGCTTACTGAGTGTCATGCACGTACCGACTGGGCCGAGAGCATTGCTTACTGAGTGCTGACACGTTCGGACCGCGTGGTCTAGAGCTGTTCTCGATGTGACAGTTTTTAAGCTGGTTACTGTAGGACCCCTTGCCTTTGGAACCTGAGTCCGGCTGAGGGGAAAACCAATTAGAGGACCTGACTTAGAGGGCATGGTCTGTGTGTGCACAAGTGGTTGTAGCAGAGGACCCATACCGACGGGCGTGACCCCAACTAGTCCTTATGTCGTTGCGACTCCACCTCACTCTCTGGGAGAGGCTGGCAGGCGTGAGCGTAGTGGGCGGTTGTTGACACTTGCTTATTTTCTCGAATTAATCGAGGATTAATCATAAGTGATTGTGAGGGCTCATGTACTGAATGTCTTCCCCACCGATCGCAAGCAATCGATGTTTATTTTACATCAGGCGGAGCCCAAATAAAAAACAAAAGAGATTTCTCATGAACGAAACAGTGGTGTAAGGCATCCGGGACGCATCCGACCTAGTCCATTGCCTCCCTCTCTGGGAGAGGTGGCCAGGCTAGGGAGAGTTGGTATAGTGTAAGACGTCAGTGGATGCATCCAACCGTTGCTAGTGACGGAGTACTTTAGTCACCCGTGGGTTTAGTTCCCGACTGTGAGCCATGGTTCTTTGGTGTAGGGATAGTGTGTTCTGACCGGGTGACTTTAGCATGACTTCTCGCATGTGAGGCTGAGGTTTTGCCTGACAGCGTGGTTAGGGTTCTCCCGGTAGCTAGGATAGGATATTTTTGGCGGTGTGATTTTTGTAGTGGCTCCCGTCCGTGAGAACTTTTCCTACGTTATAGGCTTCGTAGGTTCTTTCAGTAGTGCGACCGCAACCTTCCTTAGATCGACGGTTTTGACTTGAGATTGTGGTTCCCTTGTGAGGGTAGGAATAGTGTAGAGACTTTGTGGTTATGCCATTTCCCTGTTCTGTTGTACTAGCCATCGCTATTGTTGTTGTTGATATTGTTGTTATTTTAGTCAGTTCGCCACCACTACTGCTTTCCTTTACAATTGTTATTTCTGTAGCTGTTACATTTGTTACCGCTTTCATTGTGGTGGGGATCTGCGGGATCCCTACTGAGCCAATGAGATGAGACTCACTCCCGGCTTTTTCAAGTGTAGCGCTTCTCCTTGAGGTGGTGCATCTCGGTCGGAGGTCTTTTAGCAGCCAGCTCGCCAGTGCCGGGGTATGCCCCGAGGTAGTGTACGTTTCTTTTCTTGTAGACTGTACTTGTGGATTGGACTATGTAGTTATATTTAATTGTTATAAAATGTTAATTTTATTTCTGTTAGTAATTATTAATTTTGTAGTTTATTTCCTACTTATTTAGAATTTTAATGCATAACCACACCATCCCTATTAACCCTTCCGAGCTTCCCAGCTCATGGGTGGCGGCATAGGATCTGAATGGTATCGGGTTTGACTCGGTATCCAGATCTTGGGTCGTTACAGTTTAGTCCTATGGGTTACCGTACTTAGTTAATGTACTGAATTTCACCTTACACTGCTTGTCGAAGATATAGTGCTCATAGAAATCTAGCTTCCTAGTCTTTTGACCAGAAAGCAAACCTTGCTTGCTCAACTCCATCGTGTCTCTTTCACTCACGTGGCATAGTCACATGTGCCACAGTTGGATAATACCATCATCTAAAGTTCATGTCACAATGGCACTACCCATCACGGTGCTACCTTGTAGATGATAAAGGCTGCCAATCAGCTTCCCTTTCATCAAAATCAACGCACCTCGGGAAACTTTCAGGATTTTATTTTCTACAGTAAAATGGTATCCATGGGAGTCCAAAATACTCAAGGAGATCAGACTCTCTATAATTCAGGGATGTTCTGCACCTTCAATGTTCTGATGACATTATCAAACATCTTGATTTTAATTATACCAATCCTAATAACTACAATTGTTCTATTGTGTCTCAAGGTTACAGTACTGATGTATAAGTAGAAAATCACTTCGTGTGGGGACACATGTAAAAGGTACAACTAGAATCAAGTATTCAATCATCCTCGATTGTGCTAGTAGAGATTGACAAAACAATCTCATCATCAACAATCTCCCCTTGAACAACATTCGTTCCATCAGTAGAAGATTGTGCTTGCATCTTGCCTTTCCCCTTGAACTTCAGACAATCTTTCTAGATGTGCCCTCTTTGATTGCATTTGTAACACTTAACTTTCTTAGCTGACTTAGATTTTGATCTTGATTTTCCCTTCTTTCTAAACTTTTTTTTCTCAGTTCTACCTGTCACCATCAGTCCATCTGCCCGATCTTCGCCATGAGTTTCTAATACACGTCTTTTCAACTCTTTAGAGTTTAGGGGAGCTTTGACATCTTCCACAAAAATATCATCTCTACCATATAGAAAAGTGTCAATAAAATGCTCATAAGAAGAAGGTAAAGCACACAAGAGTATAAGGGCTTGATCTTCATCATCAACTTTAACATCGATATTTTTAAAATCCATGATAATCTTATTAAAATCATTCAGATGATCAACAATGAGTATACATTCTTTCATTCGAAAAGTGAACAACCACTACTTCAAATACAAACGGTTTGTAAGAGACATTGTCATATATCTTTTTTTTAATAAAGCCCTTGCCTAGTAGTGATGAGGGCATCACACCACATACCCTCTGGCTTGGCACTTCTCTCCCTCCCGGAGGCAGCTAGGGAGCAGCCCTTCTTCAGACAGAACATTGGGGCTTATCATCCTATTACATTTTCCTATTTTCTTGAGTCATTTTGATGTATTTGCCTATGTTTTGAGTCATGTTACTAGGTTATCATGTTATTTACTTATGTTTGTATGTAGGCTAGTGGGCTAATGGGGCTAGTAGGTCTTATTGGGCCATTTCTTTGGTCTGGCCCATGGGCGCCCCTCTCCCCACCCCTTGGCCTTCCGTCATTTGTCCATTTCATGAGGACTTTTTGTAAATTGGGTTTTCCTATATATAGGACCCCAAACCCCCTCTTTTGAAGTAATGAAGTATTAAGCAAATTTGAGCCACTTAAGTGCATCTCTCCCCCTCTCTCTAACTCTCCCTCTCTCTCTTTCTTCAAGGGGCGAACCCCACTTCTCTCTCCTCCCCTCCCTTGGGCGCAACAGCCCCTTCACCTTCCCCTCCCCCTGCCACCTCAGCTGCCACCTCACACCCTCCACCCTTTCATATTCCCAAGGCCTTAATTCCCTTCAATTCCCTCCACTTCCCAAGCAACCTTTCACCTTTCCTAGACAACCCTTCCCCTTCCCCATACAATTTCCCACCACCAAGGCAACCTTCCCCCTCCCCTAAGCAACCACTCCCCTTCCCCACACTCCATTCAAAGCCCTAGTGCGATCCAAGCCCTCTCCCCTCCTCCACTTGGTGCGCACCCCTCCATCTAGCACAACCCCACCCCCCCTCTTGACCAAATCGCAGCCAATACTCCCACCTTCTTTCCCTGCTAGCTCCGCCCTCCCCTCCACCTCCATTACCCCTCATCCCATCTCCCCACAAGATCCCCCATCATCACCAAGGCACCCTTGTACCCTATTCCTCCACCAAGGAGCCATCCTGCCCACCATTCAATCTCCAACCCGTGTGCAGAGAAGACCTGCAGACCAGCACCAAGTTGCAGCACCGTCCACGACTCCATCCTGGTCCTGCTGGGGCGTGGCCTACACCGACGGAAAGGTCTACGAGTCTAATTCGCAAGTGAGGTGGAATCGTCCAGTTCCAAGTTCGTGGCCGACCGGGAGAGCTGTTCTCCCCCAACTGCACCAGACATCCTCTGCAGAGAGCCTGAGCCCGGTTGGAAGCAACTTCACGACCAACGGCTAAGGAATCAGACCGAAGGTTCTTCATCAAAGTTCTTCCTCCCCCTATCCCCGATCAGGAGCAAGAAACGGGACCTCTTTTGGCAACCGGGAGCCAGAGTTCCGAATTTTCTCCCTCAGTCGCGCAGGTCTGCCTCCTGCAGTCTGCAGCGACCAGTTCCCACTCGTCGGCGTCCCCCTGTCCACCCCGACCTCAGAAGGTGTTGCTGTCAGTTTTTCTGTGTAGAGGCTTTGTCCATGGTTCCAGAGACTCCGACGGTTTGTGATTCGGTGTCCAGGAGGAGCCGGGGAAACTTCTGCAAGTTGCAGACAGAAACAGGGAGCCACCCGCCCCAGAATCTGTTGCGCTACTCAGACCTCCACTGCAGCCATCGACGACGTCAGAATAAATTGATATAAATCAGAGGCGTTTGGGTTCCTGTTACGAGAAGATCCCCCCTGGGCTCGTCATCGGAAAAATTCTTGACCGAGAACTACAGGGACTACACCGACTGCCTATCAACATCCACAGCCAGCGGACCAATTCGGAAGCGGTCCCTCCTCGTGGGCTACTAAGCTTATCTCTCCCCCTCTCGCCTGGCCGGCTTACCGCCCCTCCCTGCGGGAGGTAGTGTTTGTCGTAACCCATCAATTCCCACCCCCGAGATCACCCTCCTGCGTGAGGTGTAGTGAGTGTACACTTAAACAGGTTCGAAGCTTCATCGGCGCAGTGTGCGGGGAACCCACACTTCCCCGCCCGCCCTCGTCTCCGACCGGGGTTGGTTTCCTCAAACCAACCAGGTGAGCCTCCTGCCCTTGTCTCCTTATACCTGTTTATTTAATATCCCTGAAACATATCGGCCGGTAGGAGAGCGAGTGCTCGATCCCGGCGCCACCTTTCAGTGTGGTCACCGTGGCCATAAGTGAGCGAGTGACCCCGTGCCGTTAAGGCATCCGGCCGCCCTTGTTTGTGGGCTTTCAAACCTTCGGGAGGGCTAACTAAAGTGGTGCTGGTCCTCTAACCAGTCAGGGGCTATCTCCATCACCTCGACTCGGCATCACCGGGTCACCACGGGAATCGTGTGCGCACGGTGCGTTGGTAGCTTTAACATATTCTCGGCGCCTTGTAATTGTGATTGCGAATTAGGTCCAAGGAATCAAAGTCTCCGCTGCATTTTGTGTCACATCAAGTGGTATCAGAGCAAGTTTTAGACTTGTCTCTACAAGCCTAGGTCCAAGGGCTATTGCATTACCACCCTCTGTGTATCGGTCTCTTCATCATCGTGCATGTCCACCCGTAGAGGCACTGTTTACCGAACCGACCAGTCTACTTCAGATCCCCCCATGAGTTCCCATTCTCAGGGCAACCAAGGCATCCCTAGTGAAGTCCCACAAGCCCCAATGGAGCAATTTGAGACTACCCTTAGAACTATTATGGAGAAGCTTGATGGACTTACCACCCGAATGGATAGACTTGAGGGAGTGAGGGCCCCACCTAGGATCCCTGCCCACAGAGCTCCCCCTCCACAAGTTGAGCCAGGTAGGGAAGACCTTGAGAATGAGTGGTACCACGAACCGGAGAGGCCCCAACGGCCTCGGCATCATGAGAGACGACCCCGAGAGGACCAGGACGAGTTCCTCTTAAAAATGATCAAAGTAGAGGCACCAAATTTTGATGGGTCCCATAACCCAAGTGTCTATGAAGAATGGGAGCATGGCATGGACCAATACTTTGAATGGTATCCCATGTCCGAAGAGCGAAAGGTTAGGTTGGCCAAGATGCACCTTCTTAAGCTAGCCAAAACCTATTGGCTAAAGATAGAGAGTCAAAGGAGAATTAGGCGGGAAGAACCCATTAACACATGGATAGACATGAAGACACAGCTTAGGAATAAGTATCTTCCCCACTCCTATAGCCAACTTCTCCTTGACGAGTGGCAAAGCCTTACCCAAGAAGGGAAAACCGTGGAAGAATACATAGAAAAATTTGACTCATACCTCTTAAGGTGCGGTGTCTTCGAAGATCCAACTGTCACCCTATCACGGTTTAGGAATGGTCTCCTTCCCCACATCAAACGGGAACTTTACATGAGAGAGGCTTATAGCCTTGAAATTGCCTATCAAATAGCCCGGGATGTAGAGAGGTTCTCTAGAAACCCTAGGTTTGCCCCCCCCAAAGGGCCGGGACCACATCCCAACCTCCCTCCCCTGTTGAGAATACCTCCTCCCAGTGGGGGAACTCCTACAAGACCCTCCCCTCAGCCAACCACACCCAACCCTCCTCTTCGAAGGGAAGACAACTCCAAAGGGAAGACCCCAATGAGTAATACAGTCAAGTGTTTTCAATGCCATGGCTATGGCCACATAGCCACCCAATGTCCCTCCAAGGGGTTGTCAAACCTAGTTATTGAGAGTGGACCTTCTACTTCCCAGGAAACACATGAGTGTACTATTGAGGAATACGAGGCTGCGTTAGGATGGGAAGAGGAATACAATGAGCAATTCTTTGAGGAAGGGGTAGAAGAGGACCCCCACTCCAGCCACCTAGGGGTGATAAGGTGCACCCTCACCCAACCACAAGAGGATGACTGGCGGAGGACTTCCATTTTTCACACATTTATCAAGATCGGGGACCATGTTAGGAAGGTCATCCTAGACAACGGGAGTTGTGTCAACGTCGTGTCTCCGGACACCGTCAAGCTCCTAGGGCTTACCCCTACACCCCACCCCAAACCTCATCGTGTATCATGGATAAACAACCACTCCCTACCCGTCAACACATGTTGTCTTATCCCCATCACCTTCTCATCCTACCAAGGGCAGATATGGTGTGATATCATACCTATGGCTGTAGGAAGCATTCTATTGGGGAGACCTTGGATATATGATGTCAATGCTACCATCCATGGGAAAAAGAACACATGCACCTTTGACCACGAGGGGAAGACTATCCGCCTCAACCCCTCCCCTCCCCAAAGAGAACCACCCGCCAAGGGAATCCTTCCTACACCACCAAAACCCAGGGCCTCGTCTGCACCAACCCAACCAACAACCCAAAACCCCACCCCTGAAAATCCCACCGGGCCAGTCAAAGGCCTCCACCTCATCACTAGGAAAGAGCTCGAGGAAGAATTAACCCGAGGGACACCCCTTTGTGCTATTGTCCTATGTCTTGGAGAGGCAACCCCCTCCAATCCTCACCCCGTGGAAATCCACCCTCTCCTGGAAGAATTTAAGGACGTATTCCCCGAGGAACTCCCCGACCAACTACCACCCATGAGGGATGTCCAACATGCTATAGATCTCATCCCGGGAGCCACCCTCCCAAACCTGCCCCAATATCGCCTCAACCCCACAGAACATGATGAGTTAAGGAGGCAAGTGGAGGAACTGATTAGAAAGGGCTTTCTTAGGCTGAGCAAAAGCCCATGTGCCGTCCCGGCCCTCCTCACACCAAAGAAGGACGGGACATGGCGAATGTGTGTTGATAGTAGGGCCATCAACAAGATTACTGTCAAATATAGGTTCCCCATACCTAGACTTGACGATATGCTGGACATGCTCGCCGGAGCCACCATATTTTCCAAAATAGACCTCAAAAGTGGCTATCATCAGGTTAGGATAAGGCCAGGGGATGAATGGAAAACGGCCTTTAAAACCAAAGATGGGCTTTATGAATGGTTGGTGATGCCTTTTGGGCTCTCAAATACCCCAAGTACCTTCATGCGTCTTATGACCGAGGTCCTTAGGCCCTACATTGGAGTCTTCCTGGTAGTATATTTTGATGACATCCTCATCTACAGCCAATCCAAGGAAGCCCACCTCAGTCATCTAAGGCAAGTTTGCACCACCCTTAGGAAGGAAAGTCTCTTTGCCAATTTAGGAAAATGTTACTTCATGACCCAATCCATTACCTTCCTTGGGTATGTTGTCTCCACAGAAGGAGTATCCATGGACCCTGAAAAAGTCCAAGCCATCCTCAATTGGCCGGAACCCCGCACCCTCCATGAAGTCCGCAGTTTCCATGGGTTAGCCACCTTTTACCGTAGGTTCATCCGAGGGTTCAGCACAGTCACTGCCCCTATCACAGACTGCCTTAAAAAGGGGACCTTTGTATGGACCAAGACGGCTTCTAGGGCTTTCCAAGAACTAAAGGAGAGGATGACCCAAGCCCCAGTTCTATGCCTCCCTGACTTCTCCAAAGTCTTCGAGGTAACTTGTGATGCTTCTGGGGTGGGAATTGGCGGGATCCTCAACCAAGAGGGACATCCTGTGGCCTACTTTAGCGAGAAATTATGTGATGCCCGGATGAAATACTCCACCTATGACAAAGAATTTTACGCTGTAATGCAATCCCTCCGACATTGGAGGCACTACCTCTTGCCCAAAGAGTTTGTCATATTCTCCGACCATGAGGCCCTAAAATACCTCAATTCCCAGCAAAAACTGAATGCCCGGCATGCCCGATGGGTCGAATACATCCAGGCCTACACCTTTGTGATCAAACATAAGGCCGGAAGTGAAAACCGAGCAGCCGATGCTCTGAGTAGGAGAGTCTCCCTACTAGCTACCATTCGGGTAGAAGTGGTAGGATTCGACCGAGTTAAGGAAGAGTACTCGGATTGTCCTGATTTTGGGCATGTCCACGCCAAACTGACCACCCATTCACCCCAGGAACATCAGGGTTTCATCCTGGAGGACGGGTTCATCTTCAGAGGACACAAACTTTGCATACCTAGAACCTCATTGCGCGATCTATTAGTCTGGGAATTACATGCTGGAGGCTTGGCTGGGCACTTTGGGGTTCACAAAACCATTGCCTTAGTAGAAGGGCAATTCTATTGGCCCAGCCTCAAAAGGGATGTGGCCAAAATTATGGGGCAATGTCGTACATGTGCAACTGCTAAGCAAGTCAAACAGAACATAGGCCTGTACATCCCTCTACCCGTCCCGGACCGACCATGGCAGGATCTGAGCATGGACTTCGTGTTAGGGCTACCTCAGACCCAAAGGAAGCATGACTCCATTTTTGTCGTAGTGGACCGATTCTCTAAAATGGCCCATTTCATCCCCTGTTCCAAAACCTCAGACGCCTCCCATGTGGCCCGCCTATTCTTTGATGAGGTGGTCCGCCTCCATGGCCTGCCCAAGACCATTATCTCAGATAGGGATGTCAAATTCACCAGCTACTTCTGGAAGACCCTCTGGCATCATATGGGGACCCTGCTTAAGTTTTCCACAGCCTACCACCCTCAAACCAATGGACAGACTGAAGTTGTCAATCGGAGCCTAGGGAACCTTCTGCGGTGCCTTGTTGAAGACCGCCCTGGAAATTGGGATCTCATCCTGCCTCAAGCCGAGTTTGCCTACAATAATTCCACCAATAGGTCCATAGGCATGAGTCCTTTCGAAGCTGTGCATGGCTACAAGCCCAGGAAGCCAACAGATCTCATTCCCCTACCCCCGCATGCTAGAGTATCCATCACTGCTGAGTCCTTTGCACAACACATTAGAGAGTTGCATGAAGAAATTCGCAAAAACATTAACAAGAGCAACGAGATTTACAAGAAGTCTGCTGACTCCCACCGCCGCCACCAAGAATTCCAGATTGGTGATTTTGTGATGGTGAGAACTGAGAGGTTGTTCCCTGGGAATACTTCGAAGTTGAGGTCGCGTGGAGCTGGCCCCTTCCAGGTGCTGAGACTCCTTGGCACCAATGCTTACGTGTTGGACCTCCCTGAAGAGTACGGAGTAAGCCCCACATTCAATGTGGTTGACCTGGTGCCCTACAAGGGCCCCACGGTGACACCCGGTGAGGAAATCCAGCCTACTCCCTCCTTTGAGAGCACCCCAACACCCCAGAGAGCTCAACCCCATTTGAGAAACCGGTGCGATGAAGTGGAGCAGATATTAGATGAAAAGGTTACCATCACAAGGAGCAAGGCGTATGAGCGCTACCTGGTCAGGTGGAAGGGACGACCACCCTCGGACGATACCTGGGTGAGCCGGGAGGATCTCCAGCAGCTGTCCCCCGATCTCCTAGAGCAGTACCGCAGCAGGGAGGGCCTTTACTCGACAGAGTCGAGCTCTTCGCCGCCCGGGAGAATTGATGAGGGCATCACACCACATACCCTCTGGCTTGGCACTTCTCTCCCTCCCGGAGGCAGCTAGGGAGCAGCCCTTCTTCAGACGGAACATTGGTGCTTATCATCCTATTACATTTTCCTATTTTCTTGAGTCATTTTGATGTATTTGCCTATGTTTTGAGTCATGTTACTAGGTTATCATGTTATTTACTTATGTTTGTATGTAGGCTAGTGGGCTAATGGGGCTAGTAGGTATTATTGGGCCATTTCTTTGGTCTGGCCCATGGGCACCCCTCTCCCCACCCCTTGGCCTTCCGTCATTTGTCCATTTCATGAGGACTTTTTGTAAATTGGGTTTTCCTATATATAGGACCCCAAACCCCCTCTTTTGAAGTAATGAAGTATTAAGCAAATTTGAGCCACTTAAGTGCATCTCTCCCCCTCTCTCTAACTCTCCCTCTCTCTCTTTCTTCAAGAGGTGAACCCCACTTCTCTCTCCTCCCCTCCCTTGGGCGCAACAGCCCCTTCACCTTCCCCTCCCCCTGCCACCTCAGCTGCCACCTCACCCCCTCCACCCTTTCATATTCCCAAGGCCTTAATTCCCTTCAATTCCCTCCACTTCCCAAGCAACCTTTCACCTTTCCTAGACAACCCTTCCCCTTCCCCATACAATTTCCCACCACCAAGGCAACCTTCCCCCTCCCCTAAGCAACCACTCCCCTTCCCCACACTCCATTCAAAGCCCTAGTGCGATCCAAGCCCTCTCCCCTCCTCCACTTGGTGCGCACCCCTCCATCTAGCACAACCCCACCCCCCCTCTTGACCAAATCGCAGCCAATACTCCCACCTCCTTTCCCTGCTAGCTCCGCCCTCCCCTCCACCTCCATTACCCCTCATCCCATCTCCCCACAAGATCCCCCATCATCACCAAGGCACCCTTTTACCCTATTCCTCCACCAAGGAGCCATCCTGCCCACCATTCAATCTCCAACCCGTGTGCAGAGAAGACCTACAGACCAGCACCAAGTTGCAGCACCGTCCACGACTCCATCCTGGTCCTGCTGGGGGCGTGGCCTACACTGACGAAAAGGTCTACGAGTCTACTTCGCAAGCGAGGTGGAATCTTCCAGTTCCAAGTTCGTGGCCGACCGGGAGAGCTGTTCTCCCCCAACTGCGCCAGACATCCTCTGCAGAGAGCCTGAGCCCGGTTGGAAGCAACTTCACGACCAACGGCGAAGGAATCAGACCGAAGGTTCTTCATCAAAGTTCCTCCTCCCCCTGTCCCCGATCAGGAGCAAGAAACGGGACCTCTTTTGGCAACCGGGAGCCAGAGTTCCGAATTTTCTCCCTCAGTCACGCAGGTCTGCCTCCTGCAGTCTGCAGCGACCAGTTCCCACTCGTCGGTGTCCCCCTATCCACCCCGAGCTCAGAAGGTGTTGCTGTCAGTTGTTCTGTGTTTTTCTGTGTAGAGGCTTTGTCCATGGTTCCAGAGACTCCGACGGTTCGTGATTCGGCATCCAGGAGGAGCCGGGGCAACTTCTGCAAGTTGCAGACAGAAACAGGGAGCCACCCGCCCCAGAATCTGTTGCGCTACTCAGACCTCCACTGCAGCCATCGACGACGTCAGAATAAATTGATATAAATCAGAGGCGTTTGGGTTCCTGTTACGAGAAGATCCCCCCTGGGCTCGTCATCGGCAAAATTCCTGACCGAGAACTACAGGGACTACACCGACTGCCTATCAACATCCACAGCCAGCGGACCAATTCGGAAGCGGTCCCTCCTCGTGGGCTACTAAGCTTATCTCTCCCCCTCTCGCCTGGCCGGCTTACCGCCCCTCCCTGCGGGAGGTAGTGTTTGTTGTAACCCATCAATTCCCACCCCCGAGATCACCCTCCTGCGTGAGGTGTAGTGAGTGTACACTTAAACAGGTTCGAAGCTTCATCGGCGCAGTGTGCGGGGAACCCACACTTCCCCGCCCGCCCTCGTCTCCGACCGGGGTTGGTTTCCTCAAACCAACCAGGTGAGCCTCCTGCCCTTGCCTCCTTATACCTATTTATTTAATATCCGCGAAACATATCGGCCGGTAGGAGAGCGAGTGCCCGATCCCGGCGCCACCTTTCAGTGTGGTCACCGTGGCCATAAGTGAACGAGTGACCCCGTGCCCTTAAGGCATCCGGCCGCCCTTATTTGTGGGCTTTCAAACCTTCGGGAGGGCTAACTAAAGTGGTGCTGATCCTCTAACCAGTCAGGGGCTATCTCCATCACCTCGACTCGGCATCACCGGGTCACCACGAGAATCGTGTGCGCACGGTGCGTTGGTAGCTTTAACATATTCTCGGCGCCTTGTAATTGTGATTGCGAATTAGGTCCAAGGAATCAAAGTCTCCGCTGCATTTTGTGTCACATCAAGTAGTAGGTGGGAGAGCGCACCCTTATCCAGGGATAAGAATGTTCTCACTCCACCACCTCGCTCCTAGGAGGTTTCATATATTAAAATAAAAGAGTCTTACAAATAGAGATTGGGTATCCCCAATTTATCAAGGCAAACAAACCCTTTTACATCAGAAGGGAGAGTGTACCTACTGAGAAACTATTACAATTGGAAAGACAACCAAAACTTGCAAGATGATCATCAACACAATTGGCCTCCCTGTACACATGCGAAAGGCTGGCATGACAAGGCAATCTTTGCCATATTTCCCTTACCAAACCCATTATGATCCACGAACAGCGGGAATTTTTGTTGACAACATCCACAAGCACGTTCGAGTCACATTCAATATGCACCATGGTTTGCTGTAGGACTTCTAAATAGCGCAGCCCATCAAGAAGAGCTCTAGCCTCAGTCACAAGGCTGTTGCACAATGATAACAGCTTGAGCCAGAGTTTTACCGGGGTGTCTTCTTCAGTAACTTCTCTTAACACATTATCTATCACATAGATGAATCGCAATAAGAGCACGTTCCAATTATTCTTCTTTTTCTTTGTCTTTCCACTTGTCAGGTAAGGCCTCCTTGCCTTTCACCTTCTTGCTCAGTCTCTGCTGCACCAAAAAGGACTGCATCTTTAACCACCAAATGTTGAAATCCTTTGACTTCCTATCAAACACTTCAATCTCGAACTTCATTTCTGATGCCGACTTAATTGACAACCACCAGCTAGAAGCACTGATCAAATTTCAACCCGACTCTGATACCAGTTTGTTGAAAAAACAACCACTTTGATGAATAGAGTAGACCTAGTGTTCGATCCACATGATGTGAAGAAAAGAGAGAGAAAAAGGGAAAAAAATCACACCAAGTAAGAACACATAAGTTTTACATGGTTTGGAGGTTTCCCCTACATCCACAGACTACGACGATCAAGAACTTCACTAGATTTGGGGAAAAATACAAAGTCACATGCTAATCCCATAGGAACAAATCCCCTTTACAATGCAAGAACTCTCTCAAAGCACTTTACAAGGTCTTGTACCAAGACCTCTCTTAGAGTCTTTCGTTAAGAAAAAAAAGGCACTTGGATGATCTCCCACGGATGTACAAAACATGCATAAAACAATGGAGACAAGATCTTCTATTTATAGGGTGAGGATGGGGCTACCTAGTCTAAGTTGCGCATCTTTCTCCCTTTCATCCTAACTAAGTTGGGGTCTTTGAACTTTTCGCAAACTCTTTCAATTCACGTTCACGCTCCCATGCATGCTTAACCACCTCCACATTGTCTGCAGAACCCTTAGGAGTCCTCGTCACATCAGTCGCACATCCACTGCATAGGAACATGAGTCCCTCCTTCCCACGTTGCTCAGTCCATTTTGGATTTGAGCGAAAATGGGAAAATGAGACATATCCCACATCTTCCACCCCCCTCTGCAAAGCCCCCCCACCCCACACTGTTGGAGCCTTGAGTGGATGTAGTTGATGACCCAGAGTAGCTGGCCAATGACAGCCATGGGGCCACCAAGACCGTACTCGCCTAGGGGCGACCGCTGTGGCTACTACACTGTCGGAGGTGCATGAGTAGGTTGTGGCCAAGGAGGTCGTTGAAAGAAGTGTATGCCCTGCAAGCCAATCACTTGAGATGTGAAAGCTTCATTTCTTATATGTTCTCATTTAGATTTATAATATTATAGCAAAATCACTTGACATAGTGAAGTCCTTGATTACATGCTATAAAGGTTAGATCTTAATAAGATTATGATAATTAGATCAATCTTCAAACTGTATACATTCTAAACATTCCTGATCATAAGATATTTGAGATGGGGCATCAAAGAACTAGATAGATTGATGGACATGATATTCTCTCATATGATGAGGGTGACTGGTCTCATAGTCACTGGTGTGGAGATACTAAGATATATATGTAGGTGCACATGATAAGAATAGGGTTCACTGAATTGATCCGCCACGAAGTTCTCGGATATGTGATTATGCCTAGATGCTAACCAGGAGACTCCAAGTCAGAGTGGTATGATAGATCCTTAGACCTGAGACACCAAAGGCATCTTGTTTGTGGAACCATACACTTTGATGTTTGCTCCATAGACAATAGCCATAGATCTAGTATAGTCAAACACTCGGGTGTAGTGTGAAACATATGAAGAGAATTGAGTGGTCAACAAGGAATCATTCACTCTCCTGGTATACTTAGATTGAGAGAGAATGTCTCATGGAATTACACTATGGGAAGGCCGAAGTAGTTCTAGAATTGAGGTCAATTGCTTATGTCTAGGCAGTTGACTGCTTTCGGTAGGGCCATGTGATGACAGCACAAACCCTAATGACTTTGCAAAATCCACAGTGTGGGGGCCACTATTTTTCTGTAAAAAGGTATTAAGATATCATGTGATGATGTTTATGTTTCTTTTCATGAGAAAAAACCCATAACCAAGATTACCATTGTGATTAATAATTAATTTACAAGGTTGGGCATGAATGATTTCAGTTTACTACATTTAATGAGATCAAAATAAATCCATGCCTATTGCTATAGTTATGTGATAAGTATAATTACCATTATTATAGTTATGTGATAATTATAATTGGGGAAGGGGTGACTATGGGAGGGGGTTAGCAGGCAGACCGAGGGGGGTGGTGGTAGCATGTTGGTGATGGTGGGGGGGTGGGGGGAAGGGGGCGATGATAGCAGGAAGGGGGCGACAGGGGTAGGGGGTAGGTCGGTGGTGGGTGTAGACACGCCAAAATTGACGTTATGTTGATCAAATCTCATGTCGTTATGATAACGCCCCAAGTGGACTTCAATATTCCTATAACATGAAGTTTTCCATTTTTTGTGAATTTTATGCATTTTATGCATTTTTCATGATTCACGACTTGACGAAGGGCGTTACTTTCTAAATTAACGACCTGTGATGGGGCGTTTCAAAAGAAAGGATGACCATTTATGAGGGCGTCAATTCCTGGTATTATCCGTTAATTTCTGGAATTATCTACTTTCAAAATAAAAAGCTTTTTCTGAGTAACGTCCTACTTCAGGGCGTGTTTTTAAGAAACGCCGTTATCTTAGGCGTGTTCCATTAATTTCTAAACAAAGAAAGTTTTATTTCCAAATTTAAATCCAGGAAGAAACGCCCTTTCCTAGGTCGTGTTTCAAGAAACGTCTCTGTGAAGGTCGTCAATTCATGATTTGACGCCCTGTCTTAAGGCGTGTTTCACTCCAGAGTCCTTCCTTTTTCCATCTTTCCCTCACAGTTCCCTACCATCCTTGGACTCTTGCTCGATCTTGATCCTTCCCTGGATGCCTCATTACCCGTTCTTATCACTTCCTTGTTTGATCATATCCGATTGAAGCTATAAAAGAAAATCTCGTTTGATCGTGTAAAGGTTAACAACTCAAAGGGTTAACAGGCACGTTCTTCATCCTTCTCTGCATCCAATCAAGCGCCTGTTGCCTTCATCCTTTCTGCATCCGTTTAAGCATCTCCACGGTTTTTTCCCTTTACTCTCGTCAGGGAGAGCAGGGTTCTATCTGTTGTTTCGTTGTTCATCTCCTCTTAACATCTCCTCATCATCACCCAGTCGTTAATTATTCTATTGCATTAAGCATCATTTTTCATATCCTTTCCCTAGTTCCCTGCTAGGGGTTTAAAAAAAAAAACAAAAAAAGAGGTGCGCTGTTGATGCCTTTTTCATCATTTTGTGTTAGTTTGGATTGATACTATCTGCACCTTGGCTGATCCCCTCTCTTTTGTCTGTCTTTTATTGTCTTTTTTTTACAAGGTAATCAACTGAAGAGAACCCACTTCATCGGCCGGCCGATTGAAGTCGGAGGAGGAAATCCACATCCATCCCGCATCTCAATTTCCACCAGGTATACGCGATCTCTTGTTCTTCTTATTGAGGTAATCCCTCTGGCGATCACACAAATTCCCCTTGTGCACCTCGTGCATGCTTTTTCTCCCTATCATTCTATTGATTATTATTATTTTTATTCTTCGTATTTTGCTTTAAGTGGATTTTAAATAGAATCTACAAATTGGCGATCACGGTGGGACTTCCACTGTTTTCTTTATTGATTACCATCTCCATTGGCACCCTCGTGTGCCCTTTCCCCTTTGACACCCTCGTGTGTCCTCTCCCCTTAGGCACCCTCGTGTGCCCTTTCCCCTCGGTACCCTCGGTACCCTCTCCCTTATTGTGCACCCTGCACACTCCCCGGATCAGTCAATTGCTGTTTAGTAACGCCTTCCATTACGGCGTCTTTTGATTTAACGCCCCTCACAGGGACGTGTGTTATTGATTAACGCCCCCTTTCAGGGCGTGGGTTTATTGCATCTGCTGGTGTTCTGCTTACTCATCATATCGTCTGATATTTAACGCCCCTCCCAGGGACGTGTTTTATTGATTAACGCCCACTTCCAGGGCGTCTTTTACTATAACTGCTGTCTGCCGCTTGCTCATAATATTGCCTGTGGATTAACGCCCTCCCCTGAGGCGTTTCATTTCTTACCAGCGCCTTGCATTAGGGCGTTTCTTTTCATCATAACTGCCGGTAATTGCTGCTTCACATATTGTCTGTGGATTAACGCCTCCCTCAGAGGCGTTTCAGGTTTTTAGTAACGCCTATAAGCAGGGCATTTATCTGAGTTTTGACGCCCTCCAGTGGAGGCGTCCTTTCTGGATAACGCCTCACTTCAAGGCGTGTTTTCTTACCGTCTGTGAGCCCCTCACAGAGTTTAACGACAGCCACGCTGCCGTGTTTGCCTTTTGTCACGACCTACCGCAGGGCGTGTCTTTTTCTCCTCCTGTGAAAACGCCCTTCCCCAGGGCGTTTCTTTACTGTTCTTTTTCACAGATTAGCTCTGATTCATTGCTTGGCATCTATCTTGATATTATATTGCTGTTGGATTGTCTTGATTTGTTGGCTTGGTTGAGAGACCTCCTCTCTCTATCCTAGGATCCACACACCCTTCTTGGAATCGGGACTACCCTCCATTGAGCATTCCGTCTCTTTGGACCGGAAATCCCTTTTCCAAGACCTCCATAAGTCCCCGCACCCGTGGATTCCCTCACGGACGCTGGGCTGGTTGTACCCTTGAAGTACCTGGAGTTTAGAGAACCTATGCGTGGTTAAAAGGAGAGAAAAACTTAGTTGACCCGGAGGTTACACTTGGATCAAACTAGGTCTCATTTGGCAAAAGAGTGAACTTTCACAAATAATCCACTCTAATTCAAACATCAAACATTAAAATCATGCGTTTCTTGCCAACCTTGTTTGCATAAACATAGTTGGGTGATTTGATTGCTTTGTTTGGATTAAATATTTTGTGTTAGTTCCTTCATTAAACATTCTCTCTCTTAAGAATGAAACTCCGATCAGATAAAACCATCAACATGTCAGGCAACGGGTACTCTTATGATGATGAGAATGAGAACATATTTGGTCAATATGAGGACCCTCTCCAGGATTCTGTTTATTATGAGGGGAACTACCTTCCTCCTCACCCCCATTACTCACAAGTTCATGTGGTTGATACCACTACTCATGAGGCGGACCCTTCGTCTCAAGTTCCATCTTCCAATACTTCGGGGAACCCTTCCCCATCCATTAATGTCACAGATTTGATCCAGGCTCTCTCCCAGTTGGATGACTCCCAGCGGCAAGCCATTCAGGCCGCTTTAAAAGGGAAGTCGGTTCTTTCTTCTTCTTCTAATCCCCCTCCGGCCGTGAGTGGCCATCAGATTGTTAATGACCAGGCGGTCTTGCATCACCCCTCCTCTCGTCCACAAACGCCTACTGCGGCCATGCCGGCCCAGCAGGCAAGCTATTCAGCGGTTAGGCATCAATCTTTCCAACCTCCTCGGATTCTACGAACGCCTATACCGCATTCTTTTGCTCAGAATCAGGCCCCGGTCGAGCCCGATACCAACACTCTCTTGCTTCAGAAGCTGGCCAGCATGGAGGAACAGCTCAAGAAGGTTACGGCGACTAAGAATGCTCCGGAAATTTCTCTTCCTACGTTGCCAGTGTTCCATTTACCACCTTCTGAAATGCCGAATTTCCGGCGATATAATGGGACAGGCAACCCATTCATTCATTTAAAGGATTTCCGATATGAGACTTCCTTTTGGCAAGACAACAAGGCCTCCCTGGCCTACTTATTCAGGAGATCTCTTGAGGGGCCAGCCCTCGAATGGTTTTATTCTTTGGAGCCAGCTGATGCCGGCGATTTTGATGTTATTCAAAGAAAATTCTTGCAAAAGTACAGAGACCGGGTGGGACCTTCCCTTTCTGTTACAGATTTAGTTGCCGAGAAAATGAAGCCCGAGGAGGACTTCATTGTATTTGCTGATAGGTGGCGGTCTATGGCCGAGAAATTAAAGGACACATTGTCGGAACAGGAGCAAGTAAAATGGTCATTTCTAATGCAACCCCCCAATTCCGGCACATTTTGGCCATGAATCGGCTGACAACTATGGAAGAGCTCTATGAAAGAGCTCGTTATATACAAACGCAAATGAAGGACTCGCCCATCATGGGCATGTTTGAGCCGAAGCCTCGGCTATTTAAAAAGAATACAAATGTCAACAGCGGGCCCACGACTGAGGGCACTGTTACAAATGAGCAAGTTGGCGTAGTTGGCAACCCCCATAATCAAGCTAACCCACGTCCATCACCACCTCCACGACAGAACCCTCATTTTAACCCTACTCCACCATCCCAATTCGCGCCTCAGCGCTCCTTCGCTCCACCGCAAAACCAAGCCCCCCGCATAGACCCCCCAGCTCCACCACAATACCATCAAGTACCCCCACCAGCCAACTACGGCCAACAACAACAACGGAGACCGCCACTTGGCCCCAAAAGGGACCACTATCCTCCACTCCCTGAAAGTCTCCCCGATATTTTTAATGCCCTGATGGCCGCCAACTTGCTCGCCCTGCCAAGGGAAAGAACCGTGTGGCCCGCTAATGTTGACACATCCCGCTATTGTGCCTTTCATCGTGGCCCTGGTCACAACCTGGATCGTTGCTTCCACTTCAGAGATTACATCTACGATCTAAATGACCAGGGTGACATTAATTGGGATGAGATGAGACAATACATAGCCGCTATGAAAGAAAGAAGGGCTTCTCGGCAACAGCAAAATCAGCAACAACAACAGCCAGCTCCGCAGCAAGTTCAGCCACAGCAAGCTCCAGCACCCCAGCAGGATATGGGGATCGTCCGTAATCCATTGCCGGAGCACGCTCCTAATCAACACGTGAACCCTGTCACGTCTCTCTACGAGGTGGAGAGAGGGCAGGGATGGCACGAAGAAAACGCCTCTGTCGGGGCATTTCACCATGATCCAACTCAAAATCAAACTCCGCGCCTTTTGCGCACACCTCTTCTTCTTCTATTCTCCTATCGGGACGTCCCCTTTTACGCCCCGTCAATCCTTCTACCTCCACCAATTCCACGGCCTTGCCGGTTCGCTCTCTGCTTACCCGCCTACCACCTCCACAACCTACCATTCCACCTTCCACCACCAATCCCACACACGTGCCATCCAGGCCACTCCTACTCCGCTCACCGCCAGCACCCGCTACCCCCTCTACCACTCCTACACCAGCAAGAGTTCCTCCGTCATCGGTTCAACCACCTTTTGTGCCACGATCTCTCCTTATTCCACCACCTGCCAATGCTCCTCGCATTCGGATATCCCTCTCTTCTCCCACGCCCCCTGCAAGGGCACCTTCATCAAATACTCCTCCCATGCCTCCCGCGGGGGCATCTTTGTTAAACACCACTACCACGTCTCCTACGGAGGCGCCCTTTTTAGTGAATTCCCCTTTGATATCCCCTAGCAGGGTTTCTGCTACCAATATTCCTTCTTCTTCTTCCAACCCTCCTCCTAATATTGCCCCGACAGAGGCGCGCCAAGGCGTTGCACCACTCCGCAGTGGACGGATATTCCACCGTATTTTCCCCCAGAGAGAGCTAGAACCCGTGCAGGGCCACAAGAGCAAGAGCAGGAACAAGATTCAGTGCCGGGAACTCAGTATGATTTATTAAAGCACTTGGACCGCACTCCAGCCAGAATCTCCATTCTTGAATTAATCAAGAGGTCCACCACTCATCAGCTGGCCCTGAAAGAATATCTGCAGAAGGTCATGGTCAATGAGGACCTTCCCGTTGAACAGATAATTACAGTCTTGACCCCTGCCAGCAGTCAGCCGGCAATCACATTCCATGAACATGAGTTAGCACCTCTACCGGCAAGAAAATATGCCCTATGTATTACGGTTGATATCAACAAAGTGGCTGTCAAGCAATGTTTGGTAGACACCGGTGCATCTATCAATGTGTTGCCGCCGAGCACTCTGAAGCTATGCGGTATCCCTGAAAGCCAGATTCGGCCATCTACTATTACTGTCACGACATACGACAATACAAAGAAACCCCCTCTGGGTATGATTACTCTCAAAGTTAGTTTGGGCCCAGCCACCATTACAGCAGATTTTCACATTCTGGATATGGATCCGACTTTTAACGGCATTCTGGGTCGCCCTTATATTCAGCAGCTTGACGCAGTGCCCTCTACAAACCATCAGTGCCTCAAGTTTCCGCACAAGGGCCGCATTATCAAGGTGACCAGCGTGCCGATCTTGCCAGAGGAAGACATTCACGTAGCTTCATCAGTTCCTTCCATATGGCCTGCCAACAAGCCATTATTATCTGTGCTGGACGTTCCCCGTCCACGGCCGATGCTATCTGAGACTGTTACCACAGTTGCTATGACACCCCTGCCTTCTAAGGGGAAGAAGAAAAAGAACATGATTAATACCCCCGGCTGGAACATTCTATTGAAATGGGATATCAAGATGGCAAGGGCCTGGGCGCCAAGCTCCAGGGCAGGATTAGGCCTTTTAAGCCTCAAAAGATGATTGCACGAGGCGGCTTAGGCTACAAAGCACCGGGCAAGAATGAAGGAGAGCCGTGGGCCGTTATGACATCCACTTTCAAGCCAGACCGCCAGCCGCTCACCTGGACTTTAAAGACACATTTTGTCACTGGTGGCATTCAGAACAATGAGCAGACTACCGTCATTACTTCATTGCTTGATTGTCAAGATGTGCACGCCAGACAGTTTGCTCGTCACATTGCCCCACTAGCTACCTACAAAGCCCTGGAGTCTTTAAGGCCAGATAAAAGAAGAAAAATGGGCAATCCGGAATGTGACTGGTACAGGTGGTTTGACATGAATGACATCACAATCTCTCTGAGCCGCCTGTTCATGCCGATAGATCCAGAGTGGCCGCCGCTGATTCAAGAACTGATTGAAATGCCAGTAGCAATCACAGATAAAAGGCAGATGTTAAGTGATTACACAGATACTGGGGAGCCAGATGTCCCTTTTGAAGAAGGTTTTTCCGTGGATAGGCTGTGGGCCGGCCTTTTCTCCCTCACTTCTGTGCATCCATCTGTGTTGGCTTCTCTCTATTCCCGTTGGTTTGGTCACGTGCCGCGACCACCACCGATTACCATCAACTTGTCTCCCGATTCAATTCAGATTTCCCTCCCGATTGCTCCTTCGCTCCTCGAGCGATTTTCTAAAATCTCCATCTCGCCCCCGAGTGGGCCATCTTTGATTAAATCTTTCTCCAATCTTGCAATCTCCACTCCTCCTGCTATTCTCCCTTCACATTGCTTCTTACTGGAAAAAGAAAATAAAAACAAAGGAAAAGCTAAAGACGAAAAAAAAACGCCAAATCTCCAACATTCCAATCCTCCATTTCTATTGAGGAGACCTCCTATTTTTCTCCCGAGTGCGTCCCAACCCAGGGGCCGCTCTTCCAAGATTCCTTGGTAAGACTCTTCTCCCCCTCTGGTGAGGGGCCCTCCTCTGTATCACCTCCTGTATCCGCTTTTTCATCTCCTTCCCCTAGTCAAGCTAGTTGTTCCTATTCTTCCTCCTTTCCTTTAATAATAAAAATCAGGGGTTAGTTCCACATAAGAAGGCCAAGGGTAAGCAGATTCCCCGAAGATTTTTGTTGGAGTTGGCTGTCAGATGCCAAGCTTGTTTAGCAATCCCTGAGTTTGTGGAAGAACCGATCATCCTGCCGAATTAGAATATGAGGATTCTGTTGCTGCTTATGAGGGTTTGGGCGTTTATGAAATCATGAATGATGAAGACCCTATTGAAGAGGGGGAAGAAAGTTATGAAGACTATGAGGACGAGGCTGATGCCTTTGCTAGTGGCATGAGACGATTCGACGAACCATCAGCCTCTGTAGAAGAGCCAACCAAAGAAATCAATCTGGGTACTGAGGAAGACCCTAGGATTGTCCTCATCAGTAAGAATTTACCGCCCTCCGAGGAGGAGGCGCTCATTTTGGTTCTGCAAGAATACAAGGACACGTTCGCTTGGAGCTATGAAGATATGCCTGGATTAGACCCTGCGCTCGTTGAACATCGCCTTACACTTAAGCCAGGGTCTGTCCCGGTCAAACAACGGTTGAGGCGTTTCCACCCTAACATGGCTTTGAAGATGAAAGAAGAGGTCGACAAGCTCCATAAGGCTAGATTTGTTAGAGTCGTCCTCTATCCCAATTGGGTGGCTAACATTGTCCCTGTTATGAAGAAAGATGGGAAAGTTCGAATTTGCATAGACTTCCGGGACCTCAACCGGGCGTGTCCTAAAGATGACTTCCCCCTCCCTCATATTGATGTTCTGATCGACAACACGGCAGGGTTTGAAACTCTTTCATTTATGGATGGCTTTTCAGGTTACAATCAAATTCGTCTGTCTGAAGAGGATCAAGAGAAAACATCATTCACTACACCATGGGGTACATATTGCTATGTGGTTATGCCCTTTGGACTTAAGAATGCTGGAGCCACCTACCAGAGGGCTATGATGGCAATTTTTCATGACATGATTCATATTTATATCGAGGTGTATGTGGATGACCTAGTAGTGAAATCAAGGACAAGGATTGAGCACCCTGGGGTTCTGGCCAAGGTTCTACAGAGGTCACGAGAATATCAATTGAAAATGAACCCCAAGAAGTGCGTATTTGGCGTTTCTTCAGGGAAGTTGCTTGGTTTCATTGTCAGCAAGAGGGGAATTGAAGTCGATCCCAACAAGGCGAGAGCCATTAGAGATATGCCTCCTCCCAAGAATTTGAAGGAAGTTCGAGGATTAATCGGGAGGTTGCAGTTCATTCGCCGCTTCGTCTCCCAGCATTCACAAAGATGTAGGCCGTTTTACGAGCTTACCAAGCCGGGAGTCAAGTTTAATTGGGATGACAAGTGTCAGGCAGCCTTTGACGGATTGAAGGATTATTTGGCCAATCCACCTGTCCTGAGGCCGCCAATTCCAGGCAAACCACTTATTCTGTATGTTTCAGTCCTGGATGACTCTGTAGGTGCTGTCTTAGCTCAAGTGGATGAAGAAAGTAAGGAAAGGGCAGCATACTACTTATCTAAACTTCTCAACCCCTGTGAGCAGAGGTACTCAGCCATGGAGAAGACTTGTGCAGCTTTGGTTTGGGTAGTTCAGAAATTAAAACATTATTTCTAGCTCACGAGGTTCACCTCATTGCACGCATGAATCCAATCAAATTCCTCCTTGAAAAATCTGTCCTCACTGATCGATTAGCACGCTGGCAAAGCTTCCTCTCCCAGTTTGATATCACTTACATTCAACAAAAAGCTATCAAAGGTTATGCCATCGCCGAACATCTTGCTCATCACCCTCTACCTCATTTTGATCCTGTTAATTCTGAGTTCCCAGATGAAGAATTAATGTCCATTAATCAACCCCTTGATCCTATGTGGACGTTACACTTTGATGGAGCTCTTAATTCTCAAGGAAGAGGGATCGGCATGGTTCTTTTAACACCTGAAGGGGTCACCATTCCATTTGCTGCTCGGCTCACTTTCCCCGTCACCAACAATATAGCCGAGTATGAAGCTCTTTTGGCCGGTCTGCAAACCGCTCATCGATATGGTGTCACTCACTTGCGGATTGTCGGTGATAGTCAACTCATTTTGCGCCAGGTGTTGGTCAAGTGCCGCACTATCAATCCTAAGCTTAAACCCTACCAGGAACTCGCTTCAGCTTATGCCAAACTCTTTACCAAGTTAATCTTCGTTCACGTACCTCGCAGTCAGAACATTCTAGCTGATGCTCTTGCTTCTTTAGCTTCTGCCTTAGTCTTCCCCCCTGAGCGTGATTTTCATGTTCCCCTGATTCATCAGCGTGACACTCCAGCTATTAAGGATCGTGCTTTCCTTGATATTAGGGATCAGGTGCTCGAGAAGGCCAAGCAGAAAGAAACTCTTAAAGGCAAAGAGGTCATGCTTTTGGACTGGGAAGAAGAGTTGGCAGACGAAGAGAAGCCTTGGTATTATGAGATTGCCAGATACTGTAATGATCAGTCTTATCCCGAGGAAGCCACAGCAGAAGAAAGAAAGCAATTAGAAGAGTGGCTCAACGTTATACTTTGGTTGGAGGTGTGCTCTACAGAAGAGGGCTC
Source organism: Amorphophallus konjac (assembly GCA_022559845.1). NCBI lineage: Eukaryota > Viridiplantae > Streptophyta > Magnoliopsida > Alismatales > Araceae > Amorphophallus > Amorphophallus konjac. The sequence continues at coordinate 86,093,874 of CM040126.1, read as the reverse complement.
ACCGGTGTTTTATTGAGATGCCTCGATGATGATGAATCTTGGAAAGTCGTGGAAGAGGCGCATTCTGGTGTGTGTGGTGGTCATGTGAACAGCCAGATGCTAGCTAAGAAAATCCTTAGGCTAGGTTTCTATTGGCCCACTCTAGAAGATGATTGCTCTATCTATGTTGGTAGGTGTGTTAAGTGCCAACTGCACGCCGACAAGATTCATTCCCCTGCTTCTTCACTCCATCCTATGTCCTCCCCATGGCCTTTTTCCATGTGGGCTTTTGATATCATTGGACCTCTTGGTGACTCGAACCTCCTGACCAAGCAAAAATCATTCATTCTCACGGCAACGGAGTACTTCACCAAGTGGGCGGAAGCAGAAGCTTACGTGGAAATTAAAGCATCAACCGTCTGCAAATTCATCATGAAGAACATCATCACGAGGTTCGGCATCCCGAGCACCATCGTCACCGACAATGGACCTCAATTTATCTCTCAAGATCTCAAGGATCTCTGCAACAGGTATAACATTGCATTGCATCATTCTTCTCCCTATTATCCGCAGGGCAATGGCCAAGCAGAGGCAACTAACAAAACTTTGATCAAGATCGTTAAAAAGACGTGTGAGGCTAATAAATTTTCGGACTGGCCAGACAAGCTGGTTGAAGCTCTTTGGGCCTACCGTACTTCCATTCGCACTCCCACTGGGCAAACCCCTTTCGCCCTCACTTATGGGATGGAGGCAGTAGTCCCTTATGAGATTCTTATTCCCTCTCTGCGAGTACAATTGGATGAGGAGCTCTCTATTGATGAACGTCGTGATTCACTCCTTGCCCAATTGGAACTCCTAGATGAGAAGCGTCTGGTCGCCGCTGAGCATGCGCGCGTTTATCAAAATAGGCTCTCACGTTTTTACCAAAAGAAAGTAATTGAGAGAAAATTTAAAGTCGGTGAAGTGGTAATCAAGAGAATTTTTGTTAAGCCGGGTGGCCCCCGTTCAAAACTCCAACCAAATTGGGAGGGACCGTTCGTCATAAAAGAAGTCTTTCCTGGCAATGCTTATAAATTAACTAATGCTGAAGGTGAAGAGTTAACTCACCCTTGGAACGGTTTATATCTTAAGAAATACTACCCCTGATTTTCCAAAAGTCCAAAATCCAAAAAAAATGAATATTTTCCAAAATCCAACAAAAAATGAATTTTTTCCAAAAATCCCACAAAACAAAAAAATGAATATTTTCCAAATCCAAAAAAAATTAGAATATTCGCCAAAACGAAACAAAACACCAAAAAAATAGAAACTAAAAACAAACAAAAAAAGGGGGGCTTTTTGTCATGGCACACAAAAGATCAAGGCCTGAAAGGTCAAAATTCAGAATTCATTTATCAGTCTTGGTAACTTAAAATGGGGTTGACACCCGCACACACCACACGCTTTATTCTTGAACTCAAGCAGTGCAAAATCTGATAGAAAGTCAAAAACCTGACTAAAAGTGAAAGACAATACCCGTTCTTTTCTTATTCGGCCCATAAGAGAGGAAGGGAGACCTCGAGGCAGATGCGCCGAGCCTGTCCGCCGCCCTAGTAGGTGGAAGTCAAGGCCCAAAAGGAAGCAAACGCCACAAAGCCCAAGTACAATTATGTTTATTTTTCATCAATGCAAATCAATTCCCAAGTGAAAGTCAAGTTTTGAAAAGAAAAGCATGTCAAGAGGGCAAAGTCCCCGCAAGGAAAACCTTGGGCGTATGCGTGCATTACAAATGGGCAAAAAGGCAACAAATTTCCTACGCCAAAGACCGAACCCCAACAGGCATAGGGCAGGGGAGGTAACTTTACTTTGAGCATCCCAGAACCCCTTATGGGCTTTCCTTATATTTTCTTCCATCCTTTCTATGTGGTAAAGTCGCGAACTGGCAGGATGGTCAAGACGAACTTAAGAAATTGCACTGTGCGAAATCTCGAATATAAGTCAACTTTGAGCACGTCGACTCCCTTTTAATTATTCAAGAAAGATTAATGAATCCTAGATGGTGACTGTGTAGGGCCCGCGATCTGGATAGCCTTGACAATCTTGTTTGAAGTTTCATACAATTCACGCCTTTCATTAAGGCGTTTTTAATTTAATTCACGCCCTTGAGAGGGTCGTCTTTATAAAATTAACGCCCTTGTTCAGGTCGTCTTTTCGTCAAATTCCAAAATCTTTTCAAAAGTGCACGCCGTCTGCGAGGGCGTCTTTCACTTGAGTCACGACCTAATCTAAGGCACGTTTTTCAGGAAAATAACAAAAAAAATATAAATGATGCATTCTTCCTTCACATGCTTGCATTCTGCCTGTGCATATTTCCTTTTATTGTTTGCATATGTGTGCTTGCATGATGCATCTCCCCTTTATTGGTTATTTCACTTTACCTTATTTGATTAAAGGCTTGGCCCCTTGACCCGTCATTAAGGTCAGAATATTGCCACCGCTTGCTCATTGGGCAAGGGGCCAAGTCGAACAGATGAATTAACCTGTTTTATTCAAGAGAAAACCGCAGCTGCAGATACAGGGCAAAAGCAAAGTAAACACGAAGGACGTGAAAAGAAAAGTACACAAACACAAGTCCACAACCACACAAGTGCTCAGGTAACAAAAGCTCAAATCTTATATATATATATCATCATGTCTATCATGTACAGATGTGAGGGTGGAGGAGTACAAGTAAGTCTCTCAGCTCTCGCCTCCACTCTCCTCTACTCTCCTACTCTCAACCTCCTCCTCACCGTCCCGAGCTGGTGCTGGTGGAGGAGGCATGGGCCCCCGTAAAGAAGCTGGAACTCGAGCCTGGCCCCCTGCCTCACTCCTCTCTCGAAGAGAACAACCCGCAACAAAAGTGGAGCTAGTAAAGGAGTATCCTGCAGCCCGTGCTCGCTCACGTCCTCGCTGAAGACGCTCCTCGGATACTCGTAGCCGCTCCTGAGAAAGGATCAACTGAGTCCTCGAGTCGGCTAGCTCTCGCTCCCGTACTGCCACCTGCTCAAGGAACCGGGCACGCTCCGCCTGCTGAAGCTCCTGGAACTAGGCACGCTCCGCCTGCTGAAGCTCAAGGAACAAGGCACGCTCCGTCTGATGCTCCTCTCGCTCTCGGGCACGCTCACGTCTCTCCATCTCAAGAGCCACCCGCAGCTCGGCCACGTCCTGAGGAAGCTCCTCTCGTCGCCTCTGGGACCTCTCAAGCTCTGCGATCCGCTGGTCACGGATCGCCAACTCGGTACGTACCGCCCGAAGCTGAGCCACCTGCAAAAGGGTAAGCAAATCATCAATTCCATAATAAATGCAATAATTCAATAATTTAACGATGCATGATTGAATTACTCACCTGTGAGCTCGACGCTCGGAAGCCCTCGTCTACGCAAACAAGAGCAGCTCGAAGCTCTTCGGTCTGTAAGAATGAATTTTTATCAGTACACAATGCTATATTGAACTGACTGAGTTTGAGTTCAGAATTTACCCGTGAAGCAAGGTCGCGCTCCGCTGCCTCGGCTCGTGCAACCGCTCCAGCTAGCTGCTCTGATAGCGCGGTCACCTCTGCGCTAGGTCCCCTCGAGCTGGAGGCCTCCCCTGGATCTCTCCTCACTATTCCCTGCTGGGCACGCTGCATTCATTAAGATCGTCAGTGGCTAATCATCAATAATTCAACAAAAAGTTTCATTTGCATATAGAAGTAATTTAAACACTCACCAGGGTCTCTAGGTCTGCACGCGTGGCGGCCAGCTGGTCCTCCAGGCTGTGTAGGTGGGCCTGGGCGTCTATCGCCGCTATGTCCCTCGCATCCTGCATCCATAGCATGTTAGTCGCATGATAGAAACATAAGCATTTGCATTCAATTTAGAAATAAGTGCATTCATACATACCCCTAAGACCCTCATCTGGGGTCGGCCGGCGTGTACCTCCCAGTAGCGCCGGAGGTACTCGGAGCTGTCAGTCGCGTAGGAGACAACTCTGGTCCCGCCACGCTGCCAGTCGGCGTACTGCTCCTCGAACCGTACCCGCCAGTCGGTCGTCTTGGTGCGACCGCGAGTCTTCTTTCCTATGCCTCGAGGCTCTCCGACCTCGATCCACTCCTGGGGCAGGCCCAGGGTCCTCATCACCAACCGAAGCCGTAACGGCTCGATCTCGCTCAGGCAATGCAGCCATAGCTCGCACCCAAAGCGAGGTCGCCCCGATACGACCCAAGGTTGGCCCTCATCTGTCATCTCCTCGTAGGGCCTCCACCGCACCTGCATTCATACATATCATTATCATTTCATCACAATCAATTCAAATCAATTCAAAAGAAATGCATACCATTCATTCATACATACCAGCGAGGGAGGGAAGTCACGGAACTCTCTCCGTAGGACCCACAACTCGTAGTCGAGCGGGGCACCGAAGACGACCGGTAACCAGCGTCGCGCCAGAGGGAAGGATCCCTCAGCTCCGGGCCGTGGGTCAACGCGCCCCATCGGCATGTATAGGTGGCTCCACACCTGCATCCATACATTGCATTAGTAAGGCATTCACATGCATCATAATAAGAAGAGAAAAATAAAAGAAAAAAGATATGAAAATGAGAAAATTGCATACCTGAAGAAAAGGTGAGAAGCCACTGACGGTCGTCTCTCGTCCCGTCCCCGTGGACAAATCAGCCATCAAATGCGCCAGCAGCGCTGCACCCCAAGCGTAAGTGCCAACGGTCTCCAGGTCCTCCAGGATGCCCAAGAAGCGGCAGTTGATGACGTCGACTTTCGTCCCCAGTAATAATCTCCCGAGCAGCAGCAGTAGGAACCTCCTCAGGTCTCGATCCGCTCTCTCACGGTCAGTCGGGTCCTGGCAGCATGCCGCTCTCACCCCGTCGGTCAGCCGCTGTGCGAACTCACCTAGGGTCTCCCCTGACCTGTGCCTGGCATCCCCCAAACCCATCACCGTGGTCAGGTCCGTACGGAAGATGGTCCTACACTCGCTCGGCACCATGTAAACCATATCTAGCCCCAGTAACCTCTGGGCCATCTCCGTGTAGTCAGGATAGGTGAACCCGCTCACAGCCTCACCATCCACCCTCAACCCCGTAATCCTAGCCACATCCTCTAGGGTAGGAACCATATGCCCCCAGGGCATCAGGAAAGTCCGGCTCACCCTATCCCAACGCTCACGCAGAACCTGGATAAGTGCTAGGTCGGGTCTAAATGGCTCGATGGATAGGAAGGCCCCAAACCCCATAGCGTCTACCCTAACCCTCTGGAAGTCGGGGAGACCCTGGTATGCTGCCCAGACCATGACCCATGAGATGCGGGTCCTCATCAGCCCCTGCATGCATTAAAAGAAAGAATTTTGCTTAATGGTTTAATTAATCATGTATAATTGCATTTGGTTTTGTTTGAGCATGTTTTGGAAGTCACGCCCTTCCTAAGGCCGTTTCTTAGTGATTTCACGCCCTTAAAGGGGGCGTTTTATATTGAAGTAACGCCCTGGCTGAGGGCGTTTTTCATTTTTGCAACGCCGCTGTACAGGGCGTGAGCATGTGGTTAATTTCTAAAATCCTAAAAATGTTTTCAAATCACGCCGTCGGCTGGGGCGTTTTATTTTGAGGACCGTTCAGTTCAGTTGGAGAGTTTTTAAAGAGGCGCCCTCTGGTTTGGGTGTTTCTTGGTGAATAACGCCCTGGTGAGGGGCATGGCTTTCATGATTTTTAGATAATTTAAATAAAAATGACAGCATGCGAAATAATTAATGAAAACATTTAATGGGCATGGAATTCATGAAAAATCATAATTTTTGAAGAAACGACATGCTGCAGGGCGTTTTTCATGGAGGTTAATTGATTTTCAGAAAATAAAATAAATTTACGCCCTTGGTCAGGGCGTTTCATTTGTGATTAACGCCCCCGTGGGAGGCGTGTCTTTTCTGAGTTGCAGATTTTGCCCCCGAGGGCTATGGAAAATCAGGAAAAATTTAAATAAAATAAAAAAAATTGGAATTGGGGTGGGGGAACCTACCTTCTTGTGCTTCTGGGGCTGTGGCCGAGGCAATGGCCGCCTGGGCCGCCGGAGTTGACCTCGGGGAGCGATCGCCGCCGCGGGCGGTGGTCCCTCATCTTCCTCTCCTTCTTCTTCTCCACTTTCCTCTCCTTCTTCTCCTTCTTCTTCTCCGCCTTCTTCACCGGTTTCGTCGCCGGCGGCGGCCACCGCCGGTTCTTCAACCGCGACGATGGCGTGCTCCTCCACGGCGGGTTCTTCTTGGGCATGGGCGGCGTCGAGGTCAACGACCTCTGGGGCGCTCACCCTCTGGCGTTTGGCCATGGTCAGGGCTGGGGGGAATGAGAGATTGAGAGAGTGAGAGAAGAGAACGAGAGAGGGAGATCGGAGGATGGGTGGTCTCGGTTAGGGTTTGCAGAAGGGGGAAGGAAAAAACGGAAGGAAGAAGAAAGGGGCCGATGACCTTTGGGTTTCGAAAAGAAGACATGCCCCTAAGCAAGGCGTTTTTAACGGAATTCACGCCCAGGAGTTGGGCGTTTCATAAAATAAAACGACGTTGATTAAGGCGTTAATTTGTTTTGCATGGGGAATAATAACCGTCGTCAGACGCATTGAATGGGCGTTGATTGATGTGATGAAAGTCATCATGGCTGGTTTAGAGTCACGCCTCAGTGGGGGGCGTGTTATTTTTAAGAAGTGACTAAGGAAAAGGCGTTACTTTTGATGATTCAACGATTATATTCTTTGGGGTTTGAATATTCACGCCTTGTATGAAGTCGTTATTTAAGTCACGCCTACTGTACAGACGTTAACTGTGGAGGATGGGCCGATTGAAGCGCCTTGAGGTAAGGCATTCCTTCTTGAATTCACGCCCTGTGTTGAGGCGTTATTTGCAACAGAAACACAGGTTTTGGATGATTTTGATCATAATCACAGTAATATTGGCTCAATCAGAAAATAATCTTTATTGCTTTATTCGAAAGAATTCAATGACTAATGAGCCACTTTGGGCCTTAATTTTCTCAAAGAGATTACATAATTTTTCCACTGTTCTTTGTCTTCATCCAAGTCTTCTACAGGTTGATGAAGTTTGCTTAGCTTCCATAGAGCTTGAATGGTGATAGCCTCCTCCCCATCTTCATTACTGCCTAGGTCCCTTGATTTGATTGGAGGGAGATGGGAGATGTCTTCTAAGTGTTGTCTTGAAAGCCCAATTTGAGGAAGGCACCTGTGAGAGTTGTACAAGACGAAGTCTGAAGCGCCAATAAGACGAAGGTCCGTCCCGATGGAGAAGCGTGCACGAAGTTCCTGCATTTTGAATACACCCGGGGCGCAAGTAAAGAGATTCTTTGGCATTACCTTTAAGTGCTCCCTCCAATCCCCTCTCTTCTTGATTTGAGGAACCCGGTTAGTCACTCTATTGCTTATTCCTAATGAGCCGGTTATATAGGAGAGTGGGCTCTTTGAGAAAATTCTTGAAGGTTGTTGGGCTTTGTGGCATGGGTCGAATTTGAAGTGTAGATCAATCCAACTAGAGAGTGCTAGCATGCACCCGTAGATGGGCCTTCCCATGGCCGCCGAGGTGAGCCCGCTATAAAGATATGCTAGGATCGCCGGTCCAACTCTTTCTTCCTCCCATAAGCTCACCACTGCGCTCAATTGGGACTCCTCTAGAAAGTCCTCCGTGGATGGGAATAGGAGTGCTCCTGCTAAGCACACCACGAAGGCTTTGGTCACTCTTTCTATCTCCTCTTCCTCTTTAGCTTGATCCGCTCTCTTGTACACCCACGAGGCGAGCTTCAAGAGGTTAATTCCTTTAGTGACCTTGATTTGGTTCACTATATTTGGGCTAGGTATCAATGAAGTTAGCAACTCATGGGAGGAGATTGGCCTTGGCATGATGGCCATCTTTTCTTCTTCTCCTTGTTTCATCCTTTTCAAGCCTAGGATTGTCTCTACTTCTTCCAGCAAGATAGTGGCTTCGAATGTGGAAAATAAGAAAGTATGGGTGGAAGGATGCCATGTTTCAATCAATGCACCTATGGCAGCCCAATCTAGATGGATTTGGTCATAATGTTTAGCATGGGTTATCAACCCCAAGAGATGCCATCTAGCTACATATACCCTCATATCTGAAGTAAACTTGGAGAGGATGAGGGGCAACCATTTGATTCGGATGTATCTTCTAGCTCTTGGAAGGATTGGGTAATCCTGTAAAGAAGAAGCATGCAGCATGCAGTAAGCATTTGAAATATAAGATGAGGGTTCAGTAGAAAGAGGCACAGTAAAGCAACTAACAGAAAGATAGCTTACCTGGCTCAAAGCAATTCGATTGCTTATGTGCCCTTGTATTTCAGTAATCCTAGGAGCAGAAATCCTAGGTTTCTTCATCACCCTGTCCATCACTTTCTTTTGCAGAAGCATCTCGCGAAGCCGCCTGCGGATGAAGAAGAACAGAAGCAGAACGGAGGGCTTGCAGAAGAAAGAGGCAATTCGGCTGCAGAAGAGTTTCGATTGGTTTGTGAAAGGAAGCCTTCCTTTTTATAAGGATTTGAAGAGTCCTAAAGAGTCTCGAAGATAGAAGTTTGATTAGGTTGAGGACTGTGTTCTTGATTCGGAAATGGAGGTTCGTACTGAATTAACGCCTTGAGTAAGGGCGTCACTTTTTGATTTGACGACCATACCTGTGGTCGTGTTTTATGTAACGCCCTAACATGGGGCGTTTTCTTCTAAGCTTTCGTTACTGTTTACGCCTTTGAGTAGGGCGTGTTTTATATAATTAACGACCTACGGTCAGGCGTGTTTCATGATTTTAACGCCCTGTTCTTAGGCGTGTTTTTTCTGGATTGCGGATCTTTGACCTCTCCATGCTTTTGATGAACTTAAGTGCTATTATTTGATGACATTGTTTATGATTAAGCACTTATGATCATGTCATGTTCTGAATTGATGGATGAAGGCTGATAAGTTTCAAATGCAGAAGTTTTGCAGGATTCGAGACGTTTGGACCACTCATGGGAGTAACATCTCGTCACCTTGTATCTGTTTCTTGTAAGCATTGTTATTATATGATATCTACACTATTATAGTATGTCAAGGACCTTGTGGTTTTGATAAACCTGAAATTTGAGTTCCCCTTCATCAAAAACGATGACGATTTCAGGAGAATCTTGATCGCACGGATAGGCCGTTGAGTTGTTAAAGGTTTGGGACGATGGTTCCACTTTCTGAGTTGATGCGCGGACAAACGGGCCTCGGCTTAGTGTTAACTCAGAAATATGGATTCTTGACCAGATCTAGATGGCTTAGCAATATTATCATTGATTATTTTCTATTTTGAGTTTGTTTTAATCTTTTCTTTTAGCCCAGCATGCATCATGTAGGACTTTGAGTTTCATGCTGAAAATCTTCATATTATGGCAATAATGAAGTTCACTCGCTCTTGATTGAGTTGACATGAGATATTCCACTTCAAATCAAGTACTTCATTATGTTTGAAGCCGTTCAGGCTGATTCCTTGAAAGTGTCCCTTTTGTTGGATCTCTATCCCAATTCTCCTTTACTTTTCTGCAAAATTTACCTTGGTTGTAGCACGTCCACGTTGGCTGGTAACCGCTCTCCAATGGTCTTTCCCTATCGTGCCCACGCGCACACCCCTTTATTTACTTAGTTAAATCTCCTTTTATCCAACAAATCGATGTTTCCTTGGAACCACCCAGAGTTGTTTCATTCAGAATCTTGGAAAGATTTCAAATGCTTAATGTTCTGAGGCGTGTCACATCACACCTTGGCGTCTCCTTATCAGCTCATTCCACTTCATTCCTTTCATTACAATTCATTCCATTTCCGTCTCACTCCCTTGCAAAGCAGACGCCAAGGCGGGGCAGCTGTAGACACGCCAAAATTGACGTTATGTTGATCAAATCTCATGTCGTTATGATAACGCCCCAAGTGGACTTCAATATTCCTATAACATGAAGTTTTCCATTTTTTGTGAATTTTATGCATTTTATGCATTTTTCGTGATTCACGACTTGACGAAGGGCGTTACTTTCTAAATTAACGACCTGTGATGGGGCGTTTCAAAAGAAAGGACGACCATTTATGAGGGCGTCAATTCCTGGTATTATCCGTTAATTTCTGGAATTATCTACTTTCAAAATAAAAAGCTTTTTCTGAGTAACGTCCTACTTCAGGGCGTATTTTTAAGAAACGCCGTTATCTTAGGCGTGTTCCATTAATTTCTAAACAAAGAAAGTTTTATTTCCAAATTTAAATCCAGGAAGAAACGCCCTTTCCTAGGTCGTGTTTCAAGAAACGTCTCTGTGAAGGTCGTCAATTCATGATTTGACGCCCTGTCTTAAGGCGTGTTTCACTCCAGAGTCCTTCCTTTTTCCATCTTTCCCTCACAGTTCCCTACCATCCTTGGACTCTTGCTCGATCTTGATCCTTCCCTGGATGCCTCATTACCCGTTCTTATCACTTCCCTGTTTGATCATATCCGATTGAAGCTATAAAAGAAAATCTCGTTTGATCGTGTCAAAGGTTAACAACTCAAAAAGGGTTAAGAAGTTGATCATTCAACAGGCACGTTCTTCATCCTTCTCTGCATCCAATCAAGCGCCTGTTGCCTTCATCCTTTCTGCATTCGTTTAAGCATCTCCACGGTTTTTTTCCCTTTACTCTCGTCAGGGAGAGCAGGGTTCTGTCTGTTGTTTCGTTGTTCATCTCCTCTTAACATCTCATCATCATCACCCAGTCGTTAATTATTCTATTGCATTAAGCATCATTTTTCATATCCTTTCCCTAGTTCCCTGCTAGGGGTTTTAAAAAAAAAAACAAAAAAAGAGGTGCGTTGTTGATGCCTTTTTCATCATTTTGTGTTAGTTTGGATTGATACTATCTGCACCTTGGCTGATCCCCTCTCTTTTGTCTGTCTTTTATTGTCTTTTTTTTACAAGGTAATCAACTGAAGAGAACCCACTTCATCGGCCGGCCGATTGAAGTCGGAGGAGGAAATCCACATCCATCCCGCATCTCAATTTCCACCAGGTATACGCGATCTCTTGTTCTTCTTATTGAGGTAATCCCTCTGGCGATCACACAAATTCCCCTTGTGCACCTTGTGCATGCTTTTTCTCCCTATCATTCTATTGATTATTATTGTTTTTATTCTTCGTATTTTGCTTTAAGTGGATTTTAAATAGAATCTACAGTGGGGGTCCAACACGATCTGGGTGGTGACAATGACATAGAAGAGCTGACGAAATACAAATCGGATACCTAGTTTGGGCTTAGCGCTCAAAATAACATTATCCTTTTAACTTAGTTTAAAACAAACCAAGTGTAGACACGTCATTTTTGACATCATATTGAGTAAATCTCATTTCATATCATAATGCCCAAAAGTGGTTCACATTATTGACTTATTTGATTGAGTTTTTCAATGTTTATCATTTTTTGTAATTTAAAAAAATGCATCTAGGAGCACAAACGTGATTTTAGAGCTTTTTAGAAAAAGTCCAAACAGATGGACGCAAATTTCTTTAAAAAGATAAAATGCGTTCAACACAACATACATGATTCTCTTAAACGTGTCCGAGTGGTCGAGCACCAATTCAGTCATATGCCTGTAAAACACATCCAGAATGGGGGCCGTGGTCTGAAACACGTCCATGCACAGGGATGCGATTTTCAGTTGACTTAATAACCAAATATTTCAAATCATGCGCCGCATGAGTATGAAAATTGGCTCAGTACTATAGCCAATATTGTGGCAAATCGAGATTTTTCAACGCGTGTGCCACAAATTGGGATATTTGTTTTCAACATGTGCACTGCAAGGGTTTGATGAATTGGCGTGAGTGGTGCTGAGTGAACTAAAACAAGTCTGGATAGCGGGACACGCTTCTCAACCTTGTTGAAAATGAGTCCAGTTAGTTGGATGCATTCAAGCTAGCAAAATGACATCTAATAGAGTGGACGCAATTCAAACAGAAGAGTCAAAAGGTGTCCTACTGAGTGGACGCAATTAGGCCCAAGTGCCCATAAATAGGCCCTCCCTTTGAGGCATCAAGCAAGAGGAGAGAAGAGAGGGAAACATAACACACAACGTGAGAGAGCACTGGGAAGCTCGTGAAGGAGCTTGAGAGAAGAGAAGGGAGGGGCTTTTAGAGACTATGAAATCTCAAAGAAGAGAGGTCTTTTCCCCATCGTAGGTTCTCGGAGCTTTGAAGCTTGTGGAGTTCATGAAGAATCCCTCCATTCTGTCGCCAATAAGCTCTTTGCACCTTATTTTTCTATTTATTTGCTCATCTTTCATTTGTTAAGTTGCATGCATCATTTGTCATTTCCTATCATCATCATTTCTCTTCATTGAGAACTCCGTTAAGTGCATCTTCCACACAATTTTCATTCATCATATCTGTAGATGCCTAATTTTGGACATCATGCGGATCCCTAGTTAGACCATCATTTGAGTGAGACGGTCGTTTTACCCGGTTTATCGTCATTTTGTGCTTTTAAGTCCAGCCCTAACACACCTTATTGTTGGGCCACCCTTAGTTGAAGGGGCCAGAGGCCCATGGGCTGGACGGCCAAACCAATGGCCGCCCAGGCCCCTAGAAGGCAAGGGCGATGGCCGCCATCATCTCCTAGAAGGCCACTAAGATGGCCGCCCAGCTTGCTAGAAGGCCCAAGGTCTGGCCGCCCTCACCCACCTGGAAGGCCACTAGGATGGCTGCCCAGGCCCTTAGAAGGCCATAGCCCTGACTGCCCACCCCCTTATGGAAGGCCAGGACCCTGGCCGCCTTCCTGCAACAGTTTGGTCAAAGAACGTGGCCCGTTCTCTCGCCACGCTTCGCACCAACTCTCCCTCGTCGCCCACGTTCGATCACACGATGTTCGAGGATTCTAGAGCAAGCCCCGGAATACAAAACTCCTCTCTCAATCATAGAGAGGGGGGGGGGGGTTGGCAGGTTGGAGAGGGGTTGAAGAGTTTGGAGATCGAGAGGCAGGAGACCGGAGCTTAGAGGTTGATGAAACTCTCGAGCCAGGAGAAGTTGAAGCTTGGGAGCAAGACTCTGAGAGGCTCGAGGATCGTTTTGTGCCTACCCCGAATGTCACTTCTGGGTAGCCACAAGCTTGGCCACCCCGGGTTTGATCTTTCGTCCCCATTGTTTTCTGCTTCGTTTTGCAATTCACTTCCCCATTTGCATCACAACATATTAGAATTAACTAGATCCCATCGAGAGGTTTTCTACTTTAAACAAACAGGAAGGTAGGTGGTCAAAAGCCTCGACCATCCCCCCTTCCCACAACCCCTAGATAATCACACTGCCGTTTTCTCTCTTTCTACTATAGACACGTTAAAATTGACATCATTTTGAGCACATCTCCTATCGCACTATGATGCCCCATTTAACCCTCAAATCGACTTATTTGAGTGATTTTTCTCATTTTTTTGAATATTCAACTTTCCCAAGCTTTCACACATGTTTTCCTATTTTTTCAGATTTTTTTGAGATTTTTCTTTAATTTTTTGGGGCCTTTTGAAATTGGTTGCAGCCTAGAGGGCGCCAATTCTTTAAATAGTGGCAGCCCAGAGGGCGCCAATTCCTTCTTTAAATAATGGCAGCCTAGAGGGCGCCAATTCTTTAAATAGTGGCAGCCCAGAGGGCACCAATTTCTGAAACATGGCAGCCCAGAGGGCGCCAATTTCTAGCTGTGTGATTTTTGGCCTGTTTTCGAAATTCAAGAATTAGTGACACTCCGGAAGGTCGCCAATTCTTTAAATAGTGACCGTTCGGAAGGTCGCCAATTCTTTTCTTCACATTTTGACCGAAATCAGATTATATTTGATTCTGCGACCGTATCGAAGGTCGCTATTTCATAAATGGGCGCCCGTCTGGAAAGTCGCCAATTTCCTTGCTATATTTTGAGTTTTTAACTCTGTCTGAAACTCGTATTAATTTCTAATTAGCGACCACCTCATGGTCGTCAATTCTTTTCAAAATTTGAAAAGTTTGAATCTGTCTAGAAATGCTTTGGAATTAGCGACGTTTCGCGCGGGCGCCCTTTTAAATAGCGACCACCTATGTGGTCGTCATTTCTTTTAGGAATCTGAACTCCGACAGACCCTCCTTATTTCTCTCTTTTGAGCCCCTTTTCACTTGGGAAAGGAGTTCTAAGGCTTTCTAAGGTTGAAGGGACACATGGGTATGATTTATCACCTTCCAAATTCAATTAAAACATGATTTTCTAATTTCCTTTGGAATTAATTCTGAATTTCAGCCCTATAAATAAGACCCCTCTCTCCCTTGTGTTGAAGGCATCAACATTAATTCAAGGGGAGGTGATGTTGGATTGGAGGCTCAAGGAGGAAGTCTCCCACATGCTTAAAGCTTCATCCATGGAGATCTTCTTCCTCCCTTGAAGATTTGGAGCCTCTTCTTCCTTGGAGCTTCTTCCTCATTGAAGATCTTGAAGCCATCTTTGGAGAACAATCCAATAAGCCAATCCCTTTCCCTTATTCCTTTTATTCTTTTCATGCATATTAATTAGTTCATGCATCATACTTCTTTATTATTCCTTTCATCTTCTCAACCACGTTGAGACTTCCTTTTGTGCAACACTTGCACCCTCCCATATTTGCTTCATCATATCATCATGCCTTTATCCACCCATTTGCATAGGAGTTTAGTGCCAAGGCACCAACAAGGTGTGTTCACATCCATGCTTTCCATGTTCACATTTATATTTGGATTCGATGCTACACATCTTTGATTTCTAATCAATTTCTTTTGTTGGTGTCATTTATTTTGCAAGGGTAATCAAACAAAGAGAAACTCTCTTCATCGGTCGGCCGATAGAAAGAGAAGGTGACTCTCACAATCTCCCCGCACTTTAAAGGTATTTATTCGCGATCCCTCCATATTCTTTATTGTTATATATTTGAGGCCCTCGCGTCTCTGGCGATCACCCTCCATCCTATTAGCATCCCACGTATGCTCCCACTTCTCTTTTTCCCACATTCTTCATTAGCACATTCTATCCTTATTCTTTTTGTTTCTTTCTAAGTGAATTTTAAATAGATCTACATCTACTTGTCATTAGAACTCTTACTTCACTTCACAGAACTAATGGCATCTTTTCTTTTGTTTTTGTGAGCTTTTATCATTATTTGTAGGACCTTTGGCATCTTGGGACGTAGCAGGGCTCTCTGCCCTTGGCCGACCGCGGATGGAGAAGACAGGGCCCTATAATCTCTCTGCTCGAAGGCACTCCTTCGCGATCACATCATTCTTGTGAGGTTCAGGTAATAACCTCTGGCAATAACATTGTTCTATCTATTCTAACCTGTATGTTGTAGGAATGTAGATGAACAGATGGGCATTCTTCTCTTATAGCCTTGTCGGGGTACAAATGCCAGGCCAACAAACCACCACCATCATCGGCGAATCGCCAACAAACGACCACTACGGCCAATTTTTGGCGCCTACACCTATAACACGGTCACAAACCTCACGGGATGTCCAAGACATCCACGGGACCAAGGGCTTACCAAGGGGTCGAAGTGAAAACAACTTGAGGCCAAACTGACGTGAAAAGAGCACTCTGGGCAGGTGGCGGTCACTCCATGGCCGCTACCTGATAGCCTAGGCAGGTGGTGGTCTCAACAGGACCGCCACTTGCCGAACCAGATAGGCAGGAGGCGGTCTTCCCAGGGCCGCCTCTTGTAGAGGGTGGTCCTCACAGGGCCACATCTTGAAGGTGGCGGTCATGGCCAGACCGCAATCTCCAATCTACCCCGAAAATGCTAATATCACCTCCTGATTGTGGTCCTCGCCTGACCTTTACCTTCAGAAGGCGGTCAGTCGCAAGACCACAAATAGGAACCGACCTAAACTGACTTAAAAAATAAATGGCGGTCTCCCAAGGGCTGCCTCTTCATCCAGAAACAAGTGGCGGTCTCTGATACGACCGCTACTTCGTTTCAAGTCGGGTTTCACGAATCCACGTAGAAAACCTCCGTTCCACGCCCCAATCATCCAAAAATGATGGGGAAACAATTATAGACTCAATATCAACTTTCAACAAGCCATAAGGGGCCAAACAAACCACAAAATGGCTAAGAAATGGGTGATTTTCACAAATCAACCAAAATCGACTCACATGGGCATCCGACCTCATACTGGCCCCAAAAATATAGCCAAACTGGCAGGAATTGAATCCCGACATTCCAGGGGTTCAAATTCTACCATTTTAATCGAAAACCATCACTTGGAATGGTGATTTTGCCTCACACCCCCAAAACATGCATTTTCTCTTAAAATAGGAAAACCCCATCAAACTCGCGCTAATCGGCACGAAATCGCGAGGGAATGCAGGAAACTGGTAGAGCATCCATCCCCCTACCTCCACCGAATATCTCAAGCGTCAAAAAGGCCAAATCCATGCCGAAACCATCACACGAACCCCGCCTAAGCTTTGAATCAACAGAACGGGATCGCTCCAACACCACACCCCGATTCTCGTGCCATCACTCTCCTGGTCATCTCCACAGCGTCCCCGCCTCGTCCACCTCCGCCACGGTCAGCTGCCCGGGGAGAAGGGAAGAGAGGAGAGTGAGAATGGAGGGAGAGAGTGAGAGACGTGAGAGATGAGAGAGGAGAGAGGGTGAGGGTTAAATAGGAAAAACAAATTAAGAAATTACGAATATTTCTTAAATCCGATTTTTGGCCCGAAATTTCATAAACTCAGAAAAATACAAAAAAATAATGTCTGCGATCCTCGGAAAGAGCACAACGCACCTGAAGCGTCCCGGAGTCTCGAAACTCAATGGTTCACTCTCCACAGGGTTCCGCATGTTACATAGCAGAAAAACCCGAGTGGATTGTAAAACACGATTCGGGACCCACGAAAGCACTTCGAAAGCTCTTAGATTCCGATCCGAAGGATCCAGGGCATTACATCCTCCCCTCCTTAAGAAATTTCATCCTCGAAATTTAAGGAACCAACAAGGAACAGGGAAGAACAACCCAATCAGCTGGCAACACTCTCAAAGCTCCAGCCGAACCTTAGACACCAAAAACATGAAAACTCAATTCTCAAAAACATGATTCAGAGGAACACTGCCAGACTATGATCACAAGCACAATCATCATGCTCCGAATCTTAAAGCACATCGATCCACAGAATGGGCATGGCACAGAAAGGAATACAAGTCGGGCACCTCCAAATCATGGCATCATCGCTACCATCTTACATATGAAAGAGACACGACCCATGCCACGACACAGCCACTACTAAAATCTCACACTCGGCGGACAACACAAGCATCAGCTCTCATGAGGAAGACAATCATCTCAGTTGACTACTACACCCATCGACTTCCGTGCCAAAATAATAACCAAAACTGGCACGCAGAATGCCAATGTCACCGCTGGACAAAAAACACAATCCAACACACAACAACACCTGCCAATCCCCGGATCCATTCTCAACACAGAACCATAGGACACAACCACGACTGGGTCACATCAACGCATAATCACAGCTGACCACATGGCTTATCGTGCCAGCCGGTTGTAGCTTACCAACAAGGACCCATAACAACCTCTCAGAAAATACATCTCTAGGATCATGATCACGTCTCGAGAGCACAACTTCCAACAGATACAAAAAAGGGGTACTCATCAAGCACATTCGCTGACATATTTCCCCTAATTCTCAAACTCGCCACTGCCAACAACTACAATGCCTTGAACAAATGGCACGGCAACCAACATCATCAAGGAGCACATAGCCAAGACAATGTCACACCGAGGAAGCAATCCTCTTGGCTGGTCCGAATCTTTCAACCCTACGATCCTCGACCTGTGGGTTATGAGCCCACACACTTCCACTGTGCACTCAACACAACGCACACAAGCATCACAGACAACTCGGCATCCGCATCTCAGCACACCTCTCGGCGCCATCGTAATTCACCAAACTGTAATATACCACGCCTCGAGCACTGATCCTGGTAACTACTGATCACAAGTTGCCATTATGCAAACCATCGTGCCAAGAGCCACAACACAAACCACAAAGAGCACCTACCTCAGCTCATCCTCAGCCCCCGAAACAATGTTGAACCTTCACATCTCAACAGCCACCTCGCACGGCACGTCGAGCATGGTGCACAATGGCCCCCAATTCCAAAACCAAGCCACCGCCAAACGATAACAAGATCTGATTCAGAACCAACACAGCCCGCACATAAGCAGACACGCAGGACTAAGGGCTCACCGAGACAGCAGTTCCAAAGCTTACCCCAAAGTAATGCCACAAGACAAGATGAGAAAGATCAAGCTCGACTAACAACATCTCACTAGGAAGTAAATCCTTAGCTTGCCCGAACACTCTCTCAATCAAGGCATTCAAATGACCACCTAAAACAACAACCTTAACACCTCAGGGGCTGACTAAACCTCAAGCTGGGATGGCCAAAACGACATTAATTTCCATCGGAGAACATGCACAACCACTACACCATCAATAATTCCCATCAAGCACCTGATCACATCACAGAAAATCTCAAATGCCGCACCACAGACTCACGCCTGCCAACAACCTCTTCTCAGCGCAGCACAACAGAGACCACGACCTTGAAGAAAGATGACTCTCCATCACATTCTTCGGGTCCCGCACCAACATTCAGGCGAACACAAAACCACCTTCACAGTGCCAACACAGCACACACAAGCTCTCATGTGAGAAGCAAAACGGTAAAGAAACTCAAAACCTATGCCAGATGCTGACTGTACTGGACCTCATGGACTCGGATTACTGTAATATGTCAAATTCCCATGTACTTTCCACACATCTCACTCTGATACCATCTGTGACAACCCAGAACCCGGATACCAGGTAAACCTGATACCACTTGGATCCTGAGAGGCCGCCCAAGAGCTGTAAGGCTCCGAAGGGAAAGGAAGGTGTGTGTGTGGGTACATTGAACTTCAAGATAAAGCAATAAACAATTATATCACTATGATCAGGACTGTTAAATTAACAAAAACAAAATTACATTTTCAATTAAATAAATTAACTATAGCAGCTAAAGACAAGCTACAATAGAACTAACAGAGCCCACTCCATCTAAAGTATAGTCCACAGGAAAGAGAAACGTACTCTAAAGTCGGGGGAAGCCCAACACTGGCAAAGGTAGCACTAAGAACCACCGCACTGCACCTCCAAAGCACAAGGAAGAATAGCTACACCTGAAAAGTCAGGGGTGAGCCTCGTCTCACTGGTTTAGTAGGGGTCCCGCGGATCCCCACCTTGAAACAAAAGCAGTAAACAGCAGTGCTAAACAATAGTAATAGCAACAATAACAGGAGTAACAACAACAACGAAGTAACGGCCGTAACGACTGTAGATATCTTTTTTTTAATCTAAAGAAAGGTGTGTGTGTGTGTGTGTGTGTGTGTGTGTGTGTGTGTGTGTGTGTGTGTGTGTGTGTGTGTGTGTGTGTGTGTGTGTGTGTGTGTGTGTGTGTGTGTGTGTGAATGGATATAGCTATTGTGGCATTAAATGGAACATGTAGGGAAACAAATAACGCATTAAAACTAATCACCCATGACACTATCAGATCGTGATCGCCACCAAGATGAATAGTGCGAAGAGAGGCGCACTACGTACCTTGGAAAAATAAGTGGATGAGGATACTCACCAACCAAGACAGCGCTGGTGCAGGATGAAGATGGTCTTCTGACGACCGCTGAAGGGTGAAGATGGCCGGACGATAGGCCGCTACCAGCACTGAAGCAGAGCGCGTGAACAAGGCCTGGGTGTAGAACTTGGACGGTCTTCAATCGGCCGCAAGCAGAAGAGATATGGTCTGAGGAAGACCGCTATCTCTGGTAGACGGTCGGAGGTAGACCGCAAAGGCTTCTAGAACTCGAGCCTGGGAACTCGATCCTCCACCCCTTCTGGCCGGCCAAGAGGGGTGTGCCTCACGCTGAAACACCTGCTGACCTGCAAGATAGCACAAATGATAGAAGAAAATGACCCAAATTAGTTTATGGAAGTGCAGTATCTATAAACGGGAACAATGAATGGAACACATAATTAAAAGGGGAAATACCTGGGGGTTTTGGGTTTTTAACCCCTATGGGACGTGGAAAACAATAGGAGGGTGAAAAGATGCTTGAATGCCAGTGAAAAATGTAGAGAAAAACGAAGGAGAATGGTGATGAAATGACTAAAAGACGTGACCAAAACGACTTAAACTATGACTCAAAACGGGACGGAAATGGACTACTCCCTAGACCAAAGGCTTAGAGGACGTAGATATCCTTTCTCCCTGACTGGATTATGCTATGAAAAGCGGCAGCTGTAAGACCCCAGAATTTTTATAAATTATTTTTGATATATTTAATTATTTTCTAAGAATTTTAAAGACCCAAAAGGATTAATAAATAAATAATAGATTAAATCAATCATTATAAGGCCCAATTTATGTTAAGTAATTAATCTAGCTTTGATAATTGAAACCCAAAAGGTCTAAGGACCAAGCATATTAAGTTTGGCCCATATTCTAGAAAGCTATTTAGCCTATTTATGGACAAATACTATTTTTTATAGATAATAAATGGATAATTAACAAAAGAGTTTGAGTTATGTTGAATTCTGTGCACGTTGGATGTGGCGGTCTATCGTGCGACCGCCACAGCCATGTAACGCACCAGTCTTGATGCGTTACACCCTGTCAGTTCTGTGAATGGAAGAACGAGTAGAAAGATTGGATCTATGGGATCCTATCTATAAGAGACCTAATTGGGAGAACTTGTAAGGTTACTAAGGACTCTTAGGGACCAGGTTCTGGCAAATTAAGGACTCTAGAATTGATCTAATCCTCAAACCCTAGCCAAAACCCTATAAATAGGACCTAGTTCTGAACTGAGCGACCCTTACTTTTGGCTCGTGAAGAAACAAGGTAAGGAGTCATAATTTTGGATAAGTTCTTTAGGAGAATTTGTTTAGTATACTTTAGACTAATAATTCTCCAAATTTCGTGCTAGGAGATCAACCAACCAAAGAGATAGAAGCTTCCAAAGTCGCTGATTCAGTCATAGCAGCTCAGAATTCAGAGCAAAAGATCCCTGAAGATCAAGAGATTAGGACGTCTAAACGAGAAAATTAGAGTTCAACCCTTTAGAACTTTTTGTTCACCTTAGTTTCAGCTTCTTACCCTCAAAATTTCATGTCCTTAGGTCAAGCGATTGGAGAGATAGAGCGACGTGAAGTTGTTAAAAAACCTTAGGAAGGGAAGAACTAGGGCGTGTCTTGCAGTCCCAAATTGGAAGATTAAAACTCATTTAAGAGGTAGGTCATCTCATGATTGGAAAAAACATCTTGTTAGGGATAAAAGCTCTCTAGTTTTGATTGATTTCATACATGATAGATCATAAATTTCATGTTTTAATAGTTCTATGCATACATGTATACTCTTAACCCTAACTAAGTTAAAAAGGAACTCTCTTGTCAAATTCACAGAAAACCCATGCATACTAGTAGGTTAGCCATCATTCTATCATGTGGAAGTTTATATATGATTTTCAGACATGATGTAAGTTGAACCCTTAGATTTTTTATATCTTTTCTGCCAGCAGACGATCTGACGCATTAAGGTAAGACCGCCACAGTTATCTAACGGCCTTACAACAAGCCGTCACAGCTTCTGTTATTTTTAAATTTCTCTGTTATCTCTGACGGCCCAGACTCAGTGCGTTACAACACTATAACGGTCCCACGATAAACCGTCACAATCACTGTGACGCCCCCATTCTCGACCGTCAGAGTAACTATAGACAGAATTGAAGAATAGTCACATTAACTTATAAATATGCCTAGTTATCTAAGTTTTGACATGTTGACATGACTTTAAATTTATTACTTGGTTCAAGATAAGTATCGCATGTTCAAAGCATCTGGAATTATTTTAGGGATATGTTAATTTCATGCCAAAGCACTATAGTTTGTATTAACTCCATGATTTTAAATGATGTATTGACGGAGTTTTATCTTGGTTTCCCGTTGCTACATTCTCTCTCTATCAATAGAGTCATTCTTTAAGTACATGGCACATATTCCGGTATGTTGTCCATTAGTTCACACTTTACACTATAGGAACATTATTCTTAGACTTGAGGACCTCTCTATTGGATATTCCTTCCAATAGACTAGGAAATCTTATTTCAAGGCCTCCGTAATTCTCTGCGAGCCTGGGATTCCCACTAGGACGCCGAGTTGGTTGTACCATTAAAACCTAATTGATTAGAAAGCACTATCGATGTTTGCTGGTTCTAGCAATGTAACAAACCTATATTGGACCGTCAGGCGCATGTAACGGCCCAATATACAACCGTCACATTTAGCTGAGTCCAATTACTGTTTCTGGATTCAGTCTTTCTAACGGATCAAGGCTCGACCGTCACGTTAACATAACGGCCCAGTACAAGACCGTCACATTGAATTGAGTCTATTTTCTTCTTTCGGGATTCAGACCATTGTAACGGCCCAACACTGGACCGTCACATGAGTGTAACGGCCAGTATTAGACCGTCACAATGCTTGAATACGTTAACCCAAGGTTTGACCCATGGGTTGATATTCTAAGGTTCCTAGATGGCTTGATAATGGTCTAGGACTTATCATATCGATCAAGAAACTTAATATAATGAATGGAAGTTAAAGAAATGTACCGTTATGCTACCGATTTATTTCTATAAGCATAACCTTGTTTAAGTCATTCTTGACTCTCGCATTATTAAATTGAAGCATTCATTCATTGAATAGTGTTATCATGAACTTATTGAATTGTACATTCCTAGCCATACTTTATTGTTACATGCGTGGAAGTAGCTTGATTTTTACTTGAAGATGCGATCGAGTATTGATTGTGTTCAAGGGCTCTATGCTAGTCCCCTCGGCTGATTGTCGAAAATATACTATTATAAACCATGGGGTATGATGCTACTGGTGTCGCATTGCGCTGGGAGTACTTTCTCTATAAATAAGTGAAGATCCACGATACGGCACAACATGACTTTCTTGCTTGATATTCCACATAAATTCACGAAGTACTTGCTCATAAGAAAAAGATACTGGAGTGGTGATTATGTGACATTGCTAGTACATTATCGTTACATTCTTGTTCATGAAAGGCCAATAACATGTTCTTGTTACATTGTTTCTAGTTCATTCTTGCTCTCATTCTATCTTACATGATCATCTTGTTACTTTGGTGTAACCGTGTGATTGATCGCATTCGCATGATTTTACCTTATTTCTTTAGAGCTAAAATGCTAATTACTTAAATAGTGCTAATCATGTTGATGCAAAGATACCTACTGGGTAAGTGTGCTCATTACCTATTTTCATTCTTTTCAGGAAATGAAAGTGATTCGAATTTGGATTCGGGTTATACAAGTAGCGGGTCCGAGAGCGAATGAAAGTGTTGTCAAGATGAGAGTAAAGACTTAGGAAGTCTACAATGTTTAGATTGAGTCTATGTAATTTTTTATTTCTTGAGTGTAACATGATGAAGATAAGTTGAATTAGTGGTTGTATTTGAATATTTGATTATTATGAAATAAATTTGGAGTTTGAGTAAATATTGTGCAATTGCATTTACGTGTGTGATTATCTTGCGCTCTGATCACTCTTGCTTGCAAGAGTCCTACCATGCCGGCTGTTCACGTTTCTCGAGCGATTCTTCCACTGTCATAAAGGCTCGGGGCATGACAGCAGCACTTCAACGCGAACTCTGAATCCCCCCTCGAGGCCATTAGCCAAGGGTTCTATTTATAGACCATTGAAACCCTAGCTCGAATGGAGGGCTTTTAGGCAGGAATTAGACTTGGATTATTTTGAATAAAATGAATATAAAACTCCCAGTCGCCAACAGGATCAAACGACGCCAAATTTGGCTGAGAATTCGTGGAGAAATCTGCAGATCAAGTAACCAATTTGACCACGGATTGAGAGGAAAATCGCCCGTCGACGCAGGAATCTCGGCTGATAGAAACGGTCCATCGATAGACCGCCCTGGATGCTAAGAGGCCCATCGGCCGACCGCTACTCTCATAGCCGTTAAAAAAAATAAAAAATTAGATAAATATGCTCATTTATCCAAAGACCAAGTCAAACTGGGATTCTCGCCAAGTAGAAATGGTCCTTGATAGACCGCCATCTCTATGGGATCGTCTATCAGGAGACCGTTTACAAAAACCACAGGTCAATGCATAAAAAATTAGGTCAATGCAGAGAAGAGTCAGGTCTACGCAGAAAAAGGACAGGTCGACGCAGACGAGGAAAAAATAGTCATCCAATAGACCGCCACCTTCATGGAACGGTCTATCGTGAGACCGTTATTAAAGTGGCTGTTTGAAAAGAGAATAAGAGATAAATATGCATACTTAGCCCAGAGCCTAGTCAAACCAAGTTCCGTTAGGCCCAAACTCAAGAAAACACGGGAGCAAGTCCAACCAGGGAGAAAGATGCCCATAAAATAGGCCCAAAAACCATCGAGAAATGGCCCAATGAATGACAGACAACTTGGGACATCATAAATTAAGGCAAGAAAAAGACTCAACTTGAAGGTATAAAACGGGTGTCAACAGATGCCCCTCCTTAACGTCCTCTTTGCATGGGAGCGAGCGGAGGTGAAGCAAAGGCAAAATGGAAACATGGAGACGAAGTGAAAATGTAGCGGAATGG
The DNA here is from genome assembly GCA_022559845.1 of Amorphophallus konjac. Lineage (NCBI taxonomy): Eukaryota > Viridiplantae > Streptophyta > Magnoliopsida > Alismatales > Araceae > Amorphophallus > Amorphophallus konjac. The sequence goes on along the minus strand of CM040126.1, from coordinate 86,069,122 downwards.
ACTAAAAAGTGGGCGTTAAGGCAAATGACACCCGTCCTTCACCAACAAGCGATAGGAACCTTCTGGAAAACTCTGAACCAGTCACACGGAATGATTGGACCAAAATGACACCATCTGGAGGAACTAACTAACAATAGACGGAAAGGAAACATGATCAACCTCATCAGGGGACACAATCCACGGACCAATGAGGGGATCAAAATAAGCAGTGACAAAAAATAAAAGGAAGCAAAGTAAACTCCAGAAAGGGACTCTTAACCAACCAAACAAGCGAATGGACCGAAGAAAGCCTTCCGACTCTGAATGGAATAATCTTCCTTACCCAAGACCATGAATGCAATCATCCATCATCAATGAGACACTTTAGACAGATTATGGGTCATGAATGCTCAAAAATGCATATAATGCATGCTGGGCTAAAATAAAGAAATCATTAAAATGAATGCAAAGAAAAATAAAATATAAAATACTCGAGAATAATATTGTTAGATTGGATTAATCAGGGTCATGACACTATCTGCAACCACGGCGTGCAGAATAGAACCATCGTCCCCTAATTCCACAAACCTAACGGCCTAACCAACGATTAAACATGTGCACCTAGATCATCATCATTTTTAGTAAAGGGGAACATCAAATCCCAGAACACATGAATGACCAGCCGGTTCTCAAGATAATATGGCATAAATACCATATAGTAATGCATTAAGGGATAAGGGATGCGAAATACTTGCCTGACTTACCTGCCAGATTGAGAGCATGGCATGTAGCATGGCAGGACAAAACATCATCATAGATTGTGCAATTGAACATTAGATTAGATAGCCAAAATGTAAACATGCATAAAAATCAATTAACAGAGGGCATAGGCATGAGTTAATCATGACAACACAACAAAATGGGGCATTCAAAATAAAATGGTCCAAGCATGACCGCCTCAACCTTAAAAAAGGTCGTAGGAAGGACCGCACCACACAACTGAATGGCTACTCGGTTCTCTGCATGAACTCACAAAGACGACCATGCCTCGACCGTTTATAAGATATAAGTGGTTGAGCAATAGACCACTTAATGACCTTCGAATTCAAAAAAAAAGAAAACTAACCCTTCTTCATCTCCCTCGCCCCATTCGAACACGAATCGACACCTTCCCTCTTTCTCCCCCCACCGAGAGCCACCGTGCCACCCTTCGTCCTTTCTCCCCCACCGTGAGACCTTCTTCCCCCTAGCTTATCCCTCTCACATACCCGGATGTGCATTAAGAAGCAAGTTTTGAAACGCTTTGCCTATCGGATGGCCGGAGAGGAAGGAGCCACGCCGCCTCCGCCGATCCCTTCGAAGGAGGTAGCGTCGCCACCGACTGGGGTTGAAGGAGCAGGGCCTTCCACGGCCACTGGAGCACTTCAGGAGGCCGTAATGCAGTCGGAGGGCGAGGAGGAGGCGGCGACGATCGAGAAACCGGCCAAGGGAGCCTCATCAGTCGAGGTAGGCCACCGAAAAAAACCTTTAATTCTTGAATTTATAATGATGCATGGGGTTTAGATGAGGATAGAGGGGTCACACCTGTTGTATCTTTGCTGTTTTGATGTTGACGTTTTGATGATGTCAGACATTTTAGTATAAAAATATTGGTTTATCTATTTTAAGCTAAAACACTGTTAGCATTAGTGTACATGCACAACTAAGGTCAGTGTTAGTTGTGTTCTTACACAACTGAAGTCGATGCTAGTTGTAGTACATGAACAGCTAGGATCGGTGTTAGTTGTGCTCTTACACAACTGAGGTCGATGCTAGTTGTAGTACATGCATAGCTAGGGTCGGTGTTAGTTGTATTCTTACACAACTAAGGTCAATGCTTGTTGCACTTCATGCGTAGATGAGGTCGATGCTAGCTGCACTTCATGCATACACAAGTCGACGCTAGTATTGAGTCTGCTGTATCTAAGGTCGATGGTAGCATCTCATATATTGCATTCAAGGGTCAGTGCTAGTTGTGTTTTTCACATAGCCAAGGTCGATGCTAGCATCTCATATTTTGCATTAAGGGTTGGTGGTAGTAGCACCTTCTGCTGACAAAGTCGGTGCACATTTTGACATCCAACATACTTGAAGTCGGTGCATACCATGTTTATTCATACTCTAAGGTCGGTTTCCAAGGTCCGAGCATGTTTCGGGTCTATGTTTAATGAAGTCTATGCAGGTTTTCACATATGCAAGATGAAGTCTATGCATGTTTGCATACAATGCATTATAAGTCTGTGCATGTTTTGCATACAACGCATCATAAGTCTGTGCGTGTTTTGGTTACAATGACTTAAGGTCGATGCTACTTCATTTGTCACATGAATAAGGTCGATGCATGCTGCTGAAGGTCAGTGCACTTGAAGAATAAGGTCAATGCTACCTTAGTTATTTCAGAACTAAGGTCGATGTTATCTCTGATAGAAGGTCAATGCTACTGAACAACACATGTGAATCAAGGATGAAAGCATCATGTGAGGTCGAACTAAGAATGGGCACATGTTCTCAGAATGGCAGGATGCTGGCACATGGACCCAGGGAGCGAATGATGGGCACGTGATCCAAGGCACTTTTTTAGAGGAACATTCTCATCCCTGCCACGTGGACCAATGGGGTTTCAGTAGGTTTTATCTACTACATCCATACGGTGGCCCTGTTCCCTATATATAGGGTGCCTTGCCACTCGAAGAAAGGGCTGACGCTGCCGAAGCGTATTCCCTTTGCATACTCAGAGAGAGCGAGCTTCCCCCAAAGAAAAAAAATGAGAGAGCCTCCCCCAAATCAAAAAACTTCGTGAGGATCATTCTTTAGGAAGATAGATCGGAGAGCAGTTAGCCGTTACATCTGAAATTGCTTCATTGAAGCTAAATTTTCCTTTGTATTTTCAATTTATGTTTTTCTTTGCTTTCCAGTTTCTGGATTTGGTTTTTGGTTCCCTCTAAGTGTTCTTGGAGGAAGGGAGACACCGTCTCCGGTTGCGAGTGACTTGGGGTTACTTGTGGGTTCCCTCTGGTTCTGAGGAAGGGAGAAAGGGTTCTCCGGTTTCTGGACTTGTGGTTTGCAAGACCAGGTCGCATGTTCTGTGGATACAGGATCTGAGTTGAGGGATTTGTCTCCCTCTGGTTTCAAGCTGTTTGGCAGCCTGTGTTGCAGACTCAGTCTGCTTGGCTCTAGCCAGTGCTTGTGGAATCCTCGCTTGGTTTAAGCGAGGGTAGATTGCGGGTAGCAATCGAACCACCTAAAAACTCTTCTGTCCATTTCGTGTGGTTTGCTTGGTTACTCCAAAGATTGCTTGTGCTGTCTTACAGTATTCATGAGGTATATTAAAAGACGCAACCCAAACGATAGGTCATGCCTATCTGGAGGATTGCCATCTTGTGTGAGGAGACTCTAGGGTCCGATCTCTGCCTTGTATCCTTAGCACCCATATGGTTTCTCTATTGGGCCGTCTTTCTGCTCCAACAGTCTTCTTCTCTAATCGTTTAGCAGATCTACCATTTGCCCACTCCTAGTGAGCTTGCTAATTGTTTGATATTTGTTTCCATCCAAGACTGATCTCTCGAGCTGGTTCAGTTAATTTCTCTTATCTGTGGGGTGTTTTTGTTTGTTGTGTTTAAAGCTTCATCGATTTAATTCCTTGTTGTCAAAATTGGGAGTGATCTATTCATCACCCCTTCTCGCTCACATCAATTTTCTACATATGAATTGGTATCAGAGCAAGTTACCCAACATGTGGTCTAAGGACTAGGGTAGACCTGGGTCTAACAATCTTTGCAGCTTCATTGTCAAGGGACATTCGATTAACCATCCTCCTCTTTTTGATGGTGTCAATTATCTTTATTGGAAGAACATGATGGAGGTGTTCTTAAGAGCGAATAGTCATGAACTCTAGAAAGTGATCCCCTCAGGACCGTTCGAGCTTCCAGGCGATGAGGATACGTGGTCAACGGAACAGGTCAGACTTTCCACCGTGAACTGGATAACAATGAACATAATGCAGTGCGCGGTCCATCCAGAGGAGTATTGATGTGATTCCACCTTTGGGGTGGCAGCAACTAGACAAATACCCTCGGACTTATCCAACACAAGCACAATTCACAAATTAGAGACTATCGTAGATGGTCGCTCACCGATGCGCACGCTCAACCCAAGGGTGACTCGGTGATACCAAGTTGAGGGTGGTGGGACTAGACCCTTGCTGGTAGAGGGCCATCAAGGCTAAGAATGTGTTCCCCCCCAAAGATATGGAAGCCCGAAGTGATGGGCTGACCGAGTGCCACAAGGGACTCGGATCACTCTCTCCCTCCACGGTGGTCACTCGAAAGCGAGGGTGCTTTAGGACCGAGCGCTCTCTTACACTCCAGTGGAGCATTGGCGGATATTAATTGAACAAGCACTAGGATATGAGCAAGGGTTGAGTGATTATCTGGCCGGTTTGAAGAAATCGACCCTGGTCGGAGACGTGGGCAAGCGGGGAAGTGTGGTTTCCCCGCACACTGCATCGATGAAGCTTCTCCCTGTTTAAACGATTACATGCACTTCTCCTCACGCAGGAGGGTTGGACAAGGGGTGGGGAGCTGAGTGATTACAACAAACACTACCTCCTGCAGGGAGGGGCTTTAAGCCGGCAAGGCGGGGTGGGGAATGCCGAAGTAGAAGAGAACCTGCGGTTCTGTCCGCTCAGTCTTGGCATGACAGGGGTTCGCTGATGGTGCCGCCACGGATCCGTCCGAAGTCATAAGTGGGCAAGACCAGCACCAAAACTTCCTGGGTTGGCCCAGGAAGGCTTCAGAATTTTTGGAGAATTTAGAGTGGTCGCCGGAGGCTGAAGAAGGCTCTTGAACTGGACCCCTTGGTTCAGCTTCTGTTTGTTCCAGAATCAAAGGCACCAGAAGACGTCCTCGCTCCAAGTGACTCCGAGCTTAGAAGGCAACGCAGCTTATATCGATACGACCGTGGGAGGGTCGTATTCGAGCAGCAACCAGAAAGAATGCCAGAGGAGGTCGGAGCAGAGAGATAGGGCCCGTAGAGTGAAGGGGTGTCGGTCAGGCCCTGACTGAATTGATCTGCGCACCTGGGGATGAATAAATGGAACGGGGAGCTCCGAACTCCGAACGATGCTTCGCTTACTGCGTTGGACAGAGGACTGATAGTATCTCGTCTCGGTCAAGTGGCGCACCAAGGAGAACAGGGATCTGGCCGCATGAGCTTCTGCATTGTGGTTCTGATCTCCACCTGGATGCCGGACGCGCAGCCTGACAAGAATGAACCTCCTGGGCAGCTCCGAACTCGGATTGAGGCGGGATCGCCTCGCCTATGAAGCTGACTTGATGATATTTCTAGAAATATAGGGCTTGCAACCAGGAACTCTGAGTTGCTATAATGGTCAAACCTGAAACTTGTGGCTCTACTACTGCCTACGAATTGGACAGTGCAGGGTGGTGATAAATGAAGATAGGGGTGGGAAGGGGTGAAGAGACAGCAAGGGGAATGTTTTAGACTTGTCTCTACTAAGTCTAGTCCTACGACCATTGCATTTTTACCCGATGCATCACCTTTGTCCACTAGAATGGCCACCTCATACACGTCACATCCTTCTTCTTCGTCTTTCCCCAGGGATCCCAAACCCCATGGGATTCCCGCTGCTAACAAGGTTGACCGCATCAACTCTCTATGAAGGCCATGCCCAACATTCTTGGGCGGATTGATGATATCACCGCTCGACTCGATAAACTTGAGGAAAGTAGGCCCGCACCAAGAATGAATGAATAGTTGAATAAAAATTTGAAATCTAGTTGAGTGTTCCTAGAGTGAGAAGCTCCCCCTCTCCCCTCCTCTCTCTCTCTTCACCCCCCTCTCTCTCTAGGGCGCAAGTCCTTCTCTCTCCTCCCCCAATTTCAAAATTCTCTCTCTCTCTACCTCATTCAATTCTCATTAAGACCCCTCCCCCTTCCCCATACATCCATTCAATTCCCCACCAACCCCAAGGTAGAATCTCCACCTTCTAGGCACCTCTTCATTCTCCCAAGCAACCCCTCCTCTTCCCCAAGCAACCTTTCCCATTCCCAAGCACCCCTTCACCTCTTCCCAAGCCAAATTTGAATTTTCCCACTCCCGCTCTCCCTCCCCATCCCCTTGGGTCGCACTCTACCCTTCCCCTCCCCTTTGCTTGGTTGAACTCCCCCATCCCTCACCCTTCATCTTGGCTGCGCACCCTGCCAGCCCCAGCCCAATTTTCACCTACTCCAGCACCCCTAGCTCCGCCCTCCCCACCTCCCAGCCACCTCCATCAACCTCCCAACAACCCCCTACCACCATCCATAGCCATCAGACCCTTTCCCCTTGCTGTCTCTTCACCCCTTCCCACCCCTATCTTCATTTATCACCACCCTGCACTGTCCAATTCGCAGGCAGTAGCAGAGCCACAAGTTTCAGGTTCGACCACGACAGCAACTCAGAGTTCCTGGTGGCAAGCCCTATATTTCTGAAAATATCATCAAGTCAACTTCGTAGGCGAGGTGATCCCGCCTCAATCCGAGTTCGGAGCTGCCCAGGAGGTTCGTTCTCGTCAGGCTACGCGTCCGGCATCCAGGTGGAGATCAGAACCACAGTGCAGAAGCTCCTACGGCCAGATCCCTATTCTCCTTGGTGCACCACTTGACCGAGACGAGATACTATCAGTCCTCTATCCAACGTAGCAAGCGGAGCATCGTTTAGAGTTCGGAGCTCCCCGTTCCATTTATTCTTCCCCAGGTGCGCAGATCAGTCCAGTTAGGGCCTGACCAACACCCCTTCACTCTACAGGCTCTTTCTCTTTGCTTCGACCTCCCCTGGTGACCTTCCTCATTGCTACTTGAAGAAGACTCGGCCACGCTCGCTTCCATTTTTATCTTGCGTCATTCGGATCTCAGGAGTGTTCGTGGCGACTTCATCTTCCTGTTGCAATGCTCTGGAATCAGTCCGAGCCAGAACGAAGAGGTCCAGTCCCAGAGTCTGCCCCGCCCTACGACGACGTCCGAAAATTCCACAGAAATTCAGGAGCCCTCCTGGGCCAATCAGCAAAGATTTGGCGCTGGTCTTGGCGACTTCCAGGTCCGGTAGAGGTCGTGGCGGTGTCAACAATGACTACCTATCCAGTAGTTCTAGAAGTGGACAGAATCGGCGGAGTAATCATTCGGCGCTCTCTTGGCTTTCTTCCTTATCCCGCCTGGCCGGCTTGGCGCCCCTCCCTGTGTGGAGGTAGTGTTTGAATGTAACCTTTATTTCCCCTCCCCTAGTCCATCCCTCCTGCATGAGGAGTAGTTCATGTAATAATTAAATAGGGAGAAGCTTCACCGATGCAGTGTGCGGGGAACCCACACTTCCCCGCTCGCCCACGTCTTCGAACGGGGTCGGTTTCTTCAAACCGGCCAGGTAATCTCTCAACCCTTGCTCATATTTTAGTGCTTGTTTAGTTAATATCCGTCAACGCTCTGCTGGAGTGTTAGAGAGTGCCCGGTCCTTAAAGCACCCTTGCTTTCGAGTGACCACAGTGGAGGAAGCGAGTGATCCGAGTCCCTTGTGGCACTCGATCAGCCGTTCAAATTTGGACTTCCATATCTTTGGGGGGGAACACATTCATAACCTTGCTGGCCCTCTACCAGCAAGGGCCTAGTCCCACCACCCTCGACTCGGCATCATCGAGTCACCCTTGGGTTGAGCGGCGCACCGATGAGCGACCGTCTTTGATAGTCTCTAAGTTGCGAATTGTGCTTGCTATGGATAAGTCAGAGGCTTCTTTGTCTAGTTGCTGCATTCCATAAGTCGTTTCACATCAAGTATGCTAGGATATCAACCTGCAAGACAGTAAAGAAGATGTGGGATGAACTAGAGCTCATGTATGAAGGTACATCCGAAGTCAAGGTGACAAAGGTAAACATGCTCACCTCTGAGTACGAACTTTTTAGAATGAAGTTTGAAGTAACAATTTCTGATATGTATGCCAGGTTATCATTAATCACGAACAGTCTTACAGGGCTGTTGACACCCATTTTTTGTCGATAAGTTGAGTCGTTCCTCTTACTCCCATTTGTTGATGCCTCGAGTTGTCCATTACTCATTGGGGCTATTTTCAGGCATGTCTTGGGCCAGTTTTATGGGTAGCCTCCCTCCCTGGTTAGGTCCGAGTTGATTCAGGGCTTAACGGGCCTTGGTTTTGGTTGATTGGGCTTTTCTATGATTTTCAACACCCATGTACATGTACGGTGCATCCCTGGCCGCTCAATCAATGCGCGGTTGCCTTTGGACCGTCCATCTATTTTGGAATATTTTGGTTAATTTTCTGAATTTTCACCGACAAGCGTTTATGCGGTCCTCTCCTAGCCGTTCAACATGATGGACGGACGGGTAGTAGCCGCTCATCGCTCAGAGTCCTGCGCTTGGTTGTGTTGTCAGATAATTATCCAATTAATCTATTTATCACCGACAAGGCTAGAACAATTTGTCTTTGGCCGCTTTACCTTTGAACGGTCTCATCTGAGCCGTCCATCTATAAGAGTCCAACAACGAAGGTCTCGGTCAGTTCGATGGATAATTTAGATTATTTATGATTTATTTTGAATTTCCACCGACGGGGTTGGATGGCCAGGACATGGCCGCACATCCAGTTGAACGGTCTATCGTAAGACCGTTCATCCGTTCGATTCCTGAATTTTAACAGATTTTCTCTCTCTCTCTATCCATGGTTTTATCCCTAATTTCTCTCGTCATTTTCTCCACGGATAATGAACCATTTTGAGTGCCGTTTCGACAGGATAAAAGATAATTGAATTATCTTCATCTTTTGTTTGATAATCTCGACCTGAAAATGCTTCTAAACCCTAATTTCGAGCTAGGACTTGAGGTGCTCTATAAATAGACCCTAAAGGCCGGGTTTGAAAAAGGGGAGATTTTTTGGTCGACGGCGAAGCCCTGCCGCATTCTTGAGCGACCTAGCACAAAGGAGGGAGGCTTTTCACGTCCATATAAGTCTCCGGTTCAGGGAGTAGTCTAGTTTTTTTAAGTCTTGTGTGTTTGATACGTTTTGTCCTCTTTTTCATTGCATGCATCACTTTTCTCACTTTCTCCCCACGTTTTTCTTCATCTTCATTGCCATGCACACACCCACCCACGTTTATGACACCCTAGGGGTTTAAAATTCCACGAGTATCCCCCTTTCCACTTATTCATGTTCATTTCTTATTATTTTGGCATCTACTACTCTTTTCAGTTCTAATTTGGGTTTTCTTTTCGTGTTTTCACGTTATTTTGCAGGTCAGCAATCCCTAGCACGAGGCCCATCCCCTCTGGCCGGTCGGAGAAGGTGGAGGTTGGACCCTTTGTGACTTCTGGCGTGGTGGTCTTGCGTGGTTCTCTGCCGTCCGTTCAAGAAGACATACGGTTCTACCTAGACCGTCCTTCTTCTTCCTGCGGTCGTGATAGAGCCGTTCAACTGCCAGGAGTGCTTCCTCCCGCATCTTCTGTAGCGTTCTTAAACGGTCTATCGTAAGGCCGTGCATCTTATAGGCGGTTCTTCCTGGACCGTCCATCTTCCCAGCGCTGCAGGTCAGACGAGTACCTCTCCCTCTTTCCAAGGTACGGCGTGTTCATCACGTTCGGCACCTTGGTGGCGATCACAGGTTTTTTGTTCCTCCCTTTTCCCTCTGTCTTCATTCATTTCCCATGTTGAATGTGGTAGGATAGACATTGGGAAGGCATTAGAAGAATGGACGGGAGGAGAAATATATCTACACCCTTCTTTTGTGGCGATCACGGTGGGACACCTAGTGCCCATCGTGTTAGTGATTTGCTGGCCCCTTCTTTCGTTGTGTTAGTCCTCTTCTTGAAGTGATTGCAGGTTGGGTTGCGTTTTCTACCTTCTGGAACGTGAACGGTTCTCCCAGAGCCGTTCATCCCCTGTGCGGCTGCACGTCCACCGTCCCTCTATGCAAACAGTGCCAGTTCTCCTGCAAGCGTCCTGTCATAGACGGCCTCCTATCGACCGTCCACACTGCCTAATGGCCTGTTCTTGGCCGTCCATATTTCTGGCATAGGTACGCTTCTAGTTGGTCTGGTTGTAGGTACACGGTTGCTGGAGATCCGTTCCAGCGCTTACGCGGCTGTCCACAGACCGCTCTTCCTGGTACGTTTCTCATCTCTGCCATCGTTCATTTCCAGTATTATGTGATTTTGTTTTACAGTTATTCTGGTGTTACTCCCTGGCTTATACGGTTCTGTACAGACCATCTATCCCTTTGAGCGGTCTCATACGGACCGTCCTTGTGGTGCTACAGTGCACCCGCAATTCATTTTTGATTGCCATGTTCCATGAGATTCATGATCTTTGGTGCTAGTTATTGGTCTCCCCCTGCTCTTATATCAGTGTTGTATACTTGCTTTCATCTCTTACATATTTGATCGATCATTGATTGCTAGTTTCTAGGCTAGATTTTGCATGCACTCCGATGCACATAGGATCATACACTCTCAATAGTGGTTGCATTCCTACCTAGGTAGGGTTTCCTATCATCTCCATACTCCTTGGAGCCGACTAGGGGACCTTGCCGAGGACCTCCGTAAGTCCCCGCTGTAGATGTGAAAAATGTGGATGTGTATATGCGTGCCGATCCCACAAATCACATGAATAAGCATGAAGGCATATGTGCACCAATCAAGTGAATAACATGAATATGTGGTTATGTAAACATGGTAGCATGATCATACAATCAAGACATCTACGATAAAAGATGTAAAAGAATACCGTGATCGCCACCAAGGAATGACAACGCCAAAAGAATATAAAATACTAAGTGCGTTGTGTACCTTGGAAAAAGAGGATGATCACGCTCAATATCAAGATGCGGGGACTATGTGGATTACCTCTCCTTGCCTTCCAGCCGGTTAGAAGGTAAGGGCCTCACTTTCCATGCTTTCCTACGAAACAAACACACAACAAGAGGCAAAACCCATTAGAAAATGCTAAGTGTAGAAATCTACCCAAGTGTATAAAGTAGCATGAAAGATTGAGGGCAAATTTACCGGGGGAGGGTTTTAAACCCCTATGGAAGGGTGCAAACAATAGGTGTGTATATTGTTATGAGATTAACATGAAGAAATTGATTTAATATGCCATGATGAACATAGATAAACAAGGTGCAAAAGTGCATGCCACAAGAAAAACTGTGCAAACAGTGTAAAGTGGGTGCAAAGACTGATGCAAACAGTAGGGTAAACGAAGTCCAAATGAGGCGAAATTTGAGATGACAGAAGACTTGAGTGTTGTAAAGAAGCAGGAATAAGAATCACTTAAAAAGGAAGTCGAGAGAGAAAGTTATGACACCGGAGATTTGGGAAAAATATGGACTGTGCAGAAAATTCAGAACAGTGCACAAAATGGGATCAAAGAATGATGAATATCTCACAAGATAGAACACCAAAAGAGGAAAGAGTGGATGCTATGAAAAGGTGGGAGTGTTGTGGTGAAACTAGGGCAAAAAGTAGGGTTTAAAATGGGGAAGAGACCAGTGAAAAACGGGGTGGAAAACACAAGAAAATAGAGGGGTGTAGAACATGGGAGAAAAATGACTAAGTATAAAAACAGAATGAACGTGCAAAACTCATGGACAAAATATGCATGAAGATGATGAGGTAATGAGCCCAAAACCAAGGAACACAAAGATTATACTTCCCTCTAGAGCCTGGAGTTGAAAGGACGGATCAAGAGCGCCCCACGGCCTCGCACCGGCGACGCAAACATGCCCCCATCGCAAGAAATCTGAGTTTCAGCAAAGTGCAGAACAGTGTGGTGAAACCTCAAAAGTAGGGGCTTGGAAGAGGGGGAAAAGATATGAGAAATAAGGCAAACATATAATCAACGTGAAGCTAATACTCCCCTCTTTAAGATGGAGTTGAGGGAGGATGAAAAGGATGAAGCATGACTCCGCACCGGCTTGATGAACAGGCCCCCGTCGTGGACTTTGTAGCAGAAATCAACAAACTGTGATGATTTGCCAAAAGTAGGGGCAAAGTTGAGAGGGCACACGTTGATGAAATTGAGCAAACAAGGAACCAAAATGAAGCTTATACTTCCCTCTTCAGGTTAGGGTCAAAGGGTTGAGTCAACAATTCAGCATGGCTTCGTTGTCGCCTTGGAAACGCGCCCCCGTCGCACAGGAAATCTGGGCAGGTTTATATAGAAAAAGTGGTGAAACCCCCAACTTTCTCCCACGATTCCAGAAGATAGAGTCCACCAAATCTTGAGATCTCTAAATCATTCTCGAGATAATAATCAAGATAAGACGTAGGAACAAACGGGACTCTTTTTGGTTGAAGATTGTGGGAGTTATGGCTCTTGGAAGAAGTCTCTGGAACCTAATCTGCAGGGTTTTTTGGTTGCACGAAAAGTAGGAAAATCTGATATTGCGGCAATGATTCCAGGAGATATAGCCCATCAAAATTTAATTTCTATAAACCAAATTAAAGATAATACAAAGAGCTACAAGTAGGAAAAAATGGGGATCAATTTGGATAAGTATTCTAGAAGTTATGGCCGCCGCAAGATAGGCACATCGCGCATGTTCGTGGAGATAGAGTCCAGAGCAGGCTGGACTCTTATTGGATAAACGGTCGGACGACCGACCGTTAAGGGTTAAACGGTCGTCAACCGGACATTTGCAACAATGAACGGCCATTAGCACGACCGTTTAAGGTAGACCTTGTGCAACTTTGAAAATTGGATCATATCTCCCAAACGGTGCCGAATTAGTAAAAGTAGTAGAAAACAAAAATATAGTTAACTAAAAAATGAACAACTTTTATGAAGAAAGTAAGATGAGAAAATGATCATAAGAGAGATAAAATAGGGCTAGAAGAGAGGGAAAGAATATCGGGACATAGGTGAACAGTGCAGTCTGCCAAAAAATTGTAAATTACTTGAAATCGGTGCAGAACTGGCCAATGACGTAGAAGAAGAAATTGTAGGCACTTGAAAGATGAACAACTTTGGTGAAGGATACATTTTGAAAAGAGGAAAGGAAGGGGGTGAAAAAGGACTGTTTTCAAAACTCCGCAACGAAAGGGGGCTGAATGCTTGAGGGAAGCCGGCCTAAATGGGCCGTAAGGTGACTTTGAAGGCCGGAAGGTGACAAGATAGGCTCCAGGGCTCTATGTAATAATGATCTCCAAGACTCAAATAGAATGGAATAATGAAATGGGCTCGAAATTTATCCAAGGAAGGCTCCAAAACAATGGGTAATTCGGGACATCAAAATGATGAATAAGAGAAATGACTAAACTTGCAGGCTAAAAATGGGTGTCAACAGATGCCCCTCCTTGATGTCCGCTTTGCAAGGGAGCGAGCGAAAGTGACGCGGAGGTGAAATAGAATGGAGATGGAGCGAAAGCGAAAGTGACGTGAAATAGAGATGAAGCGGAGAGGACTGAAAAGTGGGCATCAAGGTAAAAGACACCTATTTTAACCAACGAGCGATAAGAATTCTCCTGAAAACGCCGAACTACTCACCCGAAATGGCTGACGCGGATGAGACATGTCTGGAGAACTAAACTAAATGAAAAGGAAAATGCATGATCAACCTCATGGGGGACACAATCCCTCGGACCAATGAGGAGATCGGATTAAGCAGTAACGAAAATGAAAAAGGAGACAGACTAAGTTCCAGACAGGAATCACGCTAGCCAACCAGACCAAGCGGGAGGATCAGAGAAATCGTTCAAACTCAGAATAGAATGGGGATCTCTTATCCAAGAGAACTGAAGCATAATTAACCATTGTTGAGGAGAAACCTTGAGAAGATCACGAGGCATTAATGCTCAAAATGACATGATGCATGCTGGGCTAAAATAAAGAAATCATCAAAATGAATCCATAGAAGGCATAAAATAGAAAGTACTCAAGGATAATATTGCTAGACCGAGCCAAGATGGGGTAAAGAGTCATCTCGCAACCACGGCGTGCGAGACAGAGTCCATCGTCCCCCACCCGACTCAACCGAGCAGCCTATCCAACGATTAATCGTATGCTCCTAATCATCATCATTTTTGTTAAAGGGGAACATCAGATCTCAGAACACACGGGCAACCAGCCGGTCCTTGAGAGGCTATAATAATGTAGATACCATATAGTAATGCAACAATGAGAAGGGATAGAGAGCTATACCTGACTTACCTGTGCAGGTGAAATGACATTTTTTAGATTTTCTGATTTTCAGTTTTTATGAATTTTCAAATAAGACAACCAACAACATGAACAAACAAGCATGAACATAACGAGACAAACAAATGAACGAAAGGCAGCATAACACAACAAAGAATGAATGAACAAGCAACATATGCAAGATACGAACCAACAATATGCATGTAAGACGAACATAGTGAGACAAGACAACAATGCAGTGGGACAACACACGGTTGGGACAAGAACACGTGGGGGGACAACACACGGTTAGGACAAGAACACGTGGGACAACAACACGGGACATAGAGGGACAACAAATAACATATCTAAGACAACCAACAACACGCGGTGATAGACAAAATAACATGCGTGGGACGACATGAAGGGACATAAACACGTGACATGGACACGGCGAGACAAAAGACATGACAAATACACTCTTCAATCAAAGCCCAAGATCAGAATGAAGTAGAACCGCCAAGTTCATAATCGTGAGGCAGAGCCCTCTAATAAAGATATGATGAGATAAAGCTGAGAAGGACACAAGCTTCAGAATAGATCGAGAGATAAGATTGAAGGAGAGAACAAATCAAAGATGTGGATAAGAGGCAGAGCATAAAGATATAGTAAGGAATGCCTGAATACTTGCAACCTACACACTTAGCAAACAGATTACGTATTTATCCTTAAGATAAAAAATGCATAAAAATAAAAGATATATTTTTAGATTTTTGTAATTTTTTTTGATTTTTTTTAGATTTTGACATATTTGATTTTTTGGAGTTTTGAGAATATCTGATTTTTTTTAGATTTTGACATATCTGATTTTTTCTTTTGATTTTCGACAATATCTCATTTTTTGGATTTTGATATATCTCACTTTTTTTGAATTTTAGACAATATCTCATTTTTTGGATTTTTTTGAAAATACCTCATTCTTTTTTTTTGAATTTTTAATAATATCTCATTTTTTTAGATTTTTTAAAATAGTAATCTGCAGCACCCAAGACGGGCTTAAACTACTGGCTAGGGATCGTCGTTCCTACCCCTCTCATTAAAAGATTCCCTTAAACAGGGCGTGCATGTGATGGTAGCTCACCACAACTAACTGTCTCTAAAGAACGGTGCCCCTACTAAGGTCATACCCGGGATACAACCCAGCCTAAGAGAGAGAAGTGAAAGAATAATTAGAGACAAGCCTTATGTAGGATGGGAGATATCAGGGTTCGACTTCCTTCTAGGGCACTACCCCTCAAAGAGTAGGTCTGTTGCGCTGGGGCTTTGTGTCTTTAATTTTGAGACCCATATTTATTAGACACGCATGTGACCGGGCTCATGATGTCCCGCGGGGAACTGTACTGCCACTCTTGCCATGCCTTTGATTCATAATTTTATATTCATTGATCTTCTCATTCATAGCCTTTACTGACTAGATTTAGCGTTAAAGCTCATTTTTGAGGGTCAAGACTGCCCCTATTTGAGACATCTCCCGTATTAGGGAGCACCTAGGTTGGTCATCTCATCCATCCATCTCTTGCCCCTGCACTTGGCTGAGAAGAGAAAAGAAAAGACCTTTGTGCATACCCAAAGTATGGCCAAAGCAGCAATGGTGCGCCTCAGAGAGATCGGCTATGGCTTGCCGTGTAGTGTGTGAAAAATCCATACTCAAAGGTCACCCTCGACGATCGGAGAAAGAAACTAGACTCCCAACGCAGAGTTATCACCAGCCTAAGGATGCTACAGAAGTGAACTCATTTGACTAAGCAAACTAACTAAAGCCTAAGGCTACTCAACCATATTTTAAGGAACTAACATTATAAGCGTGTGCAGAAATAATAGAGTAATAGCAATGATAACATGTTCTTGCACAAAATAAAAGATACCTTTACAATTCATGACGTGGAAATCGACACCCTGAAGCGATTTCGATCATCGAGCTTTGAGGAGCGCAAACTTTGTTTTCCTTGCTTGTCAGGATAAAGGATGAAAGGAGAGCAAATGATTGGATTCCTCGACATAGAGGAGTGGCAGACATGATACTGGACGAAGGAGGGATAAAAAAAGAAGAGAGACGAGGGCCAGAACTCCCTCGTTAAGGCACTGAGGCTCTGATAACAAGGAACCAAGTACAGAATAACCAGTGATTAACTAAGATCAAGGCGGGCTAAAGCCTCGAAAACAGTAAGAAAAAGGGTGAGAACCCCGAAAGGGTGAGGAAAGCGGAAGGTATTTTGTGGGCGGGCGCTTGTTATTGTTGTTATTATAGCCGTTGGGCGGAGGGACGTTGTGGTATTGTGAAGGTTGTGGTGGTTGCTGTGGTGCGGCGAAGGTATTTTGTGGAATGGCGAAGGCAGGCGGAGGATTTTGTGGAGTGGCTTGGAAGTTTTGAGGAGCGGGGTTTTGTGGAGTGCGGGGATTTTGTGGGAAGCGCAAGGGTGCGGCTTGGAAAGGGAAAGCAACGACTTGAACTTGCTCGTTCGTCTGGATCCCCTCAGTAATAGGCCCTTGATGCTTCTTATGATACTTGGGCTTTTGATTTTCAAAGAGCGAGTGTATGGGGGAATCCTTGAACTGAGTTTGGATAAAGCGCGCTCGGCTATATAGTCGATGCATGTTGGCTATGTCATTCATGGCTAGAATATTGAAGAAGGTTGGAGTGGCATTAGAAATCAAAAATTTGACCTTCTCTTCCTCCGGAATGTGGTCGGGCACTCTAGCGGCCATCTGCCTCCATCGGTCGGCATAGGTAGCAAATTCCTCATCTAGTTTCATCTTTTCGGCCACCAGATCCGTGAATGAATATTCCGGGCCGACTCTATCTTGGAACCTCTGAATAAACTTATCTTTTATTGTCTTGAAACTCTCAGCATCTTCTAGTGGTAAAGAATAAAACCATTCCAATGCAACACCATCTAGCGATCGGCGAAATAGATACGCCATGAGGCGATCATCGTACTGAAATTGAGCCGACTCGTATAAGAAGTCCCTCACATGAACAAAAGGGTTGCTGTTCCCATCATACTTTCTGTAATTGGGGAGCTCGGACTGTGGAGGGAACCGGATGTTTTGGAAACTAGGGACTGGAACGTCTGCCAAAGATTGAGGGCCAACTCGCTTTTGAAGGAAGTCGAGCTGCTGCTGCATGGCGGCCCAGTTATCAAGCAACTCCTGCTCTCGAGAGGGAGCAGGGATAGTAAAGGATGGATTTTGAGGGACGGAAAGGTAAGCAGGTGGAGGAGACGGCCCATAGGAAGGATGGTGGATCGAAGGATGACCCACATTAGATTGGACCTGGGCTGCCCCTTGCTGAGGGCACATAAAATCGTTTGGACCAACAAGAACTTGCGGCGCAGCTGGGCCTGAGGCATGATGATCTGACGGGAAAGAAGGGACAAAGGTATTGCCCTTATCAAGGAACTGCTGGGCCGACCCAGAAGACTGGCCCATTTCAAGATTGGAGAAGCGGAGGGTCCTAGGTTGGACCGGAGTGAGATCAACGGGCTGCATAATGGGTCCGTCGGCTCTAGGTTGAGTGACGGACGGATTGGAATGACCAAAGATAATCGGGGAGGGCGGGGTGTTGGACCCCTGCATAGCCTGATAGACTGCCTGAAACTGGGCCGGGTCTAATTGGGCCATCATCTGAAGGACAGAATTGGCAAAAGGAGAAGGAGGATTTTGAGTGGACGGAGCACTCTCCATGGGGATGGAAGATGAGGGAAGAACGGGCCCTTCGCGAGGCTGGAATGAGACAACTCTAGTGGGATCCTCTAGAAGCCCTTGAGGAAGGGACTCCTCTTGGGACCGAGGAAGATCGAAGGAAGCCATGGTAGATTCGAAGAGTGGGTTGAAATAGGATGAATAGAGGGACTCGCCCCCAGGTGATGATGCTCCTAATGGATGGAGATGACTCCACATGCAACGGACAACCTTAACAAGATGCAAACAAGACAAAAAACAATCATACAATAAGCAACCAAACCTGAATGATTTCTATCAAAGATGCAAGTGAAAAAGTAATGAAGACACTCGAAGTCAATCAAGTTGCTTAGGATGATGCCTCAAGATTCTTATGATTTCTCCTTTGGAACTTTAGTAGATTGATTAGGATGTGCTCTCAACAATAGGTTCCTGATAGGAAAGGGTGTAAGGCTTGGTTTGACTCTAAATGTGATCACTCCTTCACTTATGCAATCCTAGACATGGGGTGGAAAGGTACAACCGGCCCGGCGTCCATGTGGGAATTCACGGCTCGCGGGGACTTACGGAGGTCCCTGGTGTGATTTCCTAGTCGGCCCCAAGGAATATGGAGACGAGAGGTCCACACACCAAGGTAGGAAAATGCAATCTAATGTATGAAAATATGCATGAACCTATGCGCACCGGAGTGCATGCAAGTTCTAACCTAGAATCTAGCAAACATGTATGCAAACAATGAATATGGATAAGCAAAATAATGGGGGAGGAGACCAGATATCACCCAAGTAAGAATATCACAGTAGAAACTGTGGAACTAAAATGCACCTTGGGATGCGTACCTATCTGGAGTATGTAACGGTCTAGGGGACCTGCGTCAGAATCATGTGACGGTTGAAGACCAGACCGTCAGAAGCAGTGTAACGCAGGGACAGGAGACTATCAGAGGAGCCAGAGAACCAGAAACAGTAGGGAAATAAAAGGGAAACCCGGGGAAAACCAAACAAGGAAATGATGGCAGGTTTAACAGAGATCAAAAAGCACGATTGGCACAAGATGTCCCACCATGATCGCCAAAAAATTATCTGTTGATTTGTTTTCTTCCTCTTTGTTTGTGTGATGTGATGAATGATAAATATGATAAGCAAATCACAATGATCTCAATCAACCTATGAACATGTGGACCATGAACCTAGGCAATCAGAACAAGCTCTAGCATGGGCGATGCTATCTCAAAACTAAACTAAAGAAGGCAAAGAAAAACACACGCCGGAGCGTGGAGCAATGGAATAAATAAAACACACCACGTGGGTGGAACAAGCAAAGGAAATAAGAGATGTGTGAGAGAGAAAACCAATACCCAATGCTAAGGAAAGAACGTGATCGCCACTAAGGTAATAAAACAAGCCAAAGACCTGATCAATACCTTAGAAATAGGAGGATGATGCACCCGCCCACGGGAGAGAGAAACCAATGAAATATGCAGATTTGCTGAATGTAACGGTCTAGGAGCTGTGCGTCACAGGAGTGTGACGGTCTCCCGATAAGCCGTTATAGCCACCTGACGCGTCTGATGAAGACCGTCAGAGTATTTGCAGAAACAACTTGTGAATCCTTCGAACTCCAAGCCTTCCAGCCGGCTAGAAAGCTTTTTTTTTTTTTAAGGGGAAAACCCCCAAAGGGTAATATTATTGATAAAAATAAAGAGAAATTACAAGAGGCGAATTCTAGGCATGCCTAGCTTATCTAGACGGGCTGCACCTTTGACATTCTGAGGCAGCTCATGACTAAAATAAAAAGAATTACACTTAGTGGAGCACGCTAAAGATGCTAACAGATCAGCAACACAATTGGCTTCTCTATAGATGTGGGTAATTAAGTGATGAGAAGGAAGAATGCTCCAGATCTCTCTGACAACTTGAAGGATCACCCAAGGGCATTGAATACCTTTTGTGACAGCTTGCACCAATATGTTGGAATCACAATCAATAAAGAACATGTCACTAGTGATGGTAAGAGCATATTTAATGCCATCCAAAAGCGCCCTAGCTTCAGCAATAAGACTGTTTGATTGGCTGTAATAGTGAGAAAAGGCAAGTAAGACCGATCCATGGGAATCTCTTATGACCCCACCGCCACCTGAGTCACCAGAAGGTTTGCATGAGCCATCAGCGTTGATTTTAATGAAGGGCCAAGGAGGAAGAATACACTTCACAATCTTGAGGCTTGGTTTAGAGTTAATAGCAACCTTTAGACCAAATGCCTCTAGAGTGATCCTTTTCCTGTGATGTTTTTCCTGGAGATCAGCAAGACTGCAGGCTTTCTTGACATTAGATATAATATTATGGAGCAGGCGGTTTTTGGATATATGTTTCCCATCATACTTTGAAGAATTCCTGGCCTTCCAAAGCTCCCACAAACCAAAACCAATGACAGCAAGAATAAAGAAATCATGAGCAGATTTTTTCTTCAGTTGAGAGGTGGTTACCAGGAGAGCGGATCTGATGGAGGAGCCATTTATCTGCAGCTCAAACTTGCGAAAATAGGCCCAATTATAGGAAGCTATCTCACTACTAAGGAAAAGGTGATTAATGTCTTCCACACAGGGGCTGTTACAGCAATGACATTTGGAGCAGAGGGGAACACCAGCTGCTTGAACTTTGGTGTCAACAGGAATGCAGCCATTGATGATTTTCCAAAGGAACACAGAAATTTTAGTGGGCAACCAAGCTGACCAGATGTTAATCCAACTTGACAGCATAGGAGTGGGAAGTCCTGTGCTGCTGGAGGCTCTATAAATAGAGGAAGTCATACACTTACCTGAACTGGACAGTGACCAAACCATTGTATCAGGGAAGGAAGATAGAGTAAAATGTCTGAGTGCATTCTGAACAGCAGGTGGAAGATAAGTGTTGATCAATGCACATTCCTCTGAAGTCTGATGAGAAAAGAATTGACTGACATTGACCTTTTTATTAATAATGAGGTCATTAGGGACGAAGGATCCCAATCTGAACTTACCAAACCAATTATCGAATCAGAAGTTAGTGGATCTCCCATCACCAAGTACCACTTTAGTATGCTGCTGTATGAAATTATTAGCTTGCATCCATCTCTTCCTCATGTGGCCCTTCATATTCCTAAATGAAACCTCAGCTGGATGAGAGTTTCCAATGTATTTAGATCTGAAATATGCTGCCCAAAGTGAGTTTGAAGTGAGAGCTCTCCAAAGCATTTTGACCCTCATAGCAAAATCCATTTGTCTAAGCGATAGAATACCAAGTCCTCCATGATTGATTGGCTTGCAAATATAAGCCCACGCCTTCCAGTGCCTCTTTTTACCATAGCTGGAGGACCCCCAGAAGAAATTAGCTAGAGATCTCTCCAGCAGCTTGTGAACACCAGCATGAAGGGGTGAAGAGGTTAAAACAAAGAGAGGGATAGATGTTAACACGTCCTGTAAACCTGCCAAAGAATGTAGAACACAAGAAAATAATCCCAGATTAGCCTTTCACACAAGTGTAGTATCAATAATCAAAGAACTTAAGATCATTCAAAAGGAAAGGGGAATACCGGGGAAGTTTGGTTTTTTAACCCCTCTGGGCATTTTAAAACGTGGGAAGGATGTTGAGATGATGAAAACAGATGATAGAACGTGGAGAAAGGAGTGGGACAATGCTATGATGAGAGGAGGAAGGGAGGAACACAAGTGTGCAAACTATGAACTTTAAAACCTGAAACTGAAGTACTCCCTTGACTGTCATGCAGATGGACGTAGAAACAAGCTCCTCTTGGATGGATGTGGCTCCAGAATGCGGCAGCACTTCGACGCAAACTCCAGATTTCTCCCCCATAGGCCATGAAGTTAAGGGTGCTATTTATAGACCCTCCAACTTTTCGGTCGAGCAGAGGATAATCCAGCAAGAAAAGAGGATAATTCCTAGCAAACTCTTGAAGATAATACTCCCAAGAGTCCATAGAATCGAACAAAAGGTTCTGAGGATCAGTTTTGGAAGAGAAATCACAAGATCAAACTCTCAATTCAATCACAGAGCGGCAGAGAAAAGACCAGACCAGCCAGAACTCTCTGTTGGATGTAACGGCTGCACGATAGACCGTCGCAGGCATGTAACGCGCCAGGAGAAGACCGTCACACTAACCTTATCCACAAGGGGATAAGATCAACGGGAAGAAGTTCTAAATAGTTGGACTCTGTATGAATGTGACGGCCATGGGTTGACGCGTTAGAGGAACGTAACGGCCGCACGACAGACCGTTAGAATCAACGGATAGGCCAAAGGATAAGGATTGAAACAAAGGCCTTAAGCCGTAGGACTCTTCAAGATGTAACGGCCCAAGGCTAATGCGTTAGAAGAACGTAACGCCCCTGTGGTGGACCGTTAGAGACAATAAGGATCCAAAAAATGATAAGAGCTTGCTAAGCTTCATCCAAACAACAAGCGCCGAGGAAACCAGACTCAACCAAGAGGTTAAGACCCATGAAATAAGCCTCCAACTGATCAAGAAGGCTCAATGAAGAATGAACAACTTGGAGCATCATATAGAATAAATAAGGAGATGACCCAACTTATTGGTCATAAAACGAGTGTCAACACTACGTTCTCCACCTGGTACCATAGGCTCATTTTCATATAGATCAGGTTTTATGTCCATAAATTCAAGTTGTCTGCATACTTGAGTCTTTTTGTGAGGGGGAGTCTCTTTAGTCTGCCAGTTAGTAGAAGACTGATTCAAGGATTTTGAGAGATCTTGATGCTGCATAAAGCTCTCTGAACATCTTATACAGTCTATTCATAAGAAACAAGAATTCATGACTCTCTTAAATCTTTAAGTTTGAATAACTGAAACATGGCCAAGAAGCTTCTATTTAATAATCTTGCAAAGACTTGGACAAAGTTTCTGTCGAATGTCTCCTTACAGAATTAGTAAGTTTGGATCAAAGTTAAACTTGTTATGTCATGTATGATCTATTCTAAATACTTGGAACTCTGACTTCTGGAAGTAATTTTTCCTAAAAATTAGTACATGCTGTATTGACTTCAAACATCACATAACAAATTAGAAAATAATTTTTGGGGTTTATCAAATCTCAGAGCACTGATCTGGTTACTGAGAGACTAAATGGCTCATCAATGAAATGACACACATTCTATGTCATGAAGTGCCAGATTATCGACCAGCCTCAGTCGCCGCCGCTCCAGGTTTTTGACCTTCGTCAGCCATGCTCGGCGAGGGGGGCGAGCCCCCCTGCTCCCTGCTCTGGAGGTATCATTGAAGGTGCTGCTCCTTCTTTGCTGCCCACGGACTCTCAAAGGATGTATGCCCAAATGTTGTTGGCTTCGCATCAGAAAGAAAAGGTAAAGATCCCGCTGAAGGCGCCGAGCTTTACAGACCAAGGAGAGCCAGTAGTTTTCTTCTCCAAGGCCGATATCCAAGCTTCCATCTGGAGCCTATGCCATGCCATTATAGCAAAGTGTTCTTACGGCAGACCAGCTTTCCCTGAGATCAAATCCTGCCTTACGCAGAGAATGTCTTTATCCTCAAACTTCGTTATTAGCAGACTTAATCAAAGACATTTACTCATTAGGCTTGGCTATGAAGATGATTTCCTAAAGCTCTTGCTGCAGAATAATATGTATATAAAGGGCTATTTGTTTAGATTCTTCAGATGGAAGCCAGATTTTGACTTTGATGCAGATCCTACGCCTGCTCCAGTCTGGCTAGGATTTTCAAGGCTACCTGCTAATCTTTTTCATGAGGACTGTATGAAATCAATTGCAGGAAATTTTGGTCAGGTGCTGAGGATACGTGATAAAACCACATCGATGACTGATATGTCAGAAGCTCTTGCTTGTGTCGAGCTTGATTTTTTAGCTCCAAGAAAAGAAAGAATGTGGATAGATATGGATGGGACAGGATTTTGGCAGATAGTGAATTATCATAGAGTTCCGTATTTGTGTAAGTTGTGTCACAAACTTGGACATGTGGAGGATGAATGCAAAAGAAAAATGGGCAACATGGTGACCAACCAACCTATGAAAGATGCTGATAAACTGCCAGGAAGGAAGGTGATATTGGCTAGGGTAGCTAACCCCCATGTTGCTCGACAGGATGCCTCAATGAAAAATAGGTTTGATATTCTACAAGGAAAAGACTGTTTAGAGCCGGGGATGTCAGAGGATTTAGTTACTCATACCTAAATCTCTAATGCTGTTCAAGTGCACTCCACTGCTCCATTGGAAAATGTTATGCCTAAGATTAATAGTGTGCTTATGACCCAACAGCAGGCTCAATCTTCAGAGCTCCCTTCATCCCAAATTCTGTCTGACCGTTCTGATTCTAAAAAGTAATTAGTGTTGAAGGATAGGAAATTAACTCCTGCTCTCAAGGATATCTAGATAAGTATTTGGCCAAGGGGAAGGTCATAAATTGCTTGGAAAATGGATCTGGAACAGATAAAATAATAGACACATTAGAAGCTGAGGCGAATGCTCAGATGGGTAATAATGAAGATGCAGTGGGCTTGAACATAGACACCGGACAGAGTGAAAGCCAACAGAACCAAAGTGTTTTGGGTAACAACAATTTTCTCAATGTCAATAAAATGCTTTCATCTTTCACCCAGGTAATTGGGGATCTGTCTGTGGCAGAGCAATCTAGTTCAGAGAATATATTTATGCAGGATGCCTCACTAGAAAATGATCAAGGGAAATCCAATTCTGAGCATACAGACCGAAGTATGAAACATCCAGGGAATAAAATGCAACAACCCCTGACAAGGGCTAAAGCTAAGCACTTAGCTGGTGGTACTCAACCTTCTTCCTTTTCCCAATGATTGGCTCAATATTAATTAGGAATATTTGGGGCATTGGCAATGCTAAATCTATGAGAAGCTTAAAAAACCATATTTTCAGGAATGATGTTCAGATGGTCTGCATAATTGAACCAAAAATATCATCAGATAGAATAGAGGAAATCATGCTAAGAATTAAATTTGACCATGCCTATGTGAATCAGGAAGTTAACCCAAAAATTTGGTTGTTGTGGAAACATTCTTTTTCTATTTCGGTTGTGAAAAAACATCCACAATTCCTCACTGTGCAGTTGCAAAGTGCAGGCTGCATAGATTGTTTGGCAACATTCGTGTATGCCTCCTATAATGTGGCTACCAGAAGGGAGTTGTATGAAGATCTAACACAATTTGGAGGCAGAACAAATCAGCCATGGTGCCTTGGAGGTGATTTGTATGCTGTCCTATCACCTGAGGAAAAAAGGGAGGTACCATGGGCTTCCTAAACTCAATGACAGACTTTCAAGGTTTTGTTGCCCTGACAGGACTATTAGATGTCGGTTATGTGGGTAGTCCTTATACCTGGTCAAATAATCAGATTGGCTCAAGTAATATCAAGGCCAGACTGGACAGAGTACTCTTCAATGATATTTGGGTGGAGAAAGCGCCTGACATAACTGTCAAGCATTTGATGAGGGAACCTTCTGATCACTCTCCTTTGCTAATATATCACCCCCAATTGAATTCTGGACCTAGCAGATTTGTTTTTCAACATATGTGGCTAGAAGATGAGAATTTCAAACACATAGTAAAAAATGCAAGGGAGTCTGTTGTTTCGAATCATCACAATGCCTTTTATAGACTTCAGCACAAGCTCAAAGCCATTAAACCTTTAATTAAGCAGTGGAACAAGGAGCAATTTGGTAATATCTTTGAAAGGAAAGCTAAATTAGATGAGGCTGTTCTTTTGGCAGAATCAGTTTTTGATAATGACCCTAGTGAGAAAAATAGAATATCATTACAAAGTGTTCAAGCTGAATTAAGAAGATGCCTTCATCAGGAGGAAGTGTATTGGGGTCAGAAAGCCAGAGTCAATTGGTTGCAGATGGGGGACCGAAACACTAAGTTTTATCATCTCCAAGTAAAGCAAAAAAGATCCAGAATGAGTATCCATAAGCTTAAACTTGACAGTGGCGAATGGTGCGAGGATGAATCAGTGCTGAAGGTCAAAGCGGTGGAATTTTTCCAAAAGCAATTTTCTTCTACAGATCACCAAATAAAGCCTAAAATTTTGGAGAATATCCCATGTGTTATATCTGATGAGGATAATAATGCCCTCACAATTGTTCCTAATGAAGGAGAAATTAATGAGGCTGTTCATTCCCTGGCACCTGACAGTGCCCCGGGACCTGATGGGTACACAGGGAAGTTCTTTGTTGCATGCTGGGAGATTATCTCCGAAGATGTTATTCTAGCTGTTCAGGGATTCTTCAGAGGACTGCCCTTGCCGAAAGGTACAACTTCCTCACTGATTGCCATTATCCCCAAAGTGGCCTCTCCTACTTCTTACACTAACACGAGACCCATAAGTCTCTGCAACTTCTCATATAAAATTATATCCAAAATCATAAGTAACAGGTTGGTGGAGATCCTACCTATTGCCATATTTGATAACCAAGGTGCCTTTGTCAAAGGAAGGAACATAGCTGATACCATTTCATTAGCTTCGGAACTGATGAAAGATCTGGGGAGGAAAGTCAGAGGCAACAACATCATTCTAAAGCTTGACATGGCTAAAGCCTATGACAGGCTAGAATGGGATTTCTTGCTAGCTGTTATGAAAGTATTTGGATTTTCTAACAGATTCTTCTGTCTGATATCTATGCTGTTAAGCAATTGCTGGTTCTCAGTTCTATTCAATGGATCACCCACAGGTTTTTTCAAATCAACCAGAGGGGTTAGACAGGGCGACCCCTTGGCCCCAGCACTGTTTATAATTGTAGAAGAAGCTCTTAGTAGGGGAATCTCAAGGCTCTTAGTACGAGGCAGAGATATAAGGTGCCAAGAGGATGTCAACAGATAACTCACCTTCTTTATGCCGA
This sequence comes from Amorphophallus konjac, assembly GCA_022559845.1. Taxonomy (NCBI): domain Eukaryota; kingdom Viridiplantae; phylum Streptophyta; class Magnoliopsida; order Alismatales; family Araceae; genus Amorphophallus; species Amorphophallus konjac. The sequence continues at coordinate 86,042,283 of CM040126.1, read as the reverse complement.
TGATACCTTGATCTTCTTAAATGGGATGGCCAAGAATATCAAAAAGCTGATGGAATTCATTAGGGACTATGAGGAATCTTCGGGGTAGAAAGTTAACAGTTCCAAGAGCAGTTTTATAGTCTCCCACAAGGCATCCGCAACAACAATTAAACGAATCTCAGATACAATAGGTTTTCAACACAAAAGTGGGCTATAGTCATATCTTGGAGTCCCACTTTACGAAGGGAGGAAAAGAGTATCACATTACAAGTATCTGCTTGACAAAATATGCGCCAGACTAGAGAGCTCGCAATCCAAGTATTTGTCCCAAGCAGGAAGGAGGTGCCTGATAAATTCAGTTCTCTAATCTATACCCATCTACACTGCCAGTGCCTCCTGTCTTCCAGCTACTATTATTGGTCTTATAAACAAGTTATGTGCAAATTTTTTCTGGAGTGGTACAGAAGGTCCGAAGCACCATTGGGTTTTATGGTCTAGCATCACCAAACCGATAGAGGAAGGTGGTCTTGGAATAAAGAGTCTACAACACATCCAACTGTCTATGGTAGTCAAGCAATTGTGGAGAATTATGAATGGCAACTCTCTATGGTCTAGGTTTGCATCCTCTAAATATATCAAAGGTCATCTCAACTCTATAGAGAAGCCTTTCCCAGCAGGTGTAAGAAAGGATATATTCAGCACTGCAAAACAAATTATGTTATCAAATACACGCTGGATTCCTATGGATGGAAACACTATATATATCTTAAAGAATAACTGGTGTGGCACTGAGTTGGCTCCTAACATCAGCACCCCGAAGGTTACATTAAGGGAAGCAGTTCTGAACCCAAACCACACAGTGTGGAATTATATCCCACAACACATTGCAAAAACCATGGGAGCTATGCAGCTTCAACAGAAGGATGATAAATGTGTGTGGGCTGCCAATATTGATGGATCTTTTTCCAACAAATCCACTTACAAGTGACCACAAGGGAATAGAAGAATTCTATTAAAGAAATTATGGGGTTCATATATTCCCCCAAGAGCTTCAATGTTCTGCTGGCGGATTCTCCATCTTGTTGTCCCTGTTGATTTGCTATAAAGCACAGAGGAATACACCTTCCATCCAAATGTGTATGCTGCAACAACAACAATAAGGAGGAAAGTATAAATCATTTATTTATGGAAAGTGTTGTGCCCCTGTGATCATTTGGGTCTTCATGTGGTTTGGGTCATTCGACATCGTCTTGTGGTCATTTGAGTTATTGGATATTCTTGGTTTTGATAATAGCTAAACACTATAAGTCATTATTGTTTTAACTCTCATATGACTGACATACGTGATGTTTTGTTCATGACAGATATGCCAATGAATTGCCAAGGAATGAAGTGGAGATGGCAAATGTGAAAGATCAATGTTGCGACCTCGCACGAGGATCGACCTGCGCGGTCAGGTCGCGGGGATCGACCTGCGCGGTCAGGTCGCGGGGATCGACCTCCCCGGTCAGGTCGTAGGGGTCAAGGGGGCAGCGTCCGTTGCCGAGGTTTCCGGGGGCGGAGCCCCTGGAACAAAATTTAGAAATGCTTAAATGGTTTAGACGTTTCAAATGCATAAACCAAGTGAATCCAATCCCAAAATGCATGGATTTGATATGGACATGAAGCCCTTGACTTATGGACATGTTTCTATGGTTTTAATAAACCCTAACTAGATATTACATATTGTGCTTTGCGTGACTATCCTGATATCTGAAAATTCAAAATTCATGACCATCTTGGTGATACACTCAGGCTTAGTATTGTTCTTAAACATCTTGATGAGCTGAAATTCTTGGAAATCTATTTGACAGAGTAATGATATTGTTGCACGGAGAAATATGTCACGTCATCAAATCAAGTGATGAATGATATGTCATGATGTGCCCCTGGTATCTCTGTCTTAAATATATTTGGACTCTAGGCAGAGCACTGGCATAATTACTGAGAAATATATCTTCTCATCATCGAAATGAGATTGGATATATCATGACGTGACTTTGCTATCTCTGTTCATTCTGAAGCATAACCGTCAGTCTTGCCAACTACCTAGAGATACTGGCGTCTAAACAACGTGTATTCTTACGGCTAGGAGGCATGTACTAGACTTGATTACTCGTAAAATATAAGTCATGTACCGTCAAATTCAAAAGATTATGAAAATCAACTTTGTTGAACTCATCAAATTCTATGTTTTAGTCATGATTGTTTAGCCTCAATACTAGTTTTTGTGTTATTTCCTTTGTAGTTATTGAATATAGATATATAAGACAAGGGAAGGTTAAACACAGCCATGATATGCACCTTTGGTTCATTTCTATTAAATCTTGGATGTAGCTGCTTTTTGAACTCTGTTGATGATCTCAGATTTTATTAGCTTTGAACCATATATCTTGCTCGCGGTATGTTTCAGGTTTGCATATAATGGCTTGCTCTCCACTCTCATTCGCCACTGGTCTCTCAGACATTAGTCACTTTCTCTATCTTATCCCTCCTTTTTGCTACTGTCAAAGGGGGAGAAAATGTCTTGTTGTGAGTCCTTTAATACCTTTGTCCCTTTAATACCTTTGTCCGTCCTTTGTCCGTCCTTTATGCGGTCTTTGTGAGTTGTCAAAGGGGGAGAGTGAATTGTGGACGGGAGAGAGTCCATGGGGGAGAGAACCTTGTGAGCTTTGAGTTTGCATATGTGATAGGGGCTTGTGCATAGCATTCACATGCTTTGATCATCCATGCATACATATCCGCATTCACATGCTTTCACTATCATGGATCTTGAGCTACACATGTGGCATATGTCATAAACTTTGCCATTTTGGATATTCCCGCCACATAATGACTCACAGTGTTGCCATCATCAAAAAGGGGGAGAATGTTGTGCCCCTGTGATAATTGAGTCTTCATGTGATTTGGGTCATTCGACATCGTCTTGTGGTCATTTGAGTTTTTGGATATTCTTGGTTTTGATAATAGCTAAACACTATAAGTCATTATTGTTTTAACTCTCATATGACTGACATACGTGATGTTTTGTTCATGACAGATATGCCAATGAATTGTCAAGGAATGAAGTGGAGATGGCAAATGTGAAAGCTCAATGTTGCGCCCTCGCACGCGGATCGACCTGCCCTGTCAGGTCGCGGGGGTCAAGGGGGCAGCGCCCTTTGCGGGGTTTTCCGGGGGCGGAGCCCCCGGAATAAAAGTTCGATTATAGGAGCGATATAATCAACAGAAATCTTCAATACTGTCAAGGGTGATGCCACAGACATGAACGGACTGCTAAAGGAGTCAAGCGATGGAGCTAAAGCAATTAACGGACCGACCCGGGAAAGCCCGGGGTCTGCCCAGCTGGCGGTCGACCGCCAGCACAGGGGCGGTCGACCGCCCCGGCCAGCAACCCCCAGATTGCAACTCTTTCAGTAGTGGTCGACCGCCAGCCCAATAGCAGTCGATCGGAATTTCCAGGAACCGCCCGTTTGCAGGTTTCTCAGTAGCGGTCGACCGCCAGATGCTACAGGTCGACCGCCAGCCCCGAGCCTTCAATGTTGACTTTGTTTTTCACTTCGAGAAGAGCCCCTTTCCTTGTATTTGTTTAACCCCAAAGTCACCCAATCTTCCATAGATTGTGGATCTGGTCTGGGGGATGTCTAAGGACCATTCAAATATTATAAAACACATGCAAGAGGGTTAGAAACCATAGTTGATCATTTGTGAATCCAAGGGAGATCAAAGGAGGCTACAAGGGTGAGAGGAGTTCAAGTACTGTAGCCGTGAATAGTACTCCGGGAAGAAGTTCTTCATAAAATCCTCAAGTGATTCAAGCTACTTGAAGAGGAGATCCAGCCCAAGCCAAGAGAAGATAAAGCTGCATCCTTCATCCTCTTCATCATCTCAAGGGTGATCTAAACTGCATCCTCAAACCTCTTCATCAACTCAAGAAGATCCAAAGGAAGATCCAAGCTACATCCATAGTCTTCCTCATCAACTAGAAGAGATTCAAGGAAGATCATCTCTCAAGGAAGAAGACACCATCCAAGCATCAGATTCAAGCTCCTGCAACTCAGACAAGATCTTTCTACTTTGAGTATATTCTATATCTTGTTTGAGTGATTTTGTATTTGTTCTCTTTTCATTTCTTTAAAACAATTGAAACTAAAGATCGTCCCTACCGGTGGAGTAGGAAGGCAATCGGAAGTTGTCCGATCTGCGGTGTTGACGTCCCTACCGGTGGTTAGTAGGAAGGCAATCAGTGGTCTTTCCGATTTGCGGTTCAGTGCGTGGCACTAGTGGAGCCTCACCGGATTTGGTGAGGGGTGGACGTAGGACTGGGAATTCAGTCCAAACCACCTTAAAATCCTTTGTGTTGTGGTTTGTTTATGTGATTGCTTCGTTCTAGATGCATGCTTAGGTTCAATCTCTATATTGCGTAATCATCTTGCTAAGCAAATCGTTGTGTCCTTCGTTAAGTTAGCTATATTCCGCTGTAATTTATTTTATCTAGCTATATAGAGGGTTGCATTGCAAAAAGAGGGACAGATCTATTCACCCCTCCCCTCTAGATCCGCTGTCCACTACTCAACAGAAAGTCAACTTGTAATGCCACTGTGGCAACACTTTAGGGTTCTTTTTGATTCCCGATGCAGATTCCCTAATACTGTCACTGGTTTTTGTTGGGATATTATAAGCACAGCTGATAATAAATCCCCACTTGGGTATGCAGCTATCAATTCCGTGATCCACATATTATGGGAGATATGGAAGGCCCGCTGCAAACTAAAATTTAAGGATAAGGGAACCTCCATCAAAGTGATACAGCAGAGGATTCTAAGGCAAATTGAATTCTCCATGGAGAAGGCCAAGTTCAGCAAGAATCCTACTGTTAAGGAAAGGGATGTATTGAAACAGTTAAGGTTTGTCTATTGTACCAAAGAGAAACCCCCTAAGATCATCTGGTGGCTTTGTCCTCCTAATCGATATGCCTTAAATGTGGATGGGGTAGCAAAAGGTAACCCGGGTCATGCTGGTGGAGGTGGTTGTATTAGAAATAGCAGAGGTGAAGTCATCTATGGCTTCTCATACTACTATGGTGTGGGAAGCAACATGGTAGCTGAAGCAAGAGCATTACTTGATGGGGTTAGAATATTGGTGAAGAGTGGGATCTCTACAGCTGTTATTTACTATGATTCTAACTCTCTAGTAACTATGACTCAGTCAAATGCCCGCCCACCTTGGAGAATTTTGAAGTGGTGGGATGAAATCACTGAGACCAATAAGAAATACAGGTGGAGCATTCAGCATATATATAGAGAAGGGAACACTGTTGCGGATGCTTTGGCATCTTTAGCTTGTTCCACCCGATCCAACAAGGATTTCAGAAGTTGGACAGAACTCCCAAGGAAAGCCCGTGGATGTGCCACTGTTGATGCTGCAGGACTACCAAGCTGGAGGAGTTAACACACATCTTTGGTTTCTACTTTTCTTTTGATTCTTTCTTGTTTCAATCGCAGGGGTATGCCCCGTGGTTCTTTTGTAAATATCCTTATTGAAATCAATAATATTAGGGCCGGAGACCATTGGTGGACTTAGCATATATTGTGCAATCCCCCAATGTGTTTCCTTGGTCTTGGTTATATAAAAAAAGTGCCAGATTATCTCTATTTAAAAAGTTTGAAGAAAACTGATTTTCATGGCAGAGTAATGTCATTAAAGTGTTGAGTAACTGGGGATTCTGGCCTCTGATCAAGGTGTCTCCTCACGTACAAAGACATTTCAAATGCAAACTCAGTTCTCCAAAGGGAAGTAATACGTTTATCACACTAAGTAAATGGGGATTCTGACCTCTAATCAAGATGTCTCCTCATGTAAAAATGTGTGATTTACCAAAATTACTCAATGCCATATTCACTGTACCAAATAGAAAAATCTGTAACCCCATTGTTATTGAAATCTCCTGTAGACTGTTTGTCCTCAATACAACTGGCACATCTTTCAGTAATTATGACTCTAGATTTTTAATTAGTACAATCTTTTGGAATGATCTCTCTTGACATAACTGCTAAACCTTGATCATCCTTATGATGTCTATACGTTGGCAATCTTCATTCTTACTCTGTGTCTTTCCTGATTATTAGCATTGAAGAACATGAGCTTAATTCAGTTCTCTTACTTACTCCTCTAAGAGATGGACTTGAAATCTTCTACATTGTGCGTTTACTGTATATCCTCTCGATTGCTTAGCAGCACCTTTTCTCTCTTCACTCCTTTTGATGATGTTAAAGGGGGAGAAAAATGTCTGAGAAAGGGGGAGAGTGAAAGGGGGAGTAACTGTTCTTTTGGCATGAGTTATTATTTTTGATCACCATGAGCATTAGTGTGATCATTGTCCCAGTCAGGGGGGGTTAGTGTGTCATACTGCTTGCATATCATTGCTGCATCCATGCATATCATTGCTGTTGTTCTTCTTTTGCTTGCATATCATTGCTACATCCTTACATATCATTGCTGTTGTTCTTCTTTTGCTTGCATATCATTGCTGCATCCTTGCATATCATTGCTGTTGTTCTTCTTCGAAATAAACCAATTCTTCAATATCTCAAAATGGTTGCCATCATCAAAAAGGGGGAGATTGTTGTATCTTTGCCGTTTTGATGTTGACATTTTGATGATGTTAGACATTTTAGTATAAAAATATTGGTTTATCTATTTTAAGCTAAAACACTGTTCATTGCATTAGTGTACATGCACAACTAAAGTCGGTGTTAGTTGTGTTCTTACACAACTGAGGTTGATGCTAGTTGTAGTACATGCATAGCTAGGGTCGGTGTAAGTTGTGTTCTTACACAACTAAGGTCAATGCTTGTCACGCCCCGACGCGGAAAATCGGCTCGTACAGTCAGATACGAGCTAGCACTAATAATAAATTCTAAGCTAAACAATTAGACAAATTATAAAGTGAGAAACACTTCCATTAATCAAAATAATTCCAACTTTATTACAATAACCAACATGCTAAGACTCGATCAAACATGTCTTCCAAATGAAATTCTAATACAACACTGACGTAAAATCAAACTGGAAGTAAAAACTAATCTGACTCAATAACTAGGTACAAAAGCACTCAAGGATCACTCCTGACCCTCCCCATCGGTAAGCGCGTCACTTGAAAAGCCTGAAAAGGGGGGAACACAACTATGAGCTGACGCTCAGTAGGAAATAACGACATATTTACGTAGTTAACATCTTAATTACCAGTTGTATGTAACAGAGAACAAGGAATTGAATAAAGAGATCAAGAACAATGTAGAAGGTCTTGCAAAGTCAAGAATTGAATAAATTCCAATGATCAATAATATCATGTACAAGAAATTCACTAAGAGCAATTGAAACAATAATAATTGGCCAACAAGCAAGTATTTCAATAATTCATAATCAAGTAAAAGGAATAACAATAGATCAAATGTCGTAGACACACACTAGTCAAGTACTCGGTGCAAATGCCACACCTTGTCATTAACATCCCATGGGCTCACTAATTTTCGGGCGCTCTCCCCAGGACCAGACCGGGCCCTTATGATGCGATGGCATTGGTTTTACGGATCGATGATCCCAATTGTCTAGACATTTCTTGTATAAATATGGCCAATGAATTTCAAGGAATAAGCTAAAATGTAACAAGTACAGATCTAGCAAAAATCAGAATAACAAGAAAATGAAGGATTAAACTTTGGCATAATGTTTAACGACAATTAAGTCATGGAATCCAAGAATGAAAGGATAAGTAGGAAAAATACAATCTTTAGAATACATTCAATTCCATAAATTAATATTTTATTTTGTTGGTTTAACAAGTTTTATCATACTGGAAATGCCTTAAATTAATTGGATGCAAAAGGCCAAAGAAATGATTTATTTAGTATTATTAGAGTAAGTTACTAAGAATTCCACTTAATTCATAGAAATAAATCCTATCATGGTGAAAATCTCCCTAAAATTCTCAAGTAACTCCAGCACATGATTCCTCTGGAAAATGACAGTAAATATCCATTTTTATTACTGGAATGGAATTTTTACAAATTAAAAATACCTTTTTAAACATAAAAAAAACCATATTTGGTGTGCTATAAAAAGTTCCTTATGAAATTTTTGGATGGGTTATTAAGAATAATCATCTTACTGGTTGTTCATTTTTCATGATACCCATAGTATTTTTAGCATACTGAAATTATTTTTTCTACATTATTCTACCATTTATGCTATTTATTGAATGGAAGAAATACATTAGAAATTTGTTTAAGTATAAAAATTTCTCTATAACTTGCTGTTATCATTCTAACATGCTGGAAAATTTTTTGTTATGCTGTAAGAACTTTTATCATGCTGTAAGGGTTATTTTTAACAAGTTAATATAATTTTCATGCATTTATTCTCTATTATATGGAGAGTAAATGAATTCTATTTGGTAAAAATATCAAATTTTCACAGAAAATTATCTCTCACATGATAATTATATCAGAGTATAATATTCATGAATTTTCATAGCTTTGAGATCTTTTTAACATACCACATATAATTTATAAGCATTTTCTTTCATTTTATAGAAGAAATATAGATTTTTATAAGATAAAATATTCTAAATCCACAAGAATTTAACTTCTCACATGCTGCTACTATAAGACAACATTTTCCATACATTTTAGTTATTTAATAATAATTTTTGCATGCTGGACATAATTTCTTATACATTTATATTCTATTAATTATAGGAAAAATAGGTTTATATGCATAAAAATAGATTAAAATACTTTTCAGTAGCAGAAAAATAACTTTTAAATCTCCTGGTAGCAGAAGAATATGTTTTACAGGGATTCAGGGTTTTTAATTATTCATTTAATAACTCCGGATCCCGTTTAGGGCGGAGGTCGGTCACCCGGCCCCTTTTATTGGGATGTGTGTGAGATCCAGGGATTAAAAAGCCTATATCTTCCTCAATTCTTAATGGAATTAAGCATATGATATATCAATGGAAAGCTAAGACAGAGTACTATCATTTGGTAAGGTCAATTTCAGATTTAGGTTCTGTAATTAAGTTCTGTATTGACAGGAAAAAGAAAAAAACCCTAATTAGGACAGTGTATTACTAAAACATCAAATTCTCTACGTATACATGATAACTTTTAGGGCTTTTTATATCACTGGAAAGCTAACAGAGAGGGCTTTCCAACCATGTATCACACATGCTATGAATTTTAACATTTATGTTTCGAATTCATGGATTAATCAGGTTCCAAGTATATGAAATCACCATATGGACAAGCTCATATTCAAACCTCAAATTCTCTAAATAGAATTGATGGATGAAAGGGCTTTTTATGCCAAAAGAGAGATAACATGCTAAGCTTCAATTTGATATACAATAATTAACATTTGGCTAGTTATAACCTACCTCAATTGAAGACTTAAACAACGAGATAGATTAGACCCACGAACTATAAGAATCCCCTTCAAAGATCTCCTGATTCCTCCCTCAATACCCTATAAAATTAGGGCTTTTAGTCTCAGATGATAGATCTCGTCGAGCTGATCAAAAACCCCTACTCATATGCCTATTTTGGTTGAGGTACTAACCTGATTTGATGAACCAAAACTTGAAGATAGAAAAACGACGGGGAGCAGACCACCTTCCACAAAATCGCCAAGATCTCCCCAGATCTAACTCCTCTGTCGACACCACAGCAACCAAATGAAACTAGGCTCGAAGAGCTTTTTATCTATAGCTCATACACATTCTGGATCCTTCCAGGAAGGGAGAATTTCGACCTTGAAGAGGTGTGTTGTTTACACCGCCGAAATAATTGACCTACACTAAACTCGTCTAATCACTCTTATCCTAGTTAATCTTACACGAAATTTGTTGGGGGCTATTAATCTACAAGTCACTAGCTTTCATTTTCCCCTAACCTCATCGCATTTGGTTAAGAAATGGGCTATAATTTGATGTTCTAAGATTGGGTGAATAGTGAACACGAATTTTGGGTTAGGTGGGTTGTAAGTCGGGCTTAACCCAATGATTAGGACTAGATAATGATTTTATTAGGCTTAGTCCAAGAAGATAAAAGTGTTAGTCGATGCATCTATTATTTAATTATTATTTTTATGAATTTTTTGATGGTAGATAAAATTTCCACTTCTACTATTCCGTAAATAGTTAAATATTAAGATCGGAAGACTTAATCCAGTAATTCGGACTAATAAATAATTTTATTAGGCTTAGCCCTAGAAGACAAAGTTGCTAATCGCATAGTCTTCTAACTAATTATTATTTTTTGGGATTTTAATACCGTTAACAATTTCTCACTATTCATTTAATAATAAAATATTAAATTCGAAATTCAAATTTCACATTCCCTCTTTTCATTTCATTTTCATTCCAACTCAATTGCATTTGTGTTTCATTTCACCTAAACCTTATTTTCATTTGGATTACATTTCATTTTCATTTCATTTCAATTTAATTTAAATTTTTAAAGGTTTAATTCAATTTCTATCCAATTATTAATTCAACTAAATTCAAATAAATTCCTAAAATTTTTAATTTGACAAGGAAAAATTAAATAAAATTATTATTTAAATACGGGATATTACACCCTCCCCTACTTAAAGGAATTTGGTCCGCCAAATTCACTGCATTACGATACGAAAATAAAGGATAACAATTTCAAGGGATAACTAGCTCACCTAGAAAAGGTCGGGATACCGCTTTCGCATAACATCTTCGGATTCCCAGGTGGCTTCTTCAGCTCCACGCTGACTCCACTGGACCTTGACCATAGGTATAGATCGACTCCGGAGTTGTTGCTGCTTCCGGTCCAAAATCTTTATCGGTCTTTCCTCATAGGTCAAATCCTCCTTCAGTTCGAAGTCCACATGCTGAATAACGTGAGTGGGGTCGTACACATACTTCCGCAACATAGAAATATAGAAGACGTTGTGCACGCCAGATAACTGAGGCGGTAACGCCAATCGATAAGCCACTTCTCCCACTCTATTTAAAATCTCGAACGGGCCAATGTACCTCGGACTTAGCTTGCCATGAATACCAAATCTGCGAATCCCTCTCGTAGGAGAGACCTTTAGAAACACATGATCACCTACTTGGAATTCCAATGCTCTTCTTCTGTTATCGGCATAACTCTTCTGTCTTGACTGAGCCACTTGTAACCGATCTCGGATAATACGGATATTCTGTGACGATTCCAAGATAAGATCTGGTCCAAGCCATTGTCTCTCACCTACCTCATCCCAACACAACGGGGATCGACAGCTTCTCCCATACAAGGCTTCAAATAGAGCCATATGAATACTAGACTGATAGCTGTTATTGTAGGTGAATTCAATTAATGCCAAATGTTCATTCCAATTACCACCAAAGTCAATCATACATGCTCGAAGCATATCCTCTACTATCTGGTTGGTCCTTTCAGTCTGTCCATCTGTCTGTGGATGAAATGCCGTGCTGAAATTTAGACGAGTACCCAAAGACTCTTGCAGTCCCTTCCAGAAATGAGAAGTGAATCTAGGGTCTCGATCAGATACTATATTCACTGGAATACCATGCAATCTCACCACTTCCTTTATATACAGAGCTGCTAGAACATCAACTGTCCATTTAGATTTAATGGACAGGAAATGGGCTGACTTTGTCAGTCTGTCGACGATCACCCAAATTGCATCGAAACCGCTACGAGTTCTAGGTAGACCCATGATGAAATCCATGCCAATACTCTCCCATTTCCATTGGGGTATGTCGAGTGGCTTCAATTTCCCTGCCGGTCTGAAGTGCTCGGCCTTAACTTGCTGACATACCAGGCATCTACTCACAAAATCTGCAACTTCTCTTTTCATATTCGGCCACCAAAAGGATCTTTTCAAATCCTTAAACATTTTAGTGCCTCCAGAATGAATCGTGTATTTAGATCTATCAGCTTCGTCAAGAATCTTGTTCTTGATTTCAGCTACGTCAGGTACACACGTTCGTCCTCGGAATAGAAGTCTTCCATCATCAGAAATCATGAAATCCGATCTGCTGCTCAAACTTCCCTTGATCTCTACCAGTTCGGGATCATTATCTTGCAAGGACTTGATCTCCATCTGTAATTCAGGTTTAAGTTGCATTTGTGCAATAATGACCCGATCATTATTGATATTCAAATCCAGACTAGCCATCTGCTCCAATAACTTCCATTCTTGCATCATAAGACTGGATAACTTTGCTATCGGCTTCCGGCTCAAAGCATCTGCCACCACATTACCTTTTCCAGGATGATACTCAATAGAAAAGTCAAAGTCCTTCAAATACTCCAACCATCTGCGCTGCCGCATATTGAGTTCCTTTTGAGAGAATAAATACTTCAAACTCTTGTGATCTGAAAATTCCGTGAAAGATTCTCCATACAGGTGCCTCCAAATCTTTAAAGCAAAGACGACGGCTGCCAATTCCAAATCATGAACAGGATAGTTCTCTTCATGCTTCCTCAACTGCCTGGAAGAATAAGCAATTACCTTCCCATGCTGCATAAGCACACAACCTAACCCAATACATGATGCATCGGTGTAGACCACAAAGCCTCCTTCACCAGAAGGTAAAGCTAACACAGGTGCTGAAGTTAAGCATTCCTTCAACGTCTGGAAGCTTTTCTGACAAGCTTCCGACCATTCAAACTTATTCTCCTTGCGGGTCAATCTGGTAAGGGGTACCGCGATCTTGGAGAAGTCTTGAATGAATCTACGATAATAACCTGCCAGGCCTAAGAAACTTCTGATCTCAGTCACATTGGTGGGCTGTTCCCAATTCTTCACTGCTTCCACCTTCGAAGGATCAACAGAAATACCATCTTTGGTAATAACGTGTCCTAGAAAGGACACCTCTCCAATCCAAAAATCACACTTACTGAACTTGGCGTACAGTTGATGATCTCTTAATATCTGCAGTGCCATTCTCAGATGTTCGGCATGCTCTTCTTCACTCTTAGAATAAATCAAGATATCGTCAATGAAGACCACGACCCATCGATCAAGATAGGGTCAAAAAATGCTATTCATCAACTGCATGAAAGCCGCTGGTGCATTCGTTAAACCAAAAGGCATAACGACAAATTCGAAATGACCATGCCTCCTGCAGAAAGCCGTTTTATGAATATCTTCTTCCTTAATCCGCAACTGATGATATCCAGATCGAAGATCGATCTTAGAAAAGAATTGAGCTCCTGCTATCTGGTCAAATAACTCATCAATCCTCGGCAATGGGTACTTGTTCTTGACAGTTATCTGATTCAATTGCCGATAATCGATGCACAGCCTCAACGAACCATCCTTCTTCCGGACAAATAATATAGGGGCTCCCCAAGGGGAAGTACTAGGGCGAATGAAACCCTTCTCAAGTAACTCCATCAATTGCTATTTTAATTCCCTTAACTCCGCAGAAGACATACGGTACGGAGCTTTAGAGACAAGAGAAGAACCAGGAATAACATCAATAGAGAAGATAACTTCCCGCTCAGGCGGAAGTCCCGGTAGATCCTCAGGAAATATATCAAGAAATTCACGGACAACAGGGATGTCATTAATCTCCACTTGCTGCTCGGGAGTAGCATAGACAAAGGCTAGAAATGCCTCGCAACCTCGCCTCATCAGTTTATCAGCACGAAGGGCCGAAATAAGTGAGATAGAGTGATGGTATCTAGCTCCCAAAAATGAAAGTCCTGGATGCCTATTAAAAGACACCGAGCTAGAACTGCAGTGAACATTGGCCTCATACTTGGCCAACCAGTCAGCTCCTAGGATTACATCATAATCCTTCATGTCCATGCAGACTAAATCAGCCGGTAAATTCTGCACATTAACCATAACCTTGCTAGAAGGATAATAATGCTGAACTACCAATCTAGAACCAATAGGTGTAGATATCGCTAACGAAGAACTCATTAAAGCAGGTTCCACAGCTATAGACTTAGCAAATCTCCGAGAAATGAAAGAATGTGTTGCACCAGTATCAAAAAGAACAAAGGCTGGCTTGTCGAGTATAAAGAGAGTACCTTCGACGAGTCCACCTTCTTCGGCTGTTTCTACTTCATCAACCTGAAGTGCTTGGAGCTTGCCTTGCGGCTTCTTGAAGACCTGAGGCTTTGCCAGTGTAGCTTGCTCCGATAATAATGGACAATCCGGGATACGGTGCTCCCTACTTCCACAACGTAGACAGGCGCCCAACTTGCGCCAACACTCTTCCATCTTGTGACCAGGACGGTCACAATATCTGCACACGCCCTTAAAGGGTACAACAGGGACAGGCTTCTTTTCCTCCTGCTTTGGCATCTTTCCCTTCCATGAGCCTGCTCCGGTCCACGAACTCGACCCACTCGCGGGCCTCTTCTTGATAAAGCTAGGTCCGATCTTGCTTTTCTTGAACTCCTTCGGTTGCTCTTTCTTCATGCCTTTGCCACGGATTCTTTCCGTCATCTCAAGAGTGTCCTCCAGAACTTGCGCCTTCCTTACCATCTCAGAATAAGTTGATATCTCCATAGGTGCCAATTGGTTGATATAATGAAGCTTCAAACCATTAAGAAAGCGCTTCGCCTTCATCTTTTCAGTAGAAATGAGATGAGTAGCATATCGAGATAGTCTGGAGAATTGTGCTTCATACTCTGCTACAGATAAGCTCCGCTACTTTATAGCTGCGAACTCAGCTGCCTTCTTCTCTTGAACTCGGTCAGAAAAGTACTTGTTGTTGAAGAATTCCTCGAACTCTTCCCACGTAACCTGACGGTCACCGAGAGTCACCTTGATAGAATCCCACCACGTACGTGCATCACGTTCTAATTGGAAGGTAGATAAAAGAACACGTTCTTGGTCGGTGCATTGCATGACTTCAAAAATCCTTCCCATATCATCAAGCCAGTGCTCGGCTTCATCAGGGTCGGTCGAACCAGCGAATCTAGGCGGATTCATCCCGCGGAAGTTCCGGTATAAATCACCGGTGCCATGCTGTGCCGCTCCTGCCTGAGCCACTTGCTGTAGGGCCTGAGTAAGGCCTTGAACAATGCGCTGCAGGTTTCTCCATTCAGCACGATCAGCTGCCATTGCAAAAGCCTACACGAGGAACAAGATTACTTAGGTCCAATAAGATAGGTAATATCGCGATTAAGATACGAACTTAACCCAAGTTTCTACCCAATCTTCCGAGGTCAGGTCCTAGACTTTTACAAGGTTAAGGTTCTAATGCACCTAGACACGACCAAAAACTCGGTACCTGGTGGAGATAATCGGTCCGAAGGCCACTCGCGCAAGTGTGTGACCTTCCCGATAGGCGTAGCCTAACGTTCGGACAACACCTTTCGATATACCGGGTTATTGGACGCAATGAGAAACATAAAACTTAGGGGAACCTAGGAATATGAAACCTAGGCTCTGATACCAACTAAACTGTCACGCCCCGACGCGGAAAATCGGCGCGTACAGTCAGATATGAGCTAGCACTAACAATAAATTCTAAGCTAAACAATTAGACAAATTATAAAGTGAGAAACACTTCCATTAATCAAAATAATTCCAACTTTATTACAATAACCAACATGCTAAGACTCGATCAAACATGTCTTCCAAATGAAATTCTAATACAACACTGACGTAAAATCAAACTGGAAGTAAAAACTAATCTGACTCAATAACTAGGTACAAAAGCACTCAAGGATCACTCCTGACCCTCTCCATCGGTAAGCGCGTCACTTGAAAAGCCTGAAAAGGGGGGAACACAACTATGAGCTGACGCTCAGTAGGAAATAATGGCATATTTACGTAGTTAACATCTTAATTACCAGTTGTATGTAACAGAGAACAAGGAATTGAATAAAGAGATCAAGAACAATGTAGAAGGTCTTGCAAAGTCAAGAATTGAATAAATTCCAATGATCAATAATATCATGTACAAGAAATTCACTAAGAGCAATTGAAACAATAATAATTGGCCAACAAGCAAGTATTTCAATAATTCATAATCAAGTAAAAGGAATAACAATAGATCAAATGTCGTAGACACACACTAGTCAAGTACTCGGTGCAAATGCCACACCTTGTCATTAACATCCCATGGGCTCACTAATTTTCGGGCGCTCTCCCCAGGACCAGACCGGGCCCTTATGATGCGATGGCATTGGTTTTACGGATCGATGATCCCAATTGTCTAGACATTTCTTGTATAAATATGGCCAATGAATTTCAAGGAATAAGTTAAAATGTAACAAGTACAGATCTAGCAAAAATCAGAATAACAAGAAAATGAAGGATTAAACTTTGGCATAATGTTTAACGACAATTAAGTTGTGGAATCCAAGAATGAAAGGATAAGGAGGAAAAATACAATCTTTAGAATACATTTAATTCCATAAATTAATATTTTATTCTATTGGTTTAACAAGTTTTATCATACTGGAAATGCCTTAAATTAATTGGATGCAAAAAGCCAAAGAAATGATTTATTTAGTATTATTAGAGTAAGTTACTAAGAATTCCACTTAATTCATAGAAATAAATCCTATCATGGTGAAAATCTCCCTAAAATTTTCAAGTAACTCCAGCACATGATTCCTCTGGAAAATGACAGTAAATATCCATTTTTATTACTGGAATAGAATTTTTACACATTAAAAATACCTTTTTAAACACAAAAAAAACCATATTTGGTGTGCTATAAAAAGTTCCTTATGAAATTTTTGGATGGGTTATTAAGAATAATCATCTTACTGGTTGTTCATTTTTCATGATACCCATAGTATTTTTAGCATACTGAAATTAATTTTTCTACATTATTCTACAATTTATGCTATTTATTGAATGGAAGAAATACATTAGAAATTTGTTTAAGTATAAAAATTTCTCTATAACTTGCTGTTATCATTCTAACATGCTGGAAAATTTTTTGTTATGCTGTAAGAACTTTTATCATGCTGTAAGGGTTATTTTTAACAAGTTAATATAATTTTCATGCATTTATTCTCTATTATATGGAGAGTAAATGAATTCTATTTGGTAAAAATATCAAATTTTCACAGAAAATTGTCTCTCACATGATAATTATATCAGAGTATAATATTCATAAATTTTCCTACCTTTGAGATCTTTTTAACATACCACATATAATTTATAAGCATTTTCTTTCATTTTATAGAAGAAATATAGATTTTTATAAGATAAAATATTCTAAATCCACAAGAATTTAACTTCTCACATGCTGCTACTATAAGACAATATTTTCCATACATTTTAGTTATTTAATAATAATTTCTGTATGATGGACATAATTTCTTATACATTTATATTCTATTAATTATAGAAAAAATAGGTTTATATGCATAAAAATAGATTAAAATACTTTCCAGTAGCAGAAAAATAACTTTTAAATCTCCTGGTAGCATAAGAATATGTTTTACAGGGATTCATCATTTTTAATTATTCATTTAATAACTCCGGATCGCGTTTAGGGCGGAGGTCGGTCACCCGGCCCCTTTTATTGGGATGTGTGTGAGATCCAGGGATTAAAAAGCCTATATCTTCCTCAATTCTTAATGGAATTAAGCATGTGATATATCAATGGAAAGCTAAGACAGAGTACTATCATTTGGTAAGGTCAATTTCAGATTTAGGTTCTGTAATTAAGTTCTGTATTGACAGGAAAAAGAAAAAACCCTAATTAGGACAGTGTGTTACTAAAACATCAAATTCTCTACCTATACATGATAACTTTTAGGGCTTTTTATATCACTGGAAAGCTAACAGAGAGGGCTTTCCAACTATGTATCACACATGCTATGAATTTTAACATTTATGTTTCGAATTCATGGATTAATCAGGTTCCAAGTATATGAAATCACCATATGGGCAAGCTCATGTTCAAACCTCAAATTCTCAAAATAGAATTGATGGATCAAAGGGCTTTTTACGCCAAAAGAGAGATAACATTCTAAGCTTCAATTTGATATACAATAATTAACATTTGTCAAGTTATAACCTACCTCAATTGAAGACTTAAACCACGAGATAGATTAGACCCAGGAACTATAAGAATCCCCTTCAAAGATCTCCTGATTCCTCCCTCAATATCCTATAAAATTGGGGCTTTTAGTCTCAGATGATAGATCTCGTCGAGCTGATCAAAAACCCCTACTCATATGCCTATTTTGGTTGAGGTACTAACCTGATTTGATGAACCAAAACTTGAAGATAGAAAAACGACGGGGAGCAGACCACCTTCCACAAAATCGCCAAGATCTCCCCAGATCTAACTCCTCTGCCGACACCACAGCAACCAAATGAAACTAGGCTCGAAGAGCTTTCTATCTATAGCTCATACACCTTCTGGATCCTTTCAGGAAGGGAGAATTTCGACCTTGAAGAGGCGTGTTATTTACGCCGCCGAAATAATTGACCTACACTAAACTCGTCTAATCACTCTTATCCTAGTTAATCTTACACGAAATTTGTTGGGGGCTATTAATCTACAAGTCACTAGCTTTCATTTTCCCCTAACCTCATCGCATTTGGTTAAGAAATGGGCTATAATTTGATGTTCTAAGATTGGGTGAATAGTGAACACGAATTTTGGGTTAGGTGGGTTGTAAGTCGGGCTTAACCCAATGATTAGGCCTAGACGATGATTTTATTAGGCTTAGTCCAAGAAGACAAAAGTGTTAGTCGATGCATCTATTATTTAATTACTATTTTTATGAATTTTTTAATGGTAGATAAAATTTCCACTTCTACTATTCCGTAAATAGTTAAATATTAAGATCGGAAGACTTAATCCAGTAATTCGGACTAATAAATAATTTTATTAGGCTTAGCCCTAGAAGACAAAGTTGATAATCGCATGGTCTTCTAACTAATTATTATTTTTTGGGATTTTAATACCGTTAACAATTTCTCACTATTCATTTAATAATAAAATATTAAATTCGAAATTCAAATTTCACATTCCCTCTTTTCATTTCATTTTCATTCCAACTCAATTGCATTTGTGTTTCATTTCACCTAAACCTTATTTTCATTTGGGTTACATTTCATTTTCATTTCATTTCAATTTAATTTAAAATTTTAACGGTTTAGTTCAATTTCTATCCAATTATTAATTCAACTAAATTCAAATAAATTCCTAAAAATTTTAATTTGACAAGGAAAAATTAAATAAAATTATTATTTAAATACGAGGTATTACAATGCTTGTTGCACTTCATGCGTAGCTGAGGTGGATGCTAGCTGCACTTCACGCATACACAAGTCTACGCTAGTATTGAGTCTGCTATATCTAAGGTCGATGCTAGCATCTCATGTATTGTGTTCAAGGGTCGGTGCTAGTTGCGTTTTTCACATAGCTAAAGTCGATGCTAGCATCTCATATTTTGCATTAAGGGTCGGTGCTAGTTGCACCTTCTGCTGACAAAGTCGGTGCACATTTTGACATCCAGCATACTTGAAGTCGGTGCATACCATGTTTATTCATGCTCTAAGGTCGGCGCATATATGGCATCATGCACACCAAGGTCCGAGCATGTTTCGGGTCTATGTTTAATGAAGTATGTACAGGTTTTCACATATGCAAGATGAAGTCTGTGCATGTTTGCATACAATGCATTATAAGTTTGTGCATGTTTTGCATACGACGCATCATAAGTCTGTGCGTGTTTTGGTTACAATGACTTAAGGTCGATGCTACTTCATTTGTCACAGGAACAAGGTCGATGCATGCTGCTGAAGGTCAGTGCACTTGAAGAATAAGGTCGATGCTGCCTTAGTTATTTCAGAACTAAGGTCGATGTTATCTCTGATAGAAGGTCAATGCTACTAAACAACACATGTGAATCAAGTATGAAAGCATCACGTGAGGTAGAACTAAGAACATGCACGTATTCCCAGAATGGCAGGATGTTGACACGTGGACCCAGGGAGCGAATGATGGGCACGTGATCCAAGCCACTTTTTCTGTGGAACATTCTCATCCCTGCCACGTGGACCAATGAGGTTTCAGTAGGTTTTATCTACTACATCCATACGGTGCCCATGTTCCTTATATATAGGGTGCCTTGCCACTCGAAGGAAGGGGTGAAGCTGCCGAAGCTTATTCCCTTTGCATACTCAGAGAGAGCGAGCTTCCCCCAAAGAAAAAAAATGAGAGAGCCTCCCCCAAATCAAAAAACTTCGTGAGGATCATTCTTTAGGAAGATAGATCGGAGAGCAGTTAGCCGTTGCATCTGAAATTGCTTCATTGAAGCTACGTTTTCCTTTGTATTTTCAATTTATGTTTTTCTTTGCTTTCCAGTTTCCGGATTTGGTTTTTGGTTCCCTCTAAGTGTTCTTGGAGGAAGGGAGACACCGTCTCCGGTTGCGAGTGACTTGGGGTTACTTGTGGGTTCCCTCTGGTTTTGAGGAAGGGAGAAAGGGTTCTCCGATTTCTGGACTTGTGGTTTGCAAGACCATGTCACATGTTCTGTGGATACAGGATCTGAGTTGAGGGATTTGTCTCCCTCTGGTTTCAAGCTGTTTGGTAGCCTGTGTTGCAGACTTAGTCTGGTTGGCTCTAGCCAGTGCTTGTGGAATCCTCGCTTGGTTTAAGCGAGGGTAGATTGCGGGTAGCAATCGAACCACCTAAAAACTCTTCTGTCCATTTCGTGTGGTTTGCTTGGTTACTCCAAAGATTGCTTATGCTGTCTTATGGTATTCATGAGGTATATTAAAAGACGCAACCCAAATGATAGGTCATGCCTATCTGGAGGATTACCATCTTGTGTGAGGAGACTCTAGGGTCCGATCTCTGCCTCGTATCCTTAGCACCCATCTGGTTTCTCTATTGGGCCGTCTTTCTGCTCCAGCAGCCTTCTTCTCTAATCGTTTAGCAGATCTACCATTTGCCCACTCCTAGTGAGCTTGCTAATTGTTTGATATTTGTTTCCATCCAAGACTGATCTCTTGAGCTAGTTCAGTTAATTTCTCTTATCTGTGGGGTGTTTTTGTTTGTTGTGTTTGAATCTTCATCGATTTAATTCCTTGTTGTGAAAGTTGAGAGTGATCTATTCATCCCCCCTTCTAGCTCACATCCATTTTTTATATCAACACCAACCCCTAGGGATAGTTGTAAGGGCCCCTAGGGCCATTTCCAACGAATGGGGAGATGGGTGAATTCCGTCCGCCGCGGTGGGGGAGAAACGGTCCTAGCAGGGACCGCTAAGATGCCAGGCGGTCATCTCATGACCATTTAGACACTAACCGACTTACAGAGGGTAGAAACGGTCTTAACTAGACCGCCAAGGAACAAAAATGGTCTCCAACAGACCGTAAGTAGAGACCCACTCATGAAGGATAAAACGGTCCGAACTGGGCAGCTTAGAGAACAAAATGGTCTCCAACAGACCGCCTATTGGACAAAAACGATCAGAGGGTGACCGTTTAAACTCAGATCTGTGAAAGGGTTTATTTGGAAAATAAAAATGGCCTAACGGGGACCGTTGGGGATTTAAAACAATCGACAGAAGACCGTTATGCATGATTTATGAATTGGATGACTGACCTAAAATGTTGAATGCATGCAGGGAAAGTGCCGGACACGGATCTCTTGGCTCCAGGTTCGGGCAGTGTACCTACTGCTATCAGAGTTTCAGAGGGAGCGGCTGGCCGCCATGGGATTTGTAGAGTTCCTGAGCATGGAGGTGGCAAGGCTGGACACCGCCCTCCTGTACGCGCTGCACGACCGGTGGGATCCGGTCAGTCGAGCATTTTTGTTCCCATTGGGTCATATGATCCCTACACTAGAGGACGTGGCATGCATCACCGGGCTGAGAGTGCACGACGCGCCAGTGAGCGGGAGGACTTTTACGGACTACCGGGAGCTGGCCCATCGACTGCTGGGACTTGGAGCTTCTAAGGACGGGGCGCCATTCCACCATCCTACTGAGAGCGAGGCTGCTGGTGAGCCTTGGTTTGCGCAGAGCCGGGATCACAATTGGAGAGCTACCGAAGCAGCACTTGGGACGGCTGACGGACCAGGCATGAGAGCGGGTAGCAGCCGAGCTAGGTCCCGAGGCGGACGTAGTCCTACGACGGTTCCTGATGTTGCTATTCGGGAGGCTGCTGTTCGCCACCAGGGCAGACAGAGTGAGTTGCAGACTCCTGCCCCAACTCGAGGAGGTAGTTCTAGTTGGCGAGTATGCGTGGGGTGCAGTGGTACTCGCCTTCCTCTTTGACACTTTGAAGTCCACTAGCCGGCGCACGATGCTTGGCGGATTCTCCCCACTACTTCAGGTATGCTTCAGCTCCTAAAATGCTTGTGCAATTCCTATATGATTTTATGAAATGCTATATGCTGACATCTTTGATCCCCACACCTGCATCAAAGATGTCAGCATATAACATTTCATAAAATGTAATATTTATGCTTAAATGATATTGACGTGGTTCTAAAATGCAGCATGTCGAGGGGGCCCAGTGCCAGGCGCCAAACGCATCGTCTTCCTCCTCCCAGCCACCGATAGATCGGCCCAAGCGAGATGCAGATTTTGTGCGAGCGACAACATGAGCTAAGGAGGCCGAGGCCGCTCTGGCTGAGAGGGTAGGCACACCACTCTTCCTCCTTTTGATATTTATGATTAAGACTGCAAGAATAATGTCTGAAATGAATGCATATGCAGGTGAGAGAGTTGGCAGCTGCGTTGGGTGAGGCTACCCGACAGAGGGAGGAGGATGAGTGCTCTTGTGCTAAGGCAGAGCGGCTCCGTGCAGAGGCAGCACGTCTCTGTGCAGAGATGGAGCGATCCCATGTTGGGATGGTGGAGGTAGAGCACCTCCGTGCCGAGGCGGCAGAGTTGAGGACAAAGAGCAGTCCTGGCTGCGGGTGGCCGAGATGACAGGTGCAGTGGGGGCGTACCAGCAGTCCCTTCGGGTGATGAGTCGACGATCAGAGCGCAGTAGGACTCAGAGTGGCACACCCAACGTCACCTACCGAGACTACCTTACGGGTTCCTCAGGCCACCGGAGGAACTAGGATGAAGAGCGTCGGCGACACCTACGTGAGGAGGGGAGCACCTCCATGGCACCACCCTCGATGCACCATGAGGAAGCTAGAGAGAGTGGCGACCCCGGGGAGGGTCAGACCTGATCTACTTATGAGATGCATGTATATATGACTTTAGTGGAATGACATAATTTTTTTTGGTTTTTCCTTATGAATGTGTGCGTACTGACACTAATTAACTAACCTAACAACGAGTCCTACGACTGATAGCGTGAGGGTACAAAAGAGAGCGCGAGAGAAGGAGGAGGGGAGAGAAAAGAAGAAAAGTAAGATAGCAGAGAGAAACGATCTCGGCAAGGCCGCTTAATGAGCTTAGCGGTCCCAAGACAGGCCGCTAAAGACTGAACGAGCCTCAATTGAATGAATGGTGAAGACGGTTTTTTCAAGACCGCAAAGCAGGAATGACGGTCTTATTAAGACCGCTTTAATCACGAAGACGGTCTAGCCAAGACCGTTTAACCACACAGTCAGATAAGGGTATGTGCGGGGATGGAAACGGTCGTGGAAAGACGGCTAAGGATGAGTAGCGGTCGCTCGATAGACCGCAAAGCCCGAAGGATTGTTAACTGCGATCGAGACTCTCTTAGAGAGTCCCAACCCGTGGATAAGCCTATCCAACCGTGCTAAAAGTGATCCTAAGATTGATTGAGCCTATCCTAACTCGATCCTAGTGGCTGAAGGCTAAGAACTTGGGCTCTATAAGTAGGGGTACTCCTCAAATTTGTGACTCACATCAAACCCCTCTTTCTAGCCTTGAAAATCTTAGTGCAACCACCCAAATCAATATGAAAAGGGCTCTTGAAGCTAGCATAATGGGGGGAGAGCCCCTACAACGGGCCACAACCAGCTAGGAAGGAGCGTGAGGTGCTACAACGACTGTCTTCCATTCCTAATCATTCGAGCACCAATACTTTACGAGAGGTAGGCTTTATCAATTACTTTTCAAATTCATTTGAAATTATTTTCCAAATCCTTATATTTCTCCTCTCTCTCTCCTCTTTTTCCTTCTTTCTTTCCATAGCTTCTTCCTGGCCCTAGGCGTTACTCCAACCTAAAATGGGCGGCTCCCATGGTCCATGAACTTCCACTAGATGTGATCTCCATCCTGAAAGCCTAGCACCTCCATCCATTACTTGTCTTGGCTAAAAATTACCACAAACTCTCACTTGATTGGCACAGAATTTCAGCCCTAGTGAAGATGTGGCATCCTCAGACCCACACATTTGTCTTCCCCACATTCGAAGCTACCATTCTTTTAGAGGAAGTTGAGACATTGCTAGCCCTTCCAAAGACTAAGGTAGGGG
The DNA here is from genome assembly GCA_022559845.1 of Amorphophallus konjac. Lineage (NCBI taxonomy): Eukaryota > Viridiplantae > Streptophyta > Magnoliopsida > Alismatales > Araceae > Amorphophallus > Amorphophallus konjac. The sequence goes on along the minus strand of CM040126.1, from coordinate 86,017,860 downwards.
ACGAGGACTTAGTGTGTCATACCGTTGCCCCCATAGATCGCTCTCTCATTCTAGGGAATTCTTACCCAGCTCTAAGGATGTTAGGACCATGATTAGTGCCCAACACATCCACTTGCTTCCCATGGCCCAGTGGGTTACTGCTCATTGTAAGAACAAATGTGGATGGAATGAGGCTATAGCCAAAGTAGCTTCTATTTGTCTATGCGGGGCCATACTTGTCCCTATCATTGACCACCTCCTTGACATACCAAATTTGAGCATTATTAGTGGGTTGTGGAGAGGGTTGTCTATTTCACAGGCCGTCCTTTCTTACCTATACGAAGGCCTTAGTTCAGCTTCCCTTGGTGGGCCTCTCTTTGGGTCTATGATCTTGCTAGAGTGTTGATGGAGGTTAGGTTGAAGTTCTTACCCAAGGAGGACATCCCTTCTCTCAGTCGAATCTTCGGGAGCCACCCACTCTTCTTCATTGGAGGCGCATCCGGGTTTGCCCAACAGACAGGAGGACCAGAGATGACTGGTGGATCTACTTCAACACCCTGCCCCTTGATTGGTTCGTGATGCGCCCTGCTTTCCTTATCGACACTACCCTCAGGCTTCCTAGGAGGCTCGGGTTGGACTTGTGGCTCGTGGGGAACACCACCTTGGCGATGTACATCCCCCACAGGTGCTCTCTACAGGTTGGACTCCCGCGCATCATGGTTTCAGCACTACCCCACCTACCCGCTCTACAGGTGAGAAGACTCGGGATGGAGGAGGACGAGCAAGCAGTCAGGGGCGCGCTGATCATGTGGGAGATCAGCAAGACACGCATTCTACCAGTAGATGTGACCGAGATTCAGGAGGAGTACCGGCTTTATTTGAGAGAGCTATGCGAGATCCGACCTCGCGTAGATGCTCGACTGAGGATTGAGTGAATTTAGCATGATGTATAGGGATTGATAGCTTGAATTTGATGTTCTTGAGATTGAATAAATAGATGAAAGAATTTGATTGCTTTAGCTATCGACTTGCCTCTCTTTTCTTCTCATATGTGTGGTTTGATGTGGCTCTCGGAAATAGAGACGGCCATGGTTAGGACTGCCGTAGGAACAAGACGGTCATAATATGACCACTGACATGAGAGAAACGGCCTCCAATAGGCCACCACTAGATAGACGTCTGAATGGGCCAGTGAGCTCATGGTTAACAATTCTCGGGAGAGAAAAGCGGTATGTCGAGGAACCGCTACATAATAAGATGGTCAATGTCTAACCGCTTGTTTTGGGGAAACGGTCTCTTTTAGACCGTAAATGAATAGCTATCAGAAGGGATTATGTGTTTGGGCTCCGAGAAAAAAGGGCGGCCTATCCAAAGACCTCTAGAAGATGAGACGGCTAGGAAGTGACCGCTAATTGATTATAAACAGTCCTCAGAAGACCGCAAACAAGCAAATATCAGAAGAGTCCATGAGCTTTATGGTTCGGACCTTGTAGACCTATCTCTGCACACACTAAACAAAGAAAACATGTTAGATCTGTTCTAGGCTTAACCCCTTGCCGAGGGCAAGCCTGATGTGAGACCAATTCTTGAAGTTTGGTCAAGGGGTTAAGCCCTATCAAATAGGCAAATAGATGACATAAAGTGAAAATGCAATGCATACCATGAAATGCGGAAAAACATGTGATGAGAATATTTGATTTTTGTTTGAGTTTGAAAATATTTGATTTTTCTGGAGTTTTTGAAAGTATTTGATCTTTTTTGAGTTTTGAAAATATTAGATTTTTTTTGAGTTTTGACAATATTTGATTTTTTTAGTTTTGACAATATTTGATTTTTTTCTTTTTTCTCTCTTTTCTTTTTTTAGGCTAACTAAAACCAGGAGAGGAGAATCTTAACCCATGTCATTTGGAATCTTCTAAAACACAGCGTGCGCTCAAGATGACAATCCCTTGGCCAGAGGTCTAGCTCGCATGATGATGCCTCTCCCAGGGCCATACCCAGGGTAAGATCTAGTCTTTAGGGAGAGAATAGAAGAAAATTGGGGACAAGCCTTGCATTGGGATGGGAGATGTCAGGACTTGACTTCCTTCCAGGGTACTACCCCTCAAAGAGTAGGTCTGTTGCGTCGGGACTTTGTGTCTTCGATTTTATGACTTTCATTAATTTTTATACACACATGATGCTGCACAACCCTTCACCCTTTTATGCGAACCTCGACTATTGCCTTAGGAGAAGCATGCTTGGTTACTAGGGTCAGGGGTATTTTTCATGGTGTTTTCTCTTTTGCTCTTTTTTCACTTTTCCTCCTTTTTATTTTTTGTTTATTATTATTTTTCCTTTCTTTTGTGAAGACTGCCCCTGTTTGAGACCGCTCTCGTATCGGGGACTGCCTAGGTCAGTTGTTTCATCCATCAGTCTCTTGCCCCTACGTTCGGCCGAAGAAAGAAAATGCAAGGACCTTCACCTCCCCGAGCATGGCCGAAGGAGAAACGGTGTTTTGCAAAAAAAAGAAGACCCTGACCAAGGGTGTCGTGTAGTGTGTGGTTGTTGTGCTAAAGAATCTTCTTTAGTGATCAGGGAAAAGATGCCTCACCACCCGGTTGTCGTTAGCCAGACTCTTTTAAGGATAAAAACTCTTGAGATAAAGCCTATTCCACATGTGCGACAACTCCTCACCCTCAACGTTAATTAGGCGATACGCGTTCCTAGGATAAACTTTCTTAACAACGAATAGAACCTCCCAGTTGGGTTGCAGCTTAGACCTAGGACCACTTGATCTAATAAATTTGCGTTTCAAAACCATGTTACCCACTTGGAATTTTCTATCAACGACCTTCTTTTGAAAATGATGCGAGATGCACTTTTGATAGATAGAAACATGATTGGCCGCATTAAGCCTATTCTCATCTAAGAGTTCCAGCTGTACTAGCAACGCCTCCTGACACACATTGAGATTAAGTTCCTTATCAAGCTGCACTCTTAGGGAAGGGATCAAAATCTCATATGAAAGTACCGCCTCCATCCCATAGGTGAGAGCAAAAGGAGTTTACCCCGTGGGAGTACAGGACGGAGGTGCGATAAGCCCATAGAGCTTCGACTAACCTCTCGGACCAATCAGAAAATTTGTACGACTCACATGTTTTCTTAATAATTTAAAGAAGGGTTTTATTAGTGGCCTTGGCTTGACCGTTGCCCTGAGGGTAATATGGAGATGAATGATGCAATGAAATATTAAACTGCTTACAGAGGTCCTGGAGTTCTTGTGACACGAATTGCGGTCCGTTGTCGGTGACGATGTCACTTGGCACTCCAAACCGCGAGATGATGTTCTTTACGATGAAGTGGCAAACTGTGGAAGCTTTGATTTCTGCGTAAGCTTCGGCTTCAGCCCACTTGGTGAAATATTCAATAGCGGTAAGGATAAAGGATATTTACTTGACCTGAGAGTTGGGATCACCCAGTGGGCCTACAATATCAAAAGCCCACATGGAGAATGGCCAAGGAGCAGAAAGAGGATGGAGGGAGGAAGCGGGATCATGAATCTTGTCAGCATGAAGCTGGCACTGAACACATCTATGGACATAGGTGGAACAATCTTCTTCTAAGGTTCGCCAGTAATAGCCCTGCCAAAGAATTTTCTTCGCCAGCACCTGACCATTGATGTGCCCGCCGCACTCACTTGAATGAGCTGCTTCAACGACCTTCCCGGCCTCATCATCGTCCAAACATCTCATAAGAACCCCGTTAAGAGCGCGCCTATACAATTCTTCAGCAACGATCATGTACATCGAGGCGACTCTTCTAATGGCCTTACGGTGTTCTGCGTGAGCCGACTCTAGAAATGACCCATCCCAACAATACATCTTAATCGCATGGTACCAGGGCAACTTCTCTTCTTCCAAGATCTCTTCCAATTCTGTCAATGATACTTCTTTCAGATTTTCCCTCTCGACCTTCTTCTCTACGGACTTCCTAAGGTTATCAAACCAGGGATCCTGAAGTGAAGGAACATCTAACCGCTGGACCACAATGGTCTCAGTAGAGTGACTGAGAGGAAAGGACAGGGAAGAAGCAGGCGATGCAAGTGCATCGGTAAGAATGTTTTGAGATCAAGGAGTATGAATATAAATCAATTTACGGAACTACCTAGCCAAGAGAGTGACCAAATCTTCATAGAGCTTGAGCTTATAGTCATGGGTGCGATAGGTAGAAAGGACTTGGCACAGCACCAGCTGAGAATCTCCTATGATATTCAAATAGCGCGCTCCCAAGAGATAGGCGTGCTTCAATCCAGTGAGGAGAGCCTCATACTCGGCTATATTGTTGCTAGCATGAAAAGAGATGTGATAAGTAAAAGGAATGGTCACTGCTTCCAGAGTGAGGTGTACAACGCCGATCCCTCGGCCCTGAGAATTAAGCGCACGATCAAAGTGCAGAGACCAGAAAGGATGATGTCTGAGAATGGAAAGGTGTTCATCAGGAAACTCGTCCTGGATGGAATCCGTGCAAGGAACAGGCAAATGGGCAAGATATTCAGCGATGGCGTAGCCCTTTATTACCTTCTGGATGACAAAGGTGATGTCGAATTGGGAGAGAAAACTCTGCCAGCGAGCCAATCTACTAGAAAGGATAGACTTTTCTTAAAGATAGCGAATTGGGTCCATTCTAGAGATCAACTTGACCTCATGGGCAAGGAAATAATGTTTCAGTTTCTGAGCTACCCATACTAATGCTACACAGGTCTTCTCCATGGCAGTGTATTTGGCCTCTACGGGGTTGAACAACCTAGAGAGGTAATAAGCTGCCCTTTCTCTCCCTTCGTCATCCAGTTGTACCAAGATAGCTCCTAGGGAGTCCTCAATGACAGAAATGTATAAGATTAGGGGTTTCCCAGGGACATGAGGTTGCAGAACCGGGGATTAGACATATAAACCTTCAGATCCTCATAAGCCTTCTGACATTTTTCATTCCACTCGAATTTGACCCCCACCTTAAGCAGTTCATAGAATGGTCGGCATCTTTGAGAATGCTGTGATATAAATCTTCGAATAAACTGCAAACGACCGATCAAACCTCGAAGTTCAGTAATGTTCTTTGGCGGGGGCATATCCATGACAACCTTTGCCTTATTAGGATCGATTTGAATCCCCCTTTTGCTAACTATGAATCCTAGCAACTTTCCTGAGGACACTTCGAATACACATTTCTTGGGATTCATCTTCAACTTGTACTCCCGAGCTCTTTGCAACACCTTGGACAAAATAGCGGGGTGCCCTTCTTTCAACCTCGATTTCACCAAAATATTGTCTACGTAAGCTTCCATATACACATGCATCATATCGTGGAAGATTTCCATCATCGCCCTTTGATAAGTGGCACCTGCATTCTTCAGCCGAAAAGGCATAACCACATAACAATAAGTGCCCTAGGGCATGGTGAACGAGGTTTTCTCCTGGTCTTCTGGACCGAGACGGATCTAGTTATATCCTGAATAACCATCCATGAATGAGAGGGCTTCATACCCGGTGATATTGTCCACCAATACATCGATATGAGGTAGCGAAAAATCATCTTTAGGATATGCCTTATTTAAATCCCTGAAATCAATGCAAATTCGCACCTTTTCATCTTTCTTCATAACATGGACTATATTTGCCACCTACTGAGGATATAGAACCACTCGAATAAACTTGGCCTTATGTAATTTATCAACCTCTTCCTTCATTTTCAAGGCCATGTAGGGGTGGAATCTTCTGTTGTGCCCCTTGTGCATTGATGAAGTTATATAGTTTTGATGATAGCAACCACTAATGAATCATGTAAGATAAGAATTAGTAAATTAATGTTCTGCATGCTTCATCGTTCTTCATACTTCAGCATATATACTGTGTGCGTTAGCACAGTATGGGCATTGCGTTGTCGCAGCCATATGGCGCATTGTCTGTTCTCTGCATCAGGTTCATTCAAGTTCGTGCACAGCTTGCATTGGTGCATTATTTTTTGTTGTACGCCACATAGTCAGTGCATTGACCATCTCGTGCGTATCTCCAATTGATGCATGTTTGCATGTGTTAGCCAAAGTAAGTGCACTCGTTTGGTCCATGCAAACACTTAGTCTGCACGGCTGTTTTGACAACTGAGCAAGTCTATACATCACCGCATGATATCAAGTCTATACACTCTTTACCATGCAATCAAAGTCTATACACTCCATTGCTGGTACGAGTGGTTAAGTTCATGCATCATCACTCCAGAAAGTCTGTACATTGGTGTCGCATGCACACTAAGTCCATGCACTCCTTGATGGCATGCCCGTGCATTCATTATCAATGTGCATACTTTACTTTATGCATACTGCATTGAATTGTCTCGCACATACACTAAGTCTGCACACGACTGCCTTGATGTCGTAGCAAGTCTATACATGATGCATTCAGGCTTAAGCGTCACGCACAGAAAGTCTGTACATCGTTTACACATTGCACTATAAGTCTGGTCACTCGTCGATAGCATGTCTGTACATTCATTCCCAATGTACATACTTCTTCATATACAAAATGCATTACATGCATTCAAAGTCTGTACACTCGTGGATGATGTGTTCATGCATTCATTCTCGTTGTACATACTCTCTTATATGCACACTGCATTTTATGCATCAAGTCTGTACAGGCTTAGATCAAATCTCGAACCAACTATATGCTCTAATCCTTGCAGGATATCTGCTGGTCGAGGAACTTAAGAAGGGCACGTGATCCAAGAAGCCAGGATCGTGACGCGTGTAACGCAGTGAGTTGAAATACTGCCACGTGGTCAAGGTGCTCTAGGCAGGAATTGTGGAGGACACACGCCCACCTCTCTGATGCTATAAATAGAAGACTTCTCCATCTGGAGAAGAGTGATCGTGATCAGAAGATCTGTGTGTTCTATTGAGAACAGAAGAAAAAGAGAGTGTAGCAGAGAAGAAACGAAACGATCCAGAGAGAAGAGAGAAATAGAATTTAGTGAGAGGAGTCTGAGAGACTTTCTCTGAAAGATTGTCCATCAGTTTCTTGGTTCAGATACCAGAACTAAGATTGCTCATTGTGAGCTACATTCCAATTGAGTTTTCTTGTTTTTCTTCTGTTTCCATTTCATTTTCTGAAATCTTGTTTTCAAGCTGTTAGTCAGCAGAGCTAAGCTGTATTGCTTAGCAGGCAGAGGAGGATTCCTCTGGACGGGTTAAGCTGTAGTCCCCAGCGGTTGGCAAAGCTGTAATGCCCAGCGGTCAAGCTGTTAGTCAGCAGTTGTAGGCAAGCTGTAAGGCCCAGCAGTTGAAGCTGTGAATCAGCAGTTGAAGCCACATTCCAGGTTGGAGTGTGGGGTGGACGTAGATCTCGGGTTTGAGATCGAACCACCTTAAAAATTTCCAGTCTCCTGTGTGTTTGCCTTGCGAATTGCTGTTCATCATGATCACTTCCATTATACGCTATAGATGCATGCTTAGGTCCGTTTGATTCAGATCTGCTATAGTTGGACATTCTGTGACTGCTCTCTCTTACTTCTCTATCGTCCTGCAGCAGCTTGTTTTATTTACGCACGTGTGATTGCTGCAGTCTGGTTTAAATTGGGTGACTGATCTATTCACCCCCCTCTAGATCGTTCATAGTCCCCCATCACTTGGTATCAGAGCCTAACTCTTTTTCAGGGACTAACATCCTAAAGAGGAACGACCATGAACGGTAAGGGAATGACAGCAGAAGGACATTCAATCTCCAAGCCTCCGTACTTCGATGGTTCTAACTACGCCTACTGGAAGAACAGAATGCAGGTCTTTTTGAGAGCGAAAGACTACGAGATCTGGCGAGTAGTGAGCAAGGGACCATTCGAACTGCACGAGAATGAAGAAGTTTGGATGAGAGAAGAAATCAGAAAATCTACTTTGAACTGGAGTGCCATCAATGCTATCCAGTGCACACTTCATCCTACTAAATTCTCCTGAGTGTCATCATGCAGAACCGCCAAGGAAATGTGGGATACACTGGAGGTTATCTACGAAGGGACATCACAAGTGAGAGAGACCAAGGCGAACATGTTGGTCTCTGAATATGAAGCATTCCAGATGAAACTCGGTGAGACTGTGACTGAGATGTATGCTCGTTTGACTATCATAACTAATGGTCTGAGGAATTTGGGAAAGAGCTATTCAGACTACGAGATTGTAAGGAAGATCTTGCGGTCTCTGACTCCTGTTTGGCATACAAAGGCAACAGTGATCAAGGAGTCAAGAGATCTTCAGACGATGAAAGTTGACGAGCAAATAGGTTCTCTAATGGCATATGAGATGAACCTTCCCAAAATTGATGAGCTCGAGAACAAGAAGAAACCAATTGCGCTGAAGGCTAGTTCCAGCAAAACAAGCAGATCCAACCACAGTGGATCATCAAGTGAGCAGAGCAGCCTATCTGGGTCAGAAATCGATAGAGATCAACTTACTATGTTGACAAGAGAGTTCAGGCGATTCTTGAGGAAAGAAGGTAGAAATTTCGGTCGAAGACAATTCAGCGGCCGGCGACACAACAGGTATAGGTTCAACCCAGCTAAGAAACCTAACACTAATGTTTGTTATCATTGCAGGAAGGCTGGGCATATGAAGGCAGATGGTCCAGAGCTCCAGATGCTGAAAGAAAAGTCCAAGAAAAGAGCTCCCAGAGGAAAAGCAATGCGAGTACATGGAGCGACGAGGACGAGGGCAATCTGAGAAGTACATCAGAAAGTGAAGACGAAGAAAAGCCCATCTGCCTGATGGCCATGAATGATGAAAAGGAGGAAGAAGACTCCGATGTGGTATCCTCTCCCTTTGAGCACTATACAATTTCTGATTGGGAGGATGCTTATGGAGACTTGCTAGATAAAGTAGATGACATTAGAAAGGAGAACAGGCATTTGAAGAAGAAAGTAAACTCCATTTTGAATGATAAAACCATGTCTGACAAAATAGCCTGTCTGCAATCAGAAAATGACAATTTAAAATTTTTGTGTGCTGAATTTGATAATCTGAAGCATGCTTTAACAAATACTAGAAAGGAGAATGAACTGTTAAAGAATGCTAATGATCATTTGAAGTTGATAGTTCAATTGTTTGAAAATGAATTAAAAATTTCAAATGAGAAATATGAAGCTGTCTTGTGTGTAAATTCTGAATTAAAGAAAACAGTTGAAAATTTAGAAAAAGGAAATGCTGACAAAAGAAAAATAATAGAAAATATGACCCAAGGCATAGACAATCTCAATGCTTTGTTAGGGTCAAAGGTGAGCTTCAGAAAAGAAGGTCTTGGACTCAACTCAACTGCTACTAAAAGCCTTGCCATGAAAACCATATCATTTGTGACAGAGAAAAAGAAGGGACCTCTTATAAAAATGTCAAGTGAAAATTCTGTTTCAAAAACTGTCAGTTCGAAAATGTCCAGTGCCAAGGACAAGGGTAAACAGAAGGTTGGTGAGTCCAGCAGATCTTACCCTTCACCCAAATGTGAGTCTCAGGTTCGGGGTCAGCCTCCAAGCAAGTCTAAACCCCAGGGCAAAGCCACCAAGTCCCCACCATCATCACCTATCAAGAAGAAGAACCAACATAAACCTGTACAGAAGTCTAGTGGGCCACCAGTGCAAGGGAGACATAATGCTGCATGGGCCCAGAAAAGCTATACTTACCAGCCCAAGGTTCAGACCTATCACACCTATCCTCATAAATAGGTCCAACCATTCTATAGGTCTGGATGGAATCAGGTCCAAGGGAGGTCTAGATATCGACCTTTTCTCACTCATTGCCATAGACCTCAATCTGCTAGATGGGGTCAGTCTAGGACTATAGCTGGCCACAAATATCCGAGGACCTATTGGCCTGGGCACTGGCACAAAAACAATTTTACTTCTAATAAGGATGGAGCCAGAACTCAATATAAACTAAAGCACCAGAGGAAGAAGGTTCAATCAGTTGGTGCTGAGAGAAAGAAGGATAATAAACAGAATGTCATGAATTCCACTAAGCCAACCATGGTTAGACAGATGTGGATTCCTAAACAATTGATGTCTTGTTTCAATTGTTCTGTTTCTGCTTCGGAGCCCAAACAGTTTTGGGTTCCAAAATTCTCTACCTAATTGTGATTGCAGGTATGCCTGGCAGCCAGAAGCAATATGTGGTATCTTGATAGTGGCTGCTCCAGGCATATGACAGAAGACAAGACCAAATTTTGCATGTTGCCTGAGCAGAATGGAATAGTAGAAAGGAGGAATCGTACGATTGTGGAGATGGCACGTACACTGCTTGTTGAAGGTGGCTTACCAAGAAAATTTTGGGCAGAGGCAATTAATACTACATGCCACATAATCAACAGAGCCATGGTAAGGCCTTTCACTCAGAAAACTCCTTATGAGATTCTGAAAGGTAAGAAGCCTTCAATTGCTTATTTCAAGGTCTTTGGTTGTAAATGCTTCATTCATGTTAATGATAAAAGAGATCTTGATAAATTTGAACCTAAAAGTGATCCATGAATTTTTCTTGGGTATTCTGAATACACTAGAGCATTTAGAGTGTACAATCTTAACTCTAAAAATGTTGAGGAATCTCCACATATTGTATTTGATGAATCCCTAACTAAATGTGAAAATGGTCTGTACAGGAAAGAAGATGATGGAGAAATATTGAATGAAAGACAATCTGCAGACCAATCAGATCAAGAAGAAGAGCCAGAAGAAAATAATGTAGAGGAGCCTACTATTCAGGGGGAGGTAAATGAAGATCAAGGTAACCAAATTATCAATGTCAAATTCTTAAGAGATCATCCTATTGAGAACATCATTGGTGATTTGCATGAACCTCCTAGGACTAGAGGTTTTCTTAGAGCTCAAAATGAATTAAATGCATATGCATTGGTTTCACATGTAGAACCCAAGTCCATTGACATTGCCCTAAAGGATGTGCATTGGATCAATGCCATGCACGAGGAGCTTAATCAGTTTGACAGGAACAAGGTTTGGCATCTGGTCCCACCTCCTGTTGATGGAAATGTCATTGGGACGAAGTGGGTCTTTAGAAATAAAACTGATGAGCTTGGTAATGTTGTCAAAAATAAGGCCAGACTTGTTGCTCAGGGGTATAACCAAGAATTCGGAATTGATTTTGAAGAGTCTTTTGCCCCTGTAGCCAGGTTAGAAGCCATTGGAATTCTGTTAGCTTATGCATGCGCTCTTGGAATAAATCTCCAACAGATGGATGTAAAATCTACTTTTCTCAATGGGGAAATTAAGGAGGATGTCTTTGTTCATCAACCTCCTGGCTTTGAATGCTTAGACTTCCCTTCCCATGTATATAAGTTGAATAAAGCTCTCTATGGTTTGAAGCAAGCTACTAGAGCTTGGTATGACAGGCTCAGCAAATTCCTTACCAACAAGAAGTTCTCAAGAGGTGAGATTGACCAAACTTTGTTTACAAAGGTAAGTAACCCTGACATACTTATTGTTCAGATTTATGTGGATGACATTATTTTTGGTTCAACTAACCCAAAGATGTGTAAGGAATTTTCTGACTTAATGACACAAGAGTTTGAAATGAGCTCAATGGGTGAGCTGAAACTCTTCCTTGGATTGCAGGTGACTCAAACAAAAGATGGAACCTTTATCACCCAGTCCAAATACATTAGGGACCTCCTGAAGAAATACAAGCTCGTAGACCTCAAGGACATTGCAGCTCTAATGGGTACCTCCACAAGTCTTGATCAAGATACAAAAGGTAACCCAGTGGATCAAAAGCTGTATAGAGGTATGATCGGATCCCTCTTGTACCTCACTGCATCAAGGCCTGATATACAATTTGCAGTATGTTTATGTGATAGATTTCAGGCTAGTCCTAAGGAGTCTCATTTTAGTGCAGTGAAAAGGATCTTTAGATATCTGTCAGGCACCCAAGAACTTGGTCTTTGGTACCCTACCAGGTGTGAGTTTGAGCTTATATCTTACACTGATGCAGACTATACTGGGTGTCGGATAGATAGGAAGAGCACTAGTGGATATTGCCAATTCCTAGGTGGTTGCCTAGTATCTTGGGCCTCTAAAAAGTAACACACTGTAGCACTCTCCACTGCAGAGGCAGAATATGTTGCTGCAGAGAATTGTGCTGCCCAGGTACTATGGATCAAACATCAGCTCTCAGATTATCAGATAAACCTGGGATGTATTCCTATTCGTTGTGATAACACTAGTGCCATCTGCCTTACTAAAAATCCTGTTCACCACTCTAGGACTAAGCTCATTGATATCAAACATCATTTTCTTAGAGATGCTGTGAGCAAGAGTGAAATTGAATTAGTCTTTGTTGAAACTGAAAAATAAGTTGCTGATATTTTTACAAAACCTCCTGGAAATGAAAGATTTAGATATTTAAGAAGAGAACTGGGGCTTTGTAAATTTCAGCAGGACAAGGACTAATTTTTCTCTTGAAATATTTTTTAGAGTACTTGAAATAATTGGTTTGCATGTTCTTGATCTTGTGAATAAATTTGGTTGATGATGGAATAACCTCCTGTGGACTAAGTACATCAGTTGCTGTACATCTTGCACACATTATCCCTGTAGTCGATGCATAGTAGGACATATAGTCGACAGATGGTTGCGCATGTAGTAAATTAATTGCATTGTATGGACTTTATGTTGAAGCATGCTCTACACATAGTCAATGCACCCAATGTATTAACTGCATGATAGGTCGAATCATTGCATTGTTTTGAAATGCATATTGTTGTCAGAGGGAGGTTTGCATTATTAGAACTAAGTTCAACCCCTTCACATAATGGATAACAGTCTAGTGATTGGTTCATTATCGTGAGCTGAAATTATTACAACCCTTCTGTTATAAGAATCACATGTGCTTACTGATTGAAACTAAGGTTTAACTTTAATAGACTGTGATGTTTAAAAGACTATCTTCTGAAAATAAGATGATAGAAAGCATTTATAGCTCTTAACCTCTATCTCATGATTATGATAGAACAAGTGCTCACAGTACCCGAACATGACAGAGTTAATGTTGGTTAAGGTTTGAAAACCAAGAATCTTGTATTGTTCTTAAACAAGTCTCTCCAAAAATCACAAGGGCAGCTAAATTGAAGATCATCAAAGAAAAAGAAGTGAACAAAGTGGCAGAGCAATGACTGAGTTTCACTGAGAAATTGAGGTCTCCATCAAAGAAATGGAGAGTACCTTAAGTCATGAAGTGACTCAGGTTATCTCTGTTCAATTGGTTGAATCTACCAGGGAGATTTCACTGAGTAACTAGGGGTATTGGCCTCTGATCAAGGTATACCCTTAACGTCAAAGGTGCAAATTATTCATGTAGCCTTGATCAGAAATAGATATAGTAGTTTATGCTTAGTAACTGGGAGTATTGGTCTCTGATCAAGGTATACACCTAATGTTAACGGCATAAATAATACTTATCTATTCAATAAGTTCCAGATTCATAAGCATGTGAATGAAATTGCTGTAACCCTTAGAAAACAAATATCATTTGAGGGTCAATTGTTTAATCTCAATACATGTTCATGTGTCTTTCCTTGTCTTTTATTTTCTCTGAAGTAACTAGGGTCTTGTATCGACCTAAACTACTATGGTCATGTGACTTAAGTTCATTGCTATAACTGCAGCATATGATCCTATCTTAAAAAGCCAGTTCTCTCTCCTCACCTTCTATCACTGTTAAACCTAATTGACATCAAGAAAGCCATTACTCGATTCATATATTTTAAGGATTGTGTCATAATGTGCTCACATTCTGAACTGCCACATAGAACGTTGCACCTTATTTGCTGATGGCAAAGGGGGAGAATGTGCAAGGGGAAGACGGGAGATGGGATAGGAATCTCAGTTAGTGCATACGTCTAAGTGCATCTAAGTGCATAAGTCTGTGCTCGCATGAACCGATCTCATGGCATTTATTCATTGTGTTGCCATCATCAAAAAGGGGGAGATTGTTGTGCCCCTTGTGCATTGATGAAGTTATATAGTTTTGATGATAGCAACCACTAATGAATCATGTAAGATAAGAATTAGTAAATTAATGTTCTGCATGCTTCATCGTTCTTCATACTTCAGCATATATACTGTGTGCGTTAGCACAGTATGGGCATTGCGTTGTCGCAGCCATATGGCGCATTGTCTGTTCTCTGCATCAGGTTCATTCAAGTTCGTGCACAGCTTGCATTGGTGCATTATTTTTTGTTGTACGCCACATAGTCAGTGCATTGACCATCTCGTGCGTATCTCCAATTGATGCATGTTTGCATGTGTTAGCCAAAGTAAGTGCACTCGTGTGGTCCATGCATACACTTAGTCTGCACGGCTACTTTGACAACTGAGCAAGTCTATACATCGCCGCATGATATCAAGTCTATACACTCTTTACCATGCAATCAAAGTCTATACACTCCATTGCTGGAACGAGTGGTTAAGTTCATGCATCATCACTCCAGAAAGTCTGTACATTGGTGTCGCATGCACACTAAGTCCATGCGCTCCTTGATGGCATGCCCGTGCATTCATTATCAATGTGCATACTTTACTTTATGCATACTGCATTGAATTGTCTCGCACATACACTAAGTCTGCACACGACTGCCTTGATGTCGTAGCAAGTCTATACATGATGCATTCAGGCTTAAGCGTCACGCACAGAAAGTCTGTACATCATTTACACATTGCACTATAAGTCTGGTCACTCGTCGATAGCATGTATGTACATTCATTCCCAATGTGCATACTTCTTCATATACAAAATGCATTACATGCATTCAAAGTCTGTACACTCGTGGATGATGTGTTCGTGCATTCATTCTCGTTGTACATACTCTCTTATATGCACACTGCATTTTATGCATCAAGTCTATACAGGCTTAGATCAAATCTCGAACCAACTATATGCTCTAATCCTTGCAGGATATTTGCTGGTCGAGGAACTTAAGAAGGGCACGTGATCCAAGAGGCCAGGATCGTGACGCGTGTAATGCAGTGAGCTGAAATACTGCCACGTGGTCAAGGCGCTCTGGGCCGGAATTGTGGAGGACACACACCCACCTCTCTGATGCTATAAATAGAAGACTTCTCCATCTGGAGAAGAGTGATCGTGATCAAAATATTTGTGTGTGCTATTGAGAACAGAAGAAAAAGAGAGAGTGCAGCAGAGAAGAAAAGAAACGATCCAGAGAGAAGAGAGAAAGAGAATTTAGTGAGAGGAGTCTGAGAGAATTTCTCTGAAAGATTGTCTATCAGTTTCTTGGTTCAGATACCAGAACTAAGATTTCTCATTGTGAGCTACATTCCAATTGAGTTTTCTTGTTTTTCGTCTATTTCCATTTCATTTTCTGAAATCTTGTTTTCAAGCTGTTAGTCAGCAGAGCTAAGCTGTATTGCTCAGCGGGCAGAGGAGGATTCCTCTGGACGGGTTAAGCTGTAGTCCCCAGCGGTTGGCAAAGCTGTAATGCCCAGCGGTCAAGCTATTAGTCAGCGGTTGTAGGCAAGCTGTGAGGCCCAGCAGTTGAAGCTGTGAATCAGCGGTTGAAGCCACATTCCAGGTTGGAGTGTGGGGTGGACGTAGATCTCGGGTTTGAGATCGAACCACCTTAAAAACTTCCAGTCTCCTGTGTGTTTGCCTTGCGAATTGCTGTTCATCATGATCACTTCCATTATATGCTATAGATGCATGCTTAGGTCCGTTTGATTTAGATCTGCTATAGTTGGACATTCTGTGACTGCTATCTCTTACTTCTCTATCGTCCTACAGCATCTTGTTTTATTTACGCACGTGTGATTGCTGCAGTCTGGTTTAAATTGGGTGACTGATCTATTCACCCCCCTCTTGATCGTTCATAGTCCCCCATCATCTTCTCAGTTTTTGTTTCATGGGTCTTGCCCCTGGCTTAAGCACTAATCGATGTTCTACCAAGGAGGGGTCAAGACTGGGCATGTCCTCATAGGACCAGGCAAAGGAATCGCTATACTCCCTCAAAATCTTGATCAATTCTTCTTTAACCCGAGGAGGGAGATTAGTGGAAATGAGAATGATCCTGGGATCCTCTTAAATTCCAAGATTTATTTCTTTCGTAGACTCATCCACTACTGACGACGGCTCATCAAACCTCTTCCAACCTTACGCGTACAAGTCGGCAATGTCATCTACACCGCTGTCCTCAAAATCGACCGGGTCTTTCTCATCCACGATCTCGTAGACTCCTAGTCCGTCATCGCTCCACACCCCTTCTGGTTCCTCATCATCCTCGAGGACGATGGCTGTTTCTACAAACTCCGGGCATTTAAGGAGGGCATGACAGCGTTGAGCTAAATCATGGAGGAACCTATCAGGGATAGATTTGGAGTGACGCATCATCGGGCGCGTCGCAAGCGTGGAAGGACTAGAAACCCCAGAACAATAACCTACTTCAACAGACTTTACTACCCTAGGAGACTCGACAGACTCTAATCCTAACCTAGAAGGGACAGAACCAAGCAAACCTAATGGAACAGGATCAGGGGCCTCGTGCGCCTGGGAGGAGAACAAATTGAAAATGGCATTGTTCTCAACCGAAATCTCTGTTTTAAAAATGGCATTTTTTTTGAGACTGGTGGAGACCATGCAACAAGATGGATCCGAGGGGGAAGGAGGAGGAGGAGGTGTAAGAGGGTAGAGGGATGGAAAAAGGACATCAAAGAAGGGATCGGAGGTGGATAAACACATGGTTGAAAGATCAACTTGTGGGTAGCGCCCACATGGACATGTCACAATCAAAAATTTAGTTGGCATTTCCACCAACAACAGATCAGTCATGATGGGAGGTGAGCGGGGTATAAATTCCAGCTTTTGAAAAAGGGAAGTAAGGTGGGAAGGAGACCAAGAAAAGGTAAAAAGTGAGCTCCCCTCTTCCCGTGGACTTTGGGCTGGCTTTCTTGGCGAGTATTTCACAATCTGCATCTCCGACTTTACTGAACAACTTTCTTCATGAAATAGCTTTTCAAAATCTTCACAAAAATTCTCCATATCATCAACTAGCCCCTTCGGAGGTAATGGTGGGGTAGAAATATTACAGGCAACATCTCTCTTCTCATCAGGACGGGGCAGCATCTTTAGGGTACCGGGCTGTAATGGTCCTTTCACAAAATGTTGGCGGTAGTCCCAAGTTAAGGGCCTTGAGTCTCCTAGAACTGACATTAAGGATTCTCGGTATCCGAGGCCTCGCCTACTCATCTTTCTGCCCCTCGAGATGGGCTTAGTTCGCCCCTATAGCTGAGCACCGAGACCCATGCCTGGCTTATAGCCTAATTTTAATATCATATTCCAGCCTTTAGGGTTTCTCATCTTGGGCTTCATCTTGATGTTGATCAGCGCGACGGCCGGCTTGCGGTGTGCGTAAGCTCATGGGAAATCGAGGTCCATCACAGAAATGACAGGCTTGTTACTAGGCCAGAGAGTTGGCAATATCTTATTGGAAATGGCCTCGACCGTCTGGACTATGGATATGCTATTAACTTTCACCACCCGCCCCTGGAATGGAAATTTAAGGCACTAGTGTGCGGTGGACGGCACTGCACGGAGGTTGTCAATCCACGGATGACCTAGGATAGCTTTGAACATTGGGTCAATGTCCAGCACATAAAATTCTACGGGCATTGTCAGTGGCCCGAGCTCTGCTTGGATAGTTATCATCCCGTGACATGCCCTCCTTGAATTGTCATAAGCTGCAATGGTAGTCGGGGTGGGCCTTAACATGTCTTCAGAGAGATTACATGCACGCAGGGTGCTAAGGGGACAGACATTAATAGAGGCTCCTGTGTCCACCAAAGCCGCGTCAATAGCCACCTTATTCAAGGTGATAGAAATGTAGAGCGACATCTGGCGTGCCTCGGGAGGTGCCAATTCTGACTCAGAAAAATAAATGGCCGACCCTTTAGTGATCATGGCCAAAGTCGATGGTAGACTGTCTACCGCCATGTCTTCGTTCACCAAGACCTTCTGCAAAAAATCCCGTAAAGCATCTTGATGCAACTTGGGCCTCTTAATCAGTTCGAGCACTGAGATATTGGTCGACATTCTGTCCAAGTGATCTAATAAATCATACTGCTTGCCGGGCAAGGGGTCCACTTCTTCTTGATCAGCAGCCTACTGTGGGAATTGGGGATTGGGTGCGGGTGCACCAGTGATGGGGCAGTTTCGATGAAATAGGCGCCCGCTTCGGAGGGCAAGGTTTTGTGCCGGTACGGCATTGGATGGACTCATGGAGGGTGATTTAATGGGCTCAATAGGGTGGACAGGGGGGGTAGAAGTAGAGGTTGCGGGCAAAATAGGGGTGATGACAGGAGAGGCAGGCTTAACGGGCGCCGCCAGGGAAGATGATGGGTGAAGGGTTAGGCGAAGGGGTAGTGATGGAGGGTGTAATGGGCGCTCGCGTGGCGGTGGGTGAAATGTTGGGTGATGCAGTGGGTAAAATGAGGGGTTTTGGAGGAATGCTGGGTGCGGCGGAGGTCACGTCGGTGGGTTGAAGGATAATGGGGGTAGAAGGTGAAGGGAACGGGCGATAGGTATGGTGGAGGGCCATAAGTTGAGCTGACAAATCATCATCATAAGACCACTCGGCGTTCGGAGCTGGGCGGTGAACAATATTGACATGAGCCGGTGCCGACGGCTAAGGTTGTGGAGCGGGCGGATGGTTGGGTATCGGATTCTGATGAATCCCCAACTCCTCCGCAGGCTGCTGCTGCTACTGTGGCTGTGGTTGCTGCTGCAGCTACGGTTGCTTCTGCGGCTGCTATCTTCTTCTTTCTTTGACATCCGTGATAACTTTGTGCATCTCAGCCCAGTCGATGCGCTATCCTTCATGCAGGTCGTAAATGAGATCTCTAGACTGGAAGCATCGCTCGATCATGTGCCTGGGCTGCCGGTGGAAAACACAGTATTTGGACTGGTCAGCAGCCGGGTTCCAATTCGGCCATTCCGGAGGAAGTTGCAGAGCCCCAATAGACATGAGGGCGGTGGATATATCTGAAAGAGTCTCATGTAAAGGGGTGTACTGGGCTCTTTTAGGACCCGGACGCGGGGGTGCATAGCTGTTTGGTGGAGGGATGTTTGTTGTGACTCCTCTGTGTTGATGATATTGGCAATAGCTCTATTTCATTGGCAACAGCTTGTTTTGATTGATTGGCAACTGTTTATGTTTTGATGAAACCATCTTTGTCAGATTGTCTATGTGTTCTATGCAGTAAGAGTCTATACATCGTCATGCACACACACACAGGTCTGCACATTGCACACACACAAGTCTACACACTCAAAGTCCATACATTGCATTGTTGTGTTTGTGCATCGTTTAGAACATAAGTCTATACATTCACATGGCATGTCTGCACGCTCAAGTCTGTACAGAGTTCTTGTCTGTCTGACCATCAAGTCTGTACATCCAACAGTTGATTTTCCAAGTCTAGACATCGATGAAGTCTGTACAGCCTGTGTGTTCCATGATATCAAGTCTATACACTCCTTGATCTTTACCTACGTTGCACCTGCAAGTCTATTCATTGCAGCTGAGTTGATGTCTGTACAACCCTTGCTTTGCCAAAGTCTATACATCGTGTCTTGGCTAAGTCAATACATCGTGAACTCTCTCTCAAGTCTATACAGACCTTGCTTTGCTCAAGTCTGTACATCGTCCAGTTCCTCTGGCAAGTTTATACATCATGAACTCTCAAGTCTATACAGACCTTGCTTTGCTCAAGTCTGTATAGCCCTTCCTTTGGCAAGTCTATACATCGTGCATTCTTAAGTCTGTATAGCCTGTGAGGTCCGTCTCACTCAGTGTCTCAAGTGGACTTGAAGTCTATACATTGGAATGTCTTACTTAGCATCTTTGTGCATATCACACACTCACAAGTCTGCACATTGTGGCACGTAGAGTCTGCATAACGCTTTGTCAGCAAGTATGCACATTGCTATAAGCACGCATGCAAAGTCTAGACAGCCATGGACAAGTCTATACATCGCATTGCATGCACGTAGATCTAAGTATGTACACTGGCTGTAGCATGCTCACATAAAGCCTATACATTGCATCTTAGCATGCTTGCACAGCACAAACAAAGTCTGTACATTCATATGTGCATTGTGCATTGCTCTTGGCAGAGTCTGTACATCGTTATGCTGCCTTGTGCCGTAGCAAGTCTATACATTCTCTATGCTCGAGATTTGACGCTCACCAGAAGTGGCGTCACTTCTGAAACAAACGCCTAAGTGTAAGGCATCTTTTTGTTGAGCATCGCTTCATCAACTCTATACATTATCTGCTTGCATAACGCATAGTCTGTACATGATGCATTGTGCTCTCATGCTTTAACACTAGGCATTACAAAGTATGTACATTGGTTGCACATTGCACTCCAAGTCTATACACTGCTTCATGCATTGCACGTAGTCTGCACAAGTCTGCATGTCTATACATTGGCTGCTGAATGCTACTCAAGTCTGCACATTCGATAGTAGCAAGTCAGTACATCCATGTGTAATGTTCATAGTCTTGCATACGTGAAGTCTGTACATGATTCAGTGTTGCATTCACTAAGCCTGTACACACCTCACTCTTGAATATATGAAATCTGCACATGCCATAGCACTGCATATATGAAGTCTATACATGCTCCAGCGGTTGCCTTCATATAGGAAGTCTGTACATCGTATAGCATGCATGTGTTCAAGTCTATACATTGCTGCTGAACGCAAGTCCATACATTTCACAAAGTCTGGACATTGCTATCTTTAACTACGATCAAAGTCTGCACATTGCATTACACTTCAGCAAGTCTATACAATGTTTGCATTGCATACTATGAAGTCTGTACAAAGTGTCGACATTAAACTGATAAGTTCCTTTCGACTGACTGACAGGGACTAAAGTAAAGATGAAGGATTGGCTCGTGATCCAAGGAAGGACGAGGTGCCCATATTATGACACGTGGAAGTAGCCCAGCCAGGATGCTGCCATGTGGTAGAAATTCCACGGATCTGGCGAATTCTCTGGGCGGGAAATGTGGAAGCCACACGCCCTATCCAATTTGCTGCTGGTATAAAAGGAAATCTTCTTCCTCAGAAGAAGGTACATCGAATAGAAGCAGCCAGAGCTAAAAGAAAAGAACAGAGAGTGAGCGCCTGTACGATCCACAGAGAAGAAGAAAAAGAGAGAAGAAGATTCAGAGAGAAGAAGAGAAAGAGAGAAGAGAAGATTGAGAGACTTGAGTTGAGAGAGTCTTTTCGAAGTCTTGTAAATCAGTCTCTTGGTTCAGATACCAGAGTTGATACTGCTCAATTGAGCTACATTCGTTTTGGTTTTCCATTTCGTTTGTTTCTGTCTTTACTGTTTTCCAAACTCTTTTGTTATCAAGCTATGAGCCAGCAATTGCAGTGGAGGTTTCCACTGGACAGGTGAAGCTGTAATCCTCAGTAGGTGAGACCAGGTCTCGGACGGCTAAGCTGTATCGCCCAGCGGTTGCAGAGGATTTGTTCCTCTGGTCGGCAAGCTGTAAAGCCCAGCGAAGCTATGTATCAGCGGTCTGTTGGCAAGCTGTGAAGCCCAGCTGTTCAAGCTGTGAGTCAGCAGGATCCACATTCCAGTTGGAGTGTGGGGTGGACGTAGATCTCTGGATTGAGATCAAACCACCTTAAAGATCGGTGTCTACTGTGTGATTGCATATTGTTTGTATGATTTCATAGTTGCTTGCTTTAATTCCGCATTAGAGTTCAACTGTGTTTTAAAATTAGACATTAGATCTATTCACCCCCCTCTAGATCCACTCTCAGTGGTAATAGACTGCGTCCATCTAACATAACAATGTTATGGTATTATGGTGGCTGTTGTGGCTGTTGAGGAGCAGGGAAGGATGGTTGAGCATTTTACGGAGTGGGGAACTGAGGGTTGCGAGGTGGTTGCTAGAAACGGGGTGGAGCGAATTGGTTGGTGGATTGAAAATTGACGGCCTGCACTTGCTCATTGGTTTGGACCCCCTCGGTAACTGGACCCTGGGGCTTTTTGGTGTACTTGGGCTTCTGGGGTTCAAAGAGGGTGTGGATAGGGGAATCCTTAAATTGGGTCTAGATGAACGTGGCCCTACTATACAACAGGTGCATGCTAGCAATGTCGTTCATGGCCAAAATATTCTTGAAGGTAGGGGTAGCATTGGAAATCAGGATCTTGAGCTTCTCTTCCTCCGGGATATGCCCGGGCACACGGGCGGCCATTTACCTCCATCTATCAGCGTACGTGGTGAAATCTTCATTGACCTTCATCTTCTCGGCCACTAGATCAGTGAATGAATATTCTGGGCTGACCCAGTCCTGAAATCTCTAAATGAATTTTTCTTTCATGACCCTAAAACTCTCTGCATCCTCGAAGAGCAATGCATAGAACCATTCTAGGGCGACCCCGTCCAACGAGCGACGAAACAAATACGCCATGAGGCGATCATCATACTGGAACTACACCGACTCATATAAAAAGTCCCTCACATGGATGTATGAGTTACCATTCCCATCGTACTTTCGGTACGTGGGGAGCTCTGACTGAGGAGGGAAATGAATATTGTGGAAGCTAGGAACAGGGACGTCAGCTAAGGAGTATGGGCCGACCTGCTTCTAAAGGAGGTCAATCTGTTGCTGCATGGCAGCCCACTTGTCGATGAGTTCCCGCTCTTGGGATGGAGGAGGCAAAACAGAAGGAGCTGACCCGATGTGAGGGGCCGAAGGATAAGTGGGTATAGAGGGAAGCCCATAAGAAGGATATTAGGCCAAAGAAGGACCCATACCCGCATAAGTCAAATGGGCGGCCCCAGTCTGAGGGCGCAGAAGATCAACCGGGCCCACAAGGGCCTGCAGCACTGGTGGAATGGACCCATAAGGGTCAACCATAGAAGATGGAAGGAGCTCAACCTTCCCTCTGTCCAGAATCTGATGGGCCGAGTTATAGGATTTGCCCGCCTCTAGATTTGAAAAATGAAGAACCCTGGGTTAGACCGGGGTTTGGTCAATTGGAGCAACAGAGGAAGCCCGAGGCCCATTAACCATGGATTGGGAGGCAGAGGTAGCAACAAGACCCTGCGAAAGAGAAGGAGGTGGGGCACTCGACCCTTGCAAAGTCTGATAAATGACCTGAAGCTGGGCTGGATCTAGCTGGGCCATCATCTGAAGTATCTGACTGACGGAACCTTGAGTAGGAGGGTTTGAAAGGGAGGATTGACCACCCTCAATGGCAGTAGACAATGGAGGGGAGGACCCCTGAACAATGACCCTGGGTGGGTCCTCTAGGAGGCCCTGAGGAAGGGAATCCTCACGGGGTTGAGAGAAGTCGTAAGTCGACATGACAGAATCAAATAGTGGGTTGAAGTAGGAGATGAAAGAGGGATTGCCCCTAGGAGAAGATCCTATGAACGGAAAACAACTCCACATGCAACATGGTACCTAACACAAAGATGACAACAAAAAAATAATAAGCACACCTAATGTGATGACTAATAAGATGCACAAACAAGAGAGGAGATAAGAGGCAACCAAGGTCAATCAAGTTACAATGATGCACAAAAAATTTTAATTTGTTTCCCTTTTTGGAACTTTAATGATTTGAATTAGATCAAAGTTCTCTCTAAAATAGGATTCCTAAATAGGGGTGGATCTGGGGACTTGGTTGACTCTATGTGTACACTCTCTCTCATGGATGCAACCTAAACACAGGGTGGCAAAGGTACAACCTGTCCGACGTCCGTGTGAGAATCCATGGCTCACGGGGACTTACAGAGGTCCCGGATAGGATCACCTAGTAGACTCCAAGGACTATGGAGGCGAGAGGATCTCCTACCAAGATAGGTATGCAACAACTATGATAAAAATGTATGACCCTATGTGCACCGGTGTGCATGCAAATGCTAGCCTAAAACTAACAAGCAATGATCAAACAATGCTACAAATATGGCAACGATAGTATGAACATGGATGATAACCTGGGGAGATAAATAGCACCCAAAGTAAGTAGCACAATGATGAAAAATAGAGCACAAGTATGAATCTCGGGGTGCAATGTAATACAATAGCGGTCTGATGGGAGACCGCGCAGGGAGAGAGGACCGCAATATGCCAGGGAGCAGTAAAAAAGGACAAGACGTAGAAGCTAAACTGAACAGTAACAGGAATCACCAACGCGTACCTGAGTGGAAGAAGTGGTCTGATGATTGACCGTCACCTGCATAAAACGGCCCTAACAGGACCACAACAAGTAACAGACACACAAAACGCAACGGACAGGAACTAAGGGGATAGACGTACCTGATGTAGAACAAAGCGGTCTATCGACCGATAGCTGGATACCAGAAATGGCCCACAAAGGAACACAATCAATCCAGAGAATAGAAAATGACAGGAAATGAAACAACAAATCTTGGAGCCTAAAAATTGACTCAAACAAGCATAGAGGAGCATGTCAGCAATGTTAGAATCACGATGGGCATAAGGGGTCCCACCGTGATAACCAAAAAAGGTTGTAGATATCTTTTTTTTAATCTAAAGAAAGGTGTGTGTGTGTGTGTGAGTGAATGCATATAGCTAATGTGACATTAAATGGAACATGTAGGGAAAAAAATAACGCAATAAAATCAATCACCCGCGCACACTATCAGATCGTGATCGTCACCAAGATGAATAATGCGAAGAGAGGCGCACTACATACCTTGGAAAAATAAGTGGATGAGAACACTCGCCAAACCAAGACAACGCTGGTGCAGGATGAAGTCGGTCTTCTGACAACCACTGAAGGGTGAAGATGGCCGGACGATAGGCCGCTACTACCACTGAAGCAGAGTGCGGGAACAAGGCCTGGGTGTAGAACTTGGATGGTCTTCAATCGGCCGCAAGCAGAAGAGAGATGGTCTAAGGAAGACCGCTATCTCTGCTAGACGGTCGGAGGTAGACCGCACAGGCTTCCAGAACCTAAGCCGTAGAACTCGATCCTCCACCCCTTCCAGCCGGCCAGGAGGGATGGGCCTCACGCTGAAACACCTACTGACCTGCAAGATAGCACAAATGATAGAAGAAATGGACCCAAATTAGTTTATGGAAGTGCGGTATCTTTAAACGGGAACAATGAATGAACACATAATTAAAAGAGAAAATACCTGGGGGTTTTGGGTTTTTAACCCCTATGGGGTGTGGAAAACAATAGGAGGGTGAAAAGATGCTAGAATGGTAGTGAAAATGTAGAGAAAAACGAAGGAGAATGGTGATGAAATGACTAAAAGACGTGACCAAAACGACTTAAAACTATGACTCAAAATGGAACGGAAATGGACTACTCCCTGGACCAAAGACTTAGAGGACGTAGATAGCCTTTCTCCCTGACTGGATTGCGCTCTAGAAAGCGGCAGCACTTCGACGCGAACTCTGAATCCCCCCCCCATGAGCCAAGGGTTCTATTTATAGACCCTTGAAACCCTAGCTCGAATGGAGGGCTTTTGGGCGAGAATTAGACTTGGATTATTTTGAATAAAATTAAGATAAAACTCCCAGCCGCCAACAGGATCAAATGGCACCCAATTTGGCTAAGAATCCACGGATCAAGTAACCAATTTGACCACGAATTGAGAGAAAAACCGCCCATCGACGCATGAATCTCAGTTGATAGAAATGATCCATCGATAGACCGCTAGGACGCTAAGCGTCCCATCGGCCGACCGCTACTCTCCTGACCATTAAAAAAATAAAAAAATAAGATAAATATGCTCATTTATCCAAAGACTAGGTCAAACTGGGATTCCCGCCAAGTAGAAACAGTCCATGACAGACCACCACCATTATGGGACGGTCTATCAGGGGTCCGTTTACAAAAACCACATGTCGATGCATAAAAAACCAGGTCGACATAGAGAAGAGTCAGGTCGATGCAGAAAAAGGACAGGTCGACGTAGACCAGAAAAAATAGTCATCCAATAGACCGCCACCTTCATGGAATGATCTATCATGAGACTATTTTTAAAGTGGCTGTTTGAAAAGAGAAGAAGAGATAAATATGCATACTTACCCCAAAGCCTAGTCAAACAAAGTTCCGTTAGGCCCAAACTCGAGAAAACATGGGAGCAAGTCCAACCAGGGAGAAAGATGCCTATAAAATAGGCCTAAAAACCATCGAGAAATGGCCCAATGAATGACAGACAACTTGGGACATCATAAATGAAGGCAAGAAAAAGACTTAACTTGAAGGTATAAAATGGGTGTCAACAATGACAACAGTCGAGAAAACTACGGCTGAGCCGTAAGCTACTCCTATCGGCAAGAAACACAAATCCCCGGACTCACAGTCGGGAACTACCAAACTAACACAACGAAACTCTGGCTATACAGCCAGGAGACATCACGACACCTCAGCCGTGCAGGCTCATCCTCAGAGGCAAAAGCCCAACTCAAGACTACACGGTCTAAAAGCACCAACACATACATGACCTCCATGTCGTGCACGCTACACAGACTACGGGTAAAGCCGAATACAGACTACCCGAAGCGCCACGTCATTACTGACAGCAACCAAACCACGAGAAAAAATCACAATTCAAGAGACTCACAAGTTACAGGGGCTCACGTTGCACGAGAAACACACGAGCCACGAGAATTATATGTCAAGTGACAGAAGTACCTCCTCACTAGAAGAAAGGCCAGATGCGTCCACTGACGTCTTACACTACGCCTCAGGTATCTCCCACTCATCTCGAATGTGGTAACTAAGATACCGTACAAGTAACCAAGTAAACAATTTAATGAGTGACTAGTTAGGGTCACGCTTGTCAGCGCTGGTCCAACATCCCTGACCACGTATGCACACACAGGCTCAATGCTTTGAGCCAAGCCTCTAGCTAGTTTTCCCCTCCCGTTGTACTCTAATAGCTAGACAAAGGGGCCCACGACAACCATCCTAAAAATTGTCTCTACTGGGAACTGCCTCACAACCACTCCCAGGTGGGCCGACACACGAAAGTGTCATCAGGCTACGAGTAGTAGAGGCTCACTAGACATAGAGACTCTCAAACAGAAATACCAAAGTACAGACATGCTAATGCATACCTATCACAAGTACCACAGAACACAAAGCAGGACACAGCTACGAGACTCAAGACAGTCGACTAGACCTACTAAAATAATGATCCTTGAGTCACAAGACTCGGGTCAAGATCGCATCACAAAGCGGCAACATGCCGACAAATCAGCATTGTCCCTAGGTCAAAGAAGCACGATAAAACACATTATGAAAGCGGCACAGAACATCTGGATCCACATCATCAATAATGAGTCCTCGGCCCCTTAGCCGCTCATTGGACTCATAATTTCACATAACGAGAAACATAGAACATGAGGGGTCATCTGAGCCTTCTAACCACATTGGCACGCAAGATGGGATAATGTGATATCTCTGAGCATCCAAAGTACAATCTCGATCCCAACGGGACAACCAAGAGATTCACGAGGTCCCGTATCAACAACTGGGTCACAACCGGGTTGACTGGAGACCATAACGATTCTTAAAATAACTCTTGAAAAAACACGGCACACTACTCAGTATTACGGCACTTCCGGACGCCCTATAACACAGTCACCAGCCCTCACAAGACGTCCAAGACATCCACGAGACCAAGGGCTAACCAAGGGGTCGAAGTCAAAACAACTAGAGGCCAAACCAACGCGAAAAGAGCACTCTGGGCAGGTGGCAGTCACTCCATGGCCGCTACCTGACAGCCCAGGCAGGTGGCGGTCTGAACATGGCCGCCACTTGCAGAACCAGACAGGCAGGAGGTGGTCTGCCCAGGGCCGCTCTTACAGAGGGCGGTCCTCACAGGGCCGCCTCTTGAAGGTGGCGGTCATGGTCAGATCGCCATCTCCAATTTGCCAGAAAATGCCGATATCACTTCCTGATTGCGGTCCTCGCCTGACCGTTACCTTCAGAAGGTGGTTATTCGCAAGATCACAACTAGGAACTGACCTAAATCGACTTAAAAAATAAATGGCGGTCTCCCAAGGGCTGTCTCTTCATCCGGAAACAAGTGGCGGTCTCTGGTACGACCACTACTTCGTTCCGGGCTGAGTTTCACGAATCCACGTAGAAAACCTCCGTTCCACGCCCCAATCATCCAAGAACGATAGGGAAATTACCATAGACTCAATACCAACCTTCCACAAGCCAGAAGGGACCAAACAAACCACAAAAAAGCTAAGAAATGGGTGATCTAAACAAATCAACCCAAATCGACTCACATGGGCATCCGACCACATACCGGTTGCAAATCACGGGAAAATACAACCAAATAGGTGGGAATCAAATCTCGACATTCCAGGGGTTCAAATTCTACCATTTGAATAAAAAACCATTGCCTAGAACGGCAATTTCGTCTCACACCCCCAAAACATGCATTTTCCCTTAAAATAGGAAAACCCGCTCAAACTCGCGCTAATCGGCATGAAATCACGAGGGAATGTAGGAAACAGGTAGGGCATCCATTCCCTTACCTCCACTGAAGATCTCACACGTCGAAAACGCCAAATCCATGCCGAAACCATCACATGAACCACGCCTAAGCTTTGAATCCATAGAACGGGATTGCACCAACACCATGCCCCGATTCTCGTGCCATCACGCTCTTGGTCGTCTCCACAGCGTCCCCGCCTCGTCCACCTCTGCCACAGTCGGTCGCCCGGGGTGAAGGGAAGAGAGGAGAGAGAAAATGGAGGGAGAAAGTTATAGACACGTTAAAATTGACATTACTGTGAGTACATCTTATATTACCTCATAATACCCGAATTTGACTCTCAAATTGACTTTGTTTGAGTGATTTTTCTCACTTTTCTTAGATTTTTCCTTTTTTCCTACTTTTTTATTTTTTGCTATTTTTTATTATTTTTCTCCTTTTTTATAATTTTTTAAAGAATTAACGACATGAGGAGGGGCGTCATTTGATTTTGTTTAATAAAAAAAATTAACAAAGAAAATGACGCCCTCGTAAGAGGGCGTCCATTGAATTTGACAATTTTTTATATTATATTTTAGGGTCTCTTTCAGGGGTCTTTTGGTGGCCATTTGGGTGTCAGAAAAATACGAAAAAATAGGAATTGAAGCCAGCACTGTTAGAAGTCCATCCACCGAAAAAATAAAAAATAATAATAAGAATGAGTAATGGCCCTTTTTTGTAGAATCTAAAATAGCTGCCCTCACGGGGGCGCCCTTTCAAATGACGCTCGAACGAGGGGGGCTATTTCGTTTTGGCATTTTTTGATTCCGCGACACTTCGGAAAGTCGTTATTTCAAATAACGACTATCTGAGTAGTCGTCATTTCCTCCAGATTTCTTAACCGTGTCGGAACCCCGTTCCTTTTCCGTTTTGAGCACTTTTCTACTTCAGAAAGGACTCTACTGACTTTCCATGACTGGGAGGATTCTTTCCAATGCTTGTTTCCTATTAAAACTGGGCTATCCTAATTGTTATTGGACTCAACCACCGAATCTCTTCCCTATAAATAGAGTCCCTGCGGCTCTTGCTCGAGAGGCAGATTTTCAATT
Source organism: Amorphophallus konjac (assembly GCA_022559845.1). Taxonomy (NCBI): domain Eukaryota; kingdom Viridiplantae; phylum Streptophyta; class Magnoliopsida; order Alismatales; family Araceae; genus Amorphophallus; species Amorphophallus konjac. Next base: position 85,988,245 of record CM040126.1, on the reverse strand, counting down.
TTTACAGGGGGAGGTGCTGCCGTTTTCTTGGCTGGAGGAGGGAGTACACTCTGCATGCAAAGCTTCATCCTTTTGAAGGAGACTTCCTCCCCATCGCGCATCAAAGCCATATGAGAAACATCCCCAGGATCCTCTATTTCCTCCTCTATTTCTGTTGTTTATTTTATTGCATTAACGCATGCATGCATTACATTATATGTTCATCACTTCCTCAACCACGTTGAGCCTCCATAGTGCAACACTGTCACATTTTATTTTCTTTTTTTTACATATTCATATCATCATCCTATCTCCTTACCCATTGCATTGGGGTTTAAAAGGGGCAACACCCAAAAGGTGTACTCATATCCATGTTCTCACGTTACGTTTATTTCATTTGGGATTGATACTACACTTGGTTTGCTAATCCATTCTTTATTTGGTTTTTGTCTTTATTTTGCAAGGGTAATCAAGAAGGGAGACTCTCTCTCTCGACCGGTTGATCGGAAGAGAAGGAAATCGACTCACAATCTCCCCCGCATCCTTTTGAGGTATCTATATTCACGATACCTCCTATTCTTTATTGTTATATCTTTGAGGCCCTCGCGTCTCTGGTGATCACCTTTCCCTTTAGCATCCTACGCATGCTCCCCTTCCTTAGTCCCTTATTATTATTCATTAATTTTTTTAGTTTTTGTGATTTTAAATAGATTTACAAATTGGCGATCACGGTGGGACCTCCTTTTATCTTTTTATTTTGGTTACCCTCCTCTTTTGACACCCACGGTGCCCCTCCTATTTTGCACTCACGGTGTACCTCCCCAAGTGATTCACATATCACTTCTCTTTTCTCCCACGTGATTGACAGTTTATAGATTTATTTGAATCATATTAATAATAAAATAGCGCCCAGAGAGTGGGCGCCCATTGAATGAGCACCCACTCTCACAGGCGACCATTCCACTCTTTCCAGCTTCATATTAAAAAAAATCAGGGTAATTTTAGCGCAGGATGCTTTTCTAATCCAAGAGAAATTATTCCTACAGAGGGGAAATCTAACCGCCCAGACGGAAAGGCCAAAAGAGGTCCAACCGGACCGAACGAGGCCCGACTCCTTGAAGTGGTAGCCCCCGGGCCCACTCAATAGAAGCCCAATAACTCACTCGGAACAAGCGCTTCCTAGATGTCCTTCGGGTTGGGAAGTCCGAGCATCAGTTTGATCGGGAGAGCTCCTTCGGAGTCCCGTATTCTCTGCCCTAATCACGCACTCATCGCTCGGGAGTCCCCTCCAGAGTCGGTGCCTCGCTTGGGCCAACTGATGGAAGCTTATTTGTACGGCCGTTACACGTCCCTTAAAAGCTAGGAGCTCAAGGGGACAGGGGAAACCAAGAGTCCGTGGCTTATAAAGAGCCCACGAGGAGGACATAACCCCCCCGAATCTCCTCAGCTTATAGGGATCATTCACTCAACGAGCCACTATTTAAATTGGAAGAACTCTGTCGAAGAAAAGAAGAAGAAAAAGAGATGCTAAAAATCCTGAGCAGGAACCACTTCACCTCTTGGTGGAGAGGGATCTCGCGTCCTCATCTTCCTCCTAACTCCTCCCTTCGCACTAGTGCTCTACTACACTTGCTGACTTAAGCATCGGAGGGTCTTCCCCGGGGTTCCATCCCTGGGCACCTATGATGTGTTTCCCTTCTTGCAGTTCATACTTCAAGTGTACGTGGACATCTACTTCCCAGCTCACGAGTAACGTGAGATCACCCCTCTTCATCTCATGCCGTCTGTGGGAAACACACAAAGAGCCATCATGGTGCGAAGGAGTTCTGGCAGGAGGACTACTGGTGATAAGGGAAAGGCCTCGGCGGCAGAAGAAGGCACACCTTCTCTCCCCACAGAGAATTCCCCATCGAGTAACCACGCCAATGAAGTACCTTCGACGATGGCGGGGGAACAGCTTCCCGGCGGGAGTACCAACGCCCTCCAAACCTTCAACGCAAAATTGGATGTCCTCGTGGATCTCATAAGGGCTCAGGCGGCCAGGGAGGAGAAGTCGCACCTCCACGGAAAGAGCCCCCCACGTGGAGATGCCTCCCAGTAAACTGTTGGAGGCCGTTTTACCCTCCAGGGGCGGTGGCTCAGTCGCAACCTGTCAGGAGGACCATCGCATGCCCCTCCCACGGAGCAGGAAGCCTCCTCCACCCCGAGGAGGGAGAAGTTCGGAGCACGCCGACAGTTTCCAGAGACCGAAGCCCCCGAGGAGCGCCGGGATAGCATGCAAGTGCGTCCCCTAGCCGCTCAGGCCAACGATAATCGGGGCTGTCCCTCCGACTGTGAGACTTTGAGAAGCGTTTCGCGGAGCAGGAGCGTGCCCTCTACGCCTTGCAGAAGACCTCTCCTGTGGAGGATGAGGAGTGATCCCTGTTCTCCGATTATATCTTGAAGGCCATGATTTCTCCCAGGATCTCACTTCCGGTCTTCAAGTCATACGACGGCCAGGGAGACCCGGCTGACCACTACGATAGCTTCGACGCCCTAATGACATTGCATGGAGTGTCTAATGTAATCAAGTGCCGAGCATTCATGACCACCCTGGTTCAGGGTGCTCAAGCCTGGTTCAGAGCCCTCTCCCCTGACAGCATCCACAACTTCAAGCAGTTCGGGCGAGTGTTCAAGGAAAGCTTCGCCGGCAGCGATCCACCCCGATCAGTGGAGGGATTACTGGCACTCAAGCAGTAACAGGGGAAAAGTTGTGGGCATATATTAACCGATTTAAGTCGGAAGCTATGTGCATCCACCGCCTAGATGTTGCCTCGGCCATCACCGCATTAACCGGGGGCACCCGTGATGAGAACCTACGGCGCGAGCTAGTGCTTTATCCTCCCACCTCCCTTTCCGAGCTAGTAACCCTGGCCCTGCGCCACGCAGAGTGCGAGAGAGTACTCATCGCCTGCCGAGGCACAACAGGCTTGGGTCGGGAGGGGGACAAGAAGCGACCGTCCGAGTAAAGGACGGGCCAAGGAAAGAGGTAGAACCAGGACGGAGACCACTAAGAGCCATCCTGAAAGTACGAGCGGTATACCCCCCTTATCACTCCCATCTACGAGATCTATGAAGACATCAAAGGCTCGGGTCTCCTCCACTAGCCCGAGCCTATGAAGGCCAAGCACCACAATCGCCGCAAGCATTGCCTGTTCCACGGTGATCACGGGCATCACACCAGCGATTGCCATCAACTTCAAGATGAGATCGAGCGTCTCGTCCGCCAGGGACACCTATCTCGATACGTGTCCAGGCAGAAGGAAGACCAAGGCGCCCCCGAAGACATCGACAATGCCCCATGTGGAGTCCACATCAACGTCATCACGGGCGGTGCGGCATCAGAAGGAGATAGCAGCCAAGGAAGAAAGCGTCACGCCGAGTGGGCGAGTCGAGCTTCTATCCCCCTAAAGCCCCGCAGGCGAGTGAACCGCAGGCCCTGATATTCTTTGACCAGGACTTGGAAGGGTTAACCACCCCGCATGATGACACTCTCATTGTATCTGCTACAATAAACCATTGTAACGTAGACATGATTTTGGTCGACAATGGTAGTGCCCCTGATGTATTATCCTATGAATGTTTCCTCAAGATGAGAGATAATCCATCTAAACTCTGCCCGATCCGAACCCCCCTGTGTGGGTTCAATGGCCAGACAACTTATCCCGAGGGAGCCCTGAGCCTGCCAGTTACTATCGACACCCCGCCCAAAACCGTTACGGTTATGGTAAACTTCATCGTGATTAAGGGGTTGACGGCATACACCGCCATCTTCGGCCGAGGTATCCTTAGCCAATTGAAAGCGGTGCCTTCTACCTTTAACCAAAAAATGAAGTTCCCTACCAAATATGATGTGAGGGAGGTCTGGGGTAACCAGGCATTGGCTAGACGGTGCTATATAATCTCGATCGAAGCCACGAGGCCAGAAGGGAAGAGCAAACGAATAAAGGGAGCCGAAGAGGGACCAACAACATCCGAGCTTGGCGAGGAGTTGTTAACGGTCTTCCTCAACGGTGACCCAACTCTAGGAGTTAAGATCGGGGCCGATCTACCACTTGAGGAACAAGAAAAATATAAGGATTTCCCTGCCCAGTACATCCAAGTCTTTTCATGGTTGGACGAGCACCTTCCCGGGATCCCGGGAGACGTGGTGATGCACAAGCTCAATCTCGACCCAACGGTGAAACTTGTCCAACAACGCAGAAGAAAGGACATCCCGGAGAAGCAATCGGTCATCAAAGAGAAAGTCATCAAAGGGCAAAAGACTGGCCTCTTCCGACCATTCCTGTACTCTACGTGGCTTGCCAACGTCGTCCTGGTACCGAAGGCTTCACGAAAGTGATGGATGTGCGTAGACTTCACCGACCTCAATAAGGCTACCCCGAAGGATTGCTACTAGCTGCCAAGCATCGATCAACTGGTCGACTCAACCTCTAGCAACGAGTTACTTAGCTTCCTGGACGCCTACTCTGGCTACCATCAGATCAGGATGGACCCGAAGGACATCGAGAAGACCGCCTTCATCACTGACTTTGACGTACACTGCTACACCCGAATGCCGTTCTGGTTGAAGAACGCTGGAGCAACGTATCAGAGACTGATCAACCACATCTTCAGAGGATAGCTTGGTCGGAACGTTGAGGCCTACGTTGATGATATGCTCGTTAGAACACCGATGGTCAAAGACCACCTTGTCGACTTAGCTGAGACCTTCGACACCCTCCTGAGGTGCAGCATGAAGCTCAACCCTGGTAAATGCACCATTGGAGTCAGATCCGGGAAGTTCCTAGGCGTCCTGGTAACTCAGCGTGGAATCGAAGCCAACCCCGACAAGGTTCAGGCCATCCTGGACATGCGGCCACCCATCTGCATCAAGGACGTTCAACGCCTTACGGGGCACATTGCTACGCTCAACCGCTTCCTGTCCCAAGCGGCTGAACGGTGCCTACCCTTCTTCAAATTGTTGAGGGGACCCAAAATGGCATCTGCTACGTTTGCCTGGGATGAGGAATGTCAGAAGGCATTCACCAAACTCAAGGAATTCTTGACCTCGCCTCCAGTGCTGTCCAAGCCGGTCCAGGGAGAAGCTCTACACCTTTATCTCTCGGTGACCCCTTCAACAGTAAGCTCGGTCCTAGTCAGGAACGACGCAAGGGGTCGAGAGACCGATCTACTATACCAGTAAGGTGCTTAAAAAGGCTGAAAGAAGGTACCCCGCTATCGAGAAACTCGTGCTACCGTTGGTTACCTCAGCCAAGCACCTCCGACCCTACTTTCAAGGGCACTCTATCGTCGTGTTGACCGGAAAACCTCTGAAGAAGATTCTCTTTCATCATGAAGCCTCGGGATGCCTCGTCAAATGGGCCATCATGCTCGGGGCCTACGACATCTCGTACCGCCCCTGCTCGGCCATCAAGGGACAGGCCCTCACGGACTTCATCGCCGAGAGCACGGTCCCGATTGAAAAAGCACCTTCACCTGCTCCCGCCTGTTCGTCGACGGGTCCTCCAACTCGACCGGATGCGGCGCTAGTGTCTCCTCAAGTCCCCTGAAGGAGCGGAGCCGCGGTACGCCTTGAAATTCAATTTCCTGGCATCCAACAACGCCTCCGAATACAAAGCCCTTATCTTAGAGGCCAGGATGGCTCGACGACTGGGAGCCGAGCGGGTCAGGATCCACACTAATTCCCAATTGGTCGCTAACCAGGTCAACGGTGATTACGAAGCTCGGGAAGGATAAATGATCAAATACCTCCAGGTGGTCAAGAGGATGGCCCAGCTCTTCAAGAGCTTTGAGGTAGTCCGGATAGCCCGGGAGGAAAACTCACGAGCGGACGCCCTCTCTCGCCTGGCCTCCTCCCTCGATGCCGAAGGCAGTCGGTCGGTCTTCCTCGAAGAGCTCAAACATCCGAGCATCGAGTCCGAGCTTATGACTGTTGACCAGGCACCCTCGAGCGACTGGCAGACTCCCTGCATATCCTGGCTCCGAGATTCTCAAGAGCTCACCGACCCTCGGGAGGCTCGGAAGCTTAAGTACCAAGCTCGGCGTTTCATCATGCTGGATGACGCCTTGTACCGCAGATCTTTCTCTGGTTCCCTCCTCAAATGCATCAGCACCGACGAAGCCAACCGAGCTATTCAAGAAGTACACGAAGGCATCTACGATGCGCACCAAGGAGGAAGATCGCTCGCCAGGATCTTACTTTGGCAGGGTTATTGGTGGCCCACTCTCCAGCTCGACTGCACGACCTATGTACAGAAGTGCGACTGATGTCAGAGCTTCGACCATCTGATCCATCAGGTTGCCGCGGAGCTCATCACCCTTGCCGTGCCATACCCCTTCGTGCAGTGGGGGATCGACATCTTGGGTCCGTTCCCTATGGCTCAAGCTCAGAAGAAGTCCGTCATCGTCACCATCGACTACTTCACCAAGTGGATCAAGGCCGAGGCCACCACCAGGATCATCGAATCAGTCGTATGGAGTTTCGTTTTGAAGTCGATCATCTGCCGTTACGGTGTCTCCCAAGTGATCGTGAGCGATAATGGTCGGCAATTTGATTCTCATTACTTCAGAGACAGATGTGCCGACCTAAACATTCGTAACCACTTCACTTTGGTAGCCCACCCTCAGGGCAACGGACTGGTCGAGAATGCCAACAAAACTATTTTAAAAGGCATCAAAACCAGGCTCGGCAAGGCTAGGGGAAGCTGGCTCGAGGAACTACTGAACGTACTATGGTCACACCGAACTACTCCGAGAACGGCTACCGGTGAAACACCTTTCCAGCTGGTGTATGGCACGGAAGCCGTGATTTTTTTGGAGGTCGGTAATCCCTCTCTCCAAGTCGTCTATTTCAAGCACGAGGAGAACGAGCAGAAATTGCTAGAAAACCTCGACTTAGCGGACGAGAACCGAGAGATTGCCAGCATCCGAGCAATGGAATACCAACGGTGCATCACTTGATACTACAACTCTAGAGTCTGAGACAGACATTTCTAGCCAGGGACTCAGTCCTGAGAAAGGCCGAAGCCTCTCGACCACTGGCGGCGGCGATGAAGCTAGCCCCTAACTGGGAAGGTCCCTACCGAGTGGTCGAGACGCTCGAGAAAGGGGCGTATCGATTGTCTACCATGGAAGGAACACCCATACCTCGGACATGGAATGGGACAACACTTCGCAAGCTCTACTTTTGATCATCTGGCAAACACACCCATGCAAGAAAGTAGAATAAACACCATTCTTCTCTTCTCATTAAACTCTGATGTACATCAAGTAGGCCATAGCTAGTACAATATGTAAACAAAAATTACATCCACTGGTACCTATGGCATGAGTAGAACGCTCGGCCAACTCGGTAAGCACTCCTACGTCCAGCCACTGACTCTGCCTAGTGCAAAAATTGGCTCGGATAAAGGAGAGCCGGCCCCGTTGGTCTGAGAAGCTCGGAGGAAAGGTACCAAAGGGATTTAGAAGGACAACAAAAGGAGAAAGAGAAGAAGTCGACCCAAGGCAGATAAAGAGGAGGCCTGATGAACTTCCCCTTTAAGCAACGAGATCGACGATGAAAAGAAAGGAGGGGCTGGGTAAGCAGTGAAAGAAGGAAGCTTGAAGTGCTTCCCCTCCCTTTGGGATGGTGTTGGCGGGTCAGGGACAGGAAGGCGACATGCTCCAGCATGTCAAACTCCCTTCCAAACTGACCTCCACTGTCGAACCCTCTTCCAAACTGGAGCAGCAGAAGCTTCCCCCCTACTGCCGTCCACATCATCATCTTTTGAAGCACCTTCCATGCCTTGCCAAGACAAATAGCACAACACTTCGCGGAAAGGGAAGAAGGAGAAACCGCCAAGGATGGCTATAAGCGATGCAAGGAAAAGGAGACGCCCCTTGGACCTTTTATAGGCCAAAGGGGGAGCTGATGGCCTTAAATGACTCTCCCTTTGAAAACACGCTAAAAAAGCTTTCCCTAAATCGGTTACCTCATTTCCCAACATCGATCCCCCCCCCCCCCGCCCCCCCGCGGGACGCGTGGAGCGGCAAGTCATTTAGGGCTTCATGGAAAAGCGGAAAGGTGCCAGTGCCATGTCAGTTATCTGACAGATCGGCACGCGCGATACCTGCAGAGAAAATTGGCACTTTCCAGCGACTACGGATACGGTAGTCAAATCACACCAAAAGTGGTAAGGAACAGTCAATTCAATACTTAATATTGCCACCGCTATATTTTCCCAAAAAAATCTTACACAGCTACATGAAGGAAAAGAGAATGAAAGAAAAAGTTATACATCAGGCCTCGGGCCCATCTCCAGGCTCGATAGATAAGGCCCCCTCAGCATCAGACGACCTAGCCCCAGTATTCTCGGCGACGGCTGACCCAGGCACTGACCCCACCTACGTGGGAACAGTCTCGGTCGTCTGCCCTCCCAAGGCTGTTGGAGTTGGCGGTCGCTCAGACGAAACCAAGGTCTCCCGACTCTCCTCTTTGCTCGACGTGTAGTGGGAAGAATCGGTGGAATTCCAGTCCGAGTCATAGCGTTGTCCAGAAGGAAAAATGAGCCCAGACGCTTGGGCCTCTGCCTCTATGATGGCCTGATCGAAGCCCTGGGAGAAGCCCTTCCGAAGGCCCCGACGATAGCCTGACTCATAATCGGGGAAGGCAGCCTGATGAAGAGCCGCATGGTAGGCCTCTAAGCACTTATGTCACTCAAGCGCCTCAACCCCGGCCAGCTCCGCCTGCCTCTCAAGCTCGGCTATCCTCTGTTCTGACTCGGACAACCTTCTCTCGACCTCGATCAGCGCATCCTCGGCCCCCCAGACTCGGTCCTTGAGCCCCTCTCGCTCGGCCTCCCACTGCTCGCCACGCTCGACCTGAATCATGCACTCTGCCTCCAGGAGCTCATTCTTCCGATCGACCATACGATGGGCATGGGCCAGCTGCTCCGCCAATGACCGAGCCTCCGCCTGGCTCGACTGCACCTGAGCCCGAAGCGGGGCCACCTCCCGAAAAAGGTCACCAAGATCAAGGGTCAGGCGCTCGACCTTTCGATCGAGCGCACCACGGGCCCATGGGAGAGCCTCCCGCTCCGACTCCACCCGAGCATACGCACCCACCCAGAAATATTGGGTATTCCACCCCCTATGAGAGGAATCCTTCATGGAAAGGGACACGCTACTCCTCTTCCGCTTTGCCTAGATGAAGAAGAAGCCCTTCCCGGCAAAAAGGTTCTCCTTCAGCTCGAAGAAATAATGGAAGAGGTCCAACGAGGTGCGCACCCCACTCTTACTATAGAGGAAAATGAAGGAGAAAATAAGGGTATAAGAATTGGAGACCAGCTGGACAGGAGCCAGCCGGTAGAACCGAAGCAACTCGGTAACAAAAGGATGGAGGACCAGGCGAAAGCCGCACATCCAAGCCAAGAGGAAAGAATAAAAGAATCCAGAATGAGTAGCCAGACTAGATTCATGAGGCTCAGGCGCGAGGAACTTGAATCGCCATGGCATCCCATACTGGTTCTCCAGCCGCTTCACGTCAGCCTCACCCAGCTCGCTACGAAGAGGCTCCGACGGAACCAAAATAGTCCTTGAGGCCTATTCTCCCTCTTGCCTCTCGGCCTCTGGATTTTGGTCTGCCATGGAGTAGACAGAAGAACTGGGAGAAGAAGGGGAAAGCTCTAGGCCAGAGGACTCCGGAGGAGAAAGAAGCTGACGAATCACCACCGCGGTAATCTTTTCCAGCTCCACGGAAGCCACTGCGATTCTCCGCTCCTCCGAACTACTCACACGGCGCCTGAGCCCCCCTATTTAAACACAAAAGGAGGAAACACCCTAAACCCCGGAGTTAAAAGGATGCAAACAACGCGCAATGCTTATAACCCCGGGCTGGGAGCGGTGTGACGTTCCGATCTCCCAAGGTGGGGCCTCCTTTTATTCATCATGACGGGCATATTCCCAGGGAATGCCAAATCACGTGGCTCCTGAAAGAGAGAGATCTCCACCCAACCAGAGCCACAAAAGTCCAGCCCAAATGCTACTCGTCCGAGCCTAATTTTGGCTCGGGAGTAGGAGGGGGGACAAGTGGAGAGGGGAAATCTAACCGCCCAGATGGAGAGGCCAAAAGAGGTCCAACTGGACCGAACGAGGTCTGACTCCTTGAAGTGGTAGCCCCCGGGCCCACTCAATACAAGCCCAATAACTCACTCGGAACAAGCGCTTCCTAGGCGGCCTTCAGGTTGGGAAGTTCGAGCATCAGTTTGATTAGGAGAGCTCCTTTGGAGTCCCGTATTCTCTGCCCTAATCACGCACTCATCGCTCGGGAGGCCCCTCCAGAGTCGGTGCCTCATGCTCGGGCCAACTGATGGAAGCTTATTTGTACGGCTGGTACGCGTCCCGTAAAAGCCAGGAGCTCAAGGGGAGAGGAAAAGCTAAGAGTCCGCGGGTTATACAGAGTCCACAAGGAGGACATAACCCCCCTGAATCTCCTCAGTTTACAGGGATCATTCACTCAACGAGCCACTATTTAAACTGGAAGAACCCTGCCAAAGAAAAGAAGAAGAAAAAGAGACGCCAAAAACCCTGAGCAGGAACCACTTCACCTCTTGGTGGAGAGGGATCTCGCGTCCTCATCTTCCTCCTAACTCCTCCCTTCGCACTAGTGCTCTACTACACTTGCTGACTTAAGCATCAGAGGGTCTTCCCCAGGGTTCCATCCCTGGGCACCTCTGACGTATTTCCCTTCTTGCAGTTCATACTTCAAGTGTACGTGGACATCTACTTCCCAGCTCAAGTGTAACGCGAGATCGCCCTACTTCAGTTGCATACCATATTTAATAAATCACGGGTGCCATTTTACCTTGTACATATCATTTTAGCGTAGGTTACATTCTGTTGCTTTGCCTGCCATTTTTTTTACTATTTTGTACGACAACATCTATTTTGTGTGGGTGTCATCATTTGTTTATTTTTTTTTATTTTTTTTAATCTGTGCATCAACATTCTGTCACCTTTGCATTAGCATTCATTATTTATTTGTTGTATTGCCACTGTCACGTATGTTTGCATTCACTATTTACAGGGTTATCAGTCTTTGGTATTCCTATTGCATATACCATCTGCTCATTCATCACATCATCTATTTTTTATTTGTTGTGTTTGCATTCACTATTTACAAGGCTATCATTCTTTGATATTCCTGTTGCATATACCATCCCACCATATCATTGTTCACCTTTGCGTCATTCTGTCTGGTGTTTCTATATTCTTTCACATTAGTATTTGCGTTGGCATTTTGGCTTGGGAGACCTCTGAAGTCCCGCGATCAATGACACCAAAGGGGGGGGTGAATTGGGTGATTCCAGATTTGGAAAAATTTTACCCGATTAAAGATGTATGTGATGAACTAGTGACACAATAATTGGATCTATCAAAATCTATTACACGTGATAACTAATTATGCTAGATCCGAGGAATACAATGTGAAGGAAACAATATATACGTACGATTACATACAATGGAGGTAGAAGAAATGAGCCAAACCACACAATTCAAACCACAAGGCACAACAATTTTTAAGGTGGTTCGGATGTAACGACGGCAACCTACGTCCACCCCTCACTAAAATCCGGTGAGGCTTCACTGCTGGAAACTAGCACGGGGATGAATCCCCAAACACGGAGACACACTCCAACAACACACGTAGGGCGATGCCTGCACACACACACACACACACACACGGGGATGTGGCCCAAACACACACACGGAGACGAGCTCCAACACGATCTGATGACCGGATTGACAACACAAACACACACACGCTGCGACAGATGCATCACTCTATACACTTGTACAATCGGATCAGGATAGATCCACACACACACACAGATCTAAGAAGATCCACGCACACACACTGATCTAACAAAACAAACTACACGACCACTGATCTGAATCCATCCACACACACACTGATTTTTGCAGATTATAAAGAACAAGACATGAATCTCAAAAACACAAAGACAAATGAAACATAGTTGAGAAAACTTCTGATTTAGGCTCCCCTTGACTGTATGATGCAGATCTTGAATGAGGCTTGAATCTCCACTTTTTTCCCACTTGATTGGCTTCAGAATGATCTTCAAATGCTTGAGTTTTGATGAAGAATGGCTGGAGGAAGTACTATTCAAGGAGTTATTTCTGCAGCCCTTTTCCTCCTTTGATAGCCTTCCTTTGATCCCCTTGCATCACTTAGGTTTCTTGGCCCAAGTGTTATTTTTATAAGCCTTGAATGGTCCATGGACAAGCTAGAAACCAGATCCACATTTCCTGGCGAAATTGGAGGCTAGAGGACTGAAAAGTCCACAAGAAAGGCTTGAACACGTTGGTGAAAATAAAGTCAAACAAGGTTGCATCGGGGCTGGCGGTCGATCGGAAATATGGGGCAGTCGACCGGAATTTTACAAAAAATGGAGATTTGGTTGCTGGGAAAACCGATCGACCGACCCATGGCTGGCGGTCGACCGAAATCTGGAATTTTCTAGATTTGCAACATTCAACCCCTTAAACCCATTTGCAGTCCATGGGATCAAACTCCTTTAACCTTGAGGATTTATACTGAGTATTTGACCTGCAAGAACATAGATAATTGATTAGAACTTCAGCTCAGTAATCCATAAGATAAATGTATGAAACACATTCATGAAAGCCCATGTTCAAGGTGCATATGAACACTTGAAATACAAATGTTCTAAGCAAAAGAGAAAGAGTTATTTCTATGCATGTTAACAAGGTATGAGTACCATTTAGCCAATCTACCAAGGTTCACATGAGATTCAAGCTTAAGCACTAACAACTCATTTCTTCCAAGATTTCTATGATGAGATCAAACATCTAAACTACTCGCAAAGCCCTATAAAGAATATGCATAGAGTGCATTCAAAATCATACACAAAAAGCTATTGAAACTTCATTTCATATCACAACTTCAAGCACATAGGAGCCCAATCTTTCTCAACAAGAATCACTTTCTTAAGCCATACATTTTAGGCAAATATGAGCATATACAAGAGCCATGTAGAAAGTCTTATAAATTCATGACCCAAATCTCATATGTAAGAAACATGAAACACATTTTCAAACCATCAAATCCTCAACAAATGATATGATCATTTAGACATGCACATGAGAGAAACATGTGAGCATTATGAAATCCAATATCACCAAAAATCACATATGCAGTTTTATCATCCTTCTCAATGTTCAATCAAAGCCAGAGAAGCTCTTTGCATGTAGCAATGAGTGAGTGAACTCCCTTTGGAAGAAGACTTTCATTGATGAACTTCTTGAATTCCAACCATGAACCAGGGATGTTGATCCTGTCAAAATAAACATAGCATGAGTTCCTTAAACAACAATCACTCATATGACTTCCAAGTGAGAGTCTTGAAGTCATTTTAAACTCATCAACCAAGATGAATCCACATAACCATTGCCGTTTGCCATCTCAATCAAGACCATATAACCAGTTGCCATTTGCCATCTCAACCATATGAAGAACATTAGAAGACAACTAGCATCATAAGAGCACACTATCACACACACACACACACACACACACACACACACACACACACACAATATTTTGCTATCATCAAAACCAAAACTAAGAGGGAGCACAACAAACCCAACATAACAATCTCCCCATTTTTGATGATGGCAAAATATTGTGGCATCCACCACAATTCAACTTTTCTCCCCCTTTGGCATTATCAAAAAGTGGGGAACAGTGTAGTGCAAATTTCAACAAGGCAAACAAGTTGGATCCATGAATCAATGAAAACTCACAAGAGAAGTTCAAATGATCCAATAGCAAGGCATAGACAAGATGACACATCAATTTTTTGATTTCCAGTTTTGCATTTTTTTTTAAATATTTCTTTGAAATGCAAACACATGATGGCACTAAGAATGACACTATGAATGAATGCGATGCGACTAGACAGATATGCCATAAAAAAATAAACTAAGCCAATTGTTGAGCTCAAAAACGGTTGATTATTTCTATGTGAGAGAAACAAATTTGGATTTTCATGATTTTCAGATTTTTGTTTTTTCTTAAGGAATGCATGAAGCAAAATGCATATGAATGATGACAAATGATATGCATTTTATGCAACCAAACAAATATATATATCTACACGCAACATAGCTCCCCCTTACTCATTTAAGAAGGGATAGGTGTAAGAAAAGTGTATGAGAGTCATGACAATCAGAATGATCATATATCGCACCTAGGAGGCTGTGCAATCACATCTAAGAGTCGTGCAATAGCCAATGTAGTCAATCAATTTTATAAATACATATTAAATCAAATTTTCAAATGTGTAAGTGAATAACATAAAAAATAACTGTAGTCATATGGATATTCAGATTTTCAAATCAACACAATGAAAGAATACACAGACTGCATTTCAATTTTGGAGAATAGCTCATTGGAGCTACACTCTACCTCAATAATTTTCACAACAATTTTTTGATGATTTCACAGAGACAATCAAATTTTTTCTAAGAATGATCATGTTCAAATAATTCCTTTTTACGCGAGTAGACGCATGGAGCTCATGCTAGAATTCTCGGTTACTCAGAATATTGAACCATTTCACTTCATATTGAACAGAGATACTATAGTACAACACCTTTATGAAATGAACCACATCACGTCTTAGGTGACATGTGCCCAATTTACTCAGTGAGACTAAGCATTGCTCTACCTTTCATTTCTCATTTTTTTCAACACATATAGGTAGGTAACTTTTTCCTCGACTGACTCTTCAACATACATGCAGTAAGTTTAATATCTCTAGAGTGTTGAAAGAAAATTCCTATATCATTATGTTTAACACTCATTCTCACATTATGTGCAAGATGTGTGCGGATTTGATTCAGCATGTATATCGAAAATATCAGGAACACATAACAATACAACTCCCCTTAAATAGATACACTTATGAAATATGAACTCCCCTAGAGTGTACGACATGAAACACTCCAATAATGACTCAAATGTAACATTATTTATCAAGAAAGTATAAGGTCATAGAAATTCCAAAGGATGGGGATGAGTAACATATATAAGTATGCAAGTACACATTGGGAGTATATGTAATATGCAGTGCAAAATGAAAAGATATGTAATTTTAGTTCTTGAATTGCTGGCCCCAAGGATATGCATGCTGAAAATGCCAACTATGTAACAAGGCACACGATGAGCTTCATTTTTCAAATGCACTATGTGAATAATATGCAGGTATGATATGCAAATGTGCAATGTGAAGGAGAATTTCAGATTTTTATTTGAATGGTCTAAATGCAATGCAAAGTGTAAGATGTAACATGAATGCAAATTGTAAGTTTTCAATTTTTCATATGGGTGATCTAAATGCACCTAATGCATTGAATTCTAATGCATGCAACCTTTAACTATATGAGAATGGAATGCAAAATGCAAAATGACACAATGTACAAGAGAGCAATCAGATTTGAACGATGATCACGGGACATTTCATCACAAGTGGTTTACATACAAGGGTGCAAAAATCTTCACTTCAGAATTGAAATTATTTACAAGCCATTCAGGAGTTGACCTTTCCATTACAGAATTCTTCACTTCATCAAGGATCAATTTTAGAAATTTTGAAGCAATTCATCATGAGCATGTTACATGTTACAATTGGAGATCACTTAGTCAGTAGAGAATGAAATAGCATTCATTTCAACTTGTTTAGCTAGTTAAGACCCCCTTTGACAAAAATATGAATTTCAGAAAAATTCAGTGAAAGTGCAATGTTTCTCTTATGACATAGAGCTAGCTAACAAGGAGCAAAGAATAGCATCAGAAAATTCTTTGAAGGCCAAACAATCGATTTCTTCTAGTTCTGGTACAAGGCAGAGAACTGTGGTCCAAAGACCAACTCACGTATAGTGAGAGTTTCCAGGTGAACATAATCCATCTTTTTACTACTCAGTATTTGATATACCAGATACTCGATTAAGCTCAAATGTGCTCAAGTAATCAAATTGAAGGATGTTCAATAGTCAACATAGTCTTCAAGATTTTCAGTTTCATTCAACCAATAAGCAAGTTAATCACATCAGAATAGAGGAGCAGTCATTTCAGGTATGTAGAAACAATACCTGTCATCAGAATAACATCACAAAGTCACATAGAGGAATGCATGAAATTTTGTTTCCATAGCAAGAGGTTGAATTACCTTAGTTCAGAAGACAATACCGTAGGCCTTCAACCACCAAAATCACCAACCTCACGAAGGTTGGTATTTCAGATTTGTGTTTTCATACCTTGGCCTTGAGAATCCATTATTTTTCTCAAATTCTTCATGACCCTCAAGTCACTCCTGTAATCAAAGTTCTCATATTGCAGATTTGGGTATCCAAGCTTCCTTGGATCCCTGGCGTTTAGCAGCACTTTGAGAAGTGCATTCCATAGTTTCATACACGCAAATATCAAGTTGCATCAACAATGTTTATGCATGAGAATGGATGTGCATTCTAACATGAGAGGCAATTTTTACAATATGTATGAAATGCAGTGATGCAATGATGAAGGATGCAATACATTTCAATATGAGAAACAAGTTTTTCAAACATTTATGCAAGACAGTGCATGAGAGTTTATGCAGACTCAATGTATACAATTCTTGGAATATGCATGCATTCAAAGACTTAATGAACAAGTGACTCATGATACCAGGCGAAGGCACATTCTCACGCATGGTGATAGATTTCAGACAGGAATGACCTGCCCTTCCTCAAGTCACCATTTCATATACAATGTAGTCATGCCAATGATAATCAAAAAGATGCAATGCAAACTCATAAGTAAAATAGATTTTTTTAATTTTCATGATGGATTTTGAATCAAACAAATTTTAGTTTTTCATAAAGAATTCAAAAATTTATTTTCAATA
The DNA here is from genome assembly GCA_022559845.1 of Amorphophallus konjac. Lineage (NCBI taxonomy): Eukaryota > Viridiplantae > Streptophyta > Magnoliopsida > Alismatales > Araceae > Amorphophallus > Amorphophallus konjac. The sequence continues at coordinate 85,971,254 of CM040126.1, read as the reverse complement.
CTTGTGCCTTGAGCATCCATCATGTTCCAAGCCCTTCACTTGGCCTCAAAGCAATCCTGCGACAAAATTCTTATTCAACATGCTTCCCTTCAATAAGATATTATATGACAAGTGATGTGCTTAAAGGTATGCAAACAACTATGAATTGAATGCATATACAACATATGCATTATCACATAAGATTCAGCACAAATCAAATTAAGACATACCATCTTTTCTAGAGAAGTGAGAGAGATATCACCTGAGTGTTCAGAATCCATTTTTATTTTTTTTTAACCTGACTTACGCCATTTGTCTCGTGTGCCTTACCTTCTTGACCGAAGACATGTTTCACGCTTCATGTTTCCAAGACACACCTGTAAAATAGATTTCTCATTTGGCATACTTGGGTACCCAAATCCTCTTGGGTCCCAGATAGTTAGTTGTACCTCTAATGGGTGCCTTCCACATTCTCTGGCCAAACATATCATCAAAATATATCAAATCACAATCATGCATAGTATGCCCAAACTTTCCACAATAATGACAACATTTTGAAGACTTCACAGAATTCTTATAAACATGATAATCAAATTTTTATGATTTAACATGAATGTTATCATTAGAAGCATGGAAATTTCTCTTCACAACAGGATTAGCATGGAATTTCTATGGGTTGGCGAAGGTATAATTGTTTTTGACTTTGAAATTCTTTCTTTCATTTGCTTGCCAACACTGTGACACACGGTGTCCTAGTTTTCCACATTTAAAACAAGCAACCCTTTTTCTTTCAGAAATAAGTTGATTTTTGCATGCTTTCAAATCATCCGGTTTCATAATGAAACAATCATTCAACAAATGACCATGCTTACCACAATAATGACAATTGGCTTCTCAACACAAGAATGACCATGTATTTTGGAGCATTGTTTTTGTGACTTTTGTGAGCATGAATCCTATTGTTCCTAGGTTGAGCTTGAGCTTTAGGATTTGGTTTCTCAACACAAGAATCATTTGACATATTTGAAGACCATGAAGCATGCACAAAAGATGTTTGAGTCTTTAGCCAAGGGCTTTCTTTTTGGTGGTTTCATACCCAAGACCTTCTCTTTGAAAGTTCACTTTCATCCCAACAATTTTTCCATATTTTCTTGACCATCCACGAATCTAGCTAGTGAGTTTTTTAAGTCCTGGATTTCACTTTCTAAAGAAGTGATGCGCAGCTGAGTGTTGGCGAGTTCTTCTTCACAAGTAGCAAGACTGACATTCAACACATCATTGGTTTTCCTAAGACATTCAACTTCTTGTTTAATTTCATCTACATCTTCACACTCATCCAAAACCACCGATTTCCCTTTTTCTAGAACCAACAGTCTTTCAGAAATGGCCGTGTAGTTTCTCATTTTCTCTTGCAAGCCTTTTATCATGAGCAAGTTCATTTTGACCATTGTCCATTGAACTTATTTTCTCTCTTAACACTTTATTTTCATTTCTCAAGGAGAAAATTTGATCTTTGTGAAATTCAATGTCGAATACATGAGTCTCAATCAATTCCTATAAATGTGGGCATTTTACGCATGAGGAATTACAGTTATTTTGTTCAACATTCTTTTTCAATTTTTTTTTCAGATTTTAGCTTTTTATATTTATTAGCAAGCTCATCGTATGCAACCAATAGATCATCAAGAGATATATATTCAGAATTTAAATTTAACTTCAAGGGTGATCCATTTTGCTGATCACCGCCGTGATCACTCGTGCCTGCCATAAGACATTTATCTTCATGCTCTTCTTGGAAGCCGGCTAAGCCATCCAATATGTCCTTTGTGGAGATGCAACGGGAGACAAAGGAAAAGCTATTAGAATTAACTACGGCAGTGAATAAACTTAGAACCAAGCAATTTTGATCATATTTGAACTTATAATCTGCAGTCCAGACAGATTTATCTTTAGGCAACTCATAAGGACCATGTGAAATAAGCTTCCATAGCATAGGATCGTATGAGTTGACTAGAGTGCACATTCTTCCTAACCACAAATCAAAGTTAGAACCATCAAACACCGGTGGAGAATTCAAGGTGTACATTTTGGTAGTCATTGATCTGGATCTCTCTAGATTGTTAAATCTATGAAAAATCAAGCCTTAGCTCTGATACCAATTGAAGTCCCGCTATCAATGACACCCTAGAGGGGAGGTGAATTGGGTGATTACAGATTTAGAAAACTTTTACCCGATTAAAGATGTATGTGATGAACTAGCGACACAAGAATGTGATCTATCAAAATCTATTACACGTGATAACTAATTATGCTAGATCCGAGGAATACAATGTGAAGGAAACAATATATACATACGATTACATAGAATGGAGGTAGAATAAATGAGCCAAACCACACAATTCAAACCACAAGGCACAACGATTTTTAAGGTGGTTCAGATGCAACGACGGCAACCTACGTCCACCCCTCACCAAAATTCGGTGAGGGTTCACTACTGGAAACCAGCACGGGGATGAATCCCCAAACACGGAGACACACTCCAACCACACACGCAAGGTGATGCTTGCACACACACACACACGGGGATGCGCCCCAACACACACACGGAGATGAGCTCCAACACGATCTGATGACCGGATCGACAACACAAAAACACACATGCTGCGACAGATGCCGCACTCTACACACTTGTACAATCGGATCTGGATAGATCCACACACACACACACACACACACACACACACACACACACACACACACACACACACACACACACACACACACACACACACACACACACACACACACACACACACACGCAGATCTAAGAAGATCCACGCACACACACTGATCTGAACGAAACAAACTACACCACCACGGATCTAAATCGATCCACACACACACTGAATTTTGTAGATTACAAAGAACAAGACTTGAAGCTCAAAAACATAAAGACAAATGAAACACAGTTGAGAAAACTCTTGATTTAAGCTCCCCTTGAGTGTATGATGCAGATCTTGAATGAGGCTTGAATCTCCACTTATTTTCCACTTGATTTGCTTTAGAATGATCTTCAAATGCTTGAGGTTTGATGAAGAATGGCTGGACGAAGTACTGTTCATGGAGTTATTTTTGCATCCCTTTTTCTCCTTTGATAGCCTTCCTTTGATCCCCTTGCATCACTTAGGTTTCTTGGCCCAAGTATTGTTTTTTTAAGCCTTGAATGGTCCATGGACAAGCCAGAAACTAGATCCACATTTCCCGGTGAATTTGGAGGCTAGAGGACTGAAAAGTCAACAAGAAAGGCTTGAACACATTGGTGAAAATGAAGTCAAACAAGGATGCATCGGGGCTAGCGGTCGACCGAAATTATGGGGCGATCGACCAAAATTTTATAGGAAATGGAGATTTGGTTGTGGGGAAAATCGGTCGACCGACCCATGGCTGGCGGTCGACCGAAATCTGGAATTTTCCAGATTTGCAACATTAAACCCCTTAAACCCATTTACAGTCCATGAGATCAAACTCCTTTGACCTTGAGTATTTATACTGAGTATTTGACCTGCAAGAACATAGATAATAGATTAGAACTTTAGCTCAATAATCCATAAGATAAATGTATGAAACACATTCATGAAAGCCCATGTTCAAGGTGCATATGAACACTTGAAATACAAATGTTCTAAGCTAAAGAGCAAGAGTTATTTCTATGCATGTGAACAAGGTATGAGTACCATTCAGCCAAATCTACCAAGGTTCACATGAGATTCAAGCTTAAGCACTAACAACTCATTTCTTTCAAGATTTCCATGATGAGATCAAACATCTAAACTAGTCTCAAAGCCATATAAAGAATATGCATGCAGTGCATTCAAAATCATACACAAAAAGCTATTGAAACTTCATTTCATATCACAACTTCAAGCACATAAGAGCTCAATCTTTCTCAACAAGAATCACTTTCTTAAGCCATGCATTTTAGGCAAATATGAGCATATACAAGAGCCATGTAGAAAGTCTTATAAATTCATGACCCAAATCTCATATGTAAGAAACATGAAACACATTTTCAAACCATCAAATCCTCAACAAAAGATATGATCATTTAGACATGCACATGAGAGAAACATGTGAGCATTATGAAATCCAATATCACCAAAAATCACATATGCATTTTTTATCATCCTTCTCAAGGTTCAATCAAAGCCTGAGAAGCTCTTTGCATGTAGCAATGAGTGAGTGAACTCCCTTTGGAAGAAGACTTTCATTGATGAACTTTTTGAATTCCAACCATGAACCAGGGATGTTGATCCTGTCAAAATAAACATAGCATGAGTTCCTTAAACAACAATCACTCATATGACTTCCAAGTGAGAGTCTTGAAGTCATTTTAAACTCATCAACCAAGATGAATCCATATAACCATTGCCGTTTGCCATCCCAATCAAGACCATATAACCAGTTGCCATTTGCCATCTCAACCATATGAAGAACATTAGAAGACAACTAGCATCATAAGAGCACACTATCACACACACACACAATATTTTGCATCAAAATCAAAACCAAGAGGGAGCACAGCCAACCCAACACAACAACCTCCTCTCTCTATACTTCCAGGATCCTTGCCCCTCTCTTGGTTAAGGAAGGACCCACCAATTGAGCACTCCGTCTCATTGGACCGGGAATTCCTAAACCAAGGCCTCCATAAGTCTCTGCACCCGTGGATTCCCTCACGGACGCTGGGCAGGTTGTACCTTTTAAAGACCCTGGATTTAGTTGGCCTAAAACATGGTTAGGATAAACCTAGTTGGCATTGATGCAAAACTATATTGAAACTAGGTTCCTACCTTGAGTGAATCATACCAATCTTGTTAAAAACCATCTAATTCACGTCAAGGTATCAACTAAAATCAAGCGTAACCATCTCAACTTGTTTGATATCTTTGCAACATTGCTTTGGTTGAATTGTTTGCTTGCATGACGTTTAACCCTGATAACAAAACCATCATGTTTAATAAATCATATACTCATGAGGATGATAGACTTAGCACATCTTATAATCCTCAAGTTTATAATTCTCACCACAATCTTTCTAAGGGGCTGCACTCTTATTCTTCTGGTATTGCCCAACCCATGCGCAATTTCCAATCCTATGGTCCCTCGCATTCCTTGCAAGTCACTACTCCCTCAGGATTGTCTCTTCCACATGATGAGAAGGTTTCCCAAATTTTGCATGCCATAGATCACCTTACTCCTCAACAAATCCAAGCCCTTAAGGCCGTTGTTGAGGATGCGTCTCATCCTTCTCATCCTCCTTCTACTCCCATTTGGGTGGCCCATCGCCTGCCTCCATCCACTCACATTCCTATTCAGGTGGCCTATCACCCGCCTCCTTCCGCATATTCACCTCTTCGAGTGGTCCATCACCCGTCTCCCTCTACACGAACTCCTCCTCAGGTGAGCCATCATCCGCCTCCTTCTATTCCTACCCCTTTACGGCCCTCATGTGCCGCCCCTCCAAGACAATCATGCCAACCATCCAATGTTCAAGTAACACCCCTCCAACAAGCTCTCCTTGACAAAGTTGCTTCCATGGAGGAACAATTAAAGAAGGTCACAAGCCCGCGACCCGCTCCTCCTCCTCCTCAAGATAATCCTCTTTACGCTTTCATGAATAACATTACCAAGATGGAGAAGGATTGGAAGGAGAGCAGAGATGATTATGGCATTGATATATGTGAGCAAAATATTGCAAGCATTAATGACCAAGTGGATGCCGTCCACCCTCCACTCATCCGCACCACACATTCACATGGCCTTCCGCCTCCATATACCTATTCGCCTCTACAAGATCCTTCACAACATTATACTCCCCCACCACTTGTCATTACGCCTCCACCACGGCATCCACTTGATGTTCTTGATGATAAAGATTTGAAATCGGCACATGATGATGAAGTTCCGAAGGCTCCTCTTCCGAGTTCCCTTCATTTCCCACTCCCTCCATTGCCACCCGATGAACCCCCTGCTCAGGACGAAGCCACCGTCCCTAACCTCGTTTATGAGACCAATTGGTGTTACGATGATGGGTCGGTATTTCAATCACCCACACTGACACACCATGCGTCTTCTCCTATCCTTAATACCTCTTGCCCTATTGTGGACGCGGATTTTTATTTATTTATTATTTATTCATTTATTTATATTTATGGATTTATTGGCGTGCCAGTCACATGTGTGACGATTTCATTGTGCGCTCGATCTGACATGGTCAGTCGATTGTGAGTGATCGTGTCGGGACCTGAAGTCCGTCATACCATGAACGTTATGACGTTAATTACGTCCTTCCGGGGAAGGACAACCCTTGATTAAATGCTAAAGTAAGAGGCCTCGAGAGGCAAACAGATATTCACATGCTTAACTTTAAACTTCATACCAGGGCCGGGGAGGCGGGTAAGATAATAACATCAACCACAGAAACCGACTAGATCGTGTGGTTGGCGGTTCAAAACAGTTATACTTGGTGGAAACAAGGATATAGAAGATATTTATCACGCAAAGCCATGGCCATGATATAGGTTTAAAGCTTCGATCGGTATTTCGACGGCCTTTTCTCTTAATCTGGGTTATGCCCAGGGGGAAATAGACTATCACCCACGGAATGCCGAGATGAAAGCCGAGAGCTAGAGAGGCCGAACCTCCCAACCCGTGTACATATGGGCTATGGGGCAATGTGTGATTTTCCCTTTGACAAGCTAGCGGGATTCATGCAGTGGCAAGACCCCCCCCCCCCCCCCCCCCCGAGCAAAAGGGTTATTCGTAAATCCGTTGTAGTTAGGTGGAACATAGGGGTTATGACTCCCCTTCAATTTTATCCCCGGGACATATCGGGTGATCCACAGATATCCCTTGTGTGGGTTCGCTTTGGGTATTGGAATTTATTGGGTGGTAGATCGGGCTCTCGGCACGCTCTGAATGGACACAGGCTCTCTGCACGACCCAAAAATGGGAAGGCCAGGGCTTCCGGCGCCAAAACAAGAAGGCTGGGGGTTCCCGGCGCCAAGACGAGAGGGCTTGGGTTCCCGGCGCGACGAAGAGGAGCCAAAGGGGAGAGGGCCTTCGGCGCAGGCTTCCCGGCGCGAGGAAGAAATGCTAGAAGAGGGTCTCGGCGCGACGCGGCTGAGGAAGGCTCCCGGCGCGACGCGGCTGCAAGGGGGGGTGGCTCCCGGCGCGCTCAGCCGAAGGGGAGGAAACCTCCCGGCGCGGCCAGAATGCAGGGCTCCCGGCGCGACGGCCAGAGTACAGGGCTCCCGGCGCGACGGCCAGAAAGCCAAAATCAGGTCTCGGCGCCCGAAGGATGGCGCCGAGAGCTATTCACCGTGTTTACTATAGGTTGATCCGAGAGGTATGAGGGCGCCGGGACCAGAACAGAGCTTACGGTACTCTGTTTTGGGTTTCTGATTGATTCAGGCCAAGGGGAAGGGTTTCTTTGGGGTCAAAAATAGGTCAGGGCATCAAAGTTGAATTAGATTAAGCTTGGGCTTCATAGGAACATCAGGATCTAGGAGGACTTTGGGAAGGCCAAGGCATAGAGAATCCCTGTCACCAGTGTCATACAGAGTCCCGGGGACAGTTTAATGTCGGCTTTCGTGGTCCTGGGAGAATTTTGACTGCATCTCCCCTGGACTCAGCGTTTGCCAGGGAATGATAGACGATCACCCACGGAATGCCGGGGTGAAAGCCAAATAGAGGGGTATTGGACCCCTGATCATGTACATGCCTACAGCACTGTTCCGATGTCCCTTTAGAGGTCAACGAAGCTTACGCAGTGGCGGAGCTCCATTGCCTCGGAAGGTTATAAAAACCGATCGAGTCCGGAAAACCTCGTAGAAAAGGGGAGGGTTATCCCCATTAATTGTCACCCCCGAGGTGCACATGATGGCCCAAAGCATCCCTTGACATAACAAGAGTATTGATGGGGCTTCTTCAGTGGTAGCAGAGGTTTTACGATTTGGGGTTTACAGGTTGGCTTTTCGGCATAGATGGCAAGGATGCCAGAGAGCTCCCGGCGAAGGCTTCTCGGTGCGCTGATAGGATGGCCCGGAGGGTCTCCCGGCACACGAGGAAGAAAGAGGGCCTCCCGGCGCGCGGGGAAGAAAGCCAAGGCATAGGGACTCCCGACGCGCGAAGAAAAAAGGGGGGAGGAGCTGATCCTGATGGTTCTCGGCGCCTGAAGAAGCGGCGCCGGGAACTATTCACCAAGTTTACTATAAGTTGATCCGAGAAGTATGAGGGCGCCGGGATCAGAACAGAGCTTACGGTACTCTGTTTTCTGGTTTTAATGGTAGTTTGGGCTGAAAGCGACGGACTCTATGGGCTCTGAGCTATCCGAAGCATCCACTTTGAATTGGATTAGGTCTAGAATCCAGAGGAGTATTGGGATTTGAGAGGCATCTGGGAGGCCAAAGTCTGAATACTCCTGTTCATCGCCGTTATCATGCAGAGCTTGGGGACAAACTTAATATGGTCATTCGTCACCCTGGGAACCAAGAGATAGCTGTCTCTGGCCCCAGAGGTGACTTCTGTGACATCAACGAAGGAGACACATATGCTTGGAACCCCGGAGTTTCTCAAGCCTCAATCATTGCACAGCGCGGTTTCATCCCAGCAGCCAAGGAATAGTCTGTTCCGGGCTCTGGGGTGAGCAATAATAGTGCTACGAGGCAGAGAAAAGACACAGACGAAACTGATCATCATGCTATTGATTTACAGATAACACGGGGAATAGCAATAGGGCTTAAGAAGAAGAAGCAAAAATCAAGCTCAAACTACAGCCCATCATACATATATATCCATTCGTTTGATGATGCCCATCACGGAAGGCACATGGTCAGAAAACCCATATGAAACATCATTCCCACACCCAAACTGATTACAGGGAGAGAGTGAGGGAAAGGGGAACGGACAGATGCCGAGATATTTCGGCTACATTGCATGAATCGAGATAGGATTCGAAAGTATTACATGAAATAGAAGAAAAGAGAAAACAAACATGGGGGAGGGCGGAGCATTGACTCCTCTCCCTCCCTCGGATGCCCACCTGGAGCTTCTTCCCTGGGAATGGGTCTCTTCTCTCTTTCTTTTTCAGCGGAGGAGGCTCTCTCTCTCTCTCTGGTCTCTTCTTTTTTTTTCTTTCTTTTTGATCGATGGTCTGGCTTCTGATCCTCCAATCCTCCGATCCTTTGATCCTCCGATCCCCTTTTCTTTCAAAGGGGGTATGTTTATATAGGTCTCATCCTTCTGTGCTCTCGGTGGAGGGCAGTCGGTGTGTCCAGTTCCATTCGAGACATCTCCCGGCACGACAAGTAGCCCTTCGTTGAGGCTCCCGGCGCCATTCTCAGAAGCCCAATCGGCCGGCCCATTTGGTGCTTTTAGGCCTCATAATTGCCTTGGCTCCTAAGACTTTTGAATTGACTTTCATAAGAACCGAAGGAGGCCCCTTTAATAGTGTCATAACTTTGTTGAGCTCATCTTGAGGTTCCATCAGTGGACAAACAGGGGTTTAATCAGTATTGCCATCTGAATGACGACAAAATCGGATATGTTTCATCGGCATTGTCATCCGAACGGTGACAAGATCAGACATCAGCTTCAGTCTGACAGACTTCGGCCGGGTATGTAATCTGTGGAGAGGGTTGCTCTTCTGTTCTGACTTTGTAGGAGCCCTGACAATCTTTATCTGTCGGTACCGGTTTCATCTTTATCTCATATTACATCCATCAGTAAGCTGACATCTGGCTTACCCTGACATATCATCCGTGGATCCTTGGACGAAGCAGTAGTACAGCTCTTCTTAAAAGGCTGGGAGGTCTCATCAGTCGAGTGACTGCGGCTTCATCGGCGCTGCCGTCTGAATGACATCGGCACCGGGCATCAGCTTTGGCCGACAAAGGCTTTAGCCGGGTGAATGGTTGACGAGCTTCATCAGTGGTCTTCCACTGTTGGTCTGATCTTCTTTTCAGTTATGCTTTCACCCCTGTTGATTTTCCAGGTGTCAACAAATGCCCCCCACCTGCGGGCGGCGTAAGTGCAGAATAAGCGACACGGGGTCTGCAGGTGTCCTTCATCATTTGAGGATATATTCCTCAGTTTTATCCTTAACATTGTCCTTCAGCTTAATCATGTTGCTGTAGTATCCCTTTTGCATATCCATTTTTCATTTTGATGTTTTCACCTTTGTATTTTCTTTATTTCCAGCATTTTGGAGCTTCTCGGCGTGAACCTCCCGGCGCGACCGTTGTCGGCGCGTCCGTCTCGGCAGGGGTTTCTCGGCGCGCTCGCGCTCGCTGGGCTTCCCGGCGCGATGGCTTTCGGCGGTTGCTTCTCGACGCGTGCTGCTCTCGGCACGCCTTTTTCCTTTGGTGAAGGGGAGGTTCCCGGCGCGCATTTCTTCGCGCCGAGAAGCACCTCCTCCTCTTCTTTTTAAACCTGTGAGAGGGCTTTTACCCTCATTTCTTACCTCCCTTTCTCTCTCTTCATCTCGGCGGTGGCGGTGAGCTGTGAGCTTCCCCCCCGAGAGCGTCATTTCCCCCCCCCTTTCTTTGCCGATTTTTTTGGGGTAGGTCTGCTATATATATGGGATTGAGTCCCTCTTATGCTTGGGATCACTCCCTCTTGGTGGGTGATTCCCTATTCTTTTTTGGGCATACCTCGGACAAGAGGAGATGCTGCCGAAATTTTTGAGAATTTGTTTGTCTTATTGTTTCATGCCCATTCATCTTTCTGAAGCTTCTTTTCTTGTCTTTTTCTGACTGCAGGTGCCGACTTGGCTTCCAGTTCTGCTGCTGCATCTTCCGGAGCCGTTGGAACAAGTTCATCGGCTCAGCCGGACATATCTCGGGCCAAAGTCAACTGGTTGAATGTATACAGCCTGAGCTTTGGCTATGACCAGATTGCTAGTGTCGACGAATCTTCCGATTCTGAAACTGACACCGTATCGACCGCTGAAGTTTATTCTTCCCTGGAAGGTACTGAATTCAGGAGAGCTACTGACTATCGCCCGGACTTGCCGAAGGATTGTCATTTGCTGCCGTTTTTTCGGACTTTCACTATACGCGGAATGCGGGATGTTATTATTGCCCGTTCCGTGGAAGCGGCAATACTTGCCGATAGAGACAGCATGAAGGGCTCTGTCTATCGAGCCCGAGCCATATATCTCCCAGGTGAACAGAGGGACTGGAATGCTGTGCTGGGCATTTCTGATTTAGAACCCGAGAAGAAGATGCTGACCCGGGCCCCAGAATTCACCCCTGCAAGGTGGGACCATACAACTGGCCGTGTCCACCGAGAGAAGACCTCATTCGGACTCTTTTTGGCGCCTGCGAAGTGGGGTTATAGGGACGAGCCATTTGTTCTTAACTGCCTGGCCGTTCAGTTTAAATATCAGATGGCTGCCGGCTGGTTTGGAGATGCCAAATTGACAGATGCCCATCTTTTTAGGGTTGGAGCAGTGGAATTCACAGAATATGTTTTGAAGGAATATGCCCCTCTATTGGTTAGAGCTGGGGTATACCACAGTGTGTTTGCCTCCAGGTTCCGCTATCCCGTCTCTCGGGGATTGTGTTGCGGCATGCTTGAAGTGTTCTGCCCGCAGTTCAATACATTCTATACGGCGGAAGGCGAGACATCCCTCGACCTCTGGAGTTTATCGCAGCTTTCTGGCCTACCCATGGACGGAGAGCCATATGAGGAGGTCTGCCTGGACGATTCCATCAAGGACGCCTCTAATGGAGAGGGCCGCTATTCCTTCGGTTATGCATACCGGTATCTGATGAAAGCTTACCGGTCCATCTGTTTGGCCTACAATAGGGGGTCCTCCAAAGGCTATCAAGCCAGGGAAAAGAGCAGCCGACTGAAAGTCCGTGTGGGGCAGTGGATACAATATTTCTTCGGGGGTCCCTTGAGGTACGCAGACTTTCCTTCCGTAGGGCTGACTTCCGGTAAACAGGTCAGGGCCCCCCGTTACAAGTCAGCACTGCCAGCTTCATTGCGCCGGACAGACGCGGATGGCCCGAACCCAGCAGGGGTTGATCCCATCACCCATTGTGCAGCCTATTTGACTTTCTGGCTATGCACTTTCGCTCTCCCTCAAGGGGACGAGACGATTATTAGACCAGAGGCTATATATCCGGCATGCCAGATGGCTTGGGGGATGCGATTGTCTTTGTGCCCAGTGGCTCTGTGTTTAGTTTACAAATCCTTGGGGGACTTGCATAGACATCGGACTCCCCGCTCTTCGAGGACCGTGGGTCCCTTTCATTTCTTCAATGCCTGGGTTTGCAGCATTTTCCCTGAGCTGGCCCCGAGAACTTTGCAGTCAGACACACTGCTCCCTCGTATGATTGAGTTCGCTAGCGCTGAACCTGGTCCTTTCTCGGAACAGCTGTTCAAGATGAGGGGTAGATTAATAAGAGTGCCTATAGACGCACCCGGCAGCATTCACTTTTGGAGCTTGGCAGCAGGTTCAGCTCCCTTGGTGGACCCTCAGAGGGAGTGCAAAATGGAGGAGGTGGAGGCTTATGTCCATCCTGTTTCGGGGGTCGCCGCCACCCGGCCTCTTTTAGAACCAGAATTGGTGAGGTGGGCCATGGCCATACGGCCCAGTGTATTAGTTTTCAGGAAGGGGGGCCTGCTCATTTTGGAGCCCTATTATCCCTTCCGCTTTGGCAGAAATTTTGGTTACGACCAGCATATCCCTCCATCGACTGCTCAGTTTCCTCTGGAGAGCCGGGCCAAGCACGGGTCCAGTATTGCCGGCGACGGTCGGATATGGTGGGATTTCTTTCATCGTCGGGAAGACACAACTTTCAGGGTCCCGACCGTCTCCAATCGTCTCCCTCGGGTCTCATCAGACTATATCAAGTGGTGGAACATACGCACCAATTTTTATAAAGATGGCAGAGGCGCTTTCTGGGATGTGGCCGAGCGCTCCTTTTTGAAGCGGCAATCAGGGCCTGTATTTGATATTGACGAGCTTCATCTGAGGAGGCTTTATTCCCAGCACCAGAGGGAGGCAGAAGCTTATATCGCTGCCCGCCGGTCTTTGAAGGAGGCGGGTGCGGAACTACCCACTCCTGTCTTTTCTGAAGTTGATGTGGACACTTTCACCAGAGACTTGAGACAGCTGGGCCACATAGGGGACACTCATTTGGAGGTGCAGTATCCATTCCCCTCGGAGGAACCACTTTCGAAGGCTACTTCTTGGAGGGGTCCGACAGACAGGTTTCATCCTTATAGGACCTTTGTGCGGAGGGAGGACCGCACCCAGTCATATTATCAGCACACCTCCTGGATTTTTGTACTGTTAAATGTCCACGGGCTGACAGTGGAGAGCCCGGTAGCTGTTATTCTAAATAAGCAGCTTTTTGTTTCTTTTCATTATGTTGACGCCTGGTGCATAGATTACCTCGGCCTATTTCATTGCCTTGATTTCCATGGCCATAAGGACTTGGCCGCCCTGACGAGAAGTGTCAGACTATTGGCGATGTATGCTGGCTCGTGAAGGAGGCCGCCTCCCGATCAAAGGAGGTAGCTTATATGTATTGGCCGCTTTCCACATTTTATGACGGCCCAGCAGGTGTGCTCCTTGTTTGTTTGATCATGGCTTCTTTCTTCTTATTGTCATGTTTTGCATATGTTGACTATGACTGCCTTTCTCGTGTCTCGTACAGATAGACCAGACATAAAGTGGCAGGGGCTTTACAGGAAGATAATTGCTCAAGCTGAGAAACCTGCCCACTTTGAAATTCCTGAAGCAGCACCTACGACCACTCCCCTGCCTCCGGGCAAGAAGAGGAAGCCTTCTGTGGTGAAGGTTGCAGTCGCCAAGGCTAAGAAGGCCAAGGTTGCTCGGACCCGGAAGTCGGCTTTGACTGCGAAGGAAGCTGGAACCCCTCTTCCGGATATCCCTTCATTTGACGCATTCGCATCTCAGAGGGAGGCCGCACAGGCATCTGTCGAAGGTGACGGTGATAGCTTGTAGCTGGAACTTCCTTTGTCATCTTGACCAATCTCCTAGGGAGTTCTTTAAGGCTGAGCTTCTTTTTATCTGATACAGCCCAGGAGCAGGTTGAAGCGCCTGTGGAGACGGACACAAGACTGCCTTCTCCCACCCCGGCTGGCGAGGAGGAGGGTAAATGTGCTTTTTCCATTTGTCTCATACTTCCGTTATTTTCTTTGCTATACTTCTCAGAAGTTTTCTTTTCTTGTAGCAGTGGCAGTCGGGGAGCAAGCCGAGGCCATGATAATGACAGAAGAGCTGCCTCGACCACAGGAGGGTCACAAGACTCGGCCAAAGCAGAGTACTATTCTGGCCAGACGCATAATCACTCGATCTACATCCCGCCATACTTTAGAGGTACCGGCCCAGCATATAGCTAGTGTGGAAATATCTTCGGGCAGCTCCCAGGTCGCCTCCCATGAGGAGGAAGTAGATTTCAGCGACAACGAAGGAGAGGTATTGCCGAATCAGAAGCCCCTCCTGCATTTGCGAAAGGTGTTCTGTCTCTTCGACCCGCCGAACTATCAGTGTTATCCCCTGAGGAAGAATTCCAGGAGGAGTTTGTCGGGCTCGATACTGAGATTGACATAACTCCACCACTCGCCATTTCGGCTACGGAACTTTCTTCTCTTTCGCCTCATTTTGAGGGTGCGGACCCTGCTCCAAATGTGGGTTGTTCATCATATATGCTGCTTCATTTGTTTCTTTTATTTAGTGCTGAAGGTCGCTTTGCTTTGGTCTCAGAGTATTGTTGCTGCTACCTCGGCCACCTCCACATCCTTCATGGACATTTCCCTTGTAGATTTGGCTATTGTTCCTTTTCTGCCTTTAACTTGCACGGGGACTCTGAGATCATTCGCCCTGTGCCAGTGCGGATACAGTCCTCGACAGACTTGGCATCATTAGACTTGGGGGCTACAGAAGAAAGCGTCATCCTTGCTAGGGCTTCAGATCTTAGAGCCGAAACAGATCCGGCTAGGAGCTCTGCTTTCATACCGGCCGCAGTAATGTCAATTGCGCCCGAGTTAGCAATTCCTGCCATAGTGGCTGCAGAGTCCGAATTCCTGCCTACACAGTCTAAGGCACCTCTGTCCCCATCACCAGAAAGGGCAGCTGAAGGTGCAGCCTCCATTGCAGAGATAACCCCATTACTCATTGATTCTCCTCCCGCGGATGTCCAAGGTGTAGCTCCCAAGGCAGCAGCAGAGGAGGAGTCTTCAGTCCAGCAGGGGAGTACAGAGAGATACCGGCTAGCTCTTTCGGCAGATTTGCCTTCTTCGTCCTCCCAAGCGGGCATTGGACTATGGGCAGATATTGACGGAGAGGTGACTTTCGAAGTCGTCGCATCTGCTTCCTTTGGCT
This sequence comes from Amorphophallus konjac, assembly GCA_022559845.1. Classification (NCBI taxonomy): domain Eukaryota; kingdom Viridiplantae; phylum Streptophyta; class Magnoliopsida; order Alismatales; family Araceae; genus Amorphophallus; species Amorphophallus konjac. The sequence goes on along the minus strand of CM040126.1, from coordinate 85,955,851 downwards.
TTACTTCTCCTGACAGCTTCGTCTGGCAGCATCTGGACATGTTACGCCAGCTGGTAGAGTCTCAGCCTGGCTTGACATATCTACAGCTGAAGGAAATCGCCAATCGCCTCACTGCTGGGCTGCAAGCCATGGGCTGCCCTTTGGACATATGGGCTCAGCGGGTCTTGCTTTTATTGAAATTCGTGCATCGGAGAGACTTCCTAGCACGAATCATGGTTGACAGGCTGACGGCGTTGAAGTTGCAGAGGTCGGAATGCAAATCCGAGGTGGAAAAGCTAACGCTGACACTTGATGAACGCCAGGCCGAGCTACAGAGTATTATTCAGCGGGAGGAGGCTATCCAGAAACGGGTAGCCGTTTTGGAGGCGGAGCTCACTGAACTTCGGGCCGAGCTGCAGCAATTATCTTCTGTTCGGCCACAGTCCACCGAGGAGGTGGCTTCACTGGAGGGTCGGGTGATGTCTTTCCAGGACCTGTCCATGAGGCTTCAGGAGGAGGAAGCGCGCCTTCATGAGTTAGGAGCCGCCCCCTATGTTGGTCTTCTGGCCTTTGAAGATATCTTTCGGCGGCCATGAATTATCTTCACTTTCTTTTCTTTTCTTTCTTCTCTTCCCATCTTTTTTGTTTGTGACACAGCGTCCCCTCGGGGCCCCTTATGTACTCACTTCGTAATGAAATGAAAAGAGATCTTTTGGCTTCATGTGTATCCATCTTGTCTACCATGTGGTTTCATCACTTCGGGAAGTGGGGTAGTGGTTTTAGCAATCCCTCATGTGAATGGCTCGTACCTAGCAGGAGAGCGTCCACCCCTTCAGAGAAAGGATGGGGAACTCGCTCCACCGCGTGACGGGCATCCGAAGAGGTGCTTAAACCGGATTGTGTTGGTATCATCAAACGTCCCTCTTGGCGACATGTGCTATGAGGGAGACAGTTTGCAGGGATGTGACAGAAGGGGTTTCATCAGAATAGACGGAAAGTCTAGACTTGGTAGAGGTTATGGCAGGTGGGACATTTGAAGGGGGCATAGTTTTCATCAGAACAGACGTAGGGTCCGAACTGGACAGGGTTTTATCATTGACCGGGCGTGGCGTCGGTCGATCAACGGTGGTTTCATCATCGATGCAAAGGGTTTTATAAGTTTCATCAGAATAAACGAAAGGTCTAAACTGGGTAGGGTTTCATCATTGATCGGGCGAGGTGCCGGTCGATCAACAATTGATTTCATCATCGATATTGGGCCTATATCGATGCAAGGAGATTTCGTAAGTTTCATCAGAATAGACGAAAGGTCTAACTGGACAAGGTTTCATCATTGATTGGGCAGGATGCCAATCGATCGACGGCGGGACGTATGTGAAGGTGTTGGTCTCGTCAGGATAGACGTAAGGTCTATTCCAACAGGTTTTATCGCATATGGGGCTTGCCAAGAAATGCGTAGGCTTCATCAGGGCAGACGTGAGGTCTGAGCTGGACAGGCTTCATCAGGGTGGTGATGGGTTTCATTGTCGATGGGACGTTTGAAAGTGGGTATGTAGGTTTCATCAGGGTAGACGTAAGGTCCACCCCGGGAAGGCTTTATCATCGGTGGGGCATAGAGCCAGATGACCGACGGAAGGCTTCATCAGTGAAGGGGAGGCAAAGGTAGCGTGCCGGTTGGCATGGAGCTTTTAAATTACCACATTACTGACCCAAGTGCCCTTTCGGGTTTTCACCGGAGCCAGCCCCCTCTTGCTTTTGCCCACGCGCCCTTTCGGGTTTTCACGTGGCGGGGTACCCGATTTTGCCTGCGGTGCCCTTTCGGGTTTTCACCACAGCTGGGTTTTTGGCCATTTTTGCCCTTATCCGGGATGTCCGAACAAGTCTGGCGGGGTATCTCTATTTTTAACCCCCTCTCTTTTTTTTATATACATAGTTTCCTGAATTGGGACTTCAGCACGGATCTGGCGATGTGCTGCTTCATTAGTGCATGTTCTTATCATCGGTATTGGGTATATACCGACGCAAGGATTCCATAGGTTTCATCAGGGTAGATGTAAGGTCTACACTGGGCTAGTTTTATCATTGATCGGGCAGGGTGCCGATCGACCAATGGTAGGTTTCATTACGGCGGGACGTAAAGGGATTTGCAAATTTGATAGGATGGGTTTCTTTGTTGATCAGGCAGGGTGCCCATTGATCAAAGGTGGGTTTCATCATCGGTATTGAGTTTATACCAATGCAAAGATCTTATGAGTCTTCATCAGAATAGACGTAAGGTCTACCCTGGGCTGGTTTTATTGCCGATCGGACAGGGTGCCAATCGATCAACAGCAGGTCTCATCATCGGTATTGGGTTTATACCAATGCAAAGGTTTCATGGGTTTCATCGGGATAGACATAAGGTCTAAGCCGGATAGGTTTCATTGCTGCTCGGACGAGTGTGCCCATTAATCAGCAGCAGATTTCATCACGGTGGGACATAGCGAGACACGCAGCTCTAGTCGGAACAGATGTAAGGTCTAGACCGAACAGGTTTCTTCGCCGATCGGGCAGGGTGCCTTGTCGACCGAAGATGGGTTTCATCATCGGTATTGGGTTTATACCAATGCAAGGATATCATGGATTTCATCAGGATAGACGTAAGGTCTAAGCTGGATAGGTTTCATCGCTGATCGGGCAATGTGCCAATCGATCAAAGCAGGTTTCATCGTCGGTATTGGGTTTATACCAATGCAGGGATTTCATAGGTTTCATCGGGATAGACGTAAGGTCTAAGCCGGATAGGTTTCATCATTGACCTGGCAGTGCGCCAATCGATCAAAGCAGGTTTCACCATGGTGGGATTTTGGCAAGGTATGAGGGTTTTATCAGGACAGACGTAGGGTCTGAACTGGGTGGGTTTGATCATTGATCGGACAAGGTGCCGGCCGATCAACGAGAAGTTTATGACGGGAGGTGAGGTTTCTTTAGGATCACCATATTACTGGCCCAAGCGCCCTTTCGGGTTTTCACCGGAGCCAGCCCCCTCTTACTTTTGCCCACGCGCCATTCCGGGTTTTCACGTGGCGGGGTACCCGATTTTGCCTGCAGTGCCCTTTCGGGTTTTCACCCCAGCTGGGTTTTAGCCATTTTTGCCCTTACTCGGAAAGCCTGAACAAGATCGGGAAGGTATCTCTATTTTTAACCCCATTTTTATTTATTTTCATTCTTTTATTCTCTCTTCCCCTCTTTTTGGGAGGGTAACAAGTCGGACTGTCATTAGATCATGGTAAGGGATGGCTCGGCCAGGGCGGAGTGCCGCTAGACCAAGGAAGAAGGGTAGCTTGGTTAGGGCGGAGTGCCGCTAGACCAAGGAAAAGGGTAGCTCAGTTAGGGCAGAGTGCCGCTAGGCCAAGGAAATGGGTAGCTTGGTTAGGGCAGAGTGCTGCTAGACCAAGGGAGCAGGGTAGCTCGGTTAGGGCGGAGTGCCGCTAGACCAAGGCAATGAGTAGCTCGGTTAGGGTGGAGTGCCGCTAGACCAAGGAAATGGGTAGCTTGGTTAGGGAGGAGTACCGCTAGACCAAGGAAATGGGTAGCTCGGTTAGGGCAGAGTGCCGCTAGACCAAGGAAATGGGTAGCTCGGTTAGGGCGGAGTGCCGCTAGACCAAGGGAAAGGGTAGCTCTTAGCCTGATTACTCGGGGAATATTGGTTGGGCAGCATGATACAGCTTTAGGTGTCTACCGTTGAGTGGTGAGAATTGGATCTCCCCTCGATGGTTAACAACCATGTAGGCCCCTCCTTCGTAGACCCTATAAATCACATAAGGACCTTCCCAATTAGGATTCAGCTTTCCTTTTGGGTTGGACGCCATGACTTCTCTTTTCTTGACCATGACGAGGTCACCTTTCTTAAATTCTCGTCCTTTTACGAGTTTGTTGAATGCAGTGGCCATGCGGGCCTGGTACATCTGGATATTCTTCTGAGCTTGGAGGCGCTTCCCTTCCAATTCAGCCAATTCTTGTAATCTTCTTTCTGCATTGGTTTGTTCGCCACGGGCCAGGTCATATTGAACTGCCACCCTGAGTGACGGGACTTCCAACTCCAGTGGAACTACTGCCTCCGAGCCGTATACCAGTGAGTATGGCGAGCACCCTGTAGGTGTCTTGAAGATAGTGCGGTATGCCCATAGAGCTTCATACATCTTTTCTTCCCAGTCCTTCTTATTAGAACTGACGACTTTAGCCAACAAGGTGCATAACGTTTTGTTGAAGGCTTCTGCCAATCCATTTGCCTGTGGATTGTAAGGAGTGGAAGTCCTCCATTCGATCTTATACTTCTCGGCAAGCCGATAGATCTTTTGATTTCTGAAATGACTTCCATTATCAGATATTATTCGGCTGGGGATCCCAAACCGGAAGATAATGTTCTGTTTGATGAATCTGGCAACCAGCTCACCAGTCACTTCTCGTAATGCTATAGCCTCCGCCCATCGGGAGAAGTAATCTGTTATTGCCAGTATGTACTTATGTCCGGCTGAAGAGGTCGGTAGTGGGCCGACTACATCGGTTCCCCATTGTGCAAATGGCCAGCTAGGGATTGTAGGGTGCAGAACGGCAGGTGGCTTTCTAGGCACAACAGCATGCTCCTGACATTTCTGACATGACTTCGCAAACTTGCAGCAATCTTCAAACATAGTGGGCCAATAGTAGCCCAGCTTCTTGATTTCTATCTTCATCTTAGGGCCAGCTTGGTGAGCACCTGCCGTCCCAGCATGTATTTCTTTCATCGCTTGCCAAGCTTCCTCAGTGGACAGGCAGCGGAGCAGAATCTTCTTACATGCATCTGCCATTATTCGGAACAGCGTTCCATTTCTGAATTCATAAGAATCTTTAATCCTTAGAAGTTTCATCTTTTCTTCTCTTTTCTGTGGCAGCTGTTGGTGTAAGAACCATTGTAGCAGGTGCTGTCTCCAATCAGATGCCTGTTCTGTACTGATCGTGGCGACTTCATTTTCTTCGGGGCAGCCTTCTAGCATGCTGGGGACTTGCCGCCGATTTATAACAACAATGTTCAGTGTCTCATTCGGCGGGACTGCTATTGAGCTGGCTAGCTTTGCCAATGCATCAGCCTGGGCATTATGTGCACGGCCCACATGCTTGAGCTCAATATGATAGAATTTCGCCATGAGGCGCACAGCTTTTTGGTGGTAGGGGTTCAACTCTGGCTTTCGCACTTCGAACTCACCTTGGATTTGCTTTATTATCAACATTGAATCCCCGAATACCTGAAGCATCTGGATACCCATGTTGAGGCTGATGTGCAACCCGATTATCAGAGCTTCATACTCGGCTTCATTATTAGTGCAGGGCTTGTTTATAGAACAGGAAGTATGCACAACCTCCCCCTCTGGCGATCTTAGCACAATATCGGCTCCGGCCCGTATTCTGGTCTTTCCATTGGAGTCCGTCTCTGTCCTAGATGCTCCATCAAAGAATAGCTGCCACATAGTTGACTGAGCCTGGCAGGCTTCTAATGTTTCATCATCGGGTAACTCAGTCCCCAACATATCATTCTCTGGCACAGGGTGCTCTGCGAAGAAATCAGCCACGGCCTGTCCTTTTATTGCCCTCTGGGGTATATATGTGATATCAAATTCCATCAGAATTACTGCCCATTTGCCCAACCGGCCTTTCAGTGTTGGCTGAGTCAATATGTATTTGAGCGGATCTGCTGCAGATATCAATCTGATTTCGTGTGACAGCATATAGTGCCGGAGTTTTTTAACGGCAAAGACTAGTGCCAAGCATGTCTTTTCTATATAGGTGTAGCTTTCTTCAGTTCTAATCAGCCTCCGACTCAGGTAGTATAGAGCCTGTTCTTTGCCTTCTTCATTTATCTGTGCTAGCATTGCCCCCAGGGAACAGTGTGTGGCTGCGATGTACAGTATCAGGGGCTTGCCTTTAATAGGTGCCCCCATCACTGGAGGGGTCTTGAGATATTCTTTCAGCTTCTCAAAAGCGTCCTGACAGCCTTCGTCCCAGAGGAACGGTACATCTTTCATCATGAGCTTGTGAAAAGGGTGGCATCTCCCCGACAGATTTGATATGAATCGTCGGATATAGGCCAAACGCCCTTGCAGAGATCTCAGCTCGTGGAGATTCCTTGGTGGAGGGAGCTCCTGGATAGCTTTAATCTTGGATGGGTCGATCTCAATGCCCCTATGACGGACAACGAACCCAAGGAATTTTCCACTGGACACGCTGAAGGCACATTTCATAGGATTCATCTTGAGTTCATATCTGCGCAGCCTCTGGAACACTATCCTCAGATCTTGCAGATGATCTTCTCTTCTGCTGGTTTTCACCACCAGGTCATCGATGTAGCACTCCACTTTCTTGAAGAGTAAATCATCAAAGATCTTTGTCATAGCTCTTTGATAAGTAGCGCCGGCATTCTTAAGGCCGAACGGCATCCTTTTGTAGTGAAATATCCCCTTCGGGGTGCGGAATGCAGTATGCACTCTGTCTTCTTCAGCAATCCAGATCTGGTTGTATCCGGATGACCCATCCATGAATGACAGGGCTTCATGGCCAGTGGTTGCATCGATCATTACTTCAGTGATTGGCACTGGGAAATCATCTTTCGGGCAAGCCTTATTCAGGTCCCTGAAATCTACACATATTCTGATCTGCCCATTTTTCTTCTTCACGGGCACTATATTGGCCAGCCATGTAGTATATTGGTTCTCTTCAACAAAGCCCACATCGATCAGCTTGTCGACTTCTTTGTTGATCTGATTTATCAGTTCGGGACGCATTCTCCTGGCAGGCTGCTTCACAGGGCTTGCCTCTAGGTTTATCGCCAATCGGTGCTGTGCCACATCGGAACTCAGTCCCGGCATCTCATCATACGCCCATGCAAAGCAGTCTCGGAATTCTTTCAGAAACTGAATATACTGTTCTTTGACAGCTGGCTCCAGCAGTGCACTGAGGAACGTAGGCCTTGGTTCATCTGCTGACCCCAGATTCACTTCTATCAGCTCATCGACGGTGGCCTGGCCTCCGTCCTCAACTTCGGGCGGGGCTTCTTGCAAATCAATGAAGCCTCCCGGGATATAATCTTCTTCATTCTCATGACTTTCTGTTTCATCACACCGATCATCAGCAGATGTTGGTGCATCGTATAAGGCCAATATGGCCGGATTCTGTCCAGTCTGCCCCGAGGACGTGACTGGCTCAGCGGAAAACTTCGACGTGGAGTCTTCTGTGCTTAGAGGCTCTTCTGATGTGGGCTCCCCTGAGAGGTTATCATTATGTAGAGCTCGGAACTCTTCAAGAATGCGCCCAAACTCCAGGCACTCTTGCAGCTCTCTGGCTACTTGGTCTTCATCCGGGGTTCCGGTGTCGAATTGTGCTTCGGCCTGGAACAGATCCTCTTTGCAGGACGGATTCTCCCAGCACCAACCCTTCTTGGTCTCATCAGACGCCCTTGCCTCCGGCTGATTGTCTTGGGCTTCATTGTCTGTTATGGATTGATACATAATCTCTTCATCTTCAAAGGGGTATTGGTCATACCCTACTTATGGGGAATCTTCATTCGGGTAGAAGGCTGAGATGACATCCACCTCGGCTTCATAGTATTCTTGCAGGGTATAACCCAGTCCCGGGTGCTGTGTGATCTTCCTCAGCTCCTTGCTATCTCGAGGCGGATCCCATAACTCCTTGAATGCTTTCTTCTGAGCAGCAGGCTGTATCGATGGCATTTACATCTTGGAGAACATTTGTGAAACCCGTTGGGTAGTATAATCCAGGCTCGTAATTGGTACCATCAGGTTTGCAGCTTCTTCAGGGGCCATGCAATCTTGATCATCTTCTTCGACTGCCTCCCCGGTGTAGAATATGATAGGGGGTTCGCCAAAGCGAGGGATTTCCATAGTCTTTAGGGGCAGCACTGTCTGGTATTCTGTGCTGGCTATGGGCTTGACTAGACCCTGAGGAACTTCCACTTGTGTGTATTTTTCTTTCATCTTTTCTTCAGTATCATCTGGGTGTATGCCGGGAGGAGTGATCCGAGCAAAATCACCAGCATGGGAGATGTGAGACACCCCATGCTTTTTAATGTAGCCCTTTGGCGGCGGCGGAGACCAATTTCTTGCTTTCGTCACCGGCTTTTCTTGGCTGACCACAGTTTCTTTTCCTTTATCCCTTTGTGACACCTCGGTGTAATAGGATGCATCGAGCATATGGCACTCGAACACTTCGAAGGGATGTAGGTCTGCAAACACCCTTTCCTCTTTTCCTTCATGGTAATATTTTATGCATTGGTGTAGCGTGGATGGCACTATCTGATATTCGTGCAGCCACGGTCTTCCCAGCAGGGCCTTATATGTGGTGTTGGAGTCGATTACATAGAATCGTACCACTGTAGTGAGGTCGCCCAGTGTGAGATTGAAATCAGCCACCCCGAGAGGTGTTTCACATTTCTGGTTGAATCCTGCAATTTTCATGTCTCTGACCTTGGTGAGCTGCAGATCAAAGTAATATTTCTGATAGATGCGGTATGGGAGAATATTCACAGCAGCCCCTGGATCTATTAGTATTCTGCTTATCGGCTGACAGTTCAGGGAACCCCTCATATATAGCGGTCTATTATGGTCGGAATTTGGGATTAGCATATCATCCTCGGTGAATGTGACTTATGGCCCAGCATTCACCTCTGTTAAGAGTGCTTCACATTGTGCCAGAGACTGCAGGGCATCCACAATCACTTGGCGAGCTTCTTCACTCAGAGAGAGAATTTCCCAGATGGAGAATCTGGTAGGGAGCTTCTTCAGCATTTTCATGACTCGACTGCCCACCCGGACATTAGATAGTCTCATCTCCTCTGCCCATCGGGGTCTTGGAGGTTCATGTGGTGCCTGTGGCCTTTGCTGCCCATTTTCAATTTTATTTTCTTCATCGGTCTCCCGGAAGGCTTCTTCTGTAGCGACTGCCCCTGGTTTTGCTAGAGGGTTACCTTCTTCATCTTCTTCATGCTGTTTCTGCTTTCCAGCCGCTGTCTGCTGGCATCTATTGCTTTTATCTGGAGCAGTATGAGCCGGTTGCTCATTTTCTAAGCTGGACAGGAACTCCAGGAATGAAGGGGCTTCATCTGCCTTCTTTTTGTCCTGGTACAGACTGGCAGGGGGAGGAACCTGGACACCTCGTATCTCTGGTTCCGGGATTTGATAGGGTTGCTCCCCTCTGAACATGATATTATGGTTGGCTGGTGGTGGGCGCCCCCATCTTCTCCCAGAACGTGTTGCATGGGCCGAGGTAGAGGCTTCGGCATGGTTAGCTTCTAGCGGAGCGTTGGATGCTTCCGACTCATCATCCTCCCCGGGCAAGGAGAAGAGTACTGACAGAGTGTTACATTGTACTGTCGTGACCTTCTTTCCTTTCTTGGATTTGGGCCGTTTCTTCTTCTTTTGGGAATTTGACTTTGCTGGCTCCTGCCCCCAGAAGGGCTCATTTTCAGCTTTTTCTTGTTCTGCCTCTGGCTGTTCTTTGATTTTTAATTCTTCGAGCTGTTCCCAGAGTATACAGTCTTTCATCAGCAGATGCTTGGGCTTCTTCTGCTCGTACTCATCGAGCTCATTAATGTATTGCTGCAGACGCCTGGCTGCAGGGCTTACTTCTTTATGTGTAGGGAGGGGAGTTTGTATCCTCCGGTTGTGAGTAGGGATCCGGATGACTGGTCCAGTCTCAGTTGTATGCCATATCGACATTAATGGAGGCGGCTCAGGCCTTGGTGTAACACCCCAGATAACTGCTCCGCTGGTACTGGCTACAGGAGTCTTCTTCTTTTTGCTTTTTATGGGTATCATCTGCCATCCGTCCTGATCTTTCTGCGGGGTGAGGAAGCAAGCTTCATAGGTATTCTTAGTGCATTCTTCAACGGCCTCTTTGGGCAGCTGTTGGTAGACTGAGATCATATTGGCAGCCACTCTCCAGGGTGGAGGCTCATGTGGGTGAGGCAGCTTTACCTGGTAATCTCCCAGCTGCAGCTCACCTTTCTTGACCATTCCCTCCATGATATCTTTGAAGACATAACAATCTTCAATTGCGTGCCCCAGCGCACGGTGAAATGGACAGAACAGCGGATCATCTTTCTTTGCTGCATCTGCTGGTCTTTTGGGTTCAGGCAATGTTACCTTATTGAACTTGTATGCCCAGTTGAACAGTGCGGCCGTCTTATCCTTTGGGAAGGAATATGCCTTTCTCATCTTGTCTCTCAGAGAGACTTTATCCTTCCTTTCTGCTGTATCTGCCAGCGGGGGAGCTTCATCTGCCCCTTTCTTCCCCTTCTGTTGCTCGAAGGCTCTGAAATCGACGGTGTTGGCCTCAGAGTGTGATGGCCGTCGTTCATTGGATTTTCCCTTCGGCATAGTGAGAACATTGGCGGTCGGACGTTTGGAAAAGAACGTCTCGACCTCTGCCACTATATTGTTCAGTCGGTCAAATGTTCTGACATCTGCACCGATCATTTTTTCTAGCACCTCCCTCCTGAGGCTCTGCTTGCATATCTGCACCGCATCTTCTTGATGAGGAGGCCTTCGGCACCTCATGGCTAAGTTCCTCCATCTTTTGATGTAGTCCAGTGCGGTCTCATCTTGTTTCTGCCTAGTTGCATACAACTCTGCTATCGTGATTTCCCTTTCCGTGACATGAAATCTGTCGCGAAATTTTCTTTGCATATCAGGCCAATCAACCACTGACCCAGCTGGCAAGCTTGAGTACCATTCAAAGGCCAACCCAGTGAGGGATGAGCCAAAGAACTTGAGCAGATAAGCTTCATCGACTGCTAGGTCGCCCATGATTGTAGTGTAGTAGGCTATATGCTCCCTAGGGGAGCCTTGGCCATTAAATTTCTTAAACTTCGGCGGCTTACTGACGCTTGGGGGTAGTTTCTTAGCAGCATATTGGGGAGGATAGGGTACCCTGTACACATCATAGGTACCCGCATCACCACCAGTCTTTTCTGACAGCTTCATTTCCACAATTCTTTCAATCATCTGCTTGTGGGCCACAGCTGGATCTATCTCTTCTGGGAAGAAGTGAGCTTGTTGCTGGCTGTGAGGAGTTGTCATCACAGTGGCGCGCAAGATGGGCGCGGTAGGCTGTGTCTGAGACACAGAGGGCTGAGCTGCTGTTTGCTGTGGAACAGGTTGGCTCGGTGTCTTGCCCTTATCAGCTAGGAGAGGATTAGCCAGGATAGTTGTTTCTGTGGAGATGGATGTCTGCCCCGTAGGTTCAGCTTGCTTCGAGACTGATGTAGCTTCCTGTCTCTCATTGAGCTGTCTTCGGAGAGCGCTGATCTCCTGCTGGTATCTTCTGAACATCATCTGGATCATGGGATCCATAGTTGATGGGATTTGTGTCTCTTCAGAAGTCCCTTCAGCATCATCAACGAAGGGGTTATCTCCATCTTCCGCTGTTACCACATTAACTGTCATAGTGGTAACCCTGCGGGCTTCATCATCAATTTTGATTTTATCTTTTGCTGCCTGGCCTCTTCTTGTGACAGGACCAGGTCTGGTTGCCAGCCTGAGCAATTCATCTTGCTGAGTTGGCAATATATCTTGCCCCCTGGCCAGTCCAGCCATGTTGCAGGTGAAGATTTGCATCTTTCCTTTCTGCCTGTAGACCTTTCTTTTTATTTGGCTAGGATATCTGAGCCGGTCAAAGACCGATATTCTTTCTTTGGCTTCTTTCCCGTGCAGGTCTTCTTCATTATATCTGTCCCTGAGGCCTTCTCCATAGTCATTTGAATCGGAGGAGGAGGCCCCGATCATCATTTCTTGGAAGGTTTCTTCTTCTTCATCATCCTTGGTGCCCAAGGCACGGGATAGTCTTCGTTGACCTAGGGTAGAGCTCCCTAGGTAGTGGAAGTAGTCTTGGACTACTTGCTTTGTCTCTTCAGAGTTGTGTCTTTGCGGCTCAGGTTGGAACATCAGTCTTTCCCGGCTTCTTTGCTGATAGGCCAGTCTTGTTATCTGAGCATTCGAATGCTCGGCCTTGGAATATTTAAAGATGTCGGCCTGTCTGGCACAGGCCCTCGCTCTTCTTGGGATGGCAACCATGACTGGTTCACACGTTCCCGCATCGTTATTCCGGCAGCAGTTGGCAGCAACATCATGGTTCTTTCTCTGCCATCTTCTGCCCCCGGCCCTGGGATGGGTGACAGCAAGGTCTTCTTTCTTCTCAAGTCTCCTACCCCTCATTATGGGGCGAGCAGCAGTCAGTTTTCTTTCTCCATTGTTTCTTTCATCTCTCCCACCCCAGGCTCTGGGGTGAGCAGTAATAGCATTTCCTGTTTCTTTTCCCTCTCTTCTTTGGCTTCCCGCCCTGAAGTGGGTGACAGCATCATTGGTAGCCTTCTCCTCATCTTGAGCTGGAGCCCAGCTCTACATCTTCTTCGGTCGCCATACCTGTTTGTATTTTGCTAGCTTGGGCGCCAGTGGCTTCCTCTCATCGGCCTCCCAGTTGGCATGCCTGGTGGCCAGAGTTTGGAATCTGTTCGTAGTGGGTACTTGCGGGACGATCACGTCTGGGTTGACCTCCCTCGGGCGGCCGTTGAGGTTCGTCCGGATCCCTCCGATCATCATGGTCTTTCCGGAGTTGGAAAGACAACGGTCAGTAGTGACATACCGGCTCCTCCGGTTGGTCCTCCTCCCCTTTTGAGCAGCAGCGGGGACCGTGCCCCTTTTCTGGACGTGGTGGACATAGCAGGCGACGGCCGTGGAGGCCGTCTTCTCTGGCAAGCTGTCCTTCTGGACAGTGGTCTCCATTGGGGCACTCGCAGCAGTGTCTTGCTCGTTATCGTTGACCTGTAGAAGGTCAGTGAAGATGACGCCCAAGCAGTTGGGCAGCCCAACGGCAGGCGGCAGTGATCCGAACGCAAGGGGTACCGCCAGGTAGCCTTCGCGCACATGCATGTCAATCGGCTGCTGGTCGAAGCAGACGGACATGATTCCAGCTGTCATTGTAGATTCCTGGAAATAAGGAAAGTACACAGAATCAGAAGTTTCAGGGGGGCCCGTCGGGCCTTCTACTTTAGCGTAAAGATGAAGGGAGACCATGTCCCACCGGGCGTGCTAGACTTGTGGACGCAGATTTTTATTTAATTATTAATTTATTCATTTATTTATATTTATGGATTTATTGGCGTGCCAGTCACATGTGTGACGATTTCATTGTGCGCTCGATCTGACATGGTCAGTCGATTGTGAGTGATCGTGTCGGGACCTGAAGTCCGTCATACCATGAACGTTATGACGTTAATTACGTCCTTCCGGGGAAGGACAACCCTTGATTAAATGCTAAAGTAAAAGGCCTCGAGAGGCAAACAGATATTCACATGCTTAACTTTAAACTTCATACCAGGGCCGGGGAGGCGGGTAAGATAATAACATCAACCACAGAAACCGACTAGATCGTGTGGTTGGCGGTTCAAAACAGTTATACTTGGTGGAAACAAGGATATAGAAGATATTTATCACGCAAAGCCATGGCCATGATATAGGTTTAAAGCTTCGATCGGTATTTCGACGGCCTTTTCTCTTAATCTGGGTTATGCCCAGGGGGAAATAGACTATCACCCACGGAATGCCGAGATGAAAGCCGAGAGCTAGAGAGGCCGAACCTCCCAACCCGTGTACATATGGGCTATGGGGCAATGTGTGATTTTCCCTTTGACAAGCTAGCGGGATTCATGCAGTGGCAAGAGGGCGGGCCCCCCCCCCCCCCCCCCCCCGAGCAAAAGGGTTATTCGTAAATCCGTTGTAGTTAGGTGGAACATAGGGGTTATGACTCCCCTTCAATTTTATCCCCGGGACATATCGGGTGATCCACAGATATCCCTTGTGTGGGTTCGCTTTGGGTATTGGAATTTATTGGGTGGTAGATCGGGCTCTCGGCATGCTCTGAATGGACACAGGCTCTCGGCACGACCCAAAAATGGGAAGGCCAGGGCTTCCGGCGCCAAAACAAGAAGGCTGGGGGTTCCCGGCGCCAAGACGAGAGGGCTTGGGTTCCCGGCGCGACGAAGAGGAGCCAAAGGGGAGAGGGCCTTCGGCACAGGCTTCCCGGCGTGAGGAAGAAATGCTAGAAGAGGGTCTCGGCGCGACGCGGCTGAGGAAGGCTCCCGGCGCGACGCGGCTGCAAGGGGGGTGGCTCCCGGCGCGCTCAGCCGAAGGGGAGGAAACCTCCCGGCGCGGCCAGAATGCAGGGCTCCCGGCGCGACGGCCAGAGTACAGGGCTCCCGGCGCGACGGCCAGAAAGCCAAAATCAGGTCTCGGCGCCCGAAGGATGGCGCCGAGAGCTATTCACCGTGTTTACTGTAGGTTGATCCGAGAGGTATGAGGGCGCCGGGACCAGAACAGAGCTTACGGTACTCTGTTTTGGGTTTCTGATTGATTCAGGCCAAGGGGAAGGGTTTCTTTGGGGTCAAAAATAGGTCAGGGCATCAAAGTTGAATTAGATTAAGCTTGGGCTTCATAGGAACATCAGGATCTAGGAGGACTTTGGGAAGGCCAAGGCATAGAGAATCCCTGTCACCAGTGTCATACAGAGTCCCGGGGACAGTTTAATGTCGGCTTTCATGGTCCTGGAAGAATTTTGACAGCATCTCCCCTGGACTCAGCGTTTGCCAGGGAATGATAGACGATCACCCACGGAATGCCGGGGTGAAAGCCAAATAGAGGGGTATTGGACCCCTGATCATGTACATGCCTACAGCACTGTTCCGATGTCCCTTTAGAGGTCAACGAAGCTTACGCAGTGGCGGAGCTCCATTGCCTCGGAAGGTTATAAAAATCGATCGAGTCCGAAAAACCTCGTAGAAAAGGGGAGGGTTATCCCCATTAATTGTCACCCCCGAGGTGCACATGATGGCCCAGGGCATCCCTTGACATAACAAGAGTATTGATGGGGCTTCTTCAGTGGTAGCAGAGGTTTTACGATTTGGGGTTTACAGGTTGGCTTTTCGGCATAGATGGCAAGGATGCCAGAGAGCTCCCGGCGAAGGCTTCTCGGTGCGCTGATAGGATGGCCCGGAGGGTCTCCCGGCACACGAGGAAGAAAGAGGGCCTCCCGGCGTGCGGGGAAGAAAGCCAAGGCATAGGGACTCCCGGCGCGCGAAGAAAAAAGGGGGGAGGAGCTGATCCTGATGGTTCTCGGCGCCTGAAGAAGCGGCGCCGGGAACTATTCACCAAGTTTACTGTAGGTTGATCCGAGAAGTATGAGGGCGCCGGGATCAGAACAGAGCTTACGGTACTCTGTTTTCTGGTTTTAATGGTAGTTTGGGCTGAAAGCGACGGACTCTATGGGCTCTGAGCTGTCCGAAGCATCCACTTTGAATTGGATTAGGTCTAGAATCCAGAGGAGTATTGGGATTTGAGAGGCATCTGGGAGGCCAAAGTCTGAATACTCCTGTTCATCGCCGTTATCATGCAGAGCTTGGGGACAAACTTAATATGGTCATTCGTCACCCTGGGAACCAAGAGATAGCTGTCTCTGGCCCCAGAGGCGACTTCTGTGACATCAACGAAGGAGACACATAGGCTTGGAACCCCGGAGTTTCTCAAGCCTCAATCATTGCACAGCGCGGTTTCATCCCAGCAGCCAAGGAATAGTCTGTTCCGGGCTCTGGGGTGAGCAATAATAGTGCTACGAGGCAGAGAAAAGACACAGACGAAACTGATCATCATGCTATTGATTTACAGATAACACGGGGAATAGCAATAGGGCTTAAGAAGAAGAAGCAAAAATCAAGCTCAAACTACAGCCCATCATACATATATATCCATTCGTTTGATGATGCCCATCACGGAAGGCACATGGTCAGAAAACCCATATGAAACATCATTCCCACACCCAAACTGATTACAGGGAGAGAGTGAGGGAAAGGGGAACGGACAGATGCCGAGATATTTCGGCTACATTGCATGAATCGAGATAGGATTCGAAAGTATTACATGAAATAGAAGAAAAGAGAAAACAAACATGGGGGAGGGCGGAGCATTGACTCCTCTCCCTCCCCCGGATGCCCACCTGGAGCTTCTTCCCTGGGAATGGGTCTCTTCTCTCTTTCTTTTTCAGCGGAGGAGGCTCTCTCTCTCTCTGGTCTCTTCTTCTTTTTCTTTCTTTTTGATCGATGGTCTGGCTTCTGATCCTCCAATCCTCCGATCCTTTGATCCTCCAATCCCCTTTTCTTTCAAAGGGGGTATGTTTATATAGGTCTCATCCTTCTGTGCTCTCGGTGGAGGGCAGTCGGTGTGTCCAGTTCCATTCGAGACATCTCCCGGCGCGACAAGTAGCCCTTCGTTGAGGCTCCCGGCGCCATTCTCAGAAGCCCAATCGGCCGGCCCATTTGGTGCTTTGAGGCCTCATAATTGCCTTGGCTCCTAAGACTTTTGAATTGACTTTCATAAGAACCGAAGGAGGCCCCTTTAATAGTGTCATAACTTTGTTGAGCTCATCTTGAGGTTCCATCAGTGGACAAACAGGGGTTTAATCAGTATTGCCATCTGAATGACGACAAAACCGGATATGTTTCATCGGCATTGTCATCCGAACGGTGACAAGACCAGACATCAGCTTCAGTCTGACAGACTTCGGCCGGGTATGTAATCTGTGGAGAGGGTTGCTCTTCTGTTCTGACTTTGTAGGAGCCCTGACAATCTTTATCTGTCGGTACCGGTTTCATCTTTATCTCATATTACATCCATCAGTAAGCTGACATCTGGCTTACCCTGACATATCATCCGTGGATCCTTGGACGAAGCAGTAGTACAGCTCTTCTTAAAAGGCTGGGAGGTCTCATCAGTCGAGTGACTGCGGCTTCATCGGCGCTGCCGTCTGAATGACATCGGCACCGGGCATCAGCTTTGGCCGACAAAGGCTTTAGCCGGGTGAATGGTTGACGAGCTTCATCAGTGGTCTTCCACTGTTGGTCTGATCTTCTTTTCAGTTATGCTTTCACCCCTGTTGATTTTCCAGGTGTCAACACCTATCTAGCGCTTCCTACCCACCAAACATTCTCCTTTTATTCCTCCATCAACCTTTACCCCACTAGCCCCCACCAAGCCATCCGAGCATGCCTCTACTCCCCCGGCTTCCGCCGAGCCTCCATCAATCTCCACTCCACTGGCCTCTGCCAAACCTCCCGCTCAACTTCAAACCATAACACCTCTTCCTTGTTTGCTACCTAAAGCCTCCATTATCCCCATAATGCCAAAGCCAATTACCTTAAACACAACTTTGCCTTCACCTTTACCCATGGCTAGTCCTGGGCATGACTCACCTATTTTTGCACTCGAGCCGATCCCAGTCGCTCCCGAGCAAGGGGAGAAGCCCGACGTGTTTGAACCTCCGCTTACCCTTCCATTAAAACTCTCTATTACACCTCCATTGCTCATCAAGCTTAGCGCCTTCGCTTCACCTTCCCCTACCACTCGGAGTGGGTGTATTCCTACAAGCACATGTGTCAGGGATATCCAAGAACCGGGCAAGAAGGGCTTGACCTTGACTATGCCATTCAAAATTCAAGATTTTATTTGCCAGATGCCGATCTGTGCCATTATGCTGGGTATATTTGAGAAGTCCCCTTCAAGGCTCACTATGATAAATTCTTCCAAATCGATGCCATATCGACCCTTTATCAAAACCACCTTATTCATTGGTCGGTGCTCTTTTAATGCTCTCATTACCCATCGTTCCGTCATTATACGACTCCCTTGTCAAACGAAGGGGTTCTCTTCCCATATTGCCATAACACATGAGAGTATTCGGGCATTACTTCCATCCATTGAGCCGTCGGGCCGGGCACTCTCCTTGCCATGAAGGGGTGGGCATCCTTTTGCTAAAGGGCTTTCCACCAATTCATTCACTCCTTATTCTGTTCCACCCACATTTTTATCTCTACGGGCCACTCCACGGGTGAGGAGGAGGATCTTACCCTCTCATTCCATTCATTCTCTGCATTCTTTGCATATCATGCATTTCATGAATCTCTTACAACCATCATATGGCATTCACATGCAGTTGCATTTCTTCTTTCCCAGGTTTCCGAACCTGTATCTTCTCCGCCTTCCGGAACCTCCGGGCCTTCCACATCTTCCACCTCCAAAACTTCCGAACTTATCTTTCTTCCCTGGGCATCGCATCCCATGGTGTCTTCTTCCTCCGAAACCTCCGGATTCCCCAAGGCATTGCGCCCCTTTTTATCTCCTGCCTCCGGCCTCCGGAACCTCCGGATTCCCCAGGGCATTGTGCCCCTTTTTATCTCCTGCCTCCTGAACCTCCGGACTTATCTGATTACCCAGGGCATCGCGTCCCTTGGCATTTGCTTCCTATGGAACCCCCTGATCCTATAACTTTCTCTTCTTATTTACCTCTGGGTCCCCTTACACTTGCCGGGCATTGCGCCTTCCTTCTCCACATCCTTCTGCAACCTTGGGATCTCTTACCCCATTCCTCGATTCTTTCTGGGCTTGGCACCCCTTCTCATTTTATCCCTCCGGAACCTCCGGATCTTCTCTCCTTCTTCTCTCTCCTCTGATTTATCTTATTACTCCTCCAGGACATCCCGTCTTTTGTTCTCTTCATTCTTTTCTTCCTCTTCAATCATCTTTTCCCATATCTTTTCCCAGGGCATCACGTCCCTTGGGATTTTCCTCCTTCGAAACCTCCGGATGATTTCTACCCGCATCATGATTCTCCTCCTCTTATGCTTCCGGAACTTTCAGATCCGCCTCTTTCCATCTATCAATTTCTTCTTCTAATTCCTCCCAATCACAGGTCCGACCCAACTTCTTCCACGTCAACTGCTTTGGGCATTTGCCCATTCTCTCACTGCTTCCGAGGCTTTAGTCCTCACTCCACTTCTTAATTTTCCTCTCCTTTTGTAGATGTTTCATGTGATTAGGGTCTCCGCACCTTAGTAAGGGAGTTCTAGCCCTCGCCCATCTTTCTTCTCATCCGTAGTCGTCTGAGTCTGGTCTGGGCACCACTCCGTCTTGTTAAGCCACTTCAAACATTTGCTTTCAATCATTTTATCTGCCATTTGAGGACAAATCCTATGATGATCAAGATCACCTCCGGCGGCTGCTGCTTCATTAGGTTGCAAGGTAATATTTTTGCGTAAAATTTGCATTCTTGATTTCATCATTCTCCACGCACGATTTTTAAAATGAAGAGCTTCTTAACATGATTAAGAGTGGCCGCCATAGGCCTTTATCCTAGTTTTTTTTATCTTTTGTAAATTTTAAAAAAAGGAGTCTTTAGGCTTGCTATACAGCACTTTGGTTAATAAGAACCTCGCGTTGGGGGTATGGCATTCTTTCCCGCTTGTTAAGGGCAACCCTTAGCTGGGCACTCCACACACTTCATGGCATCCTTAGCTGGCTCCTTTGGATAAACACCGTTGCTGCTTTGGCCATGCCGTGGTCATTCATGAAAGTCTTTTCTCTTCTTTACTCGGCCGAATGCAGGTGCAAGAGGTTGACGGGTAAGATGACCAACCTAAGTACTCCCCAATACGAGAGAAGTCTCAAATAGGGGCAATCTTGACCCAAAATAAAGTAAGATTTCATGATACATCTAGCCAAAAAGGGCTAATATGAAAATCAAATCCGAATTTGGTAAATTCAAAATTATGAATTATGGCATGTCAAGAGTGGGAAAGTCCCCGCAGGGAAAACCCTGGTCGTATGCATGTCAAGGGTCTAAAAATCAAAGGCACAACGCCCCGGCGTAATAGACTACCTCTTTGAGGGGAAATAATTTGAAAGAAATTCGAGTCCTGATATCTCTTATCCTACATGAGGCTTATCTTTAATTATTCTTCGCTTCTCCCTCCAAGACCGAGTGTTTCTCGGGCATGGCCTTGGTAGGGGTAGCATTAACCATCGGTAGTTGGCCATAAGGCGCCATCTTTAAATGCACGCCCGACTTTGGGCAGTTTTTTTTAATGAAAGGGGAAGGAAGGAGGACCTCTAGCTAGTGGTTTAAACATCCCTCTGATGCTGTATTAGCAAAGTCCAAGTCAAAATTCAAACAAAATTAAAAAAAATCATATATGTTCCAAAGTTTGTAAAGATTGAAAACTTTCCAAAAACTCATAAAAGTTCGCATATTTCATTTTCAAAAATAAAAAAACTATTTTCAAATAATGCCCGCTCGTGAGGGCGCCATTCCCGTAATCAGCAGCAATTGTCCGGTCATCATTCGCATTTCTTCACCGCTGGCTCACATGCATTTCGATGAACATTTGCACATCCATTCCAAAGTCTGTGCAATCCAAGGTCTAAGCATCCATTGCAAAGTCTAAGCATCCATTCCAAGGTCTGTGCAATCCAAGGTCTAAGCATCCATTCCAGGTCCAAGCATGTTCCCCCCAAGTCTATGCATACACACTCCAAGCTCTGTGCACCATGGCCGAATCCAAGCATATACATTCCATGTCTGAGCATATACTCCCAAGGTCGATGCATCTCCCAAGCACCTGCACATATGGGTCAATGCACATTCAGCCCCCACTCGAGGGGGCGTTAATTTCATTAAATGACGACAGTTTTTTTTCTCAAAATTTTTCAAAATTTTTAATATTTCTAAAAAAATCCAATTTTTTTTTCAAATATTCTCAAAAAACCCAACAAAATTTAAATATTTTCAAAAAATCTAAACAAAGTTTAAATATTTTCAAAATCTCAAAAAAATTAAATATTTTAAAAATCCAAATTTTTTTAAATATTTTCAAAATCCAAATTGAATAGTTTCAAAATCCATAAAAATTTGGAATACTTTTCAAAACCCCTAAAAAATTACATATTCCAAAAATCCAAAAAAATTGCATTGTATTTTTCTATTACTATTTTTTGCAGGGATAATTCCTTTGCAAGGACTAAGAACACGGGATGAGTCCTCTTCATTCATTGCTATCAATCTTTTGATTCTTCCTAATATTCTCATGATAAGTCACCATGGGCACTTCAATTATCATCTCTCCATCATTTTGAGCAATTCATGTCAATCTGATCATCCCTGCCACCTGGGGTATCACTCTGATTATTCACGTCAATCTGATTATCTCTACTGCTCTGCGCATCACCCCCATCATTCAAGAGCCAGCTTCTCTGACTATTCCTGCTAGCTTTGCTCAACCATTATGACATCATCATGATATTTTATGCATAAATCTTTTAATTTGCCAAGATTGTCATCCTCATGACGACATTGAACAAAAATACTTGGAATGCTCACCTGCTTAACGACTTTATATATGATGTTTTTTAATGCTAGACAATGTTGTTGAATGTTTCGATTATGCTTTCATGCTTAAATTGCTTTAATTGCTATACTTATTGTCTTATTCATTGATTGTTATCTTCATTATATCTTGGCTAATGAAAATTTTTGAGCGCAGTAGAAGAAGCTTGGTCCCACAATCTGGGCACCATCATCCAAGTCCCACGGTGCTTGCACCTCATTTCTCAGTTCCCCCATGCTCATTGCTATCACCATCTTCCTGTATGCATTCCTACTATATGTTACACACGCTATTAGATTATATCAAGGACCTTGTGGCTTTGGTAAATCTAGAATTTAAGTTCCCCTTCATCAAAAATAATGATGATTTTAGAGGAATCTTAGTCACACGGATAGGCTGTTGAGCCGTCCAAGACTGGGGATGATGGTTCTCTTTTACGAGTTGATCGCGGATAAACGGGCTTCGACTTAGTATCAGTTCGTGAAATCAGTTTCTTGACCTAATCTTGGCAGCGTAGCAATATTATCCTTGATTACTTTATATTTTCACTTGTTTTAAATTTTTCCTTTAAACCCAACATACATTCATGTAGGACTTTGAATCAACGTTGGAAAATCAACGTTGGAAAATCATTATGATAAGCTGATTTTGAGAGTCAAATTGATCTTAATCTTTCCAGATATGAGGTATTCATTTTCGAAATGGAATCCTCAATTTGTCCTGTCACTGTTTTGGGCTATTTTCTCGAAAGCTCTTTGTTTAAATTTTTATCCTTTATTTTCACTCTCTTTTTTCTTAGATCCGCCTTGGCTGTAACATGTCCACATTGGCTGGTAACTGCTCTCTAATGGTGAAACCTATAGGTTTGTGACTTGAGGTACTTCCACCACACTGGAAGTTGATCATGTTCTTTTATCTTCCTCGTGCCTGCGTGCACACTCCCACTTTTATCCAAATATCGTTGATTTCATTAAATTTCCCAAGATTGTTTCATCTCAAGCTTTTGATTTAATTTTCATCAAGTGATGTTGTAGTATCACAGAATTTATATAAATAATTTTCTAGAATTTATAAAGGCCTAAATATATTAATAGATGGATTCTAAGGTTATAAGTCATTATAAGGCCCAATTAGGTTAAATATGTTAAGGCAGGTGCGATAGATTCAGAGGGGGGGTGAATGAATCTCCCCTTAAAAATATAGCATAATAAAAACTAATGCTTAGATATGCGGACTTAAAGAATAGTTGCAGATATATTCTAAAGATACTTAGAAGGATCTCGCAAAGCAACACAAAGAATAAGCTCTCACTCGATCCTAAGCAAACATCTAATGTGCGAAGCAATAAGATGAACACATAAGAAAATCAAACCACAAGGGACACCAGGATTTTTAGGTGGTTCGGTCCACAGACCTACGTCCACCCCTCACTCCAAACCGGAGTGAGGCTTCCACTAGCAACGCTAGAACAGCAGACTCAGTCTGCAACAAATGCTGCCACACAGCTTGACCAGGGGAACAACCTCCCCTCTTCCTCCCAACCGGAGGGAACCACTAGTGACACCCAGTCACTAGCAAACCAGAGACCGAAGTCTCTCTTCCTCTAGACCAGGAGGGAACACCTGGACTTGCAACCCACAAGACCAGAACCGGAGACAAATCTCCCTTCCTCCAAACCAGGAGGGAACCCACAGGTGACTCCCAGTCACCTGCAAACCAGATGTCTCGGACCTCTCTTCCTCCACAAAGGAGGGAACCACTGATGACACAAGGTCACCAGCAAACCGGAGAAACAAATCTCCCTTCTCCTGAAACCACAGGAGGAACCTGATCCCCAAGAGGGCAATCGGAAGAACAAGGTAAAGGAAAACAATAAAAGATAAAAATCACAGCGACAGAAAGCTAGAGAAATGAAAAGCACAAAGTAGCTCTCGCAGGAGCAAACTAGATTGGATCCGATCCAAATTCCAGTGAAGATAAAGAAGCTCTCTTCTTCTTCACGATCGCTCTATCTCTCAATCTTTTTCTTCTTCTCAACTCATGCTCTCTCTTTTTCTCTTTTTATTTTGCTACTTCTCTGCCCTTTCTGCTTCAGCACTTCTTCTTTCGATCACTCTCTTTCTTCTGTCTTTCATCCACTTCTTGATCAGTCTTCTCCAGATGGAGGAGGCTTCGTATTTATAGCAATAGCAATTAGGGCGTTATCCTCGGATCACGTGCCAGGTGCCAACCTCGAATCACGTGCCCTTCATAGGCTTCACGAACAGTACCTGTCACATAGTCATAAGAAAATAATCAGAAGGATGTACAGACTTGCTGGGTAACTGAAGACCATTGTGTACAGACTTAGTGTGAAGGATATAATGTATAGACTTAGAAATAAGGAGTGTACAGACTTTAGCTTGAAGAACGTTCAGCCTTTGAGTGCTGAAGAGTGTACAAACTTGCTGAAGAGTGTTCAACCTTTGAGTGCTGAAGTGTGTACAGACTTGTTTGATCGTGCATGCTACAATATGTAGAGTTAGTGTTTGTGCAGAAGACAATGTATAGACTTATGAACTGATGCAGACACAAGCTGTATAGACTTTGAGAGCGTGCAGACAGTGTGCAAACTTCCTGTAATGACCGATACCCAACTGCATGGTGTATGGACTTAGAGTGCATGAGACAACAGTGTCTAGACTTCAAGGCAAAGGCTGGAGTGTGACGGATGTATAGACTTTAGAAGACGGAGCATGCTCAGGCCAACGATGTACAGAGTTTGCCAATGTGAGACAGTGTACAGACTTTGATGCCCAAATGCAATGTATGGACTTGTGTGTGCAGGGTAGACAATGTATGGACTTGCAGCGCGTGCAGGACATGCTGTGTATAGACTTGGAAAGGTTGTAGGGCTTGTAGGGCAATGGCTGTACAGACTTGTGCAGCTAGCCGTTGTATAGACTTGGCGTTATGAGGCATGCAGGCTGTATAGACTTACTAGTGTGAACAATGTATAGACTTTATGTGAATGTGCAATGTATAGACTTTACTTCGTGCAAGCTACAGTGCTAATGTATGGACTTGGTGTTCTGCATGCTACCGTGCTAATGTATGGACTTGGTGTTCTGCATGCTACAGTGCTAATGTATGGACTTAGTACAATGCAAAGGCTGTATAGACTTAGCGTGCTTCAAAGCAACTATGTGCAGACTTGGCGATGTATAGACTTGCACAGTTCTAGCCAAGGGATGTATAGACTTTAAGTGATAGCCCAATGTACAGACTTGTTGAACTGAACGTAGGAAAAGATAAGGAGTGTATAGACTTGCTCAGTTCAGAACGTAGGTGAAGATGCAATGTATAGACTTTAAGTCCAATGCAAAAGGCTGTACAGACTTTGAGACTTAATGCAAGGTGGCGAATGTACAAACTTGCCAATGTATAACTTGAGCTAAGCAAGCTACAGGGCCAATGTATAGACTTGAGCTAAGCAAGCTACAGGGCCGATGTATAGACTTGAGCTAAGCAATGCATGAATAATGTGGCGATGTATAGACTTGGCCAATGCTATGAACAATGTATAGACTTTGAGTGACCTTATGCAAAGGCAATGTACAGACTTGACCAATGCTGTGCCATACGATGTATAGACTTCCCAGCAGCAAGGCTTTGCTATGAATGTGCAGACTTGATAAAATGAGCCATGTACAGACTTGAACTCTTGCAATTGAAGGCTGTACAGACTTAGTCGTGTATGCGAGAGAAGGCAGACGCTGTACAGACTTGGTCGAGACGATGCATAAGACGCTGCCAGACGTTGTACACACTTGAAGTAATGCATGCAGAAGACGATGTACAGACTTGGTCTTGCGACCAGGGGCTGTACAGACATGATGTATAAGATGCATGAAATGCATTGGCTGTACAGACTTGATCGATTAACAGCAGATGAGTGTATAGACTTCATCTATCAAGCTTCAGGTAGGCTGTCTAAGGATGTATAGACTGTGCAGAGAGAGTGATACACTGGCTGTGCAGATAACACCCGTTGTACATACTTAACCTGACTGTGTAGACAACACCCGTTGTACAGATTTAACCTGAGTAGATATGAAATGCATGAGTCTAAGTCTAGACATTCGTAGAAACAAGGTAATGAAATGCAGACATTCATTGACTTATGGCAGTTATGAAATGCACCAATGCACACAGCATGTTCGATGTAATGATACTCAAAAAAGATGTTCATTGAAACATTCACATATGCAACACAAACAGATTCATCTGCAGACACAACAGATAATGACTTATATTGTTTGCTATCATCAAAATCACAGGGACACA
The DNA here is from genome assembly GCA_022559845.1 of Amorphophallus konjac. NCBI lineage: Eukaryota > Viridiplantae > Streptophyta > Magnoliopsida > Alismatales > Araceae > Amorphophallus > Amorphophallus konjac. The sequence continues at coordinate 85,930,257 of CM040126.1, read as the reverse complement.
ACAATCTCCCCCTTTCTGATGATGGCAACACTATGAGTCCCCTTTTTGATGATGGCAACACTATGAGTTATACTAACTTGATCAAATATTTCTCCCCCTTTGACTTCAGCAAAAAGACATTAGTTGAAGAGGGAAGAATAAGACAGCATAAGATGAGTGAATTAAAAGCTCCCCCTTTGACTAAGCTCCCCCTTAATGGCAATTAGCTCCCCCTGAATAGAATAATGATCAGAAACGTTTTGAAGGTTGAAACCAATTGAGATGAAAGGAGAATATCAACAAAAGCATAGGGACACTCAAGAATGCTGACTAGATCTCCCCCTTTATGAAAGACACTCAGCATGACAGGAAAGCTCCCCCTGATTAGATGGAGTGAAAGAGGTGATGAGCATCTATCAGCAAAACACATGGGTACTCAAGAATTACCACAATCTGTAATCACAGTGAATAAATGAGGAAGAAGATTTTCGTTAACACACCAAATTCATAAATCTTGATGACCGAAGTTCAGACTCTTCAATTATAATAGATTATGAATGAGTTGAAACTTACTTTCATGATTTAAGAGTGATGTATTCAAAGTTTATCAAGAAAATTCAATACTCATATCTGAAACACCTTTTAATAGTAGTGAACCAAAGACTCATCTGAAATTCATGTTTAACCTCCTTCCATCTTACTCATTTAAATTCAATGTCACCTATGGAAGTTACACAAGATAATATTGAGATTAAACAAGAAAAGAATGTGTCTGAATTTGTCTTTAGTTTTTCAGAATTTTCTATTTATCAGCACTTATTTTTCCTGAGTAAGTTTGGTTCAATCAACACCTTTTTACGGGAGGCATGATGCGCACCGACTAGTGTCGTTAAGAAAGCCGTGCCACAATTTTAAAATGTTCACACTCACTCACTTTAAAAGATTGGAAAATCAAATTATATAGTGGTAAGCGGAGTCGATCCCACGAGGAGGAAAAATCCTTATTTTATCAAGTTGGAAAAACACCTTATGCTTTGAAAATCGAATTTTGAGTGAGATTAATTTAAGGAAAGACAAATTGCATGAAAACTATTTAAAGAATATGAGAGGGTTTAAGAAGAGAAATTAGAGGAGATAGAGAGAGAAACATAATTTCACAAATGATGAATTTCATTAAGATGATAGTGGAAAGTCACACTAGAAAAATAAGAATTACAACATGGGAACATCAAAGAGAAAAGATAAGAAAATATAGCCAATGCATGAAGAATAACGCCGCCTCCTTGCCAAGCCTTGGATGAAGATCGCCTCGCCTTGGATGCCGATGCCGTGAGAAGACTAATAGATGAAAATCCGCCTTGGGATATGAGAGGAAAATAAAGGAAGAAAGAAAAAGATGGAGGAAATTTGAAAACAATGCAAAAGGGTGTGTGTGTGTTGGTGTGTTTTGAGAAGAAACAGTGAAAAACTAGATTGAAAATAGAGAGTGATTTAGAGGAAGAATAACTTTAAAATCAGAAGGAATTAGGAAAAGTGGAAAACATGAAAGTTGTAGAGATTGAGAAGATGAAGAAGATTGATGAAGACTTCAGAGTTTAAAAATGAAAGGAAGATGGAGAAAACAGAGGATGAACAGGAGGTGGTCGCAGATGAACAGTGCAGAACTCTAAAAATCTGAACTTTAGAAAATTGATTATAGCTTTCAAACGGTGAGGATTTGGAAGATGACGTAGACGAAGAAGTTGAAGAACTTTCAAAAATGCACAACTTTTGTGAAGATAGCAAAAAGCGATGAGGATCAGAAGAGGGAGAAAAATGATGAAGAACAGAAAGTATGAAAATCGGGTGAACAGTAAAAACCGTAGACAGAGCTTTGAAAAACTAATTATAGCATAAAAACGAGAAAGAATTAGGAGAAGAGGAAGTCGCAGAATTTGTAGAAGACTGGAAAATGAATAACTTTGATGAAGAACTTAACTGCAAAAGATAAAAAGAAAGGCTTCGAAATTAAACCCTAAGGTAGATCTCCAAACTGTTCTCTCCGTAACCCTGCGACCATGGCATCCTTTTATAGGGTTTTTGGTCTCTCACGATCGTGGACTTCCCAAATCCACTCAAATCCAGGTTTTTAGCAATACAACTTCACCCAATTAGACTTATTTCCATCCTTGGAGTCCTCCTTTCCTTGAATATGACTTGGATAAGCTTGAAAATTGGAAGGAGACTTCGATCGGGAAACTGTAGTTGCCATATCTAGTTGAACTTGAAATAGCGACTTCATCTGGGGCGTTCTTTCTTTAAATGACGCCTTAATCTATGGCGTCCTTTCCTGAAGTAGCGACTGCATCTCGGGCGTCAGTTTCCTTAATTCCTCATTTGCTATTTTCTTTATTTTTCGTAAAATAGGAATTGACGACCTTCACTTTGGGCGTCCTTTCAATGATTAGCAACCTCATCTCGGGCGCTAATTATTTTCTCTCTTTTTTATTCTTTTTTTCACTTTCTTCTTTCAAATGAATTGATGCCCTTGGAGATGTCGCTTCTTGCTGAAGACGCGCTCTTGCATCTGTCGTTATTTAAATAGCGCCTTGATCTAGGTCACTTTTTCCTGAAAATTAAAATATCAATCTATTTAATTCCAAAATAATTGTGTAAATATTTAAATATTTCTCACATGGTCTTTTAAGCTCAAAAAGATGATAAAATGCATGAAGTCTCAATAATATGTGAGAATGTAATTAATGCTCATGTTGCACAAATATACTCAAATAATGCTCAAAGATGATGGATGTGATGTAAATTAAGATGTAAAATATAGCACTTATCACACCCCCCAACTTACTCATTGCTAGACCCTTAGCAATGTAATTAAATTAAAATTTAGGACCAACAAGAATTCATAAAGATCATACTCTTACATCCAGCTCTCCCTTCATAGAATCAACTGAAGATTAGGAATCCAGAATCATTAATGCTCATACTAGCCTTAGATTGGAAATTTAAAGCACATGACTTAAGAATACAAATCAAAGTTCAATAGCACTTGTGTATGTGTAATTCCAAATCTGCAGTTAAGATAATTGCATCCCCCATTTGTTATTCCAAGTAAATACCTTTCAACCCTGCACCTCTCAGATCAGAGCATTTAAGCATACTAGCTTTTGTCTGCCTTTTTCTTTTGTTCCTTTGGAACTTTTTTTTCTCATTTGCACAACCATAATGCTGCACTACCCTTCACCTTTTTGCGCGAACCTCAACACGTCTTAGGTGAAGCAGTCCCGGTTACTCAGATCAGGGGCATTTTTCATGGCGTGATCTTTCTATTTCATCATTTCTTTCTTCTTCAACAATATGCCTTTGCATTTTCTTCTTCTTTTTTTTTCTATAGAACTTGGCAGAAAGTTTTTTCTTGAAATAGATCTCATCCTCAAGAAATGCAGAGTATCAGATACCGTTCCCAAAATAACAGAGGGCTTATCTTATTTTGCTTCATCAGAGTTCATAGTGAATATTTTTTCTAATAGTGCGCATGAACTTTAAAGAGATTCTTATATCAGTTTTCCATGGCTAGATCGAACTTAATTTTCCTTCAATCTTCTCCCTAGCCTTTTCTAATCCAGCATTACTTTCAATTCAAGCATGAAATAATAAAACTCAGTCGAGAATTTCATCTTTTCATTTTCATGCAAATTTACAAAAAATGATATGCCAAATCCCTACCAGATTGTACTATATGCAATGATGAAAAATTTCTCTCCCCCCCAACTTAAATGACATTGTCCTCAATGACATGGAAAGTTGAAATGAAAGAACAATGTAATAATAAAGTTTGTTGAGCAGGAAAGAGACAACCTGGTGTGCGGGGAAGAATCTCCTTTGGATAACTTCCTCTCCTTGGCTTGAATCTAATAACTAAAACACACTGAAACAAAAGCATCAAATAACAAAAATCTTGGGTTACCTCCCAAAAGCGCTAAGTTTTCCGTCTTCAGCCAGACGCATGAAAAATCTTACTCCGGATCACTTAAAGCAATTGATTCTTTTAACAGCTGCTCACTTTCCACGTAAGGTTTTAATCGTTGACCGTTGACAGTGAAAATGTGACCATTTTTAGGATCCAAAATCTTAACAGCACCATGGTCAAAAACTTTAACAATAATGAACGGTCCATCCCATCTGGACTTTAGCTTACCGGGGAACAAACGCAGCCTTGCATTAAATAGCCAAACCTTTTGATTTTCTTGAAAACTCTTTCTGTGAATGTGCTTATCATGAAATGCTTTGGTTTTAGCTTTGTAAATCTTCGCATTTTCATAGGCTTCGTTCCTTAATTCCTCTAGTTCATTAATTTGTAGAGCTCTTTGGGCACCAGCTTGATTAAGATCAAAATTAACTTGCTTAATGGCCCAATAAGCTCTATGTTCCAATTCTACGGGCAAGTGGCAGGCTTTACCAAAAATGAGACGGTAAGGGGACATGCCAATGGGAGTTTTGTATGCAGTTCTATAGGCCCATAATGCATCATCTAGTCTTTCAGACCAATCTTTTCTATCCGGCCTAACAGTTTTATGCAGAATATTTTTAATCTCCCGGTTTGACACTTCAACCTGGCCACTAGTTTGGGGATGATAGGGGGTAGCAAGCTTGTGAGTGATACCATACTTACGAAGCAAAGCTCAGAATTGAAAATGAGTGAAATGAGAACCCCCATCACTAATCAGAGCTCTAGGACAACCAAACCTAGAAAAGATATTCTTCTTCACAAATTTCATAACCACCTTATGGTCATTTGTCCTAGTAGCCATGGCTTCAATCCATTTGGAAACATAATTGACCGCCACCAAGATATATTCATTACCGAATGAAGATGGAAACGGTCCCATAAAATCTATTCCCCAAACATCAAAAATTTCAACCACCAGAATGGGATTTAGCGGCATCATATCTCTCTTCAAATTGTTGCCCACAGCTTGGCATCTCAAACATGATTTAGAAAATTCATAAGCATCCTTAAATAACGTGGGCCAATAAAATCCACTTTGTAGCACTTTTGCCGCTGTCTTCTTTCCAGAGAAGTGTCCCCCACAAGCTAAGTTATGACAAAAATTCAATACTGATTGATGTTCTTCCTCAGGGACACATCTTCTAATGATCTGATCGGGACCCATATGAAACAGCTCAGGGTCCTCCCAGCAATAGTGTTTTACTTTAGAAAAGAAATGATCCTTCTCCTGCTTAGTCCACCCTCCTGGGATCTGACCTACTGCCAGGTAGTTAACAATGTTAGCATACCAAGGAGTTGAAGAATGAGAGAGGGAAAGAATATGTTCATCGGGAAAAGAATCGGGCATTGGAGTACTTTCAGGGATCACTATCCTGGATAAATGATCAGCAACTACATTGGCCAACCCCTTCTTGTCTCTAATTTCTAAATCAAACTCTTGTAATAATAGAATCCATCTAATGAGACGGGGCTTAGCATCCTTTTTGGAAAGTAAGTATTTTAAGGCAGAATGATCGGAGTAAACAATAACCTTAGCACCTAAAAGATATGATCGAAATTTTTCTAGGGCAAAAACAACAGCTAGAAGCTCCTTCTCTGTGGTGGTGTAATTCATCTGAGCATCAGCAAGGGTGCGACTTGCATAATATATTGCCACGGGCTTCTTATCTACCCTTTGTCCTAGGACAGCTCCAACAGCATAGTCCGAGGCATCACACATAATCTCGAAAGGAAGCGACCAATCTGGAGATTGAAGAATCGGAGCCTGAGTAAGGGTCGCTTTCAAAGAATTAAAGGCCTTGAGACAAGAATCATCGAAATGGAATGGAGTATCTTTAGCAAGCAACTGTGTGAGGGGACGAGCAATGGTGGAGAAGTTCTGAATAAATCTGCGGTAGAATCCCGCATGGCCAAGAAAGGATCTGATTTGCTTGACAGATGTAGGGGGAGGGAGATTGGAAATCAAATCTACTTTGGCTTTATCAACCTCTATTCCCCTTTCCGAAATCACATGGCCTAAAACTATGCCTTCCCTCACCATAAAGTGGCTCTTCTCCCAACTTAACACAAGATTAGCATCAATGCACCTCTTCAAAACCTGAGTCAAATTTTTTAAGCACCCCTCAAAAGAATCGCCAAACACCGAAAAATCATCCATGAAAACTTCCAAAGTCTCCCCCACCATGTCAGAAAATATCGACATCATACACCTTTGAAAAGTGGCGGGAGCATTGCAAAGCCCGAAAGGCATCCTTCTAAAAGAAAATGTGCCATATGGGCACGTAAAAGTGGTTTTTTCTTGATCCTCCGGATAGATAGCAACTTGATTATATCTGGAATAACCATCCAAGAAACAAAAATATTTTTATCCAGCCAGCCTTTCCAGAATTTGATCAACAAACGGGAGTGGAAAATGATCTTTCTTTGTTACTGAATTTAATTTCCTGTAATCAATACATATCCTCCATCCCGTCTGTAATCGCATGGGCACCTCTTCTCCTTTTTCATTTGTAACCACTGTCAGCCCTGACTTCTTAGGAACCACTTGTGTCGGGCTAACCCATTTGCTATCAGAAATAGGATAAATTATCCCAGCATCTAACCACTTAACAACTTCCTTCTTCACCACCTCTTTCATATTTGGATTTAGCCGACGTTGCATCTCTCTGCTCGGCTTGGCATTGTCCTCTAAATAAATATAATGCATGCATACATCTGGACTTATACCCTTAAAATCTACCACAGACCATCCTATCGCCCTCCTATGCTCCTTAAGAACTTCTAAGAGTTTAGATTCCTGAGCAGAGGTAAGATTAGAAGCAATGATAATAGGCAAGGTATGATCTGGGCCTAGATAAGCATATTTCAATGAATCTAGTAGAGGCTTAAGTTCCAAAATGGGCGGCTGATCAAGAGATGGAAGACTAGGTTCAGCTTGAAGTGGAGGGAGTGGTTCAACTCTAGAATAAGGTGCATAAGAAAGAGGTGAATCTTGAAGCAAACTACCTTCTTCAATCACATCCTCATTCATATCCGCATTTTCTTCAATTATTTCATCAAAAATATCAATGACATTACATTCTCCCTCATGATCCGGGTATTTTGAAGCTTTAAAAACATTCAGTGAGACCTTCTCTCCTCCAAAGGTAATATCCATCATCCCTGTGGCACAATTAATATTGGCCTTCGCCGTAGCCAAAAATGGGCGTCCTAAAATGATTGGTGTATGTGTTAACTCTTGGGATGAGGCCATATCCAAGATTAAAAAGTCCACTGGGAAATAGCATTCATGAATTTTCACTATCACATCCTCCAACAAACCCTTTGGTGTCTTAACAGACCGATCTGCCAGTTGAAGGATAATAGAAGTGGGCTTTAATTCCCCTAAATCAAATTGCTCATAAATGCATGTGGGTAACAAATTAACACTTGCTCCAAGATCTAGTAAAGCTTTATCAAATGTCACCCCACCTATATCACATGAAATTAATGGAGCACCAGGGTCCTTTAACTTCTTTGGTAAAGAATTCATTAAAACAGCACTAACATCTTCAGATAGACGGATCTTCTGTGTTGCTGCCTTCGGCTCCCTTCTTGGTGTACAAAGCCCTTTCAAAAACTTAGCATACGCCGGCACATGTTTAATAGCATCTAAGAGTGGAATATTAATATTGACTTGTTTAAATAATTCTAACATCTCTTCTTGTTGGACCGGCTTCTTTTGAGCTTTTGGCTTTAATGCATCTGGAAAAGGGATCTTAGGAACATATCCTTGCAAACCTTCATCAACCTTAACCTTTCCTTTGTCCATTGTCTTCTCTCCCCCATCCGACTTTTTCTCTTGAACAATTATCGGCTCTTCTTCCTCATTATCACTTTCCTCTCGGGCATCTTGGCCCGAACTACTCCCTACATCCTTAGCCTGATATGGATCATTAAGAACTTTCCCGCTCCTAAGGGTAGAGATAACTTTGGCATTCTTGAATTGAGGAACGATAGGAGGGGGTGGCTGAGGTTGATTGGGCTGATTTGGAGGTGAAAGAATAGGAGCTCTTTGCTGAAAACCCGGAGGTTGTTGATTGCGGGGATTAGCTATGGGTTGACTAGGTAGTTGCCCAACATCTCTCCTCATATTACTAGCCGCCAACTGACCTATTTGACCTTCTAACTTAGCAATTGATTGTTGTTGAGAGAGAATAAGTTGTTGAAGTTGGTCAAATCTATCCTCAAAATGAGGCTGAGGGGGTTGAGGAGGCGGTTGATAAGGAGCTTGAAACGGGGCTTGAGGTTGATAACGATGTGATGGAAATTGATTATATTGGCCCTAAAATGATGAAGCTTGTTGATATGGGGCCTGAGCATGATGGAATGACGATTGCTGAAATGGAGGTTGTTGTTGTTGATTATGTTGAAAATGATTTTGAAGATGTTGGTGAGACTGGTTCGGAACTTGAAAAGATTATTTTGGAATTGAGGGATTGACTTGAGTAGATGGTCCTTGTTGTGATTTCCAAGAAAAATTTGGATGATTTCTCCAGCCTGGATTGTAAGTATTGGAATATGGATCATAATTAGGCTTGGAGATTCCCTGAGCAGCAAAGACTTATTCTTGAATGAACGGGGGAAGTTGAGCCGCTGTAGGGCAATCAATGACAGCATGATTTAGGATAGAACATAGAGCACAAAGTTCTTGAAGGTTGGAATCTGAGAAAGATTGATTTTGTTGGATAGAAGGAAAAGAAGGTTCTTGTTTATTCATGGATAATAATTGATGAAGTTTTTGTGCTACCAAATCTACCTTCTCCATCCTTTGTGCCAACAAGTCCACTTTATTCAACTTTTGAGTAAGCGCATTAATATCCATCCTATTCTCCAACTCTCCTTGACTTTTGACTTCATATAGCCCACCCTTCTTAGCAGGTCCAATCATCCTTTCATAAGAGGAAAGTGAAGCATGACTAATAGAATTTTCACTTAACATCTCAAATAAATCATAAGCTTCATCCTCACTTTTACTCATGAAAGCACCCCCACATGAGACATCTACCATTTGTCTATAGTTTTCTGTTAATCCCTCATAAAAGGCTTGAACGATTTGCTATCTAGATAGGCCATGATGGGGACATTTTCTCAATAGATATTTCAACCTGTCCCAAGCCTCATGAATTTGCTCCCCAGAATTTTGTGTAAATCCAGTGATGGCCCTTCTCATGGTATTAGTCCTACACATGGGGTAGAATTTCTTCAAGAACTCTTTTTGCATCTCTCCCCATGTGTCAATTGTTCTACCCAAGGCTCCCAACCAATATTTTGCTTTATCCTTAAGGGAGAATGGGAAGAGAGTAAGCTTAAGGGCATCATCTGAGAAGTTTTGAATTTTGACAGTTGAACATATCTGGAGAAACTCATCAAGATGTTTATATGGATCTTCATTAGTATTGCCATAGAAGGATGGCAACATCTGATGGTACTAGATTTGATCTCATAATGAACCGCCTGGTTCTAAGGTGCTTGAACATAGAAGGATGGTTGATATTGGTTCGGTATGAAATAATCCTTCATTTGCTTGGGGGCTTGTTGCACTTGTTGGTTTTGATTTTGATTCTCTATGAGGTTAGGTTGGGGTTGGGACTTAGAATGCACTAACCTTTCAACTTCACTAATGGGTCCTATCAAATGAGGGTGGAGGGATCTCCTACCTTGCATGCAATGCAAAGGGCCCAAAAGGTAATGATGCTTTTTTTTTCAAAATACAATGAATCCCTATATGAATGAGTTATGCAATGATTAACTATATGAATGTAAGAATGATGATTTTTTTCTTTTTTTTTATTTTTTTGAAAACCTTCTAAGGGCACTGTAACTCCAAGGTGCTTCGTGGTACAACCTGTCCGGCGTCCGTGAGGGAATCCACGGGTACGGGGACTTATGGAGGTCTTAGAAATAGAATTTCAAGTCCAAAAAGACGGAATGCTCAATGGAGTGTCCTTCCAAATCCAAGTGGGGTGTAAAGATCCTAATGCCCTTAAGGAGGGGAAATAGATGAGAAGAGAATTTTTTTTTTCAAAAGATGTTGTAAATAAAGAATGAAAAATAAAAAGAACAACTAAGTGCACAAATGCATGAAAGTAATGCAACTAAGATGGAGATATGCTAGCATGATGAATTTTTTTGGTTTAAGTTTTCTGATTTTTATTTTATTTTTATTTTATTTTTAGATTTTTTTTAATTTTCAAATAGAGATATGAATGAAATAGTCTATAAACTAAAAATACCACACAATATGTAAAACTACTGCAAAATAAAATCTAAAAGCATGTTTTTTGTGTTTTCTGGATTTTTGACTTTTTTGAAAATTTTCAAAATTTTTCTAATTTTTTCGGAATTTTTCAAAAATTAGCAAAACATGAGCTTTACCTACGTTTCTGACCTTTCAGCGACGCTTGATTTTCTCATATTTTCCTGAATTTCTGCTTTCTGTGACAGATCTGGGCTTTAGCGACGCTTCCTGTGACAGATTTTTTTCCTTGAATTTTCAGGTCCGAATTTCTTTGAAATTTTGATTTTTTGATTTTTTTTATTTTTCCTGCAAAATAAAATAGAAAAATAAGTAAAACATTATACAAATCAAACACAAGGAATTTTTCAACATAAAAATTAATTTCCTCCCCGACAATGGCGCCAAAAATTGATGCGCATCGGCTAGTGTCATTAAGAAAGCCGTGCCACAATTTCAAAATGTTCACACTCACTCACTTTAAAAGATTGGAAAATTAAATTATATAGTGATAAGCGGAGTCGATCCCACCAGGAGGAAAAATCCTTATTTTATCAAGTTGGAAAAACACCTTATGCTTTGAAAATCGAATTTTGAGTGAGATTAATCTAAGGAAAGATAAATTGCATGAAAACTATTTAAAGAATATGAGAGGGTTTAAGAAGAGAAATTAGAGGAGATAGAGAGAGAAACATAATTTCACAAATGATGAATTTCATTAAGATGATAGTGGAAAGTCACACTAGAAAAATAAGAATTACAACATGGGAACATCAAAGAGAAAAGATAAGAAAATATAGCCAATGCATGAAGAATAACGCCGCCTCCTTGCCAAGCCTTGGATGAAGATCGCCTCGCCTTGGATGCCGACGCCATGAGAAGACTAATAGATGAAGATCCGCCTTGGGATATGAGAGAAAAATAAAGGAAGAAAGAAATAGATGGAGGAAATTTGAAAACAATGCAAAAGGGTGTGTGTGTTGGTGTGTTTTGAGAAGAAACAGTGAAAAACTAGATTGAAAACAGAGAGTGATTTGGAGGAAGAATAACTTTAAAATCAGAAGGAATTAGGAAAAGTGGAAAACATGAAAGTTGTAGAGATTGAGAAGATTAAGAAGATTGATGAAGACTTCAGAGTTTAAAAATGAAAGGAAGATGGAGAAAACAGAGGATGAACAGGAGGTGGTCGCGGATGAACAGTGCAGAACTCTAAAAATTTGAACTTTAGAAAATTGATTATAGCTTTAAAACGGTGAGGAATTGGAAGATGAGATAGAAGAAGAAGTTGAATAACTTTCAAAAACGCACAACTTTTGTGAAGACAGAAAAAAGAGATGAGGATCAGAAGAGGGAGAAAAATGATGAAGAACAGAAAGTATGAAAATCAGGTGAACAGTAAAAACCGTAGACAGAGCGTTGAAAAACTAATTATAGCATAAAAACGAGAAAGAATTAGGAGAAGAGGAAGAAGAAGAATTTGTAGAAGACTAGAAAACGAATAACGTTGATGAAGAACTTAACTGCAAAAGATAAAAAGAAAGGCTTCGAAATTAAACCCTAAGGCCGATCTCCAAACTGTTCTCTCCGTAACCCTGCGACCATGGCATCCTTTTATAGGGTTTTTGGTCTCTCACGATCGTGGACTTCCCAAATCCATTCAAATCCAGGTTTTTAGCAATGCAACTTTGTTGGGACGCTAAAGGGTGATCTAGAGGGGGGTGAATAGATCAATCACCCGTTAAAAATTACTGTAGCAGAATCAAATGCGGAATGAAAACTTCTACTAAGCAGATAGTGGGCACAATGCGAATGCCACCCAGACAAGATGAAGAACCGTCCTAAGCATACATCTACTGTGCGAAGATAGAAATATAGAAGCTAGGCAGACCACAAATCAATCACACAGTAGACAAAGGTTTTTAGGTGGTTCAGTCCTTCAGACCTACATCCACCCCACACTCAACCCGAGTGTGGCTTACTGCTGACTCACAGCTTGAACCGCTGGGCCTCACAGCTTGCCTACAACCGCTGGGCAACACAGCTTGCCGTCCGAGGAATCCTCCTCGCTCCGCTGAGCAACACAGCTTGCTGTCCAGTGGAATCCTCCACTGCAAACCGCTGGGCAATACAGCTTAGCCGTCCAGAGGCAGCACCTCTGCAATCCGTTGACTAACAGCTTGAAAGGAAATGTAAAATGGAAAACAAAAGATAAAATAACAGCATCGGAAAGCTGTAAACGTAAAGCACAATGTGGCTCTTAAATAGCTGACTGGCCTGGATTTGATCCACGGTCCAGTGAAGACAGATCTTCAAACAATCTCTCTCAGTCTCTTCTTCTCACGATCTCTTTCTTTCTTTTTCCTCCTCTCTGCACTTCTCTTCTTCTTTCGCTAATCTCTCACTATCTCTCTCATTCTCTTTCTTCTCTGCTGCACTTCTCTTCCTCTTCTTCTTCTTCTGGATCGTGGCTATCTGTATGGACTTTACCTCTCGCCAACTCGATCACCCTTCTTCTGTGGAAGAAGGCTCATATATATAGCAGCAGCAGCAGCTAGGGCGCGTGTGGCTTCCACAGCTCCCGCCCAAAGAATTCGGACCATGTGGCAGTCTCTCAGCAGACTTCATTCCAGCCTCGGATCACGTGCTGCCAGTCACTGGGGAATATTTCTTCCTCGGACCTGCAAGGAGATGAAAACCATTAAAACTGAGGGCCACAATAACTAAAGCTGCACGAGGTATGTGGTAGCAATTCTAGATGCACTGAGAATGACACGAAGACAAAAATAGAAACCAACATAAAGTGTGGTTTCAACACACGAAAGACACGAGGTCTAGGAAGAACAACACGAAGACATAATACGGAAACGACACGAAGTGAAACAAGAACGACACGAAGTGCAGTAGTGACAGAAACACACACTACACAGAGAACGGCACGAAGTGGCACAGAAAGCAACACGAGGTGCTGCGATGTCCTGCACGTAATAGAACAAAAACGACACGAAGACGATGAAAACGACACGAGGTGAAGTCACAAAGCGACAAAGACACGAGGTGTAGGAAACACGACACGAAGACATGAAACAACACGGAGACGAAATAGTAACCAACACGAGTTGAAAACAACACGAAGACGAAAACTGAAATCGACACGGAGTGTGGTTAAAGCAAGAAAGACACGAAGTCTAAAGCGAAAAACCAACACGAAGATAGAATACAAAGAAACGACTCGAAGTTAGGACAACACTAGGAGAAGACTGCACGAAGTGAAAACAACACGAAGACAGAAGATGCCACGGCTATCACGACACATGATGAAGCAGTGGGACCAGAAAGAAACGACACGAGGAACAACAGTAAGTGACACGAAGTTAAAGAGAAAAATAGCACGAAGACGATGTATGCTACAGTGCAATGTCTAGACTTGAAATCCAATGCAAAAGGCTGTACAAACTTCATGAACAGTGCATGATTGTACTGGACGATGTATACACTTAGCCTATGCAGACCAATGTACAGACTTTGGCGAAGCAAAAGGCTGTATAGACTTGGAGACCCAAAGCCATTGTATAGACTTTGCCTAAGACAATGCATGAACTGACGTTGTATATACTTAGCCAATGCAGACCAGTCCGATGTATAGACTTTAAAGTCTAACACAAATAATATATCAGTCATACACGTGCATTCTCCAGATGATATACCAGTCACAGTCATGTTGCTATCATCAAAGCACAATGTCATCAAAACACAATAACATTGCTATCATCAAAATATAATATCAAATGCACTCAAATGCACTCACTATTTTGCTATCATCAAAACCAAATAGCATTGCTATCATCAAGGCGACATAGCACATGCTTGTGCCTAAGAGGCACAACATTCTCCCCCTTTTTGATGATGGCAACACAATGTGACAGTGAGTGACACACAAGATTAACACAATGTGACAGTGAGTCACACACAAGATTTTCTCCCCCTTTGACATGATCAAAAAGAGAAAAACAGTAAAAACAAGAGTGCAAAGTGCATCATGCATGCAAGTGACTGCTAGAGCATTCTCCCCCTGAAAGTAAGACTCCCCTGAATTATTTCTCCCCCTAAATAAATGCTCCCCCTTTGAGAAGGAATATGAACAGATAAAAAGGTAGAGAAGGTAGGAGGGTCACTTGATAACAGCTGAATCATAGGTCCAGAAAGGAAGCATGATTATAAACAACTGTTAAAGTATAAGAATCAGCAACATACAATTTTGACAAAAATTCAGGTTTAACAGTGATAAACCTGGAGTAAAAGATCTGACCTCTGAAAAAGAGTTATAGATTCCATTTATAGCAATGAATCTAAGGCACATGGTATTAATAGATAAGTCTGAAATAATACCCTTTTGTGTTTAAACATGGAAGTTCAAGAAAGGCAACTTGAATATGTATTGAGAAAAATAATTTTCACTCAATGACTTTTGATTTCAAAGGGTTACAGCAGTTTGATTTTCATTTTTCAGTTTCTGAACCTGAACTAAGTGAATAGACCTATGGCATTTATGCTGTTGACATTAGGTGTACACCTTGATAAGAGGCAGGTACCCCCAGTTACTAGGCATAAACTAGTAGACCTATTTCAGATCAGAACCCACAAAGGATAGTCTTCACTTTTGACATTAAGGGTACACCTTGATCAGAGGCCAGTACCCTCAGTTACTTGGTGAGGACTCCCCCTATAGATTTGACCCTATGAATAGAGATATTCTGAATCACCTCATGACATGTGAAGTCTCCTGCTTCTTTGAGGAGTTCATAGTTTCTCAATGCAATCAGCCATTGCTCTGTCACAATGTTTAGTTCTTTACATTTATGATCTTATTTACTGCTGCCCTTAATTCTTTTAGAGTGATTGTTTGAAAAACATTACACACTCTTGTTCACCTGTTCTAGACATTTCCAGATTAACACATTTAGGCATTAAAAAAAACTTTTTCTATTTTAGCCATGAGACAAAGATTGAGAGCTATAAAAGTTTTCTTTTATCTCAAATTCTGAAGTGCAGACACTTAACTCTCCAATTTATAAAGGTTAAACCTTTAATTCCTTTCAGTTTGTAAGAGAAATCCTTATAAAAGAACAATTGCAATAATCACAGCTCAATGTACTAAACCAGATACAGAACTGTTGCTCAGTGAAAATGATAGGAAAAAGATAGCCATTGGCAATATGGTTCAATAGCATCTGATGACAGTGAATATGAATGAGTTGAAAGGGGACAATGAGAAGTAAATAGGATTCAAGAATTGAACTAAACTCACAACTCCCCTTGACACCATGATGAAAGGATTATGCTATGCACTAGGCTGTTCTATAGACTATGCAATAATGATATATGAAGCAAGTATGCAATTAATTCAAGTTTATGCATCCAAGTCATATGCACATTTTTATCCTTTTTCAGATTTTTCAAAAATATGATGCAGTACACTGTTCTTCATGAGGACTAGACCCTTGGTACTTGGCAGAGAACCTGGTCTCAAGGACCATCTCACACATAGTAGGAACCTCCAGGCAGATTTCCCTGCCTTTTGGTAGCTTACCATTTGATATACCAGGGTTATGCAAGAGATATATGCAGTGCAAGGCAGTTCTACATGCATTGAACAATTTTCTTGATGCAAATGATAAATGCAGACATTAGACACATACATCAACTATATGCATTAAATGAACCATCCAAACTCAGTGCAATAGATGGCAGAAGAGGAATATCAAATTTATTCAGAATTAAATTCAGTAGCTAAGTCTGGAATGCAGACTGATTAGCTAGACAAGAAGATAACATCAGAATTTAAACAACCAATTCAACATGGCTTTCTCAATTCAATTCTGAAGTTAAATCACTTACTTGCTTTACCTGACTGATTTATTTTTACCCTTGGTGTTGCATCAGATTGTTGACAAGGCCTCCAATTTCTTTCAGCTCTTAGAATTTTGGCCCTGCCTCCTGTCCTATGCCTGAAGTAGCTATTTCTGTTTCATCAATTTGTTCCCGGCTACCAGGCATACCTGTAAACACACTTAGGGAGCAGGTTTTGGAACCCAAGACAGTTTGGGCCCCAAGATAGAAATAGACAGCTGAGAGTGAAAACATGACAAAAGCTGTTTAGGGATCCACATTTGTGTGAAAGTGGAAGGTTTGGTGGATTTTACAGCTTGAGAGTTATTTTTGTTATTTTTTTTTCTCAGCACCAACAGGTTTAGTTTTCTTTTTCTGATGCTTTGATGGTTGTTGTGTAGTCATGGCATTCATTTTATTAAAAACGTTTTTGTTTTTCTGCCAGTGCCTTGGCCAAAGAGTGTACGGGAAATTGTGTTCCAAATTGGTCCTAGGCTGACCATAGAACCCTTGATGACTAGGACTCCATGTCCTAAACTGACTGTCCCATCTCCTAGCTGGCTGAGGTCTATATGGCTGATACCAAGTGGGGAAATTCTGATACCCAGACCTCATATATGCAGGGTTCCACCCAAACCTATTAAATGGTTGAGGATGAGTGTTATGATAGACTTGGGCTCTAGGGAAATAGGGATGAGCAAATGGGTTCCTAGCTGCACCTGGTCTCCCTGCCACCTTTGACCCTCTAGGTTTCTGAGCTGAATTATATTGGGTCTTTTTCTGAGCAGTTGATGGTGATGGAGACTTAGCAGCCTTGAGCTGGGGTTTTGTTGTGCTAGCTGGCTGACCCCTAGCCTTGGACTTATCATTGGAAGAAGAGCATGCAGCTCTAGGCTCTACAACTTTCTGCTTTCCCTTGTCCTTAGCACTGGACACTTTTGATTTAACATTATTGAAGACAAATTTTTCATTGACCATTTTTATGAGTGGTCCTCTATTCTTTTCTCCCACACATGAAATGGTTTTCAATTCAAAGCTCTTTTTAGCTGAGGGATTAAAACCGAGACCCTCTTTTCTGAAATTGACTTTTGACCCTAGCAAGGCATTAAGATTTTCTGTTCCTTAGGTCATGCTTTCAATGATTTTCTGTTTGTCAGAATTTTCATTTTCTAAATTTTCAACAGTTTTCTTCATTTCATCATTCACTGACAAAACAGCTTCATATTTTTCAGTTGAAATCTTTACTTGATTTTCAAATTTCTGAATTGACAATTTCAGCTCATCAATGACATTTTTCAGCAACTCATTTTCTTTCCTACAATCAATCACAACATGTTTTAATTCATCAAACTCAGAACATGCATTTTTCAATTTTTCATTCTCTGATTGTAAACATGCAACTTTATCAGTAAGTGTTTTATCATTAACCAGAGAATTCATTTTCTTCTTCAAGTGTCTGTTTTCCTTCTTAATATCATTTGCTTTATCTAACAGATCTCCATAAGCATCTTCCCAATCAGAAATAGTATAATGTTCGAAAGGGGATGATACCTGATCAGACTCATCTTCTTCTTCTCTTCCATTCCTGGCCATCAAGCAGATGTCCTTTTCTGATTTCTCACTATCTGAGGAAGTGCTCAGCGTGCCTTCTTCCTCATCACTCCATGTACTGACCATGGCCTTTCCCTTTGGCGCTTTCTTCCATGGTCTTCCTTTGATTTTCTGTAACTCTGGACAATCAACCTTCATATGTCCAGTCTTCCTGCAATGATAACAAGCATTATCATCAGATTTTTCAGCAGGGTTAAATTTATACCTATTTTGCTTCCTGCTGTGGTATTTTCTGTAGACATTTTTCCCTTTAGTTCTAAGAAATCTTCTGAACTCTCTTGTAATCATAGCTAGTTCATCCTTTTCAAAATCTGATCCAGATTGGCTCCGATCACTGGATGATCCATTGCATCTGGACTGTTTTGAACAGCTATGCTTGGCCTTCAGAGCAATAGGCTTCTTGTATTCGAGCTCTTCAACTTGTAGAAGATTCATCTCGTACGCCATCAAAGAGCCTATCAGCTCATTGGGTTTCATTGTTTGTAGATCTTTTGACTCCTCAATCACAGTTGCTTTGGTATGTCACATCGGAGTCAGTGATCGAAGAATCTTCCTAACAACGTCATGATCGGTATTGCCTTTTCCCAGATTTCTTAGATCGTTTGTTATAATGGTCAGACGAGCATACATTTCGGTCACTGTCTCACCGGGCTTCATCCGAAATGTTTCATACTTTGTCACTAGCATATTAGCCCGTGTCTCTCTCACTTGAGACGTTCCCTCATAAATGACCTCAAGAGTATCCCACATCTCCTTCGCTGTCTTGCAGGATGACACTCTATCAAATTCAGTGGGATGGAGTGCACACTGAATGGCGTTGACGGCGCTCCAATTCAGAGTAGATTTCCTGATTTCTTCTCTGGTCCACAATTCCTCATTCTCATGTAGCTCATAGGGACCTTTGCTTATGATCTTCCAGATCTCGTAGTCTTTGGCTCTGAGGAAGACCTGCATCCGGTTCTTCCAATATGGGTAGTTGGAACCATCAAAGAATGGTGGCTTCGTAGTGGACTGACCCTCTGCTGTTAGCCCTCTAGCATCCATGGCCGATCCTCTTTAGGATGTTAGTCCTGCACAAAGAGTTAAGCTCTGATACCAATTGTTGGGACGCTAAAGGGTGATCTAGAGGGGGGTGAATAGATCAATCACCCGTTAAAAATTACTGTAGCAGAATCAAATGCGGAATGAAAACTTCTACTAAGCAGATAGTGGGCACAATGTGAATGCCACCCAGACAAGATGAAGAACCGTCCTAAGCATACATCTACTGTGCGAAGATAGAAATATAGAAGCTAGGCAGACCACAAAACAATCACACAGTAGACAAAGGTTTTTAGGTGGTTCGGTCCTTCAGACCTACATCCACCCCACACTCAACCCGAGTGTGGCTTACTGTTGACTCACAGCTTGAACCGCTGGGCCTCACAGCTTGCCTACAACCGCTGGGCAACACAGCTTGCCGTCCGAGGAATCCTCCTCGCTCCGCTAAGCAACACAGCTTGCTGTCCAGTGGAATCCTCCACTGCAAACCGCTGGGCAATACAGCTTAGCCATCCAGAGGCAGCACCTCTACAATCTGCTGACTAACAGCTTGAAAGGAAATGTAAAATAGAAAACAAAAGACAAAATAACAGCATCGGAAAGCTGTAAACGTAAAGCACAATGTGGCTCTTAAAGAGCTGACTGGCCTGGATTTGATCCACGGTTCAGTGAAGATAGATCTTCAAACAATCTCTCTCAGTCTCTTCTTCTCATGATCTCTTTCTTTCTTTTTCCTCCTCTCTGCACTTCTCTTCTTCTTTCGCTAATCTCTCACTATCTCTCTCATTCTCTTTCTTCTCTGCTGCACTTCTCTTCCTCTTCTTCTTCTTTTGGATCGTGGCTATCTGTATGGACTTTACCTCTCGCCAACTCGATCACCCTTCTTCTGTGGAAGAAGGCTCATATATATAGCAGCAGCAGCAGCTAGGGCGCGTGCGGCTTCCACAGCTCCCGCCCTAAGAATTCGGACCACGTGGCAGTCTCTCAGCAGACTTCATTCCAGCCTCGAATCACGTGCTGCCAGTCACTGGGGAATATTTCTTCCTCGGACCTGCAAGGAGATGAAAACCATTAAAACTGAGGGCCACAATAACTAAAGCTGCACGAGGTATGTGGTAGCAATTCTAGATGCACTGAGAACGACATGAAGACAAAAACAGAAACCAACACGAAGTGTGGTTTCAACACATGAAAGACACGAGGTCTAGGAAGAACAACACGAAGACATAATACGGAAACGACACGAAGTGAAACAAGAACGACACAAAGTGCAGTAGTGACAGAAACACACACTACACAGAGAACGACACGAAGTGGCACAGAAAGCAACACGAGGTGCTGCGATGTCCTGCACGCAATAGAATAAAAATGACATGAAGACGATGAAAACGACATGAGGTGAAGTCACAAAGCGACAAAGACACGAGGTGTAGGAAACACGACACGAAGACATGAAACAACACGGAGATGAAACAGTAACCGACACGAGTTGAAAACAACACGAAGACGAAAACTGAAATCGACACGGAGTGTGGTCAAAGCGAGAAAGACACGAACGCTAAAGCAAAAAACCAACACGAAGACAGAATACAAAGAAACGACTCGAAGTTAGGACAACACTAGGAGAAGACTGCACGAAGTGAAAACAACACGAAGACAGAAGATGCCACGGCTATCACAACACGTGATGAAGCAGTGGGACCAGAAAGAAACGACACGAGGAACAACAGTAAGTGACACGAAGTTAAAGAGAAAAACAGCACGAAGATGATGTATGCAACAGTGCAATGTCTAGACTTGAAATCCAATGCAAAAGGCTGTACAAACTTCATGAACAGTGCATGATTGTACTGGACGATGTATACACTTAGCCTATGTAGACCAATGTACAGACTTTGGCGAAGCAAAAGGTTGTATAGACTTGGAGACCCAAAGCCATTGTATAGACTTTGCCTAAGACAATGCATGAACTGACGTTGTATATACTTAGCCAATGCAGACCAGTCCGATGTATAGACTTTAAAGTCTAACACAAACAATATATCAGTCATACACGTGCATTCTCCAGATGATATACCAGTCACAGTCATGTTGCTATCATCAAAGCACAATGTCATCAAAACACAATAACATTGCTATCATCAAAATACAATATCAAATGCACTCAAATGCACTCACTGTCTTGCTATCATCAAAACCAAATAGCATTGCTATCATCAAGGCAACATAGCACATGCTTGTGCCTAAGAGGCACAACAAACTTCACCCAATTAGACTTATTTCCATCTTTGGAGTCCTCCTTTCCTTGAATATGACTTGGATAAGCTTGAAAATTGAAAGGAGACTTCGATCGGGAAACTGCAGTTGCCATATCTGGTTGAACTTGAAATAGCGACTTCATGTGGGGCGTTCTTTCTTTAAATGACGCCTTAATCTATGGCGTCCTTTCCTAAAGTAGCGACTGCATCTCGGGCGTCAGTTTCCTTAATTCCTCATTTGCTATATTCTTTATTTTTCATAAAATAGGAATTGACGACCTTCACTTTGGGCGTCCTTTCAATGATTAGTGACCTCATCTCGGGCGCTAATTATTTTCTCTCTTTTTTTTATTCTTTTTTTTTTCACTTTCTTCTTTCAAATGAATTGACGCCCTTGAAGATGTCGTTTCTTGCTGAAGACGCGCTCTTGCATCTGTCGATCTTTAAATAGCGCCTTGATCTAGGTCGCTTTTTCTTGAAAATTAAAATATCAATCAATTTAATTCCAAAATAATTATGTAAATATTTAAATATTTCTCACATGGTCTTTTAAGCTCAAAAAGATGATAAAATGCATGAAGTCTCAAATAATGTGTAGAATGTTATTAATGCTCATGTTGCACAAATATACTCAAATAATGCTCAAAGATGATGGATGTGATGTAAATTAAGATGTAAAATATAACACTTATCAAGGCACAACACGTCTTAGGTGAAGTGACCTAGTTACTCAGTGTGACAACCATATTACCTCTCAAGGAGAACAGAGTTAGCAATGAGGAGTGTCTTTTTATAAGAGGAGACATCTTGATTAGAGGCCAGAATCCCCAGTTACTCAACACAACCATGCCATTGCTCCGTCAGATTTT
The DNA here is from genome assembly GCA_022559845.1 of Amorphophallus konjac. Classification (NCBI taxonomy): domain Eukaryota; kingdom Viridiplantae; phylum Streptophyta; class Magnoliopsida; order Alismatales; family Araceae; genus Amorphophallus; species Amorphophallus konjac. The sequence goes on along the minus strand of CM040126.1, from coordinate 85,908,333 downwards.
CAATCATTTTTATAAGAGAGGTAATTATGGCACTCCATGACATGGGGATACTCTATTTCTTTGATGGACACTCCAGTTTCTCTATGACCAAAATCATTGCTCTTATTTTAAAATTTTTAAATGTTTTCTAAATTTTCAAACAAAGCTCAGTACACAGAATTGTTTAAGAACAATCTTTCTACATGTATCTTAACCAAAGATAGTCATGTCCTTTAAAATTTCAGATTTCAGAAAGTTTTGCATGAAGTTATATGAGATAATTGGTTAAGATTTATTAAGCAAATGATTCAGATACTTTCATGTCTTTTAGATCAAAGCTTAATGAATACATTAGTCTTAAATCAATTTGATATATCAGACATTCTTAAGCCAGTATAATAGAAGATTCTTCTTTTCAGAAAATGTCTGATTTTTTATTAGGGTGCAGTGACTAAAATCTTTCCTCATTCATGATGAATCAACAATGACATTGCAGCACATCAGTGGAGTCAACAAAACATTTTTATTGAGAGAGTAGCAGAAATTAATCATGATGAGACTCGGGGTGAACATTAGAACAGTGCTGTTTAGAAATCAATAGCTGAGTCTGGAGTATAGACAGAACAGCTACACAAGTGGAAACATCAGTGAATTCAAGTGAACCACACAATTGCCAAGAGAATGAATCAGATTGCTAGAGAGTAGGAGTTCAAGAGATGAAGAAGAGATCAAACAAGAATGCTCTCCCTATCTAAATGCAATGGAATATCCTTTTAGGTTTTTTAAATTTTATGTTATGCACTGCTCTATATGAAGTTTTGACCCTTGATACTTGGCGGAGCACTTGGTCTAACAGACCACCTCACACATAGTATGAGCCTTCAGACAGATTTCCCTGCCTTTTGGTAGCTTACCATTTAATATACCATAGTGGTCATGTAAATCAGTGTAATACAACATACAAGAAGTTTGACATATCGTGCATCATGACATTTATATGCAATGCATTCAGAGATAAACTACAATCATTTCCATGAGCATTTCAGATTTTTCAGTTAGATTCAGTTAGACAATGCACAAAAGAATTATCATGATATGCAGTGCATTCAGATCACACAAATTTAGAATACAGAGTTTTCAGAATTTACCTGAATGGGGCTTTATCATCTTGGGTGCCTTGGTTTATTTACCCCTCTTTTTATTCCTCAATCCAAGGCACACCTGCAAATTTTTTTAAGCAGCTTTGGGTCCTGCCTTAGCCCTGACAAGTGTTCTAACCTGTTTCTTAGCTAGATCAACATCAAATTTCATCAGAAAGCAATCATTCATAGAATGTCTAAATTTTCCACAATATCCACATGTACCAACAAATTTTTTGACTTTATTATGATGCACATTAGCAAAAAACATGAGGCCTATGTGCATGAGCATAAGATTGTCTGTTGCTTACATGAACATTTTGTATCTTATGCTTACTCAGCCAACATTCAGAAGATTTGTGACCTTGCTTCCCACAGTTATAGCATAAAAGTCTTGCAAATGGTTTTGCAGGGAATTTGACTACATGGGGGTTAATAGACTTCTTCTGAACATGCCAACAGTCCTTGACTGTATGGCCATGTTTCCCACACTCGAAGCATCTGATATGCTTATTTTTAAAACCATTACCTGCCCACCAACATTCAGAAGTTCGGTGGCCAATTTTTCCACATTCAAAGCATGCAAGATTCTTTTCTTCAAAAACAGTTTTATTCCTACCAAAAATATTTTTATTTACAGGAAATTTGACAAATTCAAAATTAAGTTTATTTCCCTGTTTATGCCAACAGTGGGCTGCAATGTGGCCCAGCTTGCCACAACAATAACATTGAATTTTCTTTTTTTGAAAACCATGATTCTTAACATGGTCTTTCCTAGCATGAGTTTTGTCAAATTTCAGATCATCCTCCTTCATCACAAAGCACTCAGTCATCTCATGACCAAATTTCCCACAATAATAACATGACCCCTTTTTAATATGAGTTTGTGGGAGATCATGTGACTTGTGTGCAGCAATTTTTGTAACAACAGGAGTGTCTTTATCCTTTTTCTGTAGATTGTCATTCTTTTTCAATTTTTGAGTTTGTTCTACAGTCTTGGGACTAACAGTGGATTTTTGGTTTTTCTTAGCACTGAATTTGAAGATAGGTGCACTAGATGCACTAGTTGGCTCAGTGCTGTACACAAATGAAGTGTGAAGCTTACTATCAATGCCCTTTTTATTTGCTGGGTTAAAACCCAAACCCTCACGTTGGAAATTAATTTTACAACCAAGGAGCTTGTCCAAATTTTCCTTTCCACTCACAAATCTTTCAAGAGATTTGTTCAAGCCAGTGATTTCAGATTCAAGTTTTGAAACCTTAAGTTCTAGGCCTACAATTTCAGTTTCATAAGAAATGACCTGATTATGCAATGCATCATTCAGATTTTTCAATGTTTCATTTTCCTGTTCGAGTTTAGCAAGATTTTCAGATTGATTTTCATCAACAACACATTTTCCTTTTTCTAGAGTAAGCAGTCTCTCTGACATAGCAGTGTTTAACTGCTTCAACTCTTCATTCCCTTTTTGTATCAGTTTCAATTTTTCATTTTCAGATTTCAGATTTTTTATTTGTTCAACAGAATTTTCGTCATTAGCAATGGAACTTAGCTGTTCTATTTGAACTTCTTCTCTCTGTTCATTTGTCAAACTTTCATTGAGCAATTCATTATTTTCATTTCTTAATGAGGCAACAAGATCCTTGTACCATTCAAGATCAAATTGAAGACTCTCATTAACTTCTTTCAGACATGAGCAATCCTTGCAAACAAATTCACATGTAGTTTCAGCATTGACTTTTAAGCTCTTTTTCTTAAGACATTCATTTTCAGATTTTAAGACATCCAATTCAGAGCTAACACACTCTAAATCTTTTATGAGTTTTTCATACTGAACTACATCATTGTTATGAGCCTGATCATCATCAATCAAGCTAAGTCTTTCTTTTAGTTCAGCAATTTCACAAGCAAGCTCTTGATTTTCCTTTTCATGTAAACCAATTTGTTTCATAAGCATTCCCTTTTCAGATTTCAAATGATCTAGATCTGAAGTAACAGAGTCAAACTCTTTTAGTTGTCTTCTGAATATCTCATTTTCTGTCTTCAGAATTACCATATCCTCACCTCTAGAATTAGCATTCACATAATCATTCAACTTCTTTTTTAGAGATTTATTTCGTTTTCTCAACTTTTCGTAAGCATCAAGCAAATCATTGCATGCTACAATCCAATCATCCATATCATAATTATCGAATTCAGAAGATACCTCATCTTCATCATTTTCTTCATTTTCTTCTTGCTGTCCATCAACGTCCACCATCATACATGTGTTGTGATTCCTGGTAAGCTTCAATTTCTCTAGAATCTCCTTGGCGGACCTGCAAGAAGAAACACATGAGATTAGAGCTCTGTCAAGTGATGCTTTCATTAAGTCTAATGCTCTAGAGTTGACAGAATCCTTCAATCTATCCCTATCAATCCATTTAGATATATCCCTTGATAATTTATGAGGACCGTGGACAATGACTTTCCAAAGTTTAGGATCAGTCAATCTAACATACTGATGTAAGTTCTTCAACCATAGATCAAGATCATTACCTTTGAAGATTGGCGGATGAGCCATTACAACAGATAGAAAGTAACGGCACACAAGACAAACGACAAGAATGCACAGCAAATAGATGAGCAAAGCTAGGCACTAAGACAGTGAAGCAAAACACCGAGCACCAAAAACCCACTCTGAAATGTACCACAGAAGATACAGGATCTGGTGCGGATTGTTAGATCCTATGCACAGCAACCCGCTCTGATACCAATTGTTGAGACAGGTGCGATAGATTCAGAGGGGGGGGGGTGAATGAATCTCCCCTTAAAAATATAGCCTAATAAAAACTAATGCTCAGATATGCGGACTTAAAGAATAGTTGCAGATATATTCTGAAGATACTTAGAAAGATCTCGCAAAGCAACACAAAGAATAAGCTCTCACTCGATCCTAAGCAAACATCTAATGTGCGAAGCAATAAGATGAACACATAAGAAAATCAAACCACAAGGGACACAAGATTTTTAGGTGGTTCGGTCCACAGACCTACGTCCACCCCTCACTCCAAACCGGAGTGAGGCTTCCACTAGCAACGCTAGAACAGCAGACTCAGTCTGCAACAAATGCTGCCACACAGCTTGACCAGGGGAACAACCTCCCCTCTTCCTCCCAACCAGAGGGAACCACTAGTGACACCCAGCCACTAGCAAACCAGAGACCGAAGTCTCTCTTCCTCCAGACCAGGAGGGAACACCTGGACTTGCAACCCACAAGATCAGAACCGGAGACAAATCTCCCTTCCTCCAAACCAGGAGGGAACCCACAGGTGACTCCCAGTCACCTGCAAACCAGAGGTCTCGGACCTCTCTTCCTCCACAAAGGAGGGAACCACTGATGACACAAGGTCACCAGCAAATCGGAGAAACAAATCTCCCTTCTCCTGAAACCACAGGAGGAACCCGATCCCCAACAGGGCAATCGGAAGAACAAGGTAAAGGAAAACAATAAAAGATAAAAATCACAGCGATAGAAAGTTGGAGAAATGAAAAGCACAAAGTAGCTCTCACAGGAGCAAAATAGATTGGATCTGATCCAAATTCCAGTGAAGACAATGAAGCTCTCTTCTTCTTCACGACCTCTCTATCTCTCAATCTTTTTCTTCTTCTCAACTCATGCTCTCTCTTTTTCTCTTTTTCTTCTGCTACTTCTCTGCCCTTTCTGCTTCAGCTCTTCTTCTTTCGATCACTCTCTTTCTTCTGTCTGTCATCCACTTCTTGATCAGTCTTCTCCAGATGGAGGAGGCTTCGTATTTATAGCAGCAGCAATTAGGGCGTTGTCCTCGGATCACGTGCCAGGTGCCAACCTCGGATCACGTTCCCTTCATAGGCTTCACGAACAGTACCAGTCACATAGTCATAAGAAAATAATCAGAAGGATGTACAGACTTGCTGGGTAACTGAAGACCACCGTGTACAGACTTAGTGTGAAGGATAGAATATATAGACTTAGAAATAAGGAGTGTACAGACTTTAGTTTGAAGAACGTTCAGCCTTTGAGTGCTGAAGAGTGTACAGACTTGCTGAAGAGTGTTCAGCCTTTGAGTGCTGAAGTGTGTACAGACTTGTTTGATCGTGCATGCTACAATGTGTAGACTTTGTGTTTGTGTAGAAGACAATGTATAAACTTATGAACTGATGCAGACACAAGCTGTATAGACTTTGAGAGCGTGCAGACAGTGTGCAAACTTGCTATAATGACCGATGCCCAACTGCATGGTGTATGGACTTAGAGTGCATGAGACAGCTGTGTCTAGACTTCAAGGCAAAGGCTGGAGTGTGACGGATGTATAGACTTTAGAAGACGGAGCATGCTCATGCCAACGATGTACATAGTTTGCCAATGTGAGACAGTGTACAGACTTAGATGCCCAAATGCAATGTATGGACTCGTGTGTGCAGGGTAGACAATGTATGGACTTGCAGCGCGTGCAGGACATGCTGTGTATAGACTTGGAAAGCTTGCAGGGCTTCAGGGCAATGGCTGTATAGACTTGTGCAGCTAGCCATTGTATAGACTTGGCATTATGAGGCATGCATGCTGTATAGACTTGCTGGTGTGAACGATGTATAGACTTTATGTGAAAGCCCAATGTACAGACTTTACTTCGTGCAAGCTACAGTGCTAATGTATGGACTTGGTGTTCTGCATGCTACAGTGCTAATGTATGGACTTGGTGGTCTGCATGCTACAGTGCTAATGTATGGACTTAGTGCAATGCAAAGGCTGTATAGACTTAGCGTGCTTCAAAGCAACTATGTGCAGACCTGGCAATGTATAGACTTGCACAGTTCTAGCCAAGGGATGCATAGACTTTAAGTGATAGCCCAATGTACAGACTTGCTGAACTGAACGTAGGAAAAGATAAGGAGTGTATAGACTTGCTCAGTTCAGAACGTAGGTGAAGATGCAATGTATAGACTTTAAGTCCAATGCAAAAGGCTGTACAGACTTTGAGACTTAATGCAAGGTGGCGAATGTATAGACTTGCCAATGTATAGACTTGAGCTAAGCAAGCTACAGGGCCGATGTATAGACTTGAGCTAAGCAAGCTACAGGGCCGATGTATAGACTTGAGCTAAGCAATGCATGAACAATGTGGCGATGTACAGACTTGGCCAATGCTGTGAACAATGTATAGACTTTGAGTGACCTTATGCAAAGGCAATGTACAGACTTGACCAATGCTGTGCCATGCGATGTATAGACTTCCCAGCAGTAAGGCTTTGCTATGAATGTGCAGACTTGATGAAATGAGCCATGTACAGACTTGAACTCTTGCAATTGAAGGCTGTACAGACTTGGTCGTGTATGCGAGATAAGGCAGACGCTGTACAGACTTGGTTATGCATGGCGAGACAAGGCAGACGCTATACAGACTTGGTCGAGACGATGCATAAGACGCTGCCAGACGCTGTAGACACTTGAAGCAATGCATGCAGGAGACGATGTACAGACTTGGTCTTGCGACCAGGGGCTGTACAGACATGATGTATAAGATGCATGAAATGCATTGGCTATACAGACTTGATCGATTAGCAGCAGATGAGTGTATAGACTTCATCTATCAAGCTTCAGGTAGGCTATCTAAGGATGTATAGACTGTGCAGAGAGAGTGATACACTGGCTGTGCAGACAACACCCGTTGTACATACTTAACCTGACTGTGCAGAAAACACCCGTTGTACAGACTTAACCTGAGTAGATATGAAATGCATGAGTCTAAGTCTAGACATTCATAGAAACAAGGTAATGAAATACAGACATTCATTAACTTATGGCAGTTATGAAATGCACTAATGCACACAGCCTGTTCGATGTAATGATACTCAAATACGATGTTCATTGAAACATTCACATATGCAACCCAAACAGATTCATCTGCAGACATAACAGATGATGACTTATAGTGTTTGCTATCATCAAAATCACAGGGACACAACAAAATAATTAACCAAGCCTATTTACACATAATCTAAAAGGTTTAAGGACCAAGCCCATTAAGTTTGGCCCATGTTCTAGAAGGTTATTTAGCTTATTTACAGATTTTAAGGATAAAGACTAATTATCTAAGATAATTATATGAATAAATGAATAAATGAGTTTTATTAATTTAGAACTCTGCATACGTTGACTGTAACGGTCTATCGCGAGACCGTCACATTCACCTAACGCGCCTGCGTTCGACCGTTACACTCTGCAGATTCCGTAAGAGGAAGAAGTTATAAAAGATGGAAACTTGATGATCTTATCCACTATGGATCACCTTGGGAAGAGTTACAACATTACTAAGGACTCTTAGAGATCATGTTTTAGCAGATTAAGGACTCTAGAATCGATCCAATCTTCAAACCCTAGCCAAAAACCCTATAAATAGGACCTAGTTCTGAACTGTGCGACCCTTACTTTTGCTCGCGTGGAATCAAGGTAAGGAGTCATAATCTCGGGTAAGTTCTTTAGAAGTATTAGTTTATAAAACTTTAGACTAACTCATCTCCAAATTTCACATCTTTAGGTCAAGAGGTCATGGAGTTAGAGCCCAAGGAAGTTGCTGAATTATCACAGGAAGTACAAGGATCAAAGAGTAGCACCTAGCACCAAATTCGAAGGTTAAAGGTCTTAGAAGAGGTAGGTCATCTCATGAACGGTAAAAACATCTTGATAGGACTAAAAGCCCTCTGATTTGACTGAATTTCATGCATCATAGATCATCAATTTCATGTTTTCATAGTTCCATGCATGTTATACATCTCTTAGCCTTAAATAGAAATAAAAGAAGGTATCTTGTCTATTCACTGGAACCCATGCATATAGATAGTCTATACTTCGTTATCATGCCTAAAATAGACATGGTATTTGATTTAGACATGATGTGATGTGATCTCTTAGGTTTCATATCATTTTCTGTCAGCAGATACTGTAACGCACCATAGTAGGATCGTCACACTCAAGTAACGGCCATACGATGGACCGTCACAGTCCCTGGTTGCCTATTAATTTCTCTGTTGACTCTGACGCATCTATGCAGGAGCGTTACATTCTGTAACGGTTGCTCGATAGACCGTCACACCCCCTGTGACGCGCCTTGGCTAGACCGTCAGGTGCCTGTGTGCTGTCAACTCAAGACAGATTGGAAACTTGCCAGATTTACTTATTATTATGCCAAGTTACCTAAGTGTTAACCTGATTATGTGACTTTGAGATTATTTAAATCATTCATGATAGGTATTGCATGTTTTGGTATCTCACTATTACTTTAAGTTATGTTAATTTCATGAGCCCAAAACTCTATAGTTTTGTAATTAGAAACATGATTTTTAATGATGTATTGATAGAGTTTTTATCATGATTTCACATCGATATAAATATATATTATTTCTCTATCAATAGAGTCATTTCTATAAGTACATGGCACATACTCCGGTATGTTGACCATTAGTTCATATTTTTCACTCTAGGAACACATTCTTGGACATGAGGATCTCTCTATTGGATATTCCTTCCAATGGACTAGGAAATCTTGTTTCAAGGCCTCCGTAATTCTCTGCGAGCCTGGGATTCCCACTAGGACGCCGAGTTGGTTGTACCATTAAAGCCCATTAACTAGAACACAATATCGTTGTTTTCTAGATCTAGTAATGTAACGGCCTTACATTGGACCGTCAGGATCACGTAACGGCCCATTGCATGACCGTCACATTTCTCTGAGTCTATTTTAATAGTTCTGGACTCTGATCATTGTAACGGCCCTCTACTGGAGCGTCACATGATGTAACGGCCCAGAGAACGACCGTCACATTGCTTAAGTACTTAACCCAAGGTTTGACCCAAGGGTTGATATTCCAAAGGTTCTAGATGAACTAATGATAGTCTAGAACTTATAACATTAATCAAGAAACTTAATATAAGGATTGGAAAGAGAAAAGAATGTACCGTTATGCTGTCAATTTATTTTATGAGCATAACCTTGTTTAATGTCATTCTTGAATTCCTCATATTCAAATTGAAGCGTTCATACATTGATTTTCATTATTTGATATTGCTATATTCTTGGCCATACTTTATTATCATGCATGGTAAGAGCTTGATTTATACTTGAAGATGCGATCGAGCACTGATTGTGTTCAAGGGCTCTATACTAGTCCCCTTGGCTGATTGTCGGAAAGATACTATTTTATAAACCATGGGGTATGATGCTACTGACATCGCATTGCGCTGGGAGTACTTTCTTTATAAATAAGTGAATTATCCACGGCTCGTGAAGTGAACAATCACAACGCGATGCAGCATGATCAAGTTTTTGTACATGACTTTCTTGCTCGATATTCCACAGAAATTCATGAAGCACTTGCTCATAAGCATAAGATGCTGGAGTGTTGATTATGTGGCTTGATAGTGCATTCTCGTTACATTCTTGTTCATGAAAAGGTCAATATCATGTTCCTGTTATATTCTTGATAAGTTCATACTTGCTCACTCTATCTTACATGATTATCTCGTTACTATGGTTTAATCGCGTGATCATCGCATTGCATGATTTTGCCTTATTTCTTTAGAGCAAAAATATTAATCACTTTAATAGTGCTTTCATGTTGATGCGAAGATACCTACTGGGCAAGTGTGCTCATTACCTATTTTCTAACATTTTTCAGGAGATGGAAGTAGTTCATATTCGGATTCGGGCTATACTAGTGGCGGGTCCGGAAGTGAGTGAAAGTCTTGTAAAGCTACGAGCGAAGACTTAGGAAGTCTATAATGTTTAGATTGAGTCAATGTAATTTTCTTATTTCTTGAGTCTAGTAGAATGAAAGGTGATTATTGTAAAGGAATATTTTGATCATTTATGAAATAAAGTTGGAGTTTGATTAAATTCTGTGCAATTGCATTTATGTGTGTGATTGTCTCGCGCTCTGGTCGTTCTTGCTTGCAAGAGGCTTACCATGCCGGCTGTTCACGTTTCTCGAGCGAGTCTTCCGCTGTAATAAAGGCTCTCGACGTGACAGATGTTGATCGCGTGTCTCATCACACCTTGGCATCTACTTTTCAGTTCACTCTATTCGCATGTAAAGTAAACGCCAAGGCGGGGCCGCTGTAGAGACGCTAAAATTTACATTACTGTGAGTACATCTTATATTACCTCATAATGCCCCAATTTGACCCTCAAATTGACTTTGTTTGAGTGGTTTTTCCCACTTTTCTTAGATTTTTATTTTTTTTCTACTTTTTTATTTTTTCCTATTGTTTTTGATTTTTTGGTTATTTTTCTCCATTTTTATAAATTTTTATAGAATTAATGGCATGGGGAGGGGCGTCATTTGATTTTTTTAATAAAAAAATTAAAAAAGGAAATGATGCCCTCGTAAGAGGGTGTCCATTCAATTTGACAATTTTTTATATTATATTTCAGGGCTTCTTTCAGGGGTGTTTTGGTGGTCATTTGAGTGTCAGAAAAATACGAAAAAATAGGAATCGGAGTAAGCACGGTTAGAAGTCCATCCACCGAAAAAATAAAAAAAATAATAATAAGAAATGAGAAATGGCCCTTTTTTGCAGAATCTAAAATAGCACCCCTCACGGGGGTGCCCTTTCAAATGATGCCCGAACGAGGGGTGCTATTTCATTTTGGCATTTTTTTGATTCCGCGACACTTCGGAAAGTCGTTATTTCAAATAACGACCGTCTGAGTAGTCGTCATTTCCTCCAAATTTCCGAACCGTGCCGGAACCCCGTTCTTTCTCCGTTTTGAGCCCTTTTCCACTTCGGAAAGGACTCTAATGGCTTTCCATGACTGGGAGGATTCCTTCCAATGCTTGTTTCCTATTAAATCTGGGCTATCCTAATTGTTCTTGGACTCAACCACAGCATCTCTTCCCTATAAATAGAGTCCCTATGGCTCTTGCTCGAGAGGCAGATTTTTAATTTTTAAAGGGGGAGGTGCTGCCGTTTTCTTGGCTAGAGGAGGGAGTACTCTCTGCATGCCAAGCTTCATCCTTTTGAAGAAGAGTTCCTCCCCATCGCGCATCAAAGCCACAAGAGAAACCTCCCCAAGCTCCTCTATTTCCTCCTCTATTTTTTTTGTTTATTTTATTGCATTAACGCATAGATGCATTACATTACATGTTCATCACTTCCTCAACCACGTTGAGCCTCCATAGTGCAACACTTGCACATTTTATCTTCTTTTTTTTTACATATTCATATCATCACCCTATCTCCTTACCCATTGCATTGGGGTTTAAAAGGGGCAACACCCAAAAGGTGTGTTCATATCTGAAGAGGGGGCGATCTAGCACTGCTCCTGAGCGGGGAAGGGGACGACCACGTACCCTTGAAATATGAACTGCAAGAAGGGAAAAAAGTCAGAGGTGCCCAGGGATAGATCCCCGGGGTGTTGAACATGTGTGCACCATGATTACTTTTATGGTTTTGATGATGTCTGCCTCTGTAGTCATTATACCTGCATTTGATAATGTTAATATTCATATTTCAGGTCATTATACTTCTAGTGCAAAAGATCAACTGGATACGGATACACAGATATCAAGGCATATGAATAATATTGAATGCATGAAATCTAGCATGTTTCAAGCACAGAAATCAAGCTGAATAGCATCACACATAAGGTCATTGCATATTCCTCGTATGGTCAGTGCATATCTTACCTTATGGATGGTTCAAGGTCAGTGCAACTTCTGGATAGCAAGCCACAAGATAATCCAAGGAATGGAGTGGAGTTGGCAAAAGTGAAAGCTTAATGATTGCGCCCTCGCACGTGGATCGACCTGCGCGGTCAGGTCGCGGTCAGTTCGCAAAAGTGAAAGCTTAATGATTGAGCCCCCAGAACAACATTTTGATTATAGGAGCGATATAATCAACAGAAATCTTCAAGACAGTCAAGGTTGATGCCACAGACATGAACGGGTTGCTAAAGGACTTAAGCGACTGAGCTAAGAAGGTTAACGGATCGACCCAGGAAAACCAGGGGTCTGCCCAGCTAGCGGTCGACCGCCAGCCCATGGGCGGTCGACCACCCCAGCCAGCAGCCCACCGTCTGCAGTTCTTTTAGTGGTGGTCGACTGCCAGCCCAGTAGCGGTCGATTGGAAATTCCAGGGATCATCCGTCTACAACGTTTCTTAGTAGCGGTCGACCGCCAGCTTCCACAGGTCGACCGCCAGCCCCGAGCCTTCAATGTTGACTTTATTTTCCACTTCGAGAAAGGCCATTCCCCATGGATTTCTTTAATCCAAAAGTCACCTAATCACCCACAAAATGTGGATCTGGTCTGGGATGTGTTTATTGACCATCCAAAGAGATATAAAACCAACACAAGAGGGTTAGAAACCCTAAGTTGATCATTTGGACCAAAGAGAGATGAAGAGAGGCTAGAGGAGCTCCAAGAAAGAAGAGGTACTATAGCCGTGAACAGTACTCTGTGCAGAAGTTATACATCCAATCTAAGGGATTCAAGCCTACATCTGAAGCCCTCAATCTCCAAGGAAGAAGAGAAGCAAGCAAGCTCACGAAGGTGATCAAAAGGATGATCAAAGCTACATCCAAACCTCTTCATCAACTCAAGGGAAGATCAAAGCTACATCCAACATTCTTCTTCATCAACTCAAGGAGATTCAAAGGAAAGATCAAGCTACATCCTATATCTTCTCCATCAACTCAAAGGGATCAAAGGAAGATCAAAGCAACAGATTCAAGATCCAACAATCTCAAACAAGATCTACTTCATTCTAGCATATCTCCATATCTTGTTTGAGCATTTTCATCTTGTTCCATTTTCATTCCTATCAATCTATTGAAACTGAAGATCGTCCCTACCGGTGGTTAGTAGGAAGGCAATCGGAGGTTCTCCGATCTGCGGTATAGCTGTCCCTGCCAGCTTTGTGTGTAGGAAGATAGAAAGAGGGTTTTCTCTGTTCTATGGTTTGGGGCGTGTCCCCGGTCAAGCTGTGAGTCAGCAGGAAAGCCTCACCGGATTTCGGTGAGGGGTGGACGTAGGTTGAGGGGTTGCAACCAAACCACCTTAAAAATTCATATGTTGTGGGTTGTTCATCGTGTGCAATTGCTCTATATCTTCTACCCCCATTCACAGGTTCATGTGCTTCCATACTTGGTTATCTTGTTTACACACTCAAGCACTCGGATTTGCACTTTCGGTTTTATCTGTGGTTTAATTGAGCTTAGCACTTTGACTACATCCATTGGGCGGCATGTTGCACCCTTGCACACAGGCGCCAAGGTGAAACTATAGCTAAGTGTTTCCCTTGCTTAGACTCGCATGCACCTTGGTTCATCACCACTACATTCACACACATATGCACTTTGAGTGATCAACATAGCACACACACACGCACAGTTGTTGCAATCTATTTCATGCTCTAGTGTTATGCTTTATGATCCCTGCACTACAAGGCTTGTATCTCTCAAAGATCACAAATGTGCTTAAAGAAGAGTTGATGCTTCATCACCTGTAATCCAAGTCTTTTCATTTGAGCCACTCTACTTAATTCCGCTATGCATTGTGCCTAAGTGATTCATTCACTTTATACGAGTGGTTCATGCTTTTGATAGCTAAGAGTTTTTAAATAGGCCAAAGCTTTTGATAGGATCTATTCAACCCCCCTTCTAGATCCGACTACACCTCGCGGGACCCAACACGGGGAAGACCCTCCGATGCTTAAGTCAGCACAGGTAGTAGAGCACAGGTGCGAAGATGAGAGTTGGGAGGAAAGTGGGAGCGCAAGATCCCTCTCCACCAAAAGGATAAGTGGTTCCTGCTCAGGGTTATTGGATCTTGCCTGGCTTAGGCTTACTTTGTCATAGTGAAGCATGTCCTGTTTAAATAGTGGCATGTTGTGCGAATTGATCCCCGTAAGCAGAGGGGTTCCAGGGGGGTTACATCCTTCATGCAGGCTCCTTACGGCGCGCGGACTCTTGGTTTCCCTTGTCCCATTGAGCATCCTATCATTAAGGGATTCGCAATGGCCGAATCAATAAGCTTCCATCAGCGAGCCCGAGCGAACGGCACTTGTTCAGGAGTGGTCTCCCGAGCGATAAGTGCTAGGTCGGGGCAAAGAATAGGGGGCTCCAGGGGAGCTTTCCCGATCGACTGATGCTCGGACTTCCCAACCCGAAGGCTGCCTGGGAAGCGCTTGTCCCGAGTGAGTTTTTGGGCTTTATAATAAGTGGGCCCGGGGGCTGCCACTTTGAGGAGTTGGGCCTCGTTTGGTCAGGGAAGGACCTTGTTTGGCCTCTCCAAACGGGCGGTGAGATTTCCCCTCTCCACTTGTCCCCCTCCTACTCCCGAGCCAAGGTTTGGCTCGGACGAGTAGCATTTGGGCTGGACTATTTGTGGCACTGGTTGGGTAACGATATCTCTCTGGTAGGGGCCACATGATGCGGCTCACCTTGAAAATACACCCATTATGATGAGTAAGAGAAGGCCCCTCCTCGGGAGATGGGACCCCGGGCCGCCTCACATCAGGGTTTGTAGGCATTACGCATTTTTACGTCCTTTTATCTCCGAGGTTTTTAGGGTTTTGCCTCTCTTTGTAGTTATATTTGAGGGGGGCTCCCGTGCTGTGAGAGTAGTTTCGGAAGGGCGGAGAATCGTCGCGGCCATTAGAGCTAGAAGAGCTTCCTGAGGTGGTGATTCGCAAGCTCATGGCGGACCATCATTCTGAGGCTGAGGGGTGGTAGAGAGAACGGACCCCCAGGGTTTTCTTGACGCCGTTGGAACTGCTTTGCAGCGAGCTGGGGGAGGCGGAGGTGAAGCGGCTGTTGAATCGCTACGGGCTGCCTTGGCGATTCTAGTTCCTGGTGCTTGAGCCTCATGAGTCTAGCCTGTCCACACGCTCTGGCCTCTTTTGTTCCTTCCACCTTGCCAGGAAATGCGGCTTTCGCCTATCCCTTCATCCCTTTGTTGCCGAGTTGCTTCGGTTCTACCGGCTGGCTCCTGTCCAGCTGGTCTCCAACTCTTATACCTTCATCTTCTCCTTCATTTTCCTTTGCGGCCAGTGCGGGGTGCGTGCCTCGCTGGATCTTTTCCATTATTTCTTCGAGTTGAAGGATAATCTCCATGCGGTGAAGGGCTTCTTCTTCATTCAGGCAAAGCAAGGAAGGAGTTGTGTGTCCCTCTCTGGTAAGGATTCTTCTCATAAAGGGTGGAAGACCCAATATTTCTAGGTGGGCCCGTCGACAGTTGGTGTAGTCTGGAATTTCCCGACGGTGCCCAATTTTAACCTGAACATTCCTCCGAAGCAGACCGTGTTCTCTCCGGAGGTGGAAGAGGAGGCTGGTATCCTTCAGCAGAATCGCTGGGAGACTGCTGATTTGGTGACTTATTCCAACATTGAGGGCTACCTTTCTCGTTAGCTGTCACCGACAGGTGAGAAGTTCGAGAACTTGGTTGATGTGACACCACTCCTTTGACCTAGATTTGCAAGCAACCGGACCGAACAGTGATCTCTCACAAGCGGTTCACCCGTGTCGTGCACACCCGGTTCCGTAGGTGGACCAGGGATGGTGGTGAGGGTCCGAGGTTTGACCTCGAGGTTTCAAGGATATGGCCAGCTAGGGATGGACCCCAATGGGCCAAGGATGCCCAATTTCAAGGGCGGCCGGCATGCCGAGGGCGTGGGATGTAATGACACTCTCCCAACTCACCCGCGGTGGCACTCGATTAGACAGAATGTTGGGACGAGCACTCTCTCACTACCGATGGTGCAACTAGAGATAATACTAAGCTAATCAATAGTGAAACCAGCAGAGGATGGGGGCTCAAAGCTCACCTGATCAGTGTGAAGACACCGATCCCGGTCGGAGACGAGGGCGAGCGGGGAAGCGTGGGCTACCCGCACGCCGCGCCGATGACACTTCAGCCGAAGACCTTCTAGTACAAAACTATGCCCCACGCAGGAGGGTGGATCTCGGGGTAGGGGAATGGGCTTACACCAAACACTACCTCCACACAGGGAGGGGCGCCAAGCTGGCCAGGCGGGGAGGAAGGTTAACTAAGCTAGCGCCGAACGATCTGCCCGTTCTGGAGTAACCGGACAGGAAGTCGATGTTGATGACGCCACACACTCCACCGAACTCAGAATTTGATGAAACTGGTGCTGAAACGTCTCTGACAGACCAAAAAATGCCTGTGAATTTTTGTGGGTGGTCCCAACATCGTCACCGGCTGGGGCGAGCTATGGAACAGGATCCCGACGCTCTGGTTCGGACTGGTCCCAGGGTGCAGCAGCAGGTGGAAGTAGTCACCACGCCCGCTCCCGATGTCGAAACTCAGCGGGACAAAGATGACTATGACCGTGGACAAGTCTTCTTCGAGCATCAGCCAGGGGGGACACCAGACAATGTCGGGGCAGAGAGGGGGAGCCCGTTGAGTGACAAGGGGTCTGGACAGGTCTTGAGTGGCCTGTTCAGCGCACCTGGGGGAGAAAATTCGGAACGGGCAGTCCCGGACTCCGAACGAGGTCCTGCTTGCTATGTTGGACAGAGGACTGGTGGATATTCGACCTGGACAAGCGGCGCGCCTTGGAACGGAAGGATGAGACCGTGGA
Source organism: Amorphophallus konjac (assembly GCA_022559845.1). Taxonomy (NCBI): domain Eukaryota; kingdom Viridiplantae; phylum Streptophyta; class Magnoliopsida; order Alismatales; family Araceae; genus Amorphophallus; species Amorphophallus konjac. The sequence goes on along the minus strand of CM040126.1, from coordinate 85,891,598 downwards.
AGCTTATGCACTGCAGCTCTGGTCTTGGTTCAGGTCCCGGTTGCACAGTCGGATGAGAATGAACCCTCCGGACAGCAGGAATGTCGGATGCTGGCGAGACCACCTCGGATGCGAAGCTATCTTGACGACCTTTCCGTTGATGTATGGTACGCCACCAGACGACGCCGAATGATCTCGGGGCAGGTTTGGAAAGTCGGGCTCCAACTGCTGCCTGCGAACTGAGATGGATAGGGTGATGGAAGGTGATGGGAGACAGAGTAGATGGGGTGGATGGGTGTGGGGTGACACCTGACTATGTGGGGGTCTGTTAGGGGGTGATACAAGTTGTGGGAGGGGTAGAAAGGGGGCTGGGAGGTGGTCTAGCAAGTGGAGGAAGGGGGAGCTGCGAATTTACGTTGGGAAGGAGAGAGGGGGGAGAGAACTCTCCTTTGGTTTGAATGTGGGGTTAATGGAGGGGTTAATGGGGGCCTAGGGAATGGGAAGGGTTGTCTTGGGGAGGGGAAGGGGTGCTTGGGAGAAGGGATTCTCCCTTGGGAAAATTAAAGGTTGTATGGGGAAGGGGAAAGGTTGCTTGGGAGGAGGGAGAGGTGCCTAGGAGAAGGGGATTCCACCTAGGGGTTGGAGGGAAATTAAATGGGAGGTATGGGGAAGGGGGAGGGGTCTTAATGAGAGGTGAATGGGGAGGAGAGATTCAAAATTGGGGAGAGAGAATGGGGTTCGCCCCCTTTAGAGAGAGAGAGAGAAATAGAGAGAGAGCTAGAGAGAGGGAGAGAGGGGAAACTCATAAATTTTATGGAAACTCAACTCAATATCATTCATTCATTAGCTTCAAATGGTGGGATTGGGGTCCTATTTATAGGAATCCCATAATTTAACATAAGACCCTGAGTTTTAGACTAGTGACAGTAAACTAAGGGAGAAGGGGGTGCCCATGGGCCTAGCCCACTTAATTGGGCCTAACTGACTCATTAACCACTATAATGCCAATTAACCTAGGTAGATGACACCTTAACCTAGTGACTTGACTCAAATAAAAGGAAAATTACATAATAAGAAAATGAAAAATGCATCATATGACTCGGAATAAAGTGGCGAACAAGATGTAGCACTGCTGGTGAGCATCAGGATCCTCGAACAAATGAGATCACCGGTGATGTCCCCATCATTGGTCTTTCTCCTTGTGGAGTAAGAATCTTTCTTCTCTCAGTCTGCTTTCTGTGGTTCAGACACGAGGCGAGACGTCGAGGAGGAGGCACCTCCGTCCGAGTTGGAGATCATCGACCTGGACGAGACACCGGCTCCGGATTACCTTCAAGCTTCAGAGGCTTCGTCCCGCGCCCAGGATAAGGGAAAGTGGGCGGTCCAGGACAACGCCTCCGAGTGTCGGGGGGTCAAGCACACGGATCCCATGGCCAAGCTACTGTGGTCTTCGATCCAGGCTCAGTCTGAAGCGGGCGAGGAAGGAGGAGGTTGTCCGTCCGTCAGGAGAAGATCCCTTGCCGGCTCTCCCCTCTACTGAGCAAGAGGGGGCCAATGAAGAAGGGATCGCCGCCGAGGCTGAGGTGCCGGACGTAGCAGAGGGGCCGCCAGACGAGGGGGTCCGCCCCCAGCAGGTCGAGGCTGGAGGGTCGCAGGAGGAGGCGACTCGATCACAACCGACCGAAATTGGGGAGGTACATGGTGGGGTTGCTCACTCCGAGCCGACCGGTGGGGCCCCCGAGATAGGGTTCCCCGGGGGAGGTGCCCCAGTCCCGGCCGCTCCAGTGAGAGTATCACCTCCCTCTACCAACACCTTCAGCGTCCGGGCTCCTCTATATCGGACGTGCCATTCTTTAGCTTCGCGGGACTTGCGGGAAAAATTCCGGAAGGGTCCCCCCTCCACGCTTTTGGAGTAGATTATGGAGGGAGGGATGATCCTAGCCCAGCTGGGAGCTAAAGTAGTGGACGCGTATGCTCGGGTGGAGACGGAGCGGGAGGCTCTTTCATGAGCCTGTGGCGCTCTCGATCGGAAGGTCGAGCATTTGACCCTCGATCTTGGAGACCTTCGGTGAGAGATCACTCCGCTCCGAGCATTGGCGCAGTCGAGCCAAGCGGAGGCTCGATCTTTGGCGGAGTAGCTGGCCTAGGCTCACCGCATGGTCGACCAGAAGAGTGAGCTCCTGGAATCGGAGTGCAGAAACCAAGTCGAGCGAGACGACCAATGGAGGGCCGAGCGAGAGGGGCTCGAGGGCTGAGTCCGGGTGGCCGAGGATGGGCGGATCGAGGCTGAGAGGAAGCTGTCTGAGTCGAAGTAGTGGATAGCCGAACTCGAGAGGAAGGAAGAGCTAGTTGGGATAGAAGCGCTCGAGCAGCATAAGTGCTCAGAGGCTTATCAGGCAGCTATTCTACAAGCGGCCTTTCCTTATTACGAGTCGGGCTACTGATGGGGACTCCGGAAGGGCTTCTCCCAAGGCTACGATCGGGCCGTCCTAGAGGCAGGGGCCTAGTCATCTTCGCTCATGTTTCCTTCCAGTCAGCACTATGACTCAGATTGGCGCTCCACTGACTCTTCCCGCTATACGTCGAGCGAAGAGGTTAGTTCGGTTCCTTTCGAGCGACCGCCAACTCCAGCATCCTCGGGAGGGCACACGGTCGAGACAGTTCCCACACAAGTGGGGTCAGTGTCTGGGCCGGTCGTCGCCGAGAACGCCCGACAAATCGCCTGGTGCCGAGGAAGCCCTGTCTGCCGAGCTTGGAGATGGGCTAGAGGCCTGATGTAATAGCTCTTATCTTTTTTCTTTCTTTTCCATATGTAGCCGAGTGTGGCTTTTTTTTTGAAAACTATAATAGCGGCAGTATTAAGTGCTGAATTGACTGTTTCTTACCGCTTTTGGTGTGATTTGACTACCATATCCGCAGTTGTTGAAGAAGGCACCGATTTTTCTGCACATCTTGCACGTGCCGATCTGTCAAATAACTGACATGGCGTTCGCACCTTTCCATTTTTCCATATTGCCCTTAATGAGTTGCCGCTACACGCGTCCCGCTGAATGGGGGATGTCGGGAATTGAGGTAACCATCTTAGGGAAGAGTCTTTTTAGCGTGTTTGTAAAGGGGAGAATCATTTAAGGCGATCCCCTCCCCCTTTGACCTATAAAAGGTCCGAGGTGCGTCTCCTTTTCCATTCATCGCTTAAGGCCTTCCCTGTTGGTTTTCTCCTTCTTTCCCTTCTGCGAAGCGTTGTGCTGTTAGTCTTGGTGAGGCATGGAAGGCGCTTCAGAAGATGATGATGCAGATGGTGGTAGGAGGGAAGCTCCTGTTGTTTCGCTCTGGAAGAGGGTTTGTCAGTCGGAGGTCACTCGGGAAGAGGGTTCGTCGCACCGCCCTCCTTTTCCTGACCTGCCGACGTCATTCTGAGGGGAGGAGGGGCTAATTAAGCTCCCTCCTTTCTGGGCCTTCCCCTGCCTCCACGTCTATCTCTGCCGTTTTCTTTTTCTCGCCCCCCTTTCACTCTTTGGAGGGTGCCTGCACTCTCTGCCTTCCAAAGAGTTGGCAGAGAGGAGGACTTCACTTGTATTCCTTCCTCACTTCTTCTTGTTGTTTCCCCTGTTTTCCATTTCCCTCCGAGCCTTTTCATACCAACGAGGCCGGTGATCCTTTATCCGAGCCAATTTCTGCAAGAGGCAGAGTCAGTGGCTAGACGTGGGAGTGCCTACTGGGTCGGTTGAGTGTTCTGCTCGCGTTATAGTACCAGGGGATGTAATTTTTATACATGTATACTATATTGGCTACGGCCTTCTTGATGTACATCAAAGTTAAATAAGAAGAGAAGAATGGCATATATTCTTTTTTGCTTACATGTGTATGCTTTCCAAATGTTCAAAAGTAGAACTTGCGAAGATTTGTTACGTTCCACATCCGAGGGATGGGTGTTCCGTCCATGGTGGACAGTCGGTATGCTCCTTTCCCGAGCGTCTCAACCACTCGGTAGGGTCCCTCCCAGGTAGGGGCCAGCTTCCCCGCTGCCTCTAGTGGTCGAGATGCTTCGACCTTTCTAAGGATGAAGTCTCCTGGCTAAAAGTGCATGTCTCAGACTCTGGAGTTGTAGTATTGAGTGATGCGCCGTTGGTATTCCGTTTCTCAGATGCTGGCAATCTCTCGGATCTCGTCTGCCAAGTCGAGGTTCTCTCACAATTTCTGCTCGTTTACCTCGGGTTCGAAGTGGATGACTCGGAGAGAGGGATTGTCGAGCTCCAACGGAATCACGGCTTCCGTGCCATATACCAGTTGAAAAGGTGTTTCACCGGTTGCCATTCTCGAAGTTGATGGGGGCATCTCTCGCCCTTCATATTTTTTTACAACTTCAATTTCCTGCTAGCATAGCTCCATTGTGTCAGTCATATTTCTCTAAGTCGAGTCATGTAATTTTCATATTTTCTTTGAGTCATAATCATGTAATTTTCCTTTTATTTGAGTCATTTCCCTAAGTTTGAGTCACATTAGGCTAATGAGTTTGCTATTGGGCCTATTTCTTTGGGCTAGGCCCATGGGCATCCCCCCCTTCCTTCGGTTATTTGTTAATGTGTCAAAAGTCAGGGTCTTATTGTAAATTGTGGGATCCCTATAAATAGGACTCCACTCTCTCCATTTTGAGGTAATGAATCATTGAATGAAAAATGCCAATTGAGAGTCCAAAGCTTAGTTTAGTGGAGTGATTCCAACATTTTTTGGGTGAGAAGCCCTAGGGGAGAGATTCCCCACCCTTCCCTCTCTTAATCTCTTTTTTTCACCCCACTTTCTCTCTCCTCAACACCCAATTTCGAATTTTCTTCTCTCTCCTCCCTTCCTAACCACCTCAACCCCCACCTACCATCATTAAAGCCCTCCACTTCCCCATGGCCTCCATTACTCCACCCACCCAGTCCCAAGGAGATCCCTCACCATTCCAACACCATCTTCCACATTCCAACACCACTTTCCCCATTCCAACACAATCAACCCCTTCCCCACATAACCCCACAACTTCCAAGGCCATTTCAAATTTGAAATCCACCACTCCCTCCATGATTTGGCCGCCCCCCCCTCTCCCTTCTAGCTAGGGTCGCCCCTCTCATCTCCCTCCATTCACCTCCATTGCCTCCACCTTCCCCTACCTCCAGCTGAGGACCTGCCCCCACTGCCCCCTCCCATCCCCTTCCTATCTCCATTAGCATTCCCCATCCCTCCATACACACTACTTCTTCCCCCCATCACCCCTTTCATACATACACCTCCCCCATCTCCTTCTTTAGAAGCCAACACAAGAGTTGCAGGTTGCTGTCCACAGGTTGCAGACGAACCAGTCTCTTGCAGCGATCACCACGACGCTATCTGGACGAGTTTGAAGACACAAGAGCCATTTTTGGAAGCTTCTCCGGGTCTTCTTCGCAACAGAAGTGGTTTCGTCTTCATCGGAGCTCGGGGATGTTCAGAAACTCCGTTCTCCCCCGACTGCGCGGAACCAATCCTGCTGAGCACCAGAACCGGATTGAGAGCCCTGCCACGACAAACCTCGGAGGCATCAGTCCACCATTTCTTCTAAAAAGTTCTACTTCTCCCTGTCTATTTTCAGAATCAGGAAGCGGAGTTCCATTCGGCCTCCGGTGGCCGGAGTTACCATTTTTCTCCCTCTGCTGCGTCGCTCTGCTACAACACAGTCTGCTTCGACCTGTCAGCAGTGTTCAGAGTCCTCAGACCTCCCCCGACATCGGAAGGCTTCCTCTTCTGTTTTTGTGCGAAGAGACCTTGACTACGATTCCAACGACTCTGACGGCGCCTGATTCCGACAACGGGAGCGGCCGGGGTACCCTCTGCATCCTACTGTTGGAAGTCAGTCCCTGCTAGTCCGAGAAACAGAGGTCCTGTTCCATCTTCAGCCCCGACCAGTAGCTTCTCCAGAAGAAATCACAAAAATTCCGAGGGATTCCCCTTCCTATTACAAAGATTTCTCTGCCGACCTCGCCATCAGCAAAATTCGTGAGCGGGATCTACAGTTGCAACACCGACCCACTATCCCTGTTGGCAGACAGCCGGCAGAGTCGGCATCCACACTTAGTCGTCGTTCTTTGCTTTAGTTTCCCCACCCCGCTTGGCCGGATGAAGGCCCCTCCCTGCGTGGAGGTAGTATTGTTGTATTCACATTAACCCCAACCCCAAGATCCCCCCCCTCTTGCATGGGGTGTAGTGCATGTAAATTAAAATTTCAGATCGAAGCTTCTCCGGCGCGGCGTGCGGGTAAGCCCACGCTTCCTCGCTCGCCCTCGTCTCCGACCCGGATCGGTGTCTTCACACCAACTAGGTGAGCCACTGCAGACTCCTCTTTGCTGAAATTCCCTTGCTTAAGTAGTATCGCATCTTAGTGCCGTCAGTGGTAAGTGGAGCGCCCGAACCCGAATTTGCTTGTGATTGAGTGACTACCGCGGGTGAGTTGCGAGAGAGCCATTAACACCCACGCCCTCGGCGTGCTGGCCGCCTACGAGAGTGGGCATCCTAGGACCCTTGAGAGGTCCAATCCAAAGCTAGCCAACCCCCGGAGCAGCAAGGGCCCGTCCCGGACCCTCACCACTATCACCGGTTTGCCTACGGGCACAAGAGTGCGCTTAGCGGGTGAGTCCGCCCGAGTAAAGTCACCGATTCGTGCGTTGGTTGCTTGCTAGGTCCAAGGGTCATTTGATCATGTGATGATCACCCCAAGGTTGTGTCACATCAGGAGTAGTTTGGTGCGACCATAGAACGCTCGATAGTTCCTCGAGCCAGCTTCCCTTGGCCTTGCCAAGCCTGGTTTTGATGCCTTTTAAGACAGTCTTATTGGCATTCTCGACCAGTCCGTTAGCCTGAGGGTGGGCTACTGAAGTAAAGTGATTGCAAATATTTAGGTCAGCACATCTGTCTCTGAAGTAATGAGAATCAAATTGCTGACCGTTGTCACTCACGATCACTCGGGAGACACCATAGCGACAGATGATCGACTTCCAAACAAAACTCCATACGACCGACTCGGTGATTCTGGTAGTGGCTTCGGCCTCGATCCACTTGGTGAAATAGTCGATGGCGATGACGATGAACTTCTTCTGAGCTTGAGCCGTGGGGAATGGCCCCAGAATGTCGATATCCCACCGAGCGAAGGGGTATGGCTCGGCAAGGGCGACGAGCTCTACTGCGGGCTGGTGAATCAGATGATCAAAGTGCTGACATCGATCGCACTTCTGCACGTAGGTCGAGCTATCTCACTGGAGTGTGGGCCACCAGTAACCCTATCGAAGCAAGATCCTGGCGAGAGATCTTCCTCCTTGGTGCGCTCCGCAGATGCCTTCATGCACTTCTTGAATCGCCGTAGGTCGAGGTTGAGCTTGTGCATTACCACATCACCCGGTATCCCAGGAAGGTGCTCATCAGGCCATGCGAAGACTTGGATGTACTGCGCAAGGAAATCTTTATACTTTTTCTGTTCCTCAAGAGGTAGCTCGGCTCTAATCTTTACTCCTAGAGTCGGGTCACCGTTAAGGAAGACCGTTCGCAACTCGCCACCGGGCTCAGATGTTACGGGTCCCCCTTCGGCTCCCATTACTCCTTTATTTTTCCCTTCCGGCCTAGTGGCATCAACCGAGACTATACATCATCGTGTAGCCAATGCCTGGTTACCTCGAAATTCCCCCACGCCATACTTGGTTGGGAACTTCATCTTTTGGTGAAAGGTGGAGGGCACTGCTTTCATTCGACTGAGAATGCCTCGGCCGAAGATGGCATTGTATGGTGACATCCCCTTAATCATGATGAAGTCTACCATAATCGTAACGGTTTTGGGCGGGGTGCCGAAAGTAACTGGCAGTCTTAGTGCTCCCTCGGGATAAGTAGCCTGGCCGTTGAACCCACAGAGGGGGGTTCGGATCGGGCGGAGTTTAGATGGATTCTCTCCCATCTTGAGGAAACATTCATAGGATAATACATCAGGGGCACTACCATTGTCAACTAAGATCTTGTCTATGTTACAATGGTTTATTGTAGCTGATACAACGAGAGCATCATCGTGCGGGGTGGTTAACCCTTCCAGGTCCTGGTCAGAGAATACCAGAGCCTGCGATTCGCTAGCCTGCGGGGCCATGGGTGCCTCGGTTGAGGCTTGGCTCGCCTGCTCGGCGTGACACTTTCTTCCTTGGTTGCTATCTCCACCTGATGATGTGCCGCCTGCGATGACGTTGATGTGGACTCCGCGGGGGGCTTTGTCGATTTCTTCAGGGGCGCCTCGGTCTTCCTTCAGGCCGGACACGTATCGGGATAGGTGTCCCTGGTGGATGAGGCTCTCGATCTCATCTTGGAGTTGATGGCAATCGCTGGTGTGATGCCCATGGTCGCTATGGAACAAGCAATGCTTGTGGCGATTGTGGTGCTTGGTCTTCATAGGCTCAGGTTGGTTGAGGAGACCCGAGCCGTTGATGTCTTCATAGATCTCATAGACGGGGGCGGTAAGTGGGGTATACCGCTCGTACTTCTAGGATGGCTCTTTTTGGTCTCCATTCTGGTTCCGTCTTTTTCCTTGACCCGTCCCTTACTCGGATGGTCTCTTCTTGTCCCCCTCCCGACCAGAGCCGGTTGTGCCTCGACAGGCACTGAGGACTTCCTCGCACTGGGCGTGGCGCAGGGCCAAGGTCACTAGCTCCGTAAGGGAGGTTGGGGGATGAAGCACAAGCTCGCGCCGCAGGTTTTCGTCATGAATACCCCAGGTCAATGCGGTGATGGCAGAGGCCACGTCCAGGCGGGGGATGCGCAGAGCTTCCGATTTACATCGGTTAATATAAGTCTGTAATTTCTCCCCATGTTCCTGCTTGAGGGCCAGTAGTCTTGCTACCGACCGGGGTGGACCACTGCCGGCGAAGCTTTCCTTGAATATTCGCTCGAATTGCTTAAAGTTGCCAAGGGCGAGGGCTCTGAACCAAGCCAGAGCGCCCTGAACCAGAGTGGTCATGAACGCTCGACACTTGATCACGTCGGATGCCTCATGCAAGGTCATTAGGGCGTCGAAGCTATCGTAATGGTCGGGCGGGTCTCCCTGGCCGTCGTACAACTTGAAGGTCGGAAGTGAGATTCTGGGAGATATCTCTGCCTTCAGGATGTAGTCGGAGAATGGGGATCGCTCCTCGTTCTCCACAGGAGAGGTCTTCTACAAGGCGCGGAGAGCGCGCTCTTGCTCTGCGAAATGACTCTTGATGTCTCGTAGCCGGAGAGATAATTCTGGTTGTCGCTATCCCGAGGGGCTGGGGGGGCGCACTTGCATGCTACCCCGATGCTCCTCAGGGGCCTCGGCGTCCGGAAACAGTCGGCGTGCTCCGGCCTTCTCCCTCCTCGGGGTTGAGGAGGCTTCTTGCTCCAGGAGAGGGGCGTGCGATGGTCCTCCTAACGGATTGCGAATGAGTCGCTACCCCCGGAGGGTGAAACGGCCTCCAGTAGTTTGCTGGGAGGCATCTCCGCATGGGGGGCGCTTCCGGGGGAGCTGCGACTTCTCCTCCCTGGCCGCCTGGGCCCTCATGAGATCCACGAGGACGTCCAGTTTCACGTTGAGGGTTTGGAGGGCGTCGGTGCCCCCGCCCGGAAGCTGTTCCCCCGCCACTGATGGAGGTAGCTCATTGGCTTGGCTGTCGGACGGGGAATGTTCCGTGGGGAGGGAAGGTGCACCTTCCTCCGTCACCAGGGCTTTTCCTAGGTCACCGGTAGCCCTCCTGCAAGAACTTCTTCGCACCATGATGGCTCTTTGTGCGTTTCCCACAGACGGCGCGAGATGAATAGGGGGCGATCTCACGCTGCTTCTGAGCGGGGAAGGGGACGACCACGTACCCCTGAAATATGAACTGCAAGAAGGGAAAAAAGTCAGAGGTGCCCAGGGATAGATCCCTGGGGAAGACCCTCCGATGCTTAAGTCAGCACAGGTAGTAGAGCACTGGTGCGAAAAGGAGAGTTGGGAGGAAAGTGGGAGCGCGAGATCCCTCTCCACCAAAAGGTGAAGTGGTTCCTACTCAGCGTTATTGGCTCTTGCCTGGCTTAGACTTACCTTGTCATAGTGGGACATGTCCTGTTTAAATAGTGGCCTGTTGTACGAATTGATCCCCGTAAGTGGAGGGGTTCTTGGGGGGGTTACGTTCTTCATGCGTGCTCCTTACGGCACGCGGACTCTTGGTTTCCCCTATCCCAAAATTGAGCTTCCTGTCATTAAGGGATTTGCAACGGCCGAATCAATAAGCTTCTATCAGTGAGCCCGAGCGAACGACACTTGTTCAAGAGTGGTCTCCTGAGCGATAAGTGCTGGGTCAGGGCAAAGAATAGGGGGTTCCCGGGGAGCTTTCCCGATCGACTGATGCTCGGACTTCCCAACCTGCAGGCCGCCTAAGAAGCGCTTGTCCCGAGTGAGTTTTTGGGCTTTATAATAAGTGGACCCGGGGGCTGCCACTTTGAGGAGTTGGGCCTCGTTTGGTCAGGGATGGACCTTGTTCGGCCTCTCCGTACGGGCGGTGAGATTTCCCCTCTCCAATATCCATGTTCTCAGGTTACGTTTATTTCATTTAGGATTGATACTACACTTGGTTTGCTAATCCATTCTTTATTTGGTTGTTATCTTTATTTTGTAAGGGTAATCAAGAAGAGAGACTCTCTCTATCGTCCGGCCGATCGGAAGAGAAGGAAGTCGACTCACAATCTCCCCCGCATCCTTTTGAGGTATTTATATTCACGATCCCTCCTATTCTTTATTGTTATATCTTTAAGGCCCTCACGTCTCTGGCGATCACCTTTCCCTTTAGCATCCTACGCATGCTCCCCTTCCTTAGTCCCTTATTATTGTTTATTAAATTTTTTTAGTTTTTAGTGATTTTAAATAGATCTATAAATTGACGATCACGGTGAGACCTCCTTTGTCTTTTTATTTTGATTACCCTCCTCTTTTGGCACCCACGGTGCCCCTCCTATTTTGCACTCACGGTGCACCTCCCCAAGTGATTCGCATATCACTTCTCTTTTCTCCCACGTGATTGATAGTTTATAGATTTATTTGAATCATATTAATAAAAAAATAGCACCCAGAGAGTGGGCGCCCATTGAATGAGCGCCCACTCTCACAGGCGCCCATTCCACTCTTTCCTGCTTCATATTAAAAAAAAATCAGGGCAATTTCAGTGCAGGATGCTTTTCTAATCCAAGAGAAATTGAGGCATGGCATATTTAATAAATCACATGCGCCATTTTACCCTGTGCATATCATTTTAGCATAGGTTACATTCTGTTGCTTTGCCTGTCAATTTTTTTTACTATTTTATACAGCATCATCTATTTTGTGTGTGTGTCATCATTTTTTATTTTATTTTATTTTTTTAATCTGTGCATCAACATTCTGTCACCTTTGCTGTAACATTCATTATTTATTTGTTGTATTGCCACTGTCACGTGTGTTTGCATTCACTATTTACAGGGTTATCAATCTTTGGTATTCCTGTTGCATATACCATATGTTTGTTCTTCACAACATCTGTTATTTATTTGTTGCATTGCCATTGTCACGTGTGTTTGCATTCACTATTTACAAGGCTATCATTCTTTGATATTCCGATTGCATATACCATCCCACCATATCATTGTTCACCTTTGCGTCATTCTGCCTAGTGTTTCTATATTCTTTCTCATTAGTATTTGCATTGGCATTTTGGCTTGGGAGACCTCCTCTCCCTATACTTCTAGGATCCTTACCCCTCTCTTGGTTAAGGAAGGACCCTCCAATTGAGCACTCCGTCTCATTGGACTAGAAATTCCTAAACCAAGGCCTCCATAAGTCCCCGCACCCGTGGATGCCCTCACAGACGTCAGGCATGTTGTACCTTTTGAAGTCCTTGGGTTTAGTTGGCCTAAAACGTGGTGTGGATAAACCTAGTTGGCATTGAAGCAAAACTATATTGAAACTAGGTTCCTACCTTGAGTGAATCATACCAATCTTGTTAAAAATCATCTAATTCACATCAAGGTATCAACTAAAATCAAGCGTAACCATCTCAACTTGTTTGATATCTTTGCAACATTGCTTTGGTTGAATTGTTTGCTTGCATGATGTTTAACCCTGATAACAAAACCATCATCTTTAATCAATATTATAGTCATGAGGATGATAGACTTAGCACATCTTATAATCCTCAAGTTTATAATTCTCACCACAATCTTTCTAAGGGACTGCGCCCTCATTCTTATGGTATTGCCCAACCCATGTGCATTTTCCAATCCTATGGTCCCTCGCATTCATTGCAAGCCACTACTCCCTCAGGATTGTCTCTTCCACATGATGAGAAGGTTTCCCAAATTTTGCATGCCATAGATCACCTTACGCCTCAACAAATCCAAGCCCTTAAGATCGTTGTTGAGGATGCGTCTCATCCTTCTCATCCTCCTTCTACTCCCATTCGGGTGGCCCATCGCCCACCTCCATCCACTCGCATTCCTATTCGGGTGGCCCATCACCCACCTTCTTCCGCATATTCACCTCTTCGGTGTGGATTCCTTTAAAATCCACACTTTTGGGGTGAGGTTAAAAAGGAAGGGAAAACATTAAATAATGGTGGAGATGAAACAATGCACGAGGTGCACAAGGGGAGTGTGTGATCGCCAGAGGGTTTACCTCAAATAAAAAAAATAAGATCGCATGTACCTGGTGAAAGATGGGATGCGGGATGAATGTGGATCTCCTCCTCCAACTCCAATCGGCCGGCCGACGAAGTGGGTTTTCTCGATTGATTACCTTGTAAGAAAGACAATGAAAGACAAGCAAAAGAAAGGGGATCATCCAAAGTGCAGTAGTATCAGTCAAGAACCAACATAAAAATGATGAAAAGACATCAACATGCGCACCTTCTTTTTTGTTTTCTTTTTTAAAACCCCTAGCAGAGAACTAGGGAAGAAGCTAATATGCTAGATGCAGTAAAAGAAACGACGATAGGAGATAGTGATGATAACAAGAATATGATGAACAACAAACAAACTATATATATGTATTGCCCTGCTCTCCCTGACGAGAGTAAAGGGAACCAAAGAAACACTGGACGGATGCAGAGGGATGAAGAAAATCAATGCTCCCAGGAAGAAGCTATGCGCGCTTGAATACTTAAAAAGATCTTCAACCTTATGAGTTGTTGTTGTTGTTAACCTCTTACACGATCAAACCAGATTTTCCTTTATAGTGTCCATCGGATGTGATCAAACAAGGGAATTGATAAGAACGGGTAATGAGGCATCCAAGGAAGGATTAAGATCGAGCAAGAGTCCAAAGACAGCAGGGAACTGTGAGGGAAAGATGGAAAAAGGAAGGACTCTGGAGTGAAACACGCCTTAATACAGGGCGTCTTTTACGAATTGACGACCTTCACAGAGACGTTTCTTGAAACACGACCTAGGAAAGGGCGTTTCTTCCTGGATTTAATTTTGGAAATAAAACCTCGCCTTGTTTGAAAACTGAGATAACACGCCTGAGATAACGGCGTTAATTAAAATCACGCCCTGAGAAAAGGCGTTACTCACAAAATGCCTTTTATTTTGAAAATAGATAATTCCAGAAATTAAGGGATAACACCAGGAATTGACGCCCTCATATACGGTCGTCCTTTCTTTGAAAACGCCCTACAACAGGTCGTTAGTTTTGAAATTAACGCCCTTAATCAAGTCGTGACTCACAAAAATACAGGAAAAATGCAGAAAAACTCACAAAAATAGAAAAACTTCATGTTATAGGAATATTGAAGTCCACTTGGGGTATTTATATAATAACATGAGATTTGATCAACAAAACGTCAATTTTGGCGTGTCTACAGCTGCCCCGCCTTGGCGTCTGCTTTGCAAGGGAGTGAGACGGAAATGGAGCGAAGTGTAATGAAAGGAATGAAGTGGAACGAACTGATAAGGAGACGCCAAGGTGTGATGTGACACGCCTCAGACACTAAGCATTGGAAATCTTTCCAAGATTCTGAATGAAACAACTCTGAGTGGTTCCAAGGAAACAATCGATTTATTGGATAAAAGGAGGTTAAACTAAGTAATAAAGGGTGTGCGCGCGGGCACGACAGGGAAAGACCATTGGAGAGCGATTACCAGCCAATGTGGACGTGCTGCAACCAAGGTAAATTTTGCAGAAAAGTAAAGAGAATTGGGATAAAGATCCAACAAAAGGAACACTTTCAAGGAATCAGCCTGAATGGCTTCAAATAGAACAAAGTACTTGATTTAAAGTGGAATATCTCATGTCAATTCAATCGAGAGCGAGTGAACTTCATTATTGCCATAATATGAAGATTTTCAGCATGAAACTCAAAGTCCTACATGATGCATGCTGGGCTAAAAGAAAAGGTTAAAACAAATTAAAAAAATAGAAAATAATCAAGGATAATATTGCCAAGCTGTTTAGGTCTGGTCAAGAATCCATATTTCTGAGCTAACACTAAGCCGAAGCCCGTTTGTCCACGTATCAACTTAGAAAGTGGAACCATCGTCCCAAACTTTTAACAGCTCGACGGCCTATCCGTGTGATCAAGATTCTCCTGAAATCGTCATCGTTTTTGATGAAGGGGAACTCAAATTTCAGGTTCATCAGAACCACAAGGTCCTTGACATAATATAATAGCGTAGATATCATATAGTAACAATGCTTACAAGAAACAGATACAAGGTGGCAAGATGTTGCTCCTATGAGTGATCCAAACACCTCGAATCCTGCAAACTTCTGCACTTTAAACTTATTAGCCTTTTTCCATCAATTCAGAACATGACATGATCATAAGTGCTTAATCATAGACAATTTCATCAAAATAATAGCACTTAGGTTCATTAAAGCGTCAAAGCATGAAGAGGTCAAAATTCGTAATCCAATAAAACACGCCTAAGAATAGGGCGTTAACAGCATGAAAGCGCCTGACCATAGGTCGTTAAACATTTAAAACACGCCCTACTCAAAGGCGTAAACAGTAACGGAAGCTTAGAAAAAGACGCCCCATGCTAGGGCGTTAAATATAACACGTCGTCAGTCAAGTCGTCAATTTAAAAATCGACGCCCTAACCAACGTCGTTAATTCAGCACGAACTTCCGTTTCCTAATTTAACAGCACAGTCCTTAACCCAATCAAATTTCTAACTTCCAACAGCCTTACAATTCTCTAAATCTCTATTAATAGGAGGCCCTCCTTCAACATAATCAACCAAAACCCTGCAGCCGCCGAAACTCTCTGTTCTTGTTCTTCTTCTTCTTCATCTGCTCTGCAGGTTGCACCGTCCAAGCTTCTCCTGACGATGGACAGGGTACTGAAAAGGCCAAAATTCTCAACTCCCAGGATTAACGATATCCAAGGTCATATAAGCAACAGGATATGCATGAATCAGGTTAGTTTCAACTTTCTTTATCGTGCGTACTGTTCTGGCGAACTGCTCACATGCTTATTTCTTTGTTACTGAACATGTCATATGCTCATGTACCTTTCTTTTTGTTTTCTTCCCCTCCTCTCACAGGAGTACCCAAATCTTCCAGGGGCTAGAAGATATGTCCAAATCAAATGGTTGCCCCTCATCCTCTCCAAATTCACATCAGACATGAGGGTATATGTAGCTAGATGGCATCTCTTGGGGTTGATAACCCATGCCAAGCATTATGATCAAATCCACATAGATTGGGCTGCCATAGGAGCATTGATTGAGACATGGCATCCTTCCACCCATACTTTCTTATTTTCCACTTTTGAGGCCACCATCTTGCTGGAGGAAGTAGAGATGATCCTAGGCTTGAAAAAGATGAAACACGGAGAAGAAGAAAAGATGGCCATCATGCCAAGGCCCATCTCCTCCCACGAGTTGCTAACCTCGTTAATACCTAGCCCGAATATAGTGAACCAAATTAAGGTCACTAAAGGAGTTAACCTCTTGAAGCTCGCCTCGTGGGTGTACAAGAGAGCGGATCAAGCTAAAGAGGAAGAGGAGATAGAAAGAGTGACCAAAGCCTTCGTGGTGTGCTTGGCAGGAGCACTCCTATTCCCATCCACGGAGGACTTTCTAGAGGAGTCCCAATTGAGCGCAGTGGTGAGCTTATGGGAAGAAGAGAGAGTTGGACCGGCGATCCTAGCATATCTCTATAGCGGGCTTACAGCGGCGTCCATGGGAAGGCCCATTTACGGGTGCATGCTAGCACTCTCAAGTTGGGTTGATCTACACTTCAAATTCGACTCATGCCACGAAGCCCAACAACCCTCAAGAATTTTCTCAAAGAGCCCACTCTCATATATAACCGGCTCAATAGGTATAAGCAATAGAGTGACCAACCGAATTCCTCAAATCAAGAAGAGAGGGGATTGGAGGGAGCACTTAAAGGTAATGCCAAAGAATCTTTTTACTTGCGCCCCGGGTGTATTCAAAATGCAGGAACTTCGTGCACGCTTCTCCATCGGGACGGACCTTCGTCTTATCGGTGCTTCGGACTTCGTTTTATATAATGCACACCGGTGCCTTCCTCAGCTTGGGCTCCCAAGGCAACACTTAGAAGACATCTCTCATCTTCCTCCAATCAAATCAAGGGATCTAGGCAACAATGAAGATGGTGAGGAGGTTATCACCATTCAAGCTTTATGGAGGCTAAGCAAGCTTCATCAACCTGTAGAAGACTTGGATGAAGACAAAGAACAGTGGAAAAATTATATAACTTCATTGAGAAAATTAAGGCCCAAAGTGGCTCATTAGTCATTGTAGTTCCTCTTTTCAAAATAATAAAGATTGTTTTCTGATTGAGCCAACTGCCACTGTGATTATGATCGAAATCATCCAAAAAACTGTGTTTCTGTTGTGAATAACGCCTCCAAGAGCGTCGCGAATTAACAAATACACGCCTTATTTCAAGGCGCTTCAATGGGCCCATCGTCAACAATTGACGCCTGCGACAGTGGGCGTTACTTTGAATAACGACCTCAAGAAAGGCGTGAACAGATTCAAACCCAAAAGAATATAATCGTTGACTCATCAAAAATAACGCCTTTTCCATAGTCACGTTTCAAGAATAACACGCCTTTACCAGAGGCGTTACTTCAAACAGCAATGATGACTTCCCTCACATCAATCAACGCCCATTCAATGCGTCTGACGACGGTTATCGTTCCCCATGCAAAATAAATTAACGCCTTAATCATCGTCGTCAATTTCCATAAAACGCCCAGAGAATGGACGTGAATTCTATTATAAACGCCTTTCTCAAGGGCGTGTCTTCTTTTCGAAACCCAAAAGCCATCAGGCCTCCTTCTCTTCCTCCTTCCATTCTTATTTCGCCCTTTTCTCTGCAAACCCTAACCGAAGCCCTCAAAGCCTCTCTCTCGTTCTCTTCCCTCACTCTCTCCAACTCACTCAATCTCACTCCCCCTAAACCCTAGCCATGGCCAAACGCCAAAGAGTTAGCGCCCCAGATGTGGTTGACCTCGACGCCTCCCACGCCCAAGAGGAAGAGATTTCCGTGGAGGAGCTCGCCGTCGTGGCTTTTGAAGAAGAGCCGGCGACGGCCGGCGGCGACGAGGCCGACGGAGCAACGGGCGAAGCAATAGAAGAAACAGAAGATGCAGAAGGTGGAGAAGAAGAAGGAGAAGAAGAAGGAGAAGAAGAAGGACCGCCGTGCACGGCGGCGGTCGCTCCCCGGGGGCAACTCCGGCGGCCCAGACGGCCACTGCCACGGCCACAACCCCAGAAACACAAGAAGGTAGGTTCCCCCTCCCCAATTCCATTTTATTTTATTTTATTTATATTTTTCTTGATTTTTCATGGCCATCGGGGACGAAATCTGCAACCCAGAAAAAACACGCCCCCATCGGGGGCGTTACTCATAAACGAAACGCCCTAATCCAGGGCGTTAATTATTTTTAATTTCTGAAAATTAATTATCCTTCATGAAAAACGCCCTGAAGCATGTCGTTTCTTAAAACTTATGATTTTTCATGAATTCCATGCTCATTAAACAATTTCCAAAAATATTTTCATGAATTATTTCGCATGCTGTCAGTTATTTGATTTTTCTGTTAAATTGAGAAACCCACGCCCTCCAGTAGGGCGTTAATTCAACAAGAGACGCCCAAACCAGAGGGCGTCGCTTCATTCATTAACGATTCAAAATTAACCACCTTTAGGAAAACGCCCTACCACAGGGCGTTAATTCAACAAGAAACGCCCAACACCGAGGCGTGATTAGAAATATGTTTCAGAAATAGCAAAACAGCCACCAAAGAACGCCTAAGACTGAGGCGTGATTAACATAAAAAACGCCCTCATTAAGGGCGTTACATTAAAGTTCATTCTGAAAAACGCCCCCCACAGGGGCGTGAATTTATCAAGAAACGACCTGAGGGTGGCCGTGAATTCCAAAAATGCTAAAATTCAATATTTAACCCAAATCAAATGTAATTCCACATGGATACTCAAATAATTAAGAAAACTAATTCTCTTTTAATACATGCAGGGGTTGATGAGGACCCGTATCTCATGGGTCATGGTCTGGGCAGCATACCAGGGTCTCCCCGACTTCCAGAGGGTTAGGGTAGAGGCCATGGGATTTGGGGCTTTTCTATCCATTGAGCCTTTTAGGCCTGACCTAGCACTGATCCAGGTTTTGAGGGAGAGATGGGATAGGGTTAGCCGGACTTTTCTGATGCCCTGGGGGCATATGGTTCCTAGTTTAGAGGATGTAGCCAGGATTACAGGTTTACGGGTAGATGGTGAGGCCGTGAGTGGGTTCACCTATTCTGACTATACAGAGATGGCCCAGAGGCTACTAGGGCTTGAGATGGTCTACGTGGGACCTAGCGAGTGTAGGACCATTTTCCGTACGGACCTGACTACGGTGATGGGTCTAGGAGATGCCAGGCATAGGTCGGGGGAGACCTTAGGTGAGTTTGCACAGCGACTGACCGACGGGGTGAGAGTGGCATGCTGCCAGGACCCGACTGACCATGAGAGAGCGGACCGAGACCTGAGGAGGTTCCTGCTGCTGCTGCTCGGGAGATTATTGCTGGGGACGAAAGCCGATGTCATCAACTGCCGCTTCTTAGGCATCCTTGAGGATCTGGAGACGGTTGGCACATATGCTTGGGGAGCGGCCCTGCTGGCGCATTTGATGGCCGATCTGTCCACGGGGACAGGCCGTGAGACGACCGTCAGTGGCTTCTCACCTCTTCTTCAGGTATGCAATTTCTCATTTCTTATCTTTTCTTTGTTATGATGCATGTGAATATAGTACTAATTGCAATGCATGGATGCAGGTGTGGAGCCACCTATACATGCCGATGGGGCGCGTTGACCCACGGCCAGGAGCTGAGGGATCCTTCCCCCTGGCGCGACGCTGGGTGCCTGTTATCTTTGGTGCCCCACTTGACTACGAGTTGTGGGTTCTACGGAGAGAGTTCCGCGACTTCCCTCCCTCGCTGGTATGTATGAATGAATGATATGCATTTCTTTTTGTTGTTTATTTGAATATGATGAAATGATAATGATGCGTGTTCATGAATGCAGGTGCAGTGGAGACCATATGAGGGGATGACCGATGAGGGCCAGCCTTGGGTCGTATCGGGGCGACCTCGCTTCGGGCGTGAGCTGTGGCTACACTGCTTGAGCGAGATTGAGCCGTTACGGCTTCGGCTGGTGATGAGGACCCTGGGCCTGCCCCAGGAGTGGATCGAGGTCGGAGAGCCTCGAGGGATTGGCAAGAAGACCCGCGGTCGCACCAAGACGACCGACTGGAGGGTGCGATTCGAGGAGCAGTACGCCGACTGGCAGCGAGGTGGGACCACAGTCGTTTCCCACGCGACTGACAGCTCCGAGTACCTCCGGCGCTACTGGGAGGTTCACGCCGGCAGACCTCAGATGAGGGTCTTAGGGGTATGTATGAATGCACTTATTTCTAAATTAAATGCAAATGCTTATGTAACTATTATGCGATTAACATGTAATGAATGCAGGATGCGAGGGACATAGCGGCGATAGATGCACAGGCCCACCTCCACATCCTGGAGGACCAGCTAGCTGCCACACGGGCAGACTTGGAGACCCTGGTGAGTGTTTAAATTATTCCTATATGCAAATGAATTTTTTTTCTTTTGTTGTGTTGAATTAATGATTAGCCACTGACGGTCTTAATGAATGCAGCGTGCCCAGCAGGGAGTAGCGAGGAGAGATCCAGGGGAGGCCTCCAGCTCGAGGGGGCCTAGTGCAGAGGTGACTGCACTGACGGAGCAGCTGGCTGGTGCGATAGCGCGAGCCGAGGTGGCGGAGCGTGACCTTGCTTCACGGGTAAATTCTGAACTTGAAACCTCATTCAAATAATGATTAGATATAAATTGTGCACTGATAAAAATTCATTTTTACAGACTGAAGAGCTTCGAGCCACTCTTATCTGCGTAGATGAGGGCTTCCGAGCGACGAGCTCACAGGTGCGTGACCTACCTTTAGTCACATGTTGTTATTTCATTTCATGAATTATTGAACTGTGGAACTGATGATTTGTTTACCTGTTTGTAGGCTGCTCAGCTGAAGGCGATACGTACCGAGTTGTCGATCCGCGATCAGCGGATCGTAGAGCTTCAGCGGGCCTTGCAGCAACGCAGTGAGCTTCCTCAGGACGTAGCCGAGCTGCGAGTTGCCCTGGAGCTGGAGAGGAGGGAGCGTGCTCGGGAGCGCGAGGAGCGGGCTCGTGAGCGGGAGGAGCACCAGGCGGAGCGTGCCCGGTTCCAGGAGCAGTTGTTGGCACGAGAGCGTGAGCTGGCGGACTCGAGGACCCAGTTGATCCTTTCCCAGGAGCGGCTTCGAGTGTCCGAGGAGCGGTTGCAGCGAGGCCGTGAGCGAGCACGGGCTGCGGGGTACTCCTTCACCAGCTCCACCTTTGTGGCGGGTTCTTCCCTCCGAGAGAGGAGCGAGGCAGGAGGACACGTTCGGGTTCCGGCCTCTTCACGGGGGCCTATGCCTCCTCCACCGGCGCCAGTTCGGGATGGTGAGGAGGAGGTTGAGAGCAGGAGAGTAGAGGAGGGTGGAGGCGAGAGTTGAGAGTTCTGTACTTGTACTCCTCCACCTTCACACCTGTACATGATAGACATGATGATACATATATATATGAGATTTGAGCTTTTGTTACCTGAGCACTTGTGTGGTTGTGGACTTGTGTTTGTGTACTTTTTTCTTCTCACGTTCCTCGTGTTTGCTTTACTTTGCCCTGTATCTGCGACTGCGGTTTTCACTTGAACAAACAGGTTAATTCATCTGTTCGACTTGGCCCCTTGCCCGGTGAGCAAGGGGTGTAAATATTTTGACCTTAATAATGGGTCAAGGGGCCAAGCCTTTAATAAGGCAAAATGAAATAATCAAAACTCGGGGATGCCTCATGCAATCACACGTATGCAAACAATAATTAAAAGATGTCCAGGCAAGAATGCAATTCATGCAACATGAAGAATTTATTTTTGTTCTTTTCAGTATATATATATATATTTTTGAGGATTTTTCTAAAAAACACGCCTTAGATTAGGCCGTTACTATCGTGAAAGACGCCCTTGGAGACGGCGTTACCGTGCAAAGATTATTGAATTTTGTTGAAAACACGACCTTCCAGGAGGCGTTATTTTTAAAGAAACGACTATGATCTAGGCGTGAATCAGCATAAAAGCGCCTTGAACAAAGGCGTTAATTTGTATTCCTCCCAAATTGGGCTGATAAAGAAATCAAAGTGGTGGGCCCTACTTGGTCATCTTCTAAGTTCCATTAACCTTTCTTGAATAATTAAAAGGGGAATTGGCGTGAATATGGTTAAACTTATACACAAGATTTCGTACAGTGCATTCTCTTCAGTTTGTCTCGACCATTCTGCTGGTTCATGACTTTTCCAAAAATAAAAGAGAAGCTATGAGGAAGCTCACAAAAGATTCAAAGATGCCTGAGGCAAAGCTACCTCCCCTATCCTTATGCCTGTTGGGGTTCGGTCTTTGGCGTAGGGACGCTTTGTTGCCTTTTTTGCCTCTTCATAATGCATGCATACGCCCAAGGTTTTCCTTGCGGGGACTTTGCCCTCTTGACATGCTTTTCTTTTTCACCATTTGACTTTCACTTCGGAATTGATTTGCATTGAATAGATTTGAACTGATGAACAACCTAATTGTACTTGGGCTTTTGTGGCATTTGTTCCCTTTTGGGCCCTGACTTCCTCCTACTAGGGCGGCGGATAGGCTTGGCGTGTCTACCTCAAGACCTCCCTTCCTCCCTTGTGGGCCGAAGAAGAAAAGAATGGATATCGTCTTTCGCCTTTAGTTTGATTTCGACTTTCCATCAGATTTTGCACTGCTTGAGCTCAAGAGTAAAGTGTGTAGTGTGTGCGGGGTCAACTCCCATTTTAAATTAGCAAGACTGACAAATGGATTTTGGATTTTGACCTTTCGGACCGGTGACCTTTGCATGTTATGTCAGCCCAAAAGGGAGAACCATGAAAGAAAACTCTTTTGTTTTGGATTTTGGAAATATTCAGATTTTTTTTTGGATTATCTGGGAGATTTCTATTTTCTTTGGATTTTTGTGAAGTTTTCAATTTTTGTTTGGATTTTTGTTCAGGGGTAATATTTCTTGAGATACAAACCATTCCAGGGGTGAGTTAATTCCTCTCCTTCAGCATTAACCAGTTTATAAGCATTGCCAGGATAAACATCTTTTATGACAAACGGCCCTTCCCAATTTGGTTGGAGCTTTGAACGAGGGCCACCCGGCTTTACAAAAATTCTTTTGATTACCATTTCACCGACCTTAAATTTTCTCTCAATTACCTTCTTTTGATAAAAACGTGAGAGCCTGTTTTGGTAAACGCGCGCATGCTCAGCGGCGACCAGACGCTTCTCATCTAGGAGTTCCAATTGGGCAAGGAGTGAATCACGACGTTCATCGATAGAGAGCTCCTCATCCAATTGTACTCGCAGAGAGGGGATAAGAATCTCATAAGGGACTACGGCCTCCATTCCATAAGTAAGGGCAAAAGGAGTTTGCCCAGTGGGGGTTCGAATGGAAGTGCGGTAGGCCCAAAGAGCTTCAACCAGCTTGTCTGGCCAATCCGAGAATTTATTAGCCTCGCACGTCTTCTTAACAATCTTGATTAAAGTTTTATTAGTGGCCTCTGCTTGGCCATTGCCCTGCGGATAATAGGGAGAAGAATGATGCAATGCAATGTTATACCTGTTGCAGAGATCCTTGAGATCTTGGGAGATAAATTGAGGTCCATTGTCGGTGACGATGGTGCTTGGGATGCCGAACCTCGTGATGATGTTCTTCATGATAAATTTGCAGACGGTTGATGCTTTAATTTCCACGTAAGCTTCTGCTTCCGCCCACTTGGTGAAGTACTCCGTTGCCGTGAGAATGAATGATTTTTGCTTGGTCAGGAGGTTCGAATCACCAAGAGGTCCAATGATATCAAAAGCCCACATGGAAAAAGGCCATGGGGAGGACGTAGGATGGAGTGAAGAAGCAGGAGAATGAATCTTGTCGGCGTGCAGTTGGCACTTAACACACCTTCGAACATAGATAGAACAATCCTCTTCAAGAGTGGGCCAATAGAACCCTAGTCTAAGAATCTTCTTAGCTAGCATCTGGCTGTTCACATGACCACCACACACACCAGAATGCGCCTCTTCCACAACTTTCCAAGATTCATCATCATCGAGGCATCTCAATAAAACACCGGTGAGCCCTCTTCTGTAGAGCACACCTCCAACCAAAGTATAACGTTGAGCCACTCTCCTAATTGCTTTCTTTTCTTCGGCAGTGGCTTCCTCGGGATAAGACTGATCATTACAGTATCTGGCAATCTCATAATACCAAGGCTTTTCTTCGTCAGCCAACTCTTCTTGCCAATCCAATAGCATGACCTCTTGCCTTCAAGAGCTTCTTTCCGTCTAACCTTCTCAAGCACCTGATCCCTAATATCAAGAAAAGCACGATCCCTAATGGCTGGAGTATCACGCTGATGAATCAGGGGGACATGAAAATCACGCTCAGGAGGGAAGACTAAAGCGGAGGCTAAGGAAGCAAGTGCGTCGGCCAAAATGTTCTGGCTACGCGGGACATGAACGAAAATCAATTTAGTGAAGAGTTTGGCGTAAGCTGAAGCGAGTTCTTGGTAGGGCTTGAGCTTAGGATTGATAGTGCGGCACTTGACCAACACTTGGCGTAGAATAAGCTGACTGTCACCGACGATTCGCAAATGGGTGACACCATATTGATGAGCGGTTTTAAGACCGGCCAAAAGAGCTTCATACTCGGCTATGTTATTGGTGACGGGAAAAGTGAGCCGAGCAGCAAATGGAATGGTGACTCCTTCGGGTGTTAAGAGAACCATGCCGATCCCTCTTCCTTGAGAATTAAGAGCTCCATCAAAATGTAATGTCCACATAGGATCTGGGGGGTGATTAATGGACATTAATTCTTCATCCGGGAACTCTGAATTGACAGGATCAAAGCGGGGGAGAGGGTGGTGAGCAAGATGTTCGGCAATGGCATAACCTTTGATAGCTTTTTGCTGAATGTAAGTGATGTCAAATTGAGAAAGGAAGCTTTGCCAGCGTGCTAATCGATCAGTGAGGACAGATTTTTCAAGGAGGAATTTGATTGGATTCATGCGAGCAATGAGGTGAACCTCGTGAGCTAGGAAATAGTGTTTTAACTTCTGAACTACCCAAACCAAAGCTGCACAAGTCTTTTCCATGGCTGAGTATCTCTGCTCACAGGGGTTAAGGAGTTTAGATAAGTAGTATGCTGCCCTCTCTTTACCTTCCTCATCCACTTGAGCTAAGACAGCACCTACGGAGTCATCCAGGACTGAAACATAAAGAATAAGTGGTTTGCCTGGAATTGGCGGCCTCAGGACAGGAGGATTGACCAAATAATCCTTCAATCCGTCAAAGGCTGCCTGACATTTATCATCCCAATTAAACTTGACTCCCGGCTTAGTAAGCTCGTAAAACGGCCTACATCTTTGTGAATGCTGGGAGACGAAGCGGCGAATAAATTGCAACCTCCCGATTAATCCTCGAACTTCCTTCAGATTCTTGGGAGGAGGCATATCTCTAATGGCCTTCGCCTTGTTGGGATCAACTTCAATTCCCCTCTTGCTAACGATAAATCCAAGTAATTTCCCTGAAGAAACGCCAAATACGCACTTCTTGGGGTTCATTTTCAATTGAAATTCTCGTGATCTCTGCAAAACCTTAGCCAGAACCCCAGGATGCTCAATCCTTGTCCTTGATTTCACAACCAGGTCATCCACATACACCTCAATATAAATATGAATCATGTCATGAAAAATTGCCATCATGGCCCTTTGATAAGTGGCTCCAGCATTCTTAAGTCCAAAGGGCATGACCACATAACAATATGTGCCCCATGGCGTAGTGAATGAAGTTTTCTCTTGGTCTTCTTCAGCCAGACGAATCTGATTGTAGCCTGAAAAGCCGTCCATGAAAGAAAGAGTCTCAAATCCTGCCGTGTTATCAATCAGCACATCAATATGAGGGAGGGGGAAGTCATCCTTAGGACACGCCCGGTTGAGGTCCCGAAAATCTATGCAAATTCGAACTTTTCCATCTTTCTTCATAACCGGGACAATGTTAGCCACCCAATTGGGATAGAGGACGACTCTAACGAATCTAGCCTTATGGAGTTTATCGACCTCTTCTTTCATTTTCAAAGCCATGCTAGGGTGGAAACGCCTCAACCGTTGTTTTACCGGGACAGATCCTGGCTTAAGTGTAAGACGGTGTTCAACGAGCGCAGGGTCTAATCCAGGCATATCTTCATAGCTCCATGCGAACGTGTCCTTGTATTCTTGAAGAACTAAGATGAGCGCCTTCTCTTCGGAGGGCGGCAAATTTTTGCTTATGAGGACAATCCTAGGGTCTTCCTCGGTACCCAAGTTGATTTCTTTGGTAGGTTCTTCTACTGAGGCTGATGGTTCGTCGAATCTTCTCATACCACTAGCAAAAGCATCAGCCTCGTCCTCATATTCTTCATAACTTTCATCCCCTTCTTCAATAGGGTCTTCATCATTCATGATTTCATAAACGCCCAAACCCTCATAAGAAGCAACAAAATCCTCAATTTCTAATTCTGGCAGGATAATTGGATCTTCCACAAACTCAGGGAGAGCTAAACAAGCTTGGCATCTAATGGCCAATTCCAACAAAAATCTGCGAGGAATCTGCTTACCCTTGGCCTTCTTGTGTGAATTTACCCCATGATTTTTATTAGAAGAAGAGGAAGAAAGGGAGGAAGAGCAACTAGCTTGATTATAAGGGAAAGAAGGAGGTGATAAAGTGGATACAGGAGGTGATACAGGGGAGGGCCCCTCACCAGAGGGGGAGAAAAGTTTTATCAAGGAATCTTGGAAGAGCGGCCCCTGGGTTGGGACGCGCTCGGGAGAAAAGTATGAGGTCTCCTCAATAGAAATGGAGGATTGGAATGTTGGAGATTTGGCGTTTTTTTTTTCTTTTTCATGTTTTCCTTTGTTTTTATTTTCTTTCTCAAGTAAAAAGCAATGTGAGGGGGGGAATAGTGGGAGGAGTGGAGATTGCAAGTTTGGAGAAAGATTTAATCAGAGATGGCCCATACGGGGGCGAGATGGAGATTTTGGAAAATCGCTCGAGGAGCGAAGGAGCAATAGGGAAGGAAATCTGAATTGAATTGGGAGATAAGTTGATGGTAATCGGTGGTGGTCGCGGCACGTGACCAAACCCACGGGAATAGAGAGAAACCAACACAGACGGATGCACAGAAGTGAGGGAGAAAAGGCCGGTCCACAGCCTATCCACGGAGAATCCTTCTTCAAAGGGGACATCTGGCTCTCCCGTATTTGTGTAGTCACTTAACATCTGCCTTTTATCTGTGATTGCGGCAGGCATTTCAATCAGTTCTTGAATCAATGGCGGCCATTCCGGATCTGTCGGCATGAACAGGCGGCTTAAAGAGAAAGTGATATCATTCATGTCAAACCACCTGTACCAGTCACATTCCGGGTCACCCATTTTTCTTCTTTTATCTGGCCTTAAAGTCTCCAAGGTTTTGTAAGTGGCCAGTGGGGCAATGTGCCGCGCAAACTGTCTGGCGTGCACATCCTGACAATCAAGTAATGAGGTAACGACGGTAGTCTGTTCATTGTTCTGAACGCCACCGGTGACAAAATGTGTCTTTAAAGTCCAGGTGAGTGGCTGGCGATCTGGCTTGAAGGTGGACGTCATAACAGCCCACGGCTCTCCTTCATTCTTGTCCGGTGCTTTGTAGCCTAAGCCGCCTCGTGCAATCACTTTTTGAGGCTTAATGGGCCTAATCTTGCCCTGGAGTTTGGCACCCAGGCCCTTGCCATCTTGATATCCCATCCTTATCAGAATGTTCCAGCCGGGGGTATTCATCATATTTTTCTTTTTCTTCTTCCCCTTAGAAGGCAGGGGTGTCATGGCAACGGTGGTAACAGTCTCAGATAGCATCGGTCGTGGACAGTGAATGTCCAACACAGATAATAACGGCTTGTTGGCTGGCCACATGGAAGGAACTGATGAAGCTACATGTATGTCCTCCTCTGGTAAGATCGGCACGCTGGTCACCTTGATAATGCGGCCCTTGTGCGGAAACTTAAGGCACTGATGGTTTGTAGAGGGCACTGCGTCAAGCTGCTGAATATAAGGGCGACCCAGGATACCATTAAAGGTCGGGTCCATATCCAGAATATGGAAATCTGCCGTAATGGTGGCTGGACCCAAACTGACTTTGAGAGTAATCATACCCAGAGGGGGTTTCTTTGTATTGTCATATGCTGTGACAGTAATGGTGGATGGCCGTATCTGGCTCTCAGGGATACCGCATAGCTTCAGAGTGCTTGGAGGCAACACATTGATAGATGCACCGGTGTCTACCAAACACTGCTTAACAGCCACTTTGTTGATATCAACCGTGATACATAGGGCATACTTTCTTGCCGGTAGAGGTGCTAACTCATGTTCATGGAATGTGATTGCCGGCTGACTGCTGGTAGGGGTTAAGACTGTAATTATCTGTTCAACCGGGAGGTCCTCATTGACCATAACCTTCTGCAGGTATTCCTTCAAGGCCAGCTGATGAGTGGTGGACCTCTTGATTAATTCAAGAATGGAGATTCTGGCTGGAGTGCGATCCAGGTGTTTTAACAGATCATACTGAGTTCCCGGCACTGAATCTTGTTCCTGTTCCTGCTCTTGCGTCCCCTGTACGGGCTCTAGCTCTCTCTGTGGGAAAACACGGTGGAACATCCGTCCACTACGGAGCGGCGCTACGCCTTGACGCGCCTCTGTCGGGGCAATATTAGGAGGAGGGTTGGAAGAGGAGGAAGGAATGTCGGTAGCAGAGATCCTGCTAGGGGATACCAAAGGGGAATTCAATGAAAGGGGCGCCCCTGTAGGAGGCGTAGTAGTGGTGTTTAATAGAGATGCCCCCGCGGGAGGCATGGGAGGAGTATTTGAAGAAGGTGCCCTCGCAGGAGGCGTGAAAGAAGAAAGGGATATCCGAATGCGAGGGGTATTGGCAGGTGGTGGAATAAGGAGAGATCGTGGCACAAAAGGTGGTTGTACTGATGGTGGAGGAACTCTTGCCGGTGTAGGAGTGGTAGAGGGGGTAGCGGGTGCTGTCGGTGAGCGGAGTAGGAGTGGCCTGGAGGTCGCGGATGTAGGATTGGTGGTGGAAGGTGGAATGGCAGGTTGCTGTGGTGGTAAGCGGTTAAGAAGAGAGCGAGCCGGCAAGGTCGCGGAATTGGTGGTGGTAGGTGGGTTGACGGGGCGTAAAAGAGAACGTCCCGATAGGAGACTAGAAGGAGAAGGAGGAACGCGCAAAAGGCGCGGAGTTTGATTTTGGTTTGGATCATGGTGGAATGCCCCGACAGAGGCGTTTTCTTCGTGCCATCCCTGCCCTCTCTCCACCTCGTAGAGAGACGTGACAGGGTTCACGTGTTGATTAGGAGCGTGCTCCGGCAATGGATTACGGACAATCCCCATATCCTGCTGGGGTGCTGGAGCTTGCTGTGGCTGAGCTTGCTGCGGAGCTGGCTGCTGTTGATGCTGATTTTGCTGTTGCCGATGCGGCCTTCTCTCTTTCATGGTGGCGATGACTTGCCTCATTTCATCCCAATTAATGCCACCCTGGTCATTCAAATCATAAATATGATCTCTGAAATGGAAACAACGATCAAGGTTGTGACCAGGGGCGCGGTGAAATGCACAGTAACGGGATGTGTCAACATTTTCGGGCCACACCGTTCTTTCTTTTGGTAGGACGAGCAGGTTGGCGGCCATCAAAGCATTAAAAATGTCAGGGAGACTCTCTGGGAGTGGCGGATAATGGGCCCTCTTGGGGCCAAGCGGTGGTCTCCGTTGTTGTTGGCCATAGTTGGAAGGTGGGGGGACCTGATGGTATTGAGGTGGTGCTGGAGGGTCGTTGCGAGGCGCTTGGCTCGGTGATGGAGCAAAAGAAGGTTGGGGTGTGAAGTGGCGCTGTGGAGCGGAGGTAAAATGGGGGTTTTGCTGTGGAGGTGGCGGAGGTCGTGGGTTTGACTGGTGGTGAGGGTGACCAACTACGCCAACCTGCTCGTTTGTGACAGTGCCCTCAGTCGTGGGCCCACTGTTGACATTTGTATTCTTTTTAAACAGCCGAGGCTTCGGCTCAAACATGCCCATGATGGGCGAATCCTTCATTTGTGTTTGTATATAACGAGCTCTTTCATAGAGCTCTTCCATCGTTGTCAGCCGATTCATGGCCAAAATGTGCCGGAATTGAGGAGTTGCATTAGAAATGACCATTTTTACTTGCTCTTGTTCCGACAATGTGTCCTTCAATTTTTCGGCCATAGACCGCCACCTGTCAGCAAATATAATGAAGTCTTCATCGGGCTTCATTTTCTCAGCGACCAGATCTGTAACAGAAAGGGAAGGTCCCACCCGGTCTCTGTACTTTTGCAAGAATTTCCTTTGGATAACATCAAAGTCACCGGCATCAGCTGGCTCCAGAGAATAAAACCATTCGAGGGCGGGTCCCTCAAGAGATCTTCTGAATAAATAGGCCAGAGAGGCCTTATTGTCTTGCCAGAAAGAAGTCTCATATCGGAAGTCCTTTAAATGAATGAATGGGTTACCGGTCCCATTATATCGCCGGAAATTCGGCATTTCAGAAGGTGGTAAATGGAACACTGGCAACGTAGGAAGAGAAATTTCCGGAGCATTCTTAGTTGCCGTAACCTTCTTGAGCTGCTCCTCCATGCTGGCTAGCTTCTGAAGCAAAAGAGTGTTGGTATCGGGCTCGACTGGGGCCTGGTTTTGAATAAAAGAATGTGGTATAGGCGTTCGTAGAACCCGAGGAGGTTGGGAGGATTGATGCCTGACTGCTGAATAGCTCGCCTGCTGGGCCGGCATGGCCGCAGTAGGCGTTTGTGGACGAGAGGAGGGAGGATGCAAGACCGCCTGGTCATTAATGATTTGATGGCCACTCACGGCCGGAGGGGGATTAGAAGAAGAAGAAAGGACGGATTTCCCCTTTAAGGCGGCCTGAATGGCTTGCCGTTGGGAGTCGTCCAACTGGGAGAGAGCTTGGATCAAATCTGAGACATTAATGGATGGGGAAGGGTTCCCCGAAGTGTTGGAAGATGGAACTTGAGACGAAGGGTCCGCCTCATGGACAGTGGTATCGACCACATGGACTTGTGAGTAATGGGGGTGAGGAGGAAGGTAGTTCCCCTCATAATAAAAAGAATCCTGGGAGGGTCCTCATATTGACCAAATATGTTCTCATTCTCATCATCATAAGAGTACCCGTGGCCTGACATGTTGATGGTTTTACCTGAACGGAGCTTCATTCTTAAGAAAGAGGATGTTCAATGAAGGAACTGTCACAAAATATACAATCCAAACAAGGCAATCAAATCACTCAACTATGTTTATGCAAACAAGGTTGGCAAGAAACGCAAGATTTTAATGTTTGATGTTCGAATTTAGGGTGGATTATTTGTGAAGGTTCACTCTTTTTGCCAAATGAGACCTAGTTTGATCCGAATGTAACCTCCGGGTCAACTAAGTTCAACGTATAGGTTCTCTAAACTCCAGGTACTTCGAGGGTACAACCAGCCCGGCGTCCGTGAGGGAATCCACGGGTGCGGGGACTTATGGAGGTCTTGGAAAAGGGATTTCCAGTCCAAAGAGACGGAATGCTCAATGGAGGGTCATCCCGATTCCAAGAAGGGTGTGTGGATCCTAGGATAGAGAGAGGAGGTCTCTCAACCAAGCCAGCAAACCAAGATGATCCAAGCAGTAATATAATATCAAGACAAATGCTAAGCAATGAATAATAGCCAATATGTGAAAAAGAACAGTAAAGACACGCCCTTGGAAAGGTCGTGTTCACAGCAAGAGGAAAGACACGCCCTGTGGCAGGTCGTGACTAAATGAAAACACGACAGCGTGGCTGTCGTAAATTCTGTGAGTGGCTCACAGACCGTAGGGAACAAAACGCCTTAGGATGAGGCGTTATAAATAAAGGACGCCTGCAACTGAGGGCGTCAAAACTCAGAGACACGCCCTGATGGAAGGCGCTGATAATAAATGAAACGCCTCTGAGAGGGGCGTTAATTCACAGGCAATATGATAAGTATGCAGCGAACAGCAGTTATGATAAAGAGAAACGCCTTAATGACAGCCGTTGATAAGAAATGAAACGCCTTGAAGAGGGGCGTTATTCCACAGACAGTATAATCAGCATGCAACACACCGCAGTTATAGAAACATACGCCCTGGAGATGGGCGTTAATCAATGAAACACGTCCCTGTAAGGGGCGCTAAATATCAGACGAGAAAATAGTGAAGATCAGGCAAGCAGATGCAATAAAGACACGCCCTTGAGGGTGGCGTTAATTAATAAAAACACGGCCCTGTGAGGGGCGTTAAATCAAAAGACGCCCTCGTCGAAGGCGTTAATAAGCAACAATTGACTGATCCGGGGAGTGTGCAGGTGCACAATGGAAGGTGCCCGAGGGGCACAAAGGAGAGGGTACCGAGGGTACCGAGGGGAAAGGACACACGAGGGTGTCAATGGGAAAGGACACACGAGGGTGTCAAAGGGGAAAGGGCACACGAGGGTGCCAATGGAGATGGTAATCAACAAAGAAAACAGTGGAGGTCCCACCGTGATCGCCA
The DNA here is from genome assembly GCA_022559845.1 of Amorphophallus konjac. Lineage (NCBI taxonomy): Eukaryota > Viridiplantae > Streptophyta > Magnoliopsida > Alismatales > Araceae > Amorphophallus > Amorphophallus konjac. The sequence goes on along the minus strand of CM040126.1, from coordinate 85,859,337 downwards.
ATTTGTGGATTCCTTTAAAATGCACACTTTTGGGGTGAGGTTAAAAAGGAAGGGAAAACATTAAATAATGGTGGAGATGAAACAATGCACGAGGTGCACAAGGGGAGTGTGTGATCGCCAGAGGGTTTACCTCAAATAAAAAAAATAAGATCGCATGTACCTGGTGAAAGATGGGATGCGGGATGAATGTGGATCTCCTCCTCCAACTCCAATCGGCCGGCCGACGAAGTGGGTTTTCTCGATTGATTACCTGTAAAAAACAATGAAAACAAGCAAAA